>JAVANC010000021.1:5674585-6874585 GCA_033319125.1 Parnassius glacialis
TTCCAGTACTGAATAAGTATTGTGAGTGTTTAAACACTTCTTATTGTAAAATAAATGGTATGTGGTAATTGTTTAGTGTTGTAAAATATTTGGATATAACACGACTCTAGTCAGAAGTACCCTGTACGACTAAAAACATGTGTTTGCAGAGAAGTATTGGCCAATGCAAATGTATTTAAGTAATTTCATTGTATTGCATGCAAATTATTGTATATTTTAGTTCTGTAAGTGCTGCCATTTGTGAAATTAGTATACACTGAAAAGTGTATTAAAAGTAAATTGAAGTACATTTATAACCTGGGAATATTTCTGAAATGTGAAGAAGAAATAAATTACCAGTTTACTAGATATTCCTTATTCTGGCAACATTTGCAATACGTTTCAATACTCCATAACAACGAAACATGAGTGTTTCGTTATTGTGGAGTCTAGTTCTTTATAAACATTACGAGATTTATTAGATTATAAGTTAACCGGAAAAATTATTGTCTCTTCTTTATAATAAAAACCGCGAATACCGTTGAATTCTATTAAATTTTTTCGTAAACGAAAGAAGTTTAGTTTCAAACATTAATGTTTTACTTGCAATAATCTGTTTGCTTTCGTTTTACAAATAGAATTGTTACTGTAATATATGTTACTTGGTAAGTCAGTAATTTTTAACCTAGTAGTTTAAGGAATTCGGCCAATGTGCCACGTGTGAAATTTGGGCTATGGCACAAAAGTGTTGCCATTTGAAATCACTGAATTTCACCTTTCGAAACATTTTCAATGACAAATTAGTAGGTCCCGCTTTCTTTTCAAGCAAAATTGTCTTTAAAATGTGTTCTTGTACATACACGGTATTTCTAGTGTTAAGTCATTAATTTATTGTTCACTGCACTCCAATAGATAGTTTTGTGCACATACCAAAAACAGTTTGTGTTGCTCATTTAGTTTAGTATACGAAGAAGTTTTGATAAGTCTTAAATGCTTAAGTTATATTTTATTATATTACTATAAACAATAAAGCGATTTAAGTCTGAAAATATGAATTTAGAAAGTCGTTTAAAAGTAGGATATTTTCTAGTCCTTGGAGTTAGGAAGATAAATATAACCTAATTATTTCGATTTGAGCTCCTCAAAACTTACCTCACTTTGAGTGGTTCTATGTTTGTTTATATTCCAAGAAAATCTTTATCTATTGCAAACATTATGGACGCACATTTTTTTAATTACTCAGCGAGGCATCTAATTGTTCACATCGAAACTTTTTGGCAGAATTGCAAAATCCTTAGCTTTAATATCGTATACGTAAGGCACGTATTTATATTTGTGAATAAACTTGTCCCGAGGTACCTCCTCTCAAATATACCTATTCAAGGCTTCTGCTACCTCGCTCACTTTATATTTTATTTCTTTTTATGATGACGTACCTCCTGTCTCCTGTGTCAAAGCAATGTATACCATGTTG
Source organism: Parnassius glacialis (assembly GCA_033319125.1). Classification (NCBI taxonomy): domain Eukaryota; kingdom Metazoa; phylum Arthropoda; class Insecta; order Lepidoptera; family Papilionidae; genus Parnassius; species Parnassius glacialis. The sequence goes on from JAVANC010000021.1 coordinate 5,676,039, forward strand.
TGTTGCATCCTTTTAATTTGGAACAAAAAAATATGTATTTAATCAAGTAGAAATGTAAATTTAATTATGTATCCACTTTAATCGATATTATGAAATGCATGTTTTTGGCTACGAATTCTCATTTTGTGACACGTATAGTCGATATATTTATTGATATTTATACATAGGTATGTATATAAAATGAGTTTAATGGCGGCGGAACGTTTTGTTTCTGAGTGATCGAACAGCTCGTGTGCATGGTTTTAAGTTAATAACTATTTATTGTTTGTATTTATTTTTAATTGAATTAATTTATATATAAATCGCTTCTCTCTTATCATTAAGGGAACGTAACTATTCCATTGCTCGCAATCGGATCAATGTTTATACTGTTTGTTAAGGTCTATTCACACGAGCGATAATGTAGATATGATTTTCCGGATGAAATGTGCGTTCAACGCAGCATTGCATTTGTGTGTAGACTTTTCAACTTCCACAATTCTTCCGTCATACATAGAATGGGGTTGTGTATTCTGCAATTCTTCCCCTATAAGTATGTAACTGATTCTTGAAAATTATATGTATGAGCTCGATCTCGCAAAAAGTTGCCATGTAAACAGAGGAAATAAAGCAATCTGCATGTTTGGAAAATAATATTACGAGGACGAGGCTGTACATTTTTATTAGAATTTTGCTTTTGCCTTGAATGACGGAAGAATTGTTCTCCGCCGTCAACGTTTCCAGTAAAAGCCTAAGACTCTAATTTAATATGTGTTGTGAGAAATAGCCGTTCGCTGTTAAGTCATACTTTGAATGTAATACCGTATTGATGTTTAGTGTCTAAATGCTTTGCAAGGTACATTTGGCTAAGGAATACAATCTTGTGAACGCTTTCCACAGACTATATTTACTAAGGAAGTTTATCAGGCGACAGATTTTGTGCGGAATGTTTGATTGCAAACTTTGCGACAATACGAAAACAATATTTATTTGGTTAACAGTTGTTGAAAGGTGCCACGCAGCAGCACTTAAACAATTTTTTTTAATCTGTAAAATATATTTGCAAACATAAATTTGTGACGTTGCATAAATGCTGCTGATCGAAGATTAAATTTTTATTTAATTAATTCCGAGACTAGTTCTGTTTCGTTTCGGGTTAGTTCACTTTCTCACATACTAAAGTGTGTGTATGCCTTTGCATATAAGCTTAAAATACATGCTTTTGATATTTGTTCTGTGTTTATAGACAAGCGTTCAAGCGAAGTGAGATTGATAAATGCCTGTTTGTGTGTATTCTTCAATTTTATACGTAGGGCAAAATTGCAGCGTATGACGGGTATAGAAGGAACGGGTCAGCATAACCACGCTCGCACAATAACAGCGTGAAAATGCAGCTTAATGTTGCTGGATTTCTTATGGTGAATGACGTGACCCAGTAACCCTTTTAACTGGTATCGAGGCATTTCATCTAAGTTCTCAGGGGTGACAACACATCTGCATTTTTTTCTCTCTCGACAATATGAGCATGGCAGTCAAATACCATCCGGTGAACTTTTCCTTTTGTCACTCTTACATATATAACAATATATGTAATAACAAACGCACATTTTCAATATTCCGTAAGCGAAGTAACGCTTAAGTGATTGTTGTGAAAAGATTATTTAACTTATTTACCACAAACTGGAAATACATATAACCTATTTTCTCTCATTACATTCATACATACATATAACTATAATTTCAATTCATTAGGAAATAAGTATACCACAAGTGGGATTGTGATCGCGCTACAATAACTTAAACGGACCAAACAACAATCGTAATTTTGGTCAAACTACAAAATCTGTCGCCTTTGTTTCAGATATATTTTTGTATTCGTTACGTAATAAACGCAATGTGTTTGCACCGCCTTTGTTGTTGCCTTACTACTCTATAGCTCTGGTTGGCGCGTCATTTGGTGATGCCCTTACGGTTGTGTTTAGGAGGAAAATTTGTAACAAGAAGTTGTGATTGGTTTGAACCAAAGAACTGCCATTCGTTTTACACAATATTATAGGAATAGAAAGATTATTATTATTGTTTATATTGGATCGCGAAGTTTACATACTAAAAGTAGAATTTGCCACCATGTGTGGGCTAGGAAGGCCACGGGAGGCATCCTCCCCCACGCTAACATTTGGTGTCACCCACCTTTAATCGAGAAAAAATTGCAACGCCGAGTTCTAACTGCAGTACTTCAACAGGGTAGGATTTGTGTCCCCTTTAGCCCCGTTACGGCCATGCTTGTGGGTCTTGACAGTTTGCCTTATCTACAAAAATCATGTTCGAAAAGAAATATCACATAATATTATATCTTCATTTCAATAATTAAAGATTTAATCGTGTAGTTTTTGTTAGGGAAAGAAAATGTATATTATGGGATTTACTATAACAATTATATATCTGTATCGAGAGACGATATCATACAAACGAAACTATCAGTTCACCTGTGCCTATAAATATTTTAAAATGAAATTAAATTAATAGTATACTCTCGATTCTATTTTATTAAATCAGATGACTTCGGGAATGCCTTCATTATTAAGTAGCGTTGATTATTTCAGTCGATGATTTACTGAGAGCGTTCATATTTTTGCATTATTTACGGAAATTGCACTAGAGTTAAGTCGGTGTCGTGTTTCGTGAACGTCACTCAGTTTGTGCAGTGTATAAGGTGTACTTTTAGATAATGCAGAACTTGCGGCTCGTTACTATACCAATACTTGAAGCGCATTCTGGCGAACGTGTTATTATATTAGAAATAAATCACTGCAGTCGTGTACTTTGTTTTTATCTTCATCATCATCATCGTTAGCCCCTCATAAGTCAACTATTAATATAAACATCCTCTAAAAGAATACCACAAATTACGATGTAAAGGATATGTTAAACTCGATCATAATGATATGATAAACTCAATTTTCAGATGCCGTTAAATCTCGTGCTGTCCCTATCACTTTAAGTCAAAGTGACTGTGACGCAACGATACTTAACGATATCTTAAAATTGATTAGCGTTTGAGTATTTAGCCCTAAGTCACTTACTTATATACCCTCGAATTCATGTATGTCCAGGTCGTCACTATACAAATAACTGCTCCGTGCGACAATTTTTTTTTATCACTAGCAAAAATAATCGCTTTGAATGGTCTGTTTCAAAAATACCCTTATTATTATTGTACTACTTTAGTGACGTTCACACGATAAATGTTCATGTAATCAAAATTTATATGTAACCGTAAAATATATTTAGAGTAATCATCATGAGTGTGTTGGTCATTGCTGGCGGGCTGTAGCTAAAGTTTTATTATTAACTGTGTTATAAGTAGCGGCACGAAAGTCTAGCGGTGACAGTTATTATGCCATAACTCGAAAATAAGGTAACAAGGGGCAGTAAGCGGGTCGCGGGGCGGGCGTGCGTATCGTTCGCACGCGCTGAATTGGCTCTCCCGTCGCATTTGTGCAATTCAATACGTGCGCGACAGTACTCATGCGCAGCTATCCCCTCCACGTTTCGTTCAGCGCTAGACTTACGTGTCGCGACTTGTATAATAAGAGCGTTAATCGAGATCAATACATCTACTTCAGACATTAGATTTTAGTAAGTGTAATGTTGAAAGCACTAAACTGAACTAAATAATTCGTTCAATTTATTTAAAAAAAAGCAAAATTATTAAAAAATTTGAACTTGCAGGATCCAATTACGTGTCAAAATATGAGTATACTTCAATTTGTAATATTTTATCATTTTAAGTTTTGTAAAAACCTATCATTTTCATATCCAAATTAAAATACGACTGCTAAAATGCCAGATTGAAAGGTTTTGAGGCCTTGGGGCAACTACTACTATTAGAGGAAACTCCAAACAATTTTATAACTAGACAAAATCTTTTTTGCCGCATTTAAATAGTTTATATTAAAATAAATTCATTTAATTATTAAACTTATTTCTGTCTTTCTTTCATTTAACAAACTCCGGGAGTAAATAACTCGGTATCAATTGGTAGAAAACATTTAATTTTTACTATTTGTTAGGCAATTTTTTTTAAGTAAGAATATAAATTGTGAGACCCTGAGGCTTTAGCCACTGTTGGCCCTTACCTTTTAATCCGGTCCGAGCCCTGAATGCAAACATTCTTTTTTGTTTTTGGCGTTTCTATTTCAGAGTTTGATGATGCGAATTTTAGTAAATTTACAAGTTGGTTAGTTTTACTTTGAATTAGTGATTAATTTGCACTACGTATTAGTCCGATTTGTGTTTAATATTAGACAAGAAAGGTGTTACATTGCTTCCTGAAGTAAAGTTATAAAAAACAGACTTTTAATATTCTCGTAATGGAACATTATCATACTATTTTGTTTAACTCTTAAGTTTGTATGTGTATTACGATTAGCTACAGTTCTGAGAGAACGAGCTTACTTAGTATCGATGTAGGTAAGTTATTTGTTAATCAGACATTATAACTGAGCAACGAATTGTTCGGATTGCACTTCTCACGTGAACTGCATTTCTTAAAACAATTATTAATTGATATCGAAGTAACAAATACTACAAACAATATATTTGCTGTGGTTATAGTCTTGCTACTAATTTTGGTTAAAACATTTAATTTTTTTCTACTAAAGATTTACATTTCCAGTTGATGTGTATATAACATATTATTTTAAAAGTTACTTGAAAATTAAGATAGGCCAAATACATGACAGTATTATTAGATTAGTATTCACGACTGAAAGTATGTGTCGATAAGAAATTAAACAAAAACGAAATACTACAAATAAATCATCCGATAATAAATTGTTTTCTTTTTTTTTTGAAACGCTTGGAGTGCAATCCGAAGTTTTTGGAGTGATTGGTTAGCCTGTAAGATATTTTAAGGAATTGTTGTAAGATACGTGATTTGATGAGAGCTTCATCTGGTGAGATGACAATGTATGTCCGAAAATAAAGCTAGTCATGTGTTTACACTGTGGTTTATTTCCGTCATCCTCACTTAGGTTTCCTCCCAGCGTACGATTTTTTTTCCTATTACTTCTGGTGATAGATCTAATAGCCATAAGTCAAATTTCAAGTACACATACTCAACGCAGAACCTGTTAGAGTAATTAATAAATCCTATCAAAAACATAAACGTGAAAAGGGGGACAAGGTCCGTACAAACAACGTTCAGAATAGAATAGAATAGAATGATTTTTCTTCTTAACTTAACTTAACTTATCTTCACGCACAATCCCTGACGGGGTAGCCAGAGAGAACAGATCGCCAAGTGTCACGATCCTTACATACCTCTTTCGCTTCTTTCAGATTCATTATCTTCTTCATACATGCACGTCTAGGTATCCGAGTACTCTTGACCCTCCCCTCTTCGAGCAGTTTGCTCACATGGTCTTCGAAATTTAGTCTCGGTCTCTACCATGACACCTTTTAATATTAACTTTCGCGCTATATATTTTCTTCACCATTCGGTCTTCACTCATTCGCTCAACGTGCCCAAACCATCGAAGCACGCCCTTATCAATTTTTGTGATAAGGTCATCTTTCAAACCTGCCATATTGCGAATCTCTTCGTTTCGCTTTCGGTCGGCCATGGTAACGCCGCACATTTTACGAAGAGATCGCATCTCCACTGCATTCAACTTGCTTTTATGCTTCTTCTGGCACACCCAGGTTTCGCTGCCATATAACAAAGTCGGTACCAACACTGCGTTATGTATTGCAAGGCGTGCACTCTTCACTACGCCTTGCCTTTTGACTAACGCAGTCAGGGCACCATTGACTTTGTTCCCGGCAGCGACACGCCTGTCCACATCTAAATCACATCTTCCATCCCGGCTAAAAGCACTCCCCAAGTATACAATTTCATTTATCTGTTCTAGACATTCCTGATTTACCCATATTTCACACTTCGTTCTCTCTTCGTCCCTTTCAAATGATTTTTCTTCAATATTGATTATTACATAATACTTATTGACAGTCACTTTTTTATTTACCACTGGTTCGGAAAATATCTCAGTCCTGAGAAGAACCAGCAAGAAACCCAGCGGGTTTTTTAAACATTTTCACTTTACAATAATTTTGTTTGCACAATTTTTAAATGAATTTTCATAGAACCAGCATGGTGGTGATCACCTCATTCCCAGGGGTTATTTTCGTTCATTTACTCCTTGATATTATAATAACCCTTTTTGTAGTTTTATTTTAATAAAACTTTTAAACTTGTTTATTGAGAGAGTTGAGATCCGACCGGGTGCCAAGTGTTACCAATGGATTTGAAATCATAGACACCTATATAATAGATTATTGTACATAAATGATTATTAGGTGTACATATGCTTCAGATTTAATAAACTATAAAACCATAGAACAACAGGTAAAAATAATAAGATTTGTGGGTAATTGTAACAGCGTTATTAGCAGCTATTACAACAAGGTCCAGAAAGTGTACAGGCTCTCTTTATTACCAAGTTTAAATTTTTTGTTAAGCTGAAACTGTATAAAAGGGTTATTATAATATAAATGAATACATGGCTGATAATAATCCCTGGGAATGAAGTGGTCGCTTCCAAGCAGTTTCTAAAATAAATTTTGTAAATACAGTAAAACTCGCTTAAGACGATTTTGATGGGACCCAGCCAAAATCGCGACTTCAGCGGGAAAGCGTATTATGCGGGATAGGGAAAGTGTAAGTGTAGGTATTGAATTATAGATATATTTATAAATTTTTTAGAAAGGTAGATTTATTAGAAATATTATACATATGCATATGTATTGAAATACGTTACATCATAATAAATGATTACTTAAAGTAATGTAGTTGCTATATTCATAATGACATTACTATAAGTAATCATTTATTTTGGTTTGACCAAGAGATTTTGATGCATTACTTATGGATAAGGCTTTCAATATATGTAGTTTAACTTTTGCAGTGCGTCTTTACTATCCCCGAATGAAGATAGATAGCGCCTAAATAGCATACAGCATAGATTGAATCGTTTACTGCTAATAATGCCTCTGCGTTTGACATAATCGGAATCGACTCTCCTTCATCTTCATCGTCATCACTTATCTTTGGGTGTTATCCACATCTTCAATAAGATCTTCGATTGAACGGGTTTTGTAGGGTGTGTAGCATTGTCATCAATGGAAGAATATCCAGGAAAACCCTGCAGTATCGCGGGTTCTTTTTCCAACACGACGTTAGTTTTGTTATTTTGGAAACCTGCTTTCTTGAAACAATTTTGTATGGTTTCAGGCTTACTTGCTTACCATGCCGCTGCAATGTTTAGGTTGGCATCATGCACAGTCAAGGGTCGTTTGCTGTCAGCGTCTTCCATTACTTTAAGATAGCGATGTATCAATCGTTTTCTGTAGCTTTTTTTAAGGACTTTTATAATCTGACCCATCGGTTGCGACTTGCTTGTCGCATTCGGAGGTAAGAAAACAAGCTTGATGTTCTTTAGCTCAACATCTTTAGGCTGTAGTTATCAATGCAGAGAATTATGCGTGCTATTCGGCTCGGCTCGGGTGTTGCACAGAGAGTTGCGTATCAGACAGGATGACAAATCTTATTAAGCGTGATAAAAATGTATGAAAACATGCCTCTAGTTGCAGGGACTGATATGAAATGGCGTATTATGCGAGAAATCGTATTAAACGTGATCGTATTAAGCGAGTTTTACTGTATTATGTAAGGAACATATGAAATTGGCGTTTTGTACGGGAGGAATAAGTCAATTTTTTTGTATAATATATTTAATTAATTAAAGTATGCACCGTTGTTATCTATGCACTTTAGCCATCTTATAGGTAGTTCATTGATCCCTTTTAATAAAAAAAAAACCATGGGGGCGAGAATCAATAATCTCTTTGAAGGCGGTTTGGACTGCCGCATCGGAGTTGAATTTTTTTCCTTGTAAGAAGTTGTCCAAATTCCGGAAAAAATGGTCATCTATTGTTTGTTGTGCTGTGTGTGGTCTTGCGTAGTCGTGAAGCAGCAGTGGCCTAGAGCGATTGACCAATCTTGGTTATTTAGCAGCTAGTTTTTCCTTCATGGTTTGCAGTTGCTGAGAATAGATATCTGCCGTAATCGTTTGGCCAGATTTTAGAAAGCTGTAGTGAACGACACCGGCGCTAGTCCACCAAACTCTCACAAGTAACTTTTTCTGAGTCAATTTTCGTTTAGGGCAGGATTTGGCTGGGTCTCCAGGGTTCAGCCATTGCGACGAGCGCTTCCGATTATCGTACAGTATCCACTTTTCATCACAAGTAATGATTCGATTTAAAATCCCTTCATTATTGTGTCGTTTGAGCAAAGTAACACAGCAGTCGACGCGTGTTTGCAAATTCGATTCACCCAATTCATGAGGTACCCATCGTTCAAGTTTTTTTACTTTCCCTTTGTGGATTAATACAGTTTTATCACTTACACCGAAGCCTGCAGCTATCTCTGAAGTGCTTTGTGATGGATCCGCTTCCACAATAGCCTTTAATTCTTCATTTACCACTTTGGTCTCCGGTCGTCCACGGGGTTGGTTCTGAAGGTCAATATTTCCAGAACGAAAACGTTGAAACCAAAAACGTACGTAAAAGTATATTTTGCGACACCAACGCGGCCAACGCCGTACACATCATTAATCATTGGAGCTGTTTCTGCAGCACTGGTGCCACGGTAGAACTCGTACTCGTAAATATATCGATATTTCATGTTTTCCATTGTGCGGTAATAAGCGACGCTAAAGAAAAAAAATAATGAGGAAAAAACAAATGAATGACTGTTTTCAAAACTCAAATGTACCAGCTAAATGAATTTATAAATTTGAATTTGGAATTCTTAACCAAAAAGGAGATATTTCAGATCAAATTGGTCAGTACGACAAAACGCTAATTTCACATGTAGGGACCGAATAGTTTATACAACCGTTAATGTAAAATTTACTTTTAAAAGAAAGTCCCGCTGAGTTTCTTGCTGGTTCTTCCTAGGACAGAGGGTTTTTTTTTTTGAAACAGTGGTAAAGTAAAAAATGACTTTCAATAAGAATTACACATGTTTGTGACCTATATTGAATAAAAAATATTATATTCTATTCTATAAATGGAACTGCTATATCTTAGTGGTAGTTCAGTCGTGACTTTACTGTCTGCAAGTGATTCGCTCTGCTAGTAGCTGTTATAATCTACATTACGTAAAGTATAATATAATGTACCTAATTGTTGTGATTCGTTTATCAAGTGAATAAAAAGTACTACAAGGTAATCTGTTTTACTTCATATCTACTTATTTAAAACAAGCTTCATAGCAGTTCCTAATAGTTTTTGAGTATGGGGGTGAGCTGTCGAAATTAGTTTCAAATAGTGAAATATACAAACTGCGGGTGAGTCGCCCATTTCTTATCCGAACTTTAGTGACGAACTGCTTAAGAGTACGCATATGATAGCACAGTTATGGAAAGTTAACCGATTCGCCATCGATTATTTTTCTGTGTGGCGTATGACACGCGAGTCGTGTTGTTTTAAAAATCGTTAAACTCGCTCAAATTGCGTTTTCGGATGATTTATCCAGAACAAAATATTCATTATTTTGCAAGTAAATTCATGGCTACAGCCTTCGTTTCTGGATATTTTGTGAATTTGAAATTTTGATGTTTTTTTTTACTTGTGGACGGCATTTTTTTTACTTTGTGGGTTTTTTAAATCATGTGGAAAAATACTCTTTATTAAGTAATAAATAATAGCACTCATTGTGCTCGTCCGCGAACTCAAGTTGTAAACAACTTTTTGGAACGTCGCCTGTTAAAAAATATGAATTTGTCTTATGGTTTAATTTTGCTTAAAATGGTTAAACTGCCGTCTTATTATTATCAGTTATCAAGTGGCCGAATGGCCCTACGAAGTACCGTGTGCTCTTGTGGTATGGTATAAGGTTTATGTTCGCAAATAAATGGAGTCAATTGTTCGTCCGCCAGCCGGCCGGCACAGCGCCGGTGCATCTAGCTATTGTTTTTTTTTTCTTTTTGAGAACACTTGTTTTGCTATCCTTACTAATCAGACGTCCTGACATTAAGTTTTGTCGTCATCAATCTCTGTCTCAGTAATTTACTTGCAGTTTCGGTTTAATTAAAAAAAATGTAAAGATCATTGCTATGTTACATACAATAACATTATTAATTTAACATTTCGACACCTGCAAGGAAAAACATCGTAACTCATTTTTATCAACTTTTCAGGAGAGCGCGTCAAAGATTAAAAAAGATCTTAAGTCTTTCTATTAAGTCCTATCGTCATCTCACCGTGAAAATTTGAGTCAACAAAGGAATATCTACACTTTAATATCATTGATATGTTATAAATATATATAATTTATTATTTTTTATGAGTTACAATCATATTACATCACATAAACCTTACAAAATGACATTGTAACTCAGACATACAACTCAACTTTGTGTGTTAATATTTACTTCATTAAGTTAAAAACATTGTAAGTCTGAGATACAATGCTTAACATGTATTTTTATGAATTTTAGAGTTAATGTGAGAATAAAACATGGTTAATTAATAAGGAAAATCTTTATTAATTTTAATTACAATAATCTCAAAATGTAAAAAATAAACCATGTTATCACACCAACGCAAAGTCTTTCGTAGTTATGAAAATATAATATTAAAACTTATCGTTTTTCCAATTCTGGTTCGTTCTTTCTTGTGTTTTGGTATAAGCTTCATTTTTGAGATCTGTTATAGGTACCTACCCAATCAACTTAAAGATAAGCATTATAGTTAGGCCCGTGAAATTCTGAATATCACAATTAATAACAAATTTTTAAATATTTAAATAAACAAACATTACAAATTTAAGCAACAGAAAGTATTTTAATATCTAAAATCATTTTATTAACTAACTAAAATCAGATCTGCAAAATTCAAGCAATACAATCAATAAAAAATTCTAAAATATCTTTAAGAAACAAACATTTGAAATTTAATCAAAAAGAATTATTAAAAAAAATGTCATTGATTAACATCAAAGATTTTTCTTTTTCAAATTTCAAATGTTTGTTTCTGTAAGATATTTTATAATTTTTAGCATACATACAATATAGTAATTTATATACGAGTACTTACTAAAATATACATAATAATTTTAAATCAAAATACTTCTTAATCAGAATCAGTCATATTATTTGGTAGAGTTGCTTTCAGATGAGGTAAGTTTATAAAATAATCATGATATATTGTAGGAATGGCATTGCTATTACATAAGCTAATTAAATCTTTGTACTTTGCTGTAGATAAAGGCAAAGGTGCATTATAAGCCTTTGAAATGGTTATCTCTTGTTCACTGTTTTGAGGTTCCTTGTTAGCGCGACGAGTAACTGCCCGAAGAGAAATTGTCTTAATATCTTTAGCTAGATTTATAGCCATTTCATTGTCACTCAGATAATCATATTGATATTTAATTATATTTGGTAAGCTACTGATAAAATGAATGTGCATCATTTTACTCCAGGAGACTTTCACATGGTTTACATCGTGTTCCCAATTTTTGTAATATGGCAAAAGCTGTTTAAAATCCAATATCGTGTCTTGGTTTACTTCCTTGACTTCATACGGCTCACCATTAGATTTAGCGCACCTTATCAAAGTTACCCATTGCTGAAGTACGTAGATAATTTTATTTTTTTTCCTCCGCTCAATAAGTGCATGCATCGAATCACCCTCTGATTTTGAATGTCCAACTTCAAAGAAGTGATGATTTATATTTATATTAAATGTTCTGCTAGCATATGCATACATTGCGAATACTGTCCTATTTTTATTCTGACCGCCACAGCTATCAGAATAAAAATTAAACTCCTTGTACCCTTCCTGTACCTTGTTTTTTATGAAGTCGAATACAAAACTACTTATTTCGTTAGATCCTTTGCGTCCGATCGTCTCGTCCCACAAGTACCAATATCCTTTATGTTTACCCATATCATAGATCGTGAAGTTATATGTAGCAAGTTTTCTTTTGTAGTAAAATACGGATACTTCTGAATGAGTATTTAAAATTTTCTGTAAATCGTAACAAGCTGCTACAACAGAATTGGAGTCCTTTGCTCGGTGTTTGTCTCTATCTTTTAAAGACCTGACCACATTTTTGTTCGCAATATGTAAAGCGTACTCATACTCTAGCTTAGTTTTGTCAGCCTCAGTTGCGATTTTGTATAAATCACATTTTGGACATTGGTCTTTTTTTGGTTTGTTGAAGTCTATGTTGAAATCTGTCTTAAATATCTCCCTATACTGTCTTGAAGTCGCAACTACCTGATCGGAATGTTTTTCATCCATCCATTCCAAATAAAGCTTGTAGAGTATTGGAAAGTTCAGTTTTTCATCCAGATACTGTTTAGATGACCTATTTCTCACGTAGTGTGAGTCAACTAATGGCATTTGTGAAATATGGTCTCTAACAGATTGTTTGACTTGATCTGGAACGGCATTTTTGCGCGTGTGGTGTCTACCTCTTTTATCATTGATAATACCTGTAGCAGACCTATCAGTTTTTTTAAATAGAGTCTGCAGCCACATGTCACTTATGGAGAGGGTGTTTAAAAACATCGTCTTACAGGTTCGTATTTCTCGACCTTCTGTAAAAAATTGTATTGAAAAGACCATTTGCGCCGACTGGATGAGGCCGAGCTGGCAATAACTTGTTTTTTCGGGACTCTTGACAAATCGGCTAATATAATCCATTTGTTTATTATGATCCCCCAGTTCCCAGAAGTTTTTAAATACTAAATTTCTCTGGTTTTCTGTGATTGCTTCTCGACATTTACGTGAACAATGAGCAACACAGTCTGGTTTTATAACTTTTTTCGCTATTAAGTGTCCTTTTCTATTTATAAATTCCTCGCCAAAATTTTTCTTTCTTTTACGTATTTCTGCCTTACAATTTTCTTTATTCAAAAATCTTTTTATTCCAGGGTTAACTTTCTCCGAATATTTCTTTTTTTCTTTAGTATTAATATGTGATGAAATTCTAGGCTCTTCTGCGTTAATTTGACTTCCATTCCCTATTATATCACTTTGTACTTCATAGGCTCGTATTTCAGGTTCTATTGCATTACTAAGTTCTTGGTTTTGCACTAAAAAGACAACATACATTATTAAATCAGTTTTAAAAATAAATATAAACATCTTTATAACATTAGTTTAATGTTGTTATAGTATTCAAGTAGGTAAACTTACCAATTTCACGCAAAATATCCTCTATTTGTTCATTAATGTAATTTTCTTTAAGTTTATCATTTATTGATTCTGTATCGGCATCAGGTGTTAAAACAGAAGGAGCTGAAAATACGTAAATTCAATTTTAATAACTAGTTTTTTTGATTGACCGAAAATTTAATTACAAATTTTAAGCTCGAAGTAAACTTAACGTGATACCTACACAATAGGTAAAAATTTGACCTATTGTGTAGGTATTGTAGAGCAGGATTTATTTGGTTGTACCATACACACGAACTTTTTTAATATTTACGTTACTGAATATAACAAAAATACCTACCGTTTTCTTGTGGTGGTAAATATTCTGAAACTACTGGTGAGCAAATATCTTCGGATCCATTGGAGACTGAAATTTGATCATTCTGTATTTTTACCGGAGTGCGTTGTCTCAGATTATATTTAAAACTTAGTAAACCATTCCCTAGAAATAAAACCATAACATTAATCCACATTAACTGTGTAGAATTAAATTAACACAAACCTAACTTACGTACTACTTAGTCTAGGTTCATACGTAATTTTAATGGACTTTATTATCATAATATACAACACTCACCTGTCTCGACAAAAGTTGGTGATATCCTCCTTTCCAGTGGTACATTATTCTCAACGTCATTATTATGATGATTGTTCAAATGTTCGTCTTCTAAAAACGAAATCGTCTAATTGTAGTTTGTACTTTTATTAATTTTATTTGTATGAATATCATAGTAGGGTCGTTGCGCCGGTAAGCCGACCGGGTCTAGTTTTCGGCCTTTGGCACCAGGTGATGCAGTAAAATTGATTTAATTACAATTTTAATGAATATTATCGTCCAAAATTAAGTTTAAGGCATATGTAAATAGTTGCATTGTATATTGCAACATTACTTCATCGGGTAAACACAACACGCGATTTATAATAAATAGTTCAGTTTGACGCCGGCACAGGAGCTGCCAAAGAGTGTAAGATCGTGCAAAAAAAATAGTGGCGCGCGTTTCACTCAAAAGTAAATTTTGCGCTGTATTTGCAATGATTATTTAATATTGTGCTTAAATTTCACTGTATAAATAACTTAATTTTAAATTTTGACTTAGATTACTATAATATTTTATTGTAAAAGATAATAAATTAGTTGGCCGGAAAGTGACACATAAAATTTTCCTATTATTTGGTTATCGGCCATGTGGCCGGAAAGTAGCCCGAGTTTAGCCTAAATACTTTGTCTCTTTAATTTATTTGGTTTTCTACTATTAGTCTTCTTTCTTATTTATAATGAATTATATCCTTGCGAAGACACTAGCTTTCAGTTTTCGGCCACCAAATACTGCAATTTTAATGGTTATTGATGAAACTAAAATACACATTTTAGCTGTGGCCGAAAACTAGATTGAGTCTAAAATTATTATTTAGTTTTCGGCCAACTTAAAATTGTATGAAAGAATAGGGAAGCCGAAAATTGAATACTGCTTTGGTTAACGGACATTTCATGAAATATTTCATTCACGTTGCGTTTTAGGAAGAAGGTTCAATAATACATTATTTTCTTCAGATGGCTCCTCCAAAGAAATATAATTAGTAAATGGTTTCAGAAAATGTGGACTTAATAATGGACTTAATGAATTTGATCACCATGTAGTGGATTACTCAAAATGTGTCCGGGATACCCCGGAAAGACTAATTAGTGAAAATTCAGACATCAGAAAAAATATATTTCTAAAGAAATAACTAACGCAGACCTAGTATACACAAGAAAAGTTTTGAAACATTTAAAATCAAATCTGGCAGAAAAAAAAACGTGGTTGGCGATGTTCTAGTAACTACGAATTCATCTACCGATGGATTAGAATCGTTTATCGATAACAACACTTCCACATTGCATTTGTCAGGAAGTTATTTGGATATCGGTTCATTAGTATCGTTAGATGATGTTCTTGTAATCCCAACTCAAATAAGCCTACCAATGACAACAGTACTGACGATGCCGGAAATGGTAATAGGTGTCAGTAATGCAATAATAACGACTCAAAGTAGTACAATGGCCACGATGATACCACTACCACTAACACCGATGATAACAAACAACCCTTTTGAAACTTTAGAAAATGTTCTGGTTGATATTCCAATAAAACAGACTAGTACACTTCTACAAACTAGTGAAACATCGGCTTCAGTTCAATTAAATAAAGAATACAGAGATGTGATAGAAAAAACATTTATTTAAACAGGAACTCGTAAAAAAACTAACCATTAACAGTACACGTAAACCTTCTTTTGTAGCAATTTGATATGCAGAGTGGCGAAAACTTTATAAAGATAAAGAGAAAGTTAAAATAGAGAAGTTAGAAAAAGATAAGATATTTTGAAAAAGAAAAGAATATAAAAAGAAAAGTTAAAAAGTGCTAAAGTTCAAAAACGAAAAATCGCAAATTCAAGAATTCCATGAAGGAAAATGAAAGAGTAAAATTTAAAATTAAAAATTTTGTACAGCCGACTTCAATATAAGCGTCTTCAATATAAGTTATTTAAGAATAACTCAATAACCATTGCTTTGACCTTGATCAAATTCATATGGGACCACTCGAGAACTATCAGGTTTCATAAAAAAGAATCATCGAAATCGGTTCACCCAGTACAAAGTTATGAGGTAACACACATAAAAAAAACATACACTCGAATTAAGTACCGTCTCCTTTTTGGAAGTCGGCAGAAAAGTAAATTGCACTTGATGTTATGACATTTTAATAAGCGATACAGATAAAGATATGGAAAAAAAAATGGATGTGACTTTGTACCAAATTGGTTTGAGATGTATAGATTTTGTTGGACTAAAATATGAGGCAGCGTTCGGGAAATTACAGTACATCTTCTCGTCAGGTATACCTCAAAACGAGACTGTACAACCAGTGCGTGTTGCCAGTGATGACCTATGGAACTGAGACGTGGTCCTTCACTGCTGACCGGATGAGGAAGCTCAAGATTGCTTAGCGAGCTATGGAGAGGGCTATGCTCGGAGTTTCTTTGCGTGATAACTTAGAAATGAGGATATCTGTAGTAGATCCAGAGTGACCGACATAGCCCGACGGGTTAGTAAGCTGAAGTGGCAATGGGCCAGCTATATAGCTCGAAGAACCGATAACCAATGTGGAAAAAGGTTCTCGAATGGCGGCCTCGTAACGACGACCCACTAGATGGAGTGACGACCTGGTAAGACATGCAGGAAGTTGATGGATGCAGGTGGCTCAGGACCGTGTTTTGTGGCATTCCTTGGGGGAGACCTACATTCAGCAGTGGACTTGTGAAGGGATGTAATGGAAAGGTTGATGATGATGAAAATATGAGGAAGTACAAAAAAAATTAGAAGATTTGGTTGCCATATTTAACGATATGAAATTTTATTATAATTTTACCAAAATTATATTAAGTTAAGGTTAAGGCACCTTTTCTATTGTGTCTAATGCAGTGGCCGAAAACTAAAATTCTTGTGGGCCGAAATTTAAAATTTGGGGCCGAAAACTAGCATTTTATATATTTTTCACATCAAAAATTATTATAAAAAAGAGATTTTTCTTGTAGCATCAATGAGTTACAAAAATGAATACTACATTATGTAAACTACAAATTAAGATTAACAGCACTAGGCCAGCATAATGGCAATTATTTATACGTCCATGCATCGACCCTACTTATTCCAAATCGCAAATAAGATGATATGAAAATAAGTGGATGATAGGTAAATACTTAAAAATAATGATCATTCACTAACCTGTGTTACTGTCCGTAATTTCACTTTTAGCTAAAGCTAAAGCGATTATCTTACTACGGCGACTCATTTCAAATACTCAAAATAACTATATTACTATTTTCTCATATTTAAACAATCCAATATCGTATGCAAGTTCCGGCAAAACTCGTCGTAACTTGTACACATGGACGTATAAATATGGCGGACAGAATTTTGTTAAGAAAGGACTGATGCACTGTAATGGCGGCGGTGCAAGTATGTTTGCGTGTTATATAGGGTTGTCATGTGAAACAAAATTTCCCCATTCTTTTATAAAACAATGTGTCAAAATATAACACAACTTTGATGCAATACTAATTTATTATTACGTAACTAATAAAAATAACACATTTGATTATTAAAAAAATCTAAGAATTTAAGATTTAGATTTTGATTGAAATCGAATTATTCTGAATGTCAATCAATTTCCATTTAAATTAATTTTATATATTATATTATACAAAAATTGTGTTATATTATTGGAAAGAAATGTATTATAAATATTTTTAACGAAATATATAACAAATAAACATTTTATAGATAACCAAAAAATTTAATATAAAATTAATTTAAAATATATTATTTTAGAATTAGTATGAAAACATTTAGAAACAGCATGGTAGCGATCACCTCATTCTCAGGGGTTATTATCAATCATGTACTCTTTAGTGGTCTTTTACCCTAATAATCCTTACTAAACAATTTATGCTTGCTAAAAATTTTAAACTTTGATAGATAAGGCCAGCATATTTTCTGGGACTTTGTTGTGTATACATGAAGAAATTACTGATTTTTTTGAGTCGATTAACTGGTATAACTAATTTGTGCTTGTTCCTAGTATTTACAGAATATACATCACTAAATACATACATTAAATTTCTGTAAATATACTGAGAGACCAAAGTTAATATATTTATTTATTAAAATTTTCTGCAAGTGTAAATTATAGTTATCATTTATGATAATTAATAGAATCAGGCGTTACTTTGCGGAAATCCATCATATTAAATTTGGTAAGAAATTACCTCGCGTACTTCCGCTAGATAAAATAAAATGATGTGTCTTACCTAGTTTGAAGAGTACCTCCCGCCCTCCCTCATTTGCGTGCACTATCCCCGTCACCACTACTCCCAATACCACTAAATTAGGAAAGACACACCACTGACGAAAATACGACACGTGTTTCGCTTCTACACGAGGCATCTACAGGTGATGTAGACTCTGCGGTGGTTGACCGCTTCGAAGTGATGTGTCTTTCCTAGTGTGGTGGAATAAATCGTTAGATGGAAAACGTAAACCCTAAAGTTTTCAAATTTATTAATTTATGAAAGAAATGCCTCTTTCCAGTATACAAACGCGCGGTGCATTATTGGCATTTAATTTTTCTTTTGTTGCGTAATGAGCAATGCTACCCGCCAGATATCATATTATTAACTTACTAAAAATGCATAAAACCGCATTATAATCGATCGGGTAATTTTTCAGGAAAATTGTAACAAAAAAGTGCACATGAAACAACCTTAAGAAGTTATTGGGCAATCATATATACCGTATCTGTGTCAACGTTGGTAAAAACAGCAATTTCCCAAATTTCGGGTAATTTTCCCTATAAATATAATTAACAACACTGACAACGTGACTCGTGTTTTCTGTTCCAAAAATAGCATTTTAATTTAAGACTTAAAATTCTCAAATATGTGATTATAATTAGTGACTCATCTATGAAAAGAGATTCTTTGATGTTTTTTGATAAAACCACTATGATTTTTACAAAATTTAACGACGCAAGACGGCATATTGATTTTTGTTTTTACTTACGCCAACTACTTCTCTCGAACGACGTTTGTTGCGTAATGGCGGGCGCTAGACTTATTATAAGTGTGAATGTTTACGTGACCCTTTGTACGTACACGCGAGCTGACTTATTATGGGTGCCTCGCTGAGTTGTATAGCGAGATTCAGTCCGCCTTATTTATACGTCCATGCTTGTACACAACAACGCGTGCGAGGGGCGTCTGAGGAAGCGGTCGAGAATCTATGCATAGTAAGTTTAATAACCTATTGTGGAATAAACACAACCCGAAAATTATTGCAGAGAAAATAATTGTAACGTGAAATAAGTTATATATGTAGTCTTTGGAGTGATATTTTTATTTTCTGTTTAAAGATTAAAACATCGTAACTAAGGTTACGATGAAAGCTTTTTTAATAAAAAAAAATAACCAAGAACAAGACGGTGTCTTGTATTACAATTTTTGTTATGTAATAAATTAATGTCAGGCATAGGTAAGTATGTGTAACTAAATATACCTTTTTATTATCTTCAGTGGACACTGACTTACAACATTTTTCTACTGTCTAAAATCGTAACGCGTATGAATTTAGATACAGGAGTGAGCGCAAATGAAAGAGAATTTTTTATTTACTAAGAATATGATTGTAACTCAAAATCGCTAAAAAGTGAGTTACGATGTTTTTCCTTGCAGGTGTCGATTTGTACATTTTTTATAGAACACGCAGCACAGGTAAAGCGTATTGAGAAGTCTCCGCGGTGATTTTTGGTATCGTAGAATAGTCACTTTTTCGCCAAATATTTGTAAATATCACTGAATCATAAGTCTTATTTTTTCAAATTAAGGTCCTTGATTCTTTGATATAATTTACAAACGTTATTATACAGTAAAAAATAAATTTAATAAAACCAAGGTTTTCCTGGGTGATTTAGCTGTACCTATTTATTTAAATGAAAAAAAATATATTAATATAAAAAATAGTACAAAAGACTCGTAACATCTGCATAAAAAAGTTGATTTCAAGGAAAACACCGTTTGCAACTGATGTTGGATATCAACTAAATTTAATCAGGTATAATCAAGTAAAAAAATAATATATATAAGAACTTTTTACACCGACAGGCGTGTCATGAAATATTTGTTCGCCGCCACAGCTAGAAGTTTTCGAAAATCGGTGTCGCAATGAATCGGTTAAGTGCTCGGACCAGTCGGGATCAAATCCACCCTGAAAAAAAGCCAAGGTTGAGCGTGTGAATCTCTCGCTGCAGACAGTCTCCAAATAGGGCCATGCCAATCTTGAAATTACAATACAAACATGGCTCTTTTCCGAAATGTATCATTAGAATTAACCGAGTGGCTTTAGTCGCTTGGGATTGACATTTCCTCGAACCTGAACTTGGTGCAGTTCATTAAGTACAGGGCCAAAGCAGCTGCAAGGAAGTTAGGTGTCCTTGCAAAGGTGCGGCGAGACTTCACGCCGGGACAGTTGCTTAATCTATATAAAGCGCAAGTCCGTCGTGTATAGAGTATTGCTGCTGCAAAACTTAGCGGCTTTGAACATGACGGAAAGGTGTACTAAGAGGCTTATTGGTGACACCAACATGGAATGAGCGCAGAAATTACATGACTTAATTCCTCCCTCTCCGATCCATCATACGATCACCAGACGCACGGCTGTTTTCCACTCCTTTGTAGACAAACCACGCCTTCGAACCAAACGGTTTGCTTCGTCATTCATGTTGCGTATAGATCGAAAATTAGTAGAATAACTTGCCAGCATCTGTCTTTCTAACGAATTACAATGTGTGTATTCAAGGAGTGAATAAGAGATAGAGGCTTTTGTTAATATGGGAAGTCCACGCGTCACCATCTTCGGCTGCATCACCACTTACCATCAGGTGGGATAATAGTGAAGCACTGGCTTATAATAGTTAAAAAAAAACTAAATAAATAACGTGATATTTAGTACAGATATAGAGCTTGCCAGGTAGAGTGATCTGGGATATGTTTTATTCGAAAAACTTCTTTTTTTAATCGAAAAAATTGATAAAATAAATAAACTTTAATGATATTATCTTTAAATTAAATAACGCCGCATTAATAAATCATAGCCAGACGAAACCGGGCGGGTCGCTAGTGCACCGTACTTTTAAATAAAGCGTTAAAAATTCGTAGAAGTTTGGATTGAAACAACCTATGTTGCTACTTAAATAATTTAATTAAAATAATATAAAGTAAAAAATCTGTATACAGGGTAAAAGACTTTTATTAATAAAAAAAACCAATAAAAGGAACAAGCGAAAATCGTCAATAAAAGAATCAACAAAGAACGTACAACTAAAACCAATAATACAAGAAATGCTGCCAAATGTTTATCCTTATAATTAACAGCTGCCATATTATATATTCGAGCGATGACACGTAATAATGCTAAAATTGTACTGTCCATAAGAAAATCCACTATGTGGCATATGCAAATACTAAAATCGACAAATGTTTGAACAAATTTCCAGATGTTTGTTGCTTTAAATAACATAAGCTCAATTAAAAATCTAAAAATTTGATATAAAATTTGAGAAAATGAAAGAAAACGTTTTATAAAATATACCACTATGGGATATGATTTTATAACTACCCTATAGGGGTCCAACATATGGTCCAATGTTTGAATACATTTGTCGCAATATATGTTGTACATAAGATGCGGTCTAAAACTTATTCTTAGGCTTAATAATACTAAAATACAATTATTCACTATATATATGGCATTTCTATGACTTAGCGTGAATACTTCAAAGGAACATTTGTTTCTATCTTTGGTGTGTTAAGCGTCTCCGTTGTCGGTGTTCTTGAATGATATCTGGTAGAAGATCCAGTCCTCGAGGAAGGAGGGCACGAAGGCCTTGCTCTTCGAGTACTTGACGGCAGGGTTCAGCTTCATCAGTTCCTGTTCATATAGCTCTAATGATTCTGGAGAGGTCGCTCCATTACCCTGGAAGTATAAAAATATACACATGTGGTTTCATAGATGTACCCTCCTTCTTATCGGAAGTTTCACAGTCCATCTGCTAGACATGTGTGTACAATATTGTGCAAATAAATGATTTTTTTTATAGGATAGGGTGACAAACAAGCACACAGTCCACCTGAAGGTAAGTGGTTGCTGCGGCCCATAGACGTCTATATCTATTCTCAATAAAGAATCAAAATGCAGATGCGTTGTTACCCGTGAGGACTAAGACGGAATGCCTCTTTTCCAGTAAAAAGGGTCTCCGATTCTCTACACTCACCATACGAAACACAGCAGCATTAAGCTGCTATTTTACGCTGGTATTCTGTGAGAGCGTGGTCCTTCCCCGGTCGAGCCGACCCATTCGTGCTGCAACCACAATATAGCTGCAGCATGGTCCTACCGCGAAAAAAATTTCTACAAGATTTTTAAATTTTTATTGATTGTTGCAATATTGAAGGACATTATTGGAAAAATTTTATGCATTTACTGTGAAAAATTTTTCTAAAACTAAATAAAAACTCCTGTAGCATACCTAAATAAATTTAGGTAAATGAATTTATATTTTTTCCATATAGACATGATATTTGCAGAAATACGTAGCGACGGGAGTATTAAAATCTTAGTCTGCTACAAGTTCCACGTTATATAGAATGACCGCATCGCTTGTTTTACAAAATTAATAATCTATACATATAATAAATGTATAGAAAACTCGTGTCCGTAATTCTATTTCCTAGAAAAAAACAAGTCCAGAAGACTTAAACCTCAGGAACTCTGATTTGACATAGCCAATATATTTATAGAGCAGTTTAAGGTTTGGTCACGTCTCAGGCATTCAATGAGGCTTGAAACTTATCCATTTCTCGACTACAAGTAGCGGAGATCATCAACAAAATGACAAGAGGCAAACCGCCAGGTTATGACGGGCTCAGCATCGAGCATTTAAAATACGCAGGATTCCACTTGCCTAGGGTCTTAAATATGTTTCCTCGTGTTGTCCAAGTCACGCCTACTTGCCTGCGGACCTGATGAGGACTATAGTCATCCCGATTGTCAAAAATAACACTTGAAACGTTGGCTACTTGACAAACATTCAAAGTTTCATGACGTTCACAAATTGAATGTTTGTGTTTGTTTGTCTCAGAATTGCGCTTTCGCAGATTTAAAGCCAAATGCTTTAAATCTGCGAAAGTAAGTTTCAAGTACGCAGTCCGGTATTACACAAATCGGCAAACTCCGGTTTACGTTTGTTTCCTCAATCTCAAGGAATGCGACAAAGCACGGTCCTGAGTCCATCGACTTCTGTATATTTTACCAGCTCGTCACACCATCTAGTGACTCATCTGCTTCGCTAGTACACAATATATACTAAAGATGAAGATATAAATACACATACATGAGTCATAAACTTGCCCGTGGGCTTGAGAATCTGGAAGGCCGCCCGCAGTATGGTGATCATGAACTCCCACAGCTCGCCGCACGCGGAATCCGATATGGGAATGTCGGTGAGGTCGCCGAATATGTAGTCCACCTTCTTGTTCTCGCTGATGAACTTGTTCACAGTTAGCATACAGTCTTCTACGATTATCTGGAATTATATATTAAAATTAACACATGTATGCACCATCACAATAACAGCTTATCACATTATACCTAACTAGTAATACACAAAATTTTTTCGAGTAACAAGGTAAATATCTTAACACACCTAGCTAATCTTTTTTTTTTATAAAATTAGGGTGACAAACGAGCACACAGTCCACCTGATAGTAAGTGGTTGCTGCGGCTCATAGACATCTACATCTATCTTCGTTTGCGAATTAAAATGCAGATGTGTTGTCAGCCGTGAGGACTAAGATAGAATGCCTCTTTTCCAGTAAAAAGGGTCTCCGGTTCTACATACACTCACCATACGAAACACAGCAGCATTAACCTGCTATTTTACACTGGTATTCTGTAAGAGCGGGGTCCTTCCCCGGAAGAGCCGACCCATTCGTGCTACAATTATACTATTAATATAGCTGCAGCATGGCTCTACCACGCAAAAATTATATAATTTAGAAATATATTAATTATTCGCGCCCTAACTGCTTTTTATAATGGGAGTTTGACTGATCTTTGTTTTTGTTTGCACTTACTAGTAAGCGCCAATGAAGTATTCTTGAATTACCCTCTGCGTTTTTATTTTGTACAAAATTTTATATTAAACAATATTACTTAGCGTAAGTCCACAGATATGTTATGCCTAATCAAAGCAAATGCTACATTTTTTTTCTTTTATGTTTTTTAGAGAGTGAATATTCTTTTGAGGAATATTTTTTTTAACCAAAAAACCACATATATATCTAACAAAATATAGAAACCTAGGTATACTAGGTGGTGGGATTTATCTGCCTAGAATCCGTCGGAGTAGGTAACACTCTCTTACGAATTTTTTCCTGCTGTTCCGATCTGAAGATGAAGAGTACCACGAGCCATGATGAGTGTGTAGTAAATAGATGTCTTTAAAGGACGACTAATTTGTATCTTCTCTGTTTGAAGTTGCTTCCAGATTTCCATGGGTTGAAGTGACCACTTACCATCAAGTGGGTTGTAAGTTAATTTTGTCACTTTTATTTTAACTTTTTAATTCCCCACGTTTCGGGTGCTTTACAGCACCTATGGTAACGGGGGAGACTGAGGCGTTTGACGTCCCGATGTCATAGTTAGCCCGGCTACCTTCATGTTTTGAATATTAATTTTTGGTCCGATCTACGCAGAATGAGCTTACAGTATCTTAAAGTCTTGAAGTGGTATAGAATACATAGGCTGCACTAAAAGTATCGGGAATGGAATATTTCCACTGTTCCTATCATATTAAAATATTTTTAATTGAAAACTCCTTGGTCTTAAAAATCGAATACCATTTATTTATTTAAAAAAAGATTCTCGGTCTTGTCACAAGGTTCTGTCAAACTTGTTTAGTCGTTGAGAAAATGGAATTGACTCGAGAAAATTCAAGAGCGATGATTTATTATGACTTTCGAAGTGGTTTAACACAAAAACAGTGTGTTGACCGGATGATTTCTGCATTTGGTGATGAAGCCCCATCCAAAACCACAATTTATCGCTGGTTTGCTGAATTTCAACGTGTACGTGTCAAGCTCAGTGATGATCCTCGTCAAGGTCGTCCAAAAACTGCAGTCACCCAAGAAAACGTTGATGCTGTGCGTAAGCTGATTGAGGAAGATCGACATGTGACATACCGCGAAATTCAGGCAACTTTAGACATTGGGGGGATGAGTCAAATACAAATAATCTTGCATGAACAATTAGGTGTAAAAAAGTTGTTTTCCCGATGGATACCGCATTCGCTCTGTGAGGAGCAAAAAGGGGCTCGCGTTACTTGGTGCGTCAGAACTCTCGAAAGATTTCACGCAGGATCCTCAAATGCTGTATACAACATCGTATCAGGTGACGAATCCTGGATATACGCGTACGAACCCGAAACAAAAAACCAGTCACGAGTTTGGGTGTTCGAAAATGAGTTAAAGCCAACAAAAATTGTTCGTTCACGGAGTGTTGGAAAAAAAATGGTGGCCACGTTTGTCTCCAAAACCGGTCATGTTACGACTATTCCTCTTGAGGGACAATAAACGGTAAATGCAGAATGGTATGCTAGCATTTGTTTGCCACAGGTCGTTTCTGAACTCCGTAAAGAGAACTGCAACCGCCGCATCATCCTCCATCACGACAATGCGAGTTCTCACACCGCACACAGAACAAAAGAGTTTTTAGAGCAAGAAAACATAGAATTATTAGATCATCCTCCGTACAGCCCCGACCTAGCCCTAATGATTTCTATACTTTCCCTAAAATAAAGAATAAATTGCGTGGACAGAGATTTTCATCACCTGAAGAAGCTATGGACGTCTACAAAACGGCCATTTTGGAGACCCCTATTTCCGAATGGAATGGTTGCTTCAATGATTGGTTCCATCGTATGGAAAAATGTGTCAAATTTCGCGGAGAATACTTCGAAAAGCAATAAATACATTTTTAAATAGTAATGTTGTGTCACTTCCTTGATTCCCGAAATTTTCAGTGCCGCCCTCGTAGAATGATTTTTATTCAATATTGATTATTGCATAATACTTATTGAGTCATTTTTTATTTACCACTGGTTCGGAAAATACCTCAGTCCTGGGAAGAACCAGCAAGAAACCCAGCAGGACTTTTTTTAAACATAATTTCACTTAACAATAATTTTGTTTATACTTTTGTTTATATTTTAAATGTTTTTATATTTATATAATAGAACCAGCATGGTGGCGATCACCTTATTCCCAGGGGTTATTTTCATTCATGTATTCCTTGATTTATAATAACCCTTTTTGTACAGTTTTTCTTTAATAAAACTTTTAAACTTGTTTAATGACAAACTTTAAATATGTTCTGGAATTTTGTTGTAAAAGCGTATACATTGCCCCATAAATGAATTACTAATTCTGTGGGAGTCTAAGGTATGTTTGGTGTGTAGTCATTTAATGTGTAGTCTTCGTGTAAATATAAGAAATCTTTAATAATTTGTTTGAAAATATTGTGGAGAAATTTTCAAACAAATTATTATAAAGGATAATTTCTTATGACTTTACACTGGTAAAAGTACAACAGCAAAAAAACCATTACCAAAGAAGAAAAAAAAATAGAAAAAGAAAATCCTGCTAACCGCCGGACGAGACTCCGACAACAAAGCAATCGCATTGGATACCAAAAAGTTTTTTACATAACATTCTAAATAGAATTTTCAAACGCGAAACTTTTAATACAAAATGGCGTTACCTCGTAGTTAGGTCCCTTCCTTCTCTCCAGCACATCGCCGCAAATGGACTGCAAGTGCTTGTTGCATGCGTACATGACCAGCTCGTCGATCTCCAACATCCACACGAACTTCGGCTTCTCCTTGAGCAGTTCATACAATAGGGCACCGTCACCGCCACCTAAAGGAAGGAAAGACCATTTTTTTAAATTAACTTCTGGCTACAAATGGGCGAATAATATTAGCCGTGGTAGCTGAGTAAGCGCTCTCTGTAAATATCACAGTAGGGGAGCATTCCGGGTTCGAATTCCACCGGTACCGATGAAATTGTTAATTAATATTCTAAGTGCTAGTTTGCCACGTGCTCGGCGGTGAAGGAAACATCGTGAGAAATAAGAAAAAAAATATTGTTATACAATGGAACGAATTCCATCTAGCTTACGTCCACTTAAAGGAGTTTGTATCTCCGTGGAACAAACTACAAAATACCACTTTAGGTATATGTAAATGCACTTAGATACACATTACTTACTCAATAACAAGCATAATAAATATATTTGAGTGTGACTTAGCAATCAGTCACCGCAGAGTCTACTATACCTGAGGATGCCTCGTGTAGAGGCGAAACACGTGTCGTATTGTCGTCAGTGGCGTGTCTTACCTAGTGTAGTGGTGTTGAGTGTAGTGGTGTTGAGAGTAGTGGTGTTGGGATTAGTGGCGACGGGGATGGTGCAAGCAATTGAGGGAGGGCGGGAGGTGCTCTTCAAAACTAGGTAAGAGACACATAATTTTATTTTATCTAGCGGATGTACGCAAAGTAATTTTTACCAACTTTAATATATTTGAGTGTTTATCATCTTTCATTCTTTATATTCTTTTTGACTTCAAAATGTTTTTGACCGCTGCCAATAAGCTCAAAGTTCAAACAGGAAATTCTTCGTGCTCGGCCACCGAACTTTAGCAAAAGTCTGTTTATCTGAACTTGATGAGTTAACAACTGGTTTAAAATTATGGTTTTATACTCTACTATTGGCTATTACTCTATTGTATTTACCTAAAATGACAATTTCTTTCCCTTCATAACTCTCCTTTCCTCTTTGCATAAGTGTCTCCGTGTAGATTAGATCAGCTTCTGATATATCTGAAATATAAAATAAAATATTAACACACATATGTCTTCCTTTCTACCTAGGAATCTGTCTGGGTAGGTATCTCTTACCTATTTCCTTATATTTATTTATTTTGGCTTCCGGTCTGAAGCATATTGCAAGCCAACATAATTACACATTGTGAGGTAATCCTCTAAAATTGTAAATCTTAATCCGCAGGCTACATATGCCGCTTTCTTTGTTTGAAGTCAGCATGTACTCCAGTAGGCACTTACTATCAGGTGGACTGTTGAGTTTGTGTCACTTCAATTTTAAAGATAGTTATGTGTTGAAATAAATAAATGAATAGTTTTTTTAATTGATTTTTAAAACCTTCTCAGATATGAGAAAGGCCCAAAGGAAACGTGCCCAGCAGTGGCACATATATAGGCTGTAACTTTAACTAACTTTAAATTGATTTTTAATTCTATTTTCGGTTTTGGTTCAACATGCTACAACAAAATACCAAAATTCCAGGTCTGTAACCCATTCCATTTATGAGCTAGAGATCCATGGCATATAAATGGACAGTCAGGAAATGGCAGAGTAAAATTATTACGGCTCCATTTTAAACATGCCGTACTCATCCCGTAAAAAAAAGTCTAATTCAGTTCAAATTCCTTTTTTGAATTTGTCTAAAAAGCGACACTTATTACACACTAATTAAAGTCAATAAGCCCCACATTCGGATGACAAATACTACTTACTGGACATGGTTCTTTCAATAAATATCTGTTTACTAACGGTTTTACAGTGTACAGTGTGCACAGGGTATACATGAGAGAAGAAATGGCGACCCATGTACTACTCTTGTGACCGAGGGCGCCTCATACGCTTCTCAAGATTGTCAGTTAAATATTAAGTTATGGTTGAGCCTATTGCAAACTATAACTATCGACCAAAACTAATCTGTGCAATCAATACAGGTTTTGGGTATAACTACATCCCTAATAAGAGAAGGTTTTAATAAATCATTATTATACACATATAAATAAAATTAAAGTGTATGTCTGCAATAACGAAATAACTGCCTTCTTAAACTCAGGGGGTTATTTGTATGCTATTAGGGCATAGATAATCATTTGTGAAATTTTTTACATTGTGTACTTTATTACATTGTGTTTTGATGTCTGTCTGCCTGTCCGAACTAATCTTCGTAATGGCAGAGCCAATTGTGTAAAACTTCACAAACAGAAAGAAAGCCATCTTGGAGAGTGAGCTAACTATTCAAAAAACTTTTTTTTTATGGGATAAGGGTGACAAACAAGCACACAGTCCACCTGATGCTAAGTGGTTGCTGCGGCTCATAGACATTTATATCTATCCTCGATTACGAATCAAAATGCAGATGCGTTGTCACCCGTGAGGACTAAGATGGAATGCCTCATTTCCAGTAAAAAGGGTCTCCAGATTTTCTACACTCACTATACGAAACACAGCAGCGTTAAGCTGCTATTTTACGCTGGTATTCTGTGAGAGCGTGGTCCTTCCCCGGTCGAGCCGACCCATTCGTGCTACAACTATACTACTAATATAGCTGCAGCATGGCTCTACCACGTAAAAAAAACTTAATAGAATTTTATAGTTCGAGGAATCGAAAATTCGATCAAATTGATGGTCTTTGATGATTATCTTAAATCTAAATAACGCGACATTAATAGATCGCACCCGGCGAAGCCGGCGCGGGCGTTAATAACAAATATAAAAAGATGTTTATGTAAAATTAATTAATCAGTCTTACTTTGCAAATCATCCAACACCAGCATGTTACCGAGAGACTTCGAGTGCACGATTTGCACTCTCTGGAAGGGTGATTGTTCATCAAATAACACAGCATCAATGTCATACTCAAGAAGTCTTTCATCTGAAACCACATTAAAATGTTATATATTATATAATGATATTCATTAATTATCACACCATTTTAAAAGAAATCCAATATCTTGTTGCCTTTTCACACAAAATTTGATTTATTTATACAGAACAGATAGAATAACAACTAAACGCTCTGGAAACATTTAAGACCCTCAAATTGTTTTTAAAATGAGCGTCATTGGGATATACATACTTTGCAATTGCAATTTTGTAATGAATATAATGCATAAATTATGTATATGCAAAGCGTGTTGTGTGATGGTAGCTCAGATGGTTAGTGCTCGCTGTAAATTTCACAGTGCACGAGCAACCCGGGTTCGATCCCCCCGGCACCAGTGAAATTGTTAATTGCAATTTTAAGTGCTGATTTACCACATGCTCGACAGTGAAGGAAAACATCTTGAGGAAACCTTCAGTCTGAGAAATTAAAAAAAAAATATTTCGAAGACGTGAAGTTCGCCAACACGCATTGGGGCAGCGCGACGGACAGTTCCTTGCCCTAAAACCCTCTCAGAAATGAGGGGAGGCATGTGCCCAGCTGTGGGACGTACATAGGCTGTAACAACTTTAAAGCGTGTTACGCATGTCTAGCTACTTAATGGAAAATTACTCTTCTTTTAAAACATGATCATATCTTATGTCTTTTATATTATTGTGTGCATTACAGAAGTTTAAAAACTACTAAGACTTAATAGTTAATAAAAAAAATTAAGTTTCATTATTTCAAAACACATTATTTTTGTTAATTATATTTGCATTTCTATGTAGTGGGTATGTAATATAATGTAAATAAGTGTCCTATGTAAGTGCACGTACAAAAGACGGCTGATAAGTTTGCGGCCGATGATGCTTATTTAATGAAAGAAAAGTTTTTTTTTTCATTAAAATCCCCTTCCTCCTTTTCACATCATGAATATACATTATAGCCTATCAAAGTCCATTGATGAACATAGGCCTCCCCCATAATTTGCTTCATAGGAGGGATATTTGCCATAATTGCCATGCTTTGCAAGTGGGTTGGTAACTGCAGTTTTTTTTAGTTGCTATGAGGAAGATGCTGCTGCCGATCTCCTAGTTTAGTCCCTTGTATCGTCTCTTACAGCACCAATGGGAATATATGGGGTTAGTGGCAGTGTAAGAGTAAATTTAATATAAATGTCTTATATCCATTGAAAAAATATTGTTTGCTCTTCAAATTGGTTTTCTCTGGCTACCTTTATCTCACTGTTATTAGAAAATCTCCATTCCTGTAAATTCTTTTTAAATTTTAGAGAAAAGGAAGAAGACATTGGGCATTGACAAATCTGAAGAGAGTTAAGAAAACATAAGAACATATAATATTACAAAATAATAAATAGTAAAAAATATAAAATAAGTTATTCTTAATAAATAAATAAAGACATATTTTTCTCTAATTAGTGCAGTGATAGGAAATAATATGGTAAAGAGCAATTTAAAGAGCACTATATCACCTAAGTTTTTATTAGAATGTGAAGAATATATAAATTATGTAATTCAATAAATAAAAACTATCTCAATTGTGCAAAAAAATAAATACAACTTTATAGCAATATGCACTATTTCACTGTACCATTAAAGAATTTCAGAGTGCGACATGTTCAGATAGTTATTAAGGGATATTATTTTAACACTTTCACTGTCCGATTTTCAGACACAATAGTAAGACAATAGCAATGAACTATATGTAGTGCATGGGACAGCGAATGGGTTAATATCAACAATTGCTTTCACTATTTTTGAGAAAAAATACACACAGAAAAATGTCAGCAATACTGAGGCACAAATAATGGAATAAGAAAAAATAGGAAAAAACAATTTAAAAAATTTTGGCAATATCATTTTCTTCTAAAATATGTATGGACAGAGATAGATGTGTTGTTTTTTCTTACAAGATTCTACCATTTCTGGTCCATTCATATTTAAACTCTTTCAGTTTTGCTGTGTTCCAGCATTTCTTGACCAGTTGTTTTTTTTTTAAATAAGTAAGGTGCTCATTTAAGATGAGGTAACACACATAAAAAAAAAAAACGAAAAAAAAAAACATACACTCAAATTGAGTACCGTCTCCTTTTTGGAAGTCGGCAGAAAATGGGTTTGACATCTCCTAGTACACTTCTTTGGAAGTAATGTGTTTTATTTGTGCACTTGATACTATATTATCCTTTATTATTATCACACAAAACTTACTTTCGCTATAATATTCCAAAGGTGTCCTGACAATTTAGATCACTTAAGGCCCTACTTGTAACCTGAGTGGCGTGGACTAAGTTAATGAATAAAATAAAAAGAACAGGTGGTATTTATATCACAACTGAGTCACACAACCACTAATACTACACTAGTAAAGAGGTGAGTCAATGATAAGGAACCTAAGGTCAGTTGTGAACTTATCAACCGCCCCTTATATATATTGTATAATGATGAATAGCAAGTTGTCAGATTTCATAAACCAGTTGTTACACATACCATGTTTGAGATGGATCCCCACACAACATTCGTAAATAATACTATTAGTAACAATTGTAGTAAAATAATTACTTCATAATGTAAATTTATAATGGATGATGTATTTAAGTTTTAGTTTTGGCTGTTCATTAGTAAGTTCATAAATGTGATAATGAATTTTACAATTTATAATAATTTTGCTATAGTAAATCACAGGGTTATTATATATGTATATATATAATTTTGTAATCAGTCTACTCATGAAAATGTAATGATTAGTAATTTAAAAATAGAATATTAGATATATAAATAAAATGTTTAGAATTTTGCTTACCTGATGTTGGATAATACCTGCTGAATAAGCAGCGTTTAATGGGAGCATAAGCTTGAGATTTTGTAAATGTGATGTACTTTTTCAGCTGACCTTCCAATACCCTCGCAGACTATTAAAAAATCAATAAAAAAGGAAAGTAAAACAAATGAAATAAGAATGCAGGTAATTTATCTAACATGCACTTAATTTTAGGATGTTCAGACTAAGAGAATAAGGTTGAGCGTCTTCTCAGATAATTACTGGAAGATTCATTAGTGTACACAACTTAATGATAATTAATTATAATGGGTCTATGGATATATCAAAATGTGCAAATATGAACATGCATTTTCATTCATAAATAGATGTGAGTGACAGATGAGTGTAATCAAATTTAAATTAAAAGAAAATTGTAATATTGATGTATACAATATCCATGTTCTTATTGTTATAAATTATCTTAAGAAAAAATGTAGTTCATTTTAAGTCTCTCAAGTTTAATCTCATCATTCAATCTATAAACACATTATAGATTCCACAAAACTGCTTTAAGTATTTATTTCTATGATAATTAAACATAAAGATTATTTGAGTCCGAATAGAACATAATGAAAAATCAAGGATGTGCATCTGGAAATAACGAAGGAAATGTTATTTAGTTATTTTTTTTTATAAAATATTATTGTAATCATATGTATGGTAATAAAAATGTCAATTTACTAAACATTTACTTAAAACAGCCCAGATATATAGTTTATAAAAAAACTAAACAAATATTGCAAGCAAAGCTACAATTTTACAAATGCATATGTCACTAAAATAAAAAAATGTTAGCCAGCCAATAAAATATAACAATAACAAAAACAGTTTTATTTAAAATTGGTGTTATAAGGGGTACAAAATTATGTGATAATAAACAGCCTTCTGAGCTAACCTGAACTAGTAAGGTAAACATCAAATTTATAGCCCCTTTTGATTGTTGGCAATAATTTGAGTCTTTTGCAGTCCAAGGACACTCTTACTGAATTTTCCAGTAGTTTAGAGCACTAGAAAATAAGATTTTACGCTCAACCTTAACTCTATATATTATTATAAATAAAATAAATAATTTTTATAGTAACTGTAGTGTTTAAAAGAGAAATAGGATATTTTCATGTTAGTGTAATACAAGCTTAGGAGGATAAGTAATAGTATATGATATATATTATGATATTTTTGAATTCTGTAAAATATGATGTGGCTTTTAGTTAAATAATTTTACAAGAATGTTATCATAGAAATTAATATTAGTTTTGATATAAATTAATTAGAACTTTTGATTGAATAAAATGACGATTATGTAAATGCATTTTATATTAACACCTTTTTGAATATTGCTTACAAAGAAAATAGATTTCAGAAATAAGTTCACCTTGAAGCTGATTAGTGGTTCCTCATTATCTTCCTTGTAATACTCTATGTTAATAGTTACTAAGCCTCGGTCAAATAATCTCACCGACACCGTAGTATCCTTTTTACCAGTTAATACTTTCAAAGAACCTCCATCCACTTTTATGTCAGCGGCTAATATAAGGTTTGGTATATAATCTTTTAACACAGTTTCCAGCTGTCCAAATACAGCTTTTTGACCACTCTCATCACCAAGTCGAGCAGGGTCTACAGAAAAATCTAACAACAACGTTTGTACCGACATTCTGTCTTTTAACGCTGATTGTTTTAATAAATTCGAAAAATTGGGACGGATGACACCAGCAGAAGGCCAAAGAATTTTATTTACTGAGTTTTACCTGAAGGACTGAACCCTGAAGCTTTTGAAAAGTCGAAATTGAATTCAATTTCAGTGATAATGTCATCTGTCAATTTACGTGACAATTACGAGGATTGGCGGTGATATTTTTTTTTAATAACAGGCTTCGCGGCTCTGGGTTCTAACTCTTCTGAGCTTAAAATTACAATGTGTAATTATTATCCTTTATATAAGTACACTGTACTTCACAATATGTTGATGCGTCTCATAGTGCAGTCCTTAAGAGATTTAAATGGCAACTTGAGCCAGCTGACAGCTGACAATTGGCGATGGTATCTCTAGGCACCTACGCAGAGAGACACCTTATCTTGAAAATCACAACACCATCAGAGCACGTGTTTCACCGTTTCCACTAATAGTTCACATGCTCAGACATTTAATACACAAAATCGCACCACTTTTACGTATCAAAATCTTAGAGTATTCAACTAACAGGAGACGCCATGCGCATAAAGTTCCGAACAAAAAAGTCTGTCACTTCTAGCGGGAGGCGAGGTAACGCACACTAAGCAAATCGTAAACATTGGGCCACGTCGTTACGCACGCACACAGCATAATATGAGCACACGATTAAGCAAAACGCACACAACCTTGAAAATCTCTTATAAATGTCTCATCGTTACAGTGCATAAGCCATAAACAACTAGTGCGAGGGCCTTGTCGATATGGATATGTCGATGAAATTTTATGCAAGTTACATTAGCAAATTAAATAAAATAAAAATGAACAAATGTTTAATGATTAATATTACATTCAAAGTAAATTAAAAAAATATATAAGGTAGAAAATAATAATACAAAATTACCAAAATTAAAACAAATTGAAAAAGTATTATATTATATTTTAACTGGTTTTTAAAGTGAATAAGTTTGGTATATGTGACGAATACACTTTTTGGGATCACTCTTTTTTTGCGAGGTAGCTAATTCTGGTGCTTGCATATTTTTCCATCACCAAGTTTGCCAGTTCAATGTTATGTGGAACGTAACCATTATCGAAATAATGTTCCTGTATGCTTAAAAATATATAATATGCCTAGTCTATGAAATGATTTTACCATTTTTGAATGTCATGATAACCAGAAAGGTTATCTGTATAGGGGTTTTAAACGGTCTAATTTTACAGATTTTACCCAACCTAAAGAGTTAAACCGTTTTAAGGCTTAGGGTTGAACTACATCTGGCAGCACGGAATCGCACTTTCCTGTGCTTCTATCCTTTTTGTTCACTCAGAAACGTTATTTACTAGAGCGAGAAAGAGAGCGGGAGTGTATAGTTTTACCCTCGAAAAGCCGATTGTAAACCGGTTTCAAAAGTTTATATATCATTCTTGACAATCCATACTAATATAATATTATAAATGTGAAAGTATGATTTTTTGTTTATTTGTTTTTGTCCTTCCTTTACGCAGCAACGGAATGGAGCAATTAAAAAAAATTAAACATTTGCTTTCTCTTGGTCGAAGTTTACGGTTAACACAAACATACTTTTTTTCGTCATTTTACTTAGGATTGAAAAATAATTAATGTCTTCGTAAAAAGCGGTAATATTTTGTGTTCTACAGTACAAAAGTGTAGTACTCTGTATATGTTTAATAATAATAGATTATAAATATGACACTGAAATTATTTGTTTGTCCTTATTTATTAATTTAAGCGCTAATAATTCGTGTCTCATCTGAAAACAACAATTTGGTTGACACCATCTAAGATAAACTTGTAAATAACATTTTAAAATGAATAAATATCGTTCACTAAACCTTCCATTTCGATTTGTTACATGTTTTGAATTTTATCCTTCATAATGTAAAATAAACCTGTAGCAAAATAATAAACTTACTCGTACTTCCAATAATTTCAAAGTCGGTACAGCAGTTTCATTTTATTATTTGATTGGATTACGAAAACCGATTAGTTAAAATGCTCGGAACAAAGAGTGCTTGTTCGTTTAGGTACCCGGGTTATATAATCGCCACATGCTTTTATCCAAATTTGGCGCCTGTAAGGATCTTTTGGAAAACTGTAAAACCAAAGATCTTTTTTTAAACATTGTACAAAAAAGAATTTTAAATAACACCTTGGTATTATATATCAAAGTATTGCTTATAGTCAAATAAAAACATCGACACTAAAGATTACAGTGAACATCACTATTATAGTCTTGATGATACCATTTTATATACTCGAAATTTCCCTTCTTTTCGTTTCATAACGTAACATAATGAAATGAAAATATCTATTTAAAATGTTTTAAATGTATAATGTATACAGTAAAACAATTTAAATTGATGTTTTCATTTTGTTAAAAACAACTAAAGATTATTAATGTTGTTTGAAATAATATAGTTTTGCAAATACATCACAATAATATTGATGAATTTAAGACTATTCAATAACACGATTTTGTCTTGTGTAATTAGAACAAAGAGAAACGACATTTGTCTACAATTAAGCAAAATTTAATCGTCCTAGTAGTGCAAAAGTCCTTACTATACTATTAATACTTTAAGTTGGCAACACTACCTGCTCAGCTATATTAATCAGAATTTTCGTGATTTAATGCTTATATTAATTATTGAAATCAAAATAAATACTTAAAGATGAAAGGTAACGCCGTCTTTTTGTAAATTTGAGGTCTGTGATCTTTTTTTACAAGTAAACACACTGCAACTCGGCATTTTTCTGGAGGTCAACTCACGCTTATGACTACTTGGTAACTGACGCCGTACGCGGCGCAACTAGTTTTATATAACGGGAATGATCCGCGCTCTCGTACTTTTGACAGAGGGGAACGCTCTTCAATGTCCTCTCCTGTTAGTTTAATACTCAAAATCCATTTCAAACCATTACTTAAACAATAATACAGGGGCAGCAATCCGTCGCCGGTCAAGTTCCCGCCAAAACTTATATAAGCTGGCGGAGATAATATTGTCTCTATTATCAGATAAAAAAAGTAATCTGTGGTCTCGGCCATAGACTTGAATATATCTATCTCAGGAGTATATAATCACTACCTACTAGTAGAATCACGGAATATAAAAAAAAATAAGAAGCCCAAAGTGGGCGGCGCAGGCGAGTCAGAATTAGTGGAAGTAGAGCGTAATTGACTGTCAGTCGCATGCTCAAATTGTCACGAGCTGACAGATTGCTGCTTAAGTGATATATGCGAAAATATGCCGTTTTTTAATTAATAATAATACTATATTGAATATTGATATAAGCAAAATCACTTTCAGAGAGAGTAACTACATCACTAACATCATTCAGGTAGAAGTATAGGTTAAGTAGGGCAATGTCAACGTTATATCTATTATCATTCTGCCTATAATAGTGTGAATTTATTATTGCGACATCTAACGTTAATAAGCTAAATTTGCTCATTAATTCTAGAAACTACGTTGGTGAAAAATAATATGATCTCTATTTTAAAAATAGATGGTTCTTACACAAGTGAATGGTGAGTAGGATAATGCCTTATTCTTTTATTTTTTAATAGCCAATCACGCGAAAATTATTGAAATGATACACAATTATCGGTACACATTTCTTTCTTGCGTATGTGTGAGTTTGGCGACAGTGGTTTTGTTACAAATTGTGCGTAGAATAAACTTACTACACTTAGTAGGCATGAGTACGATACATCAATACGTAACTAAAACGGTTACACAAAACAAAACATATCGTATGCTGCACAAAGACAACGGTTTATACAATAACGCTCATCATTACATCATTACAGCCCTTCACAAGTCCACTGCTGAACATAGGCCTCCCCCAAAGAATGCCACAAAGCACGGTCCTGAGCCACCTGCATACATCGACTTCCTGCATGTCTTACCAGGTCGTCACTCCATCTCGTAGGGGGACGCCCTACACTTCGCCTACCGGTACGAGGCTGCCACTCGAGAACCTTTCTTCCCCATCGGTTGTCGGTTCTTCGAGCTATATGGCCGGCCCACTGCCACTTCAGCTTACTAATCCGTTGGGCTACGTCGGTTACTCTGGTTCTACTGCGGATATCCTCATTCCTGAGTTTATCACGCAGAGAAACTCCGAGCATAGCCCTCTCCATAGCTCGCTGAGCGACCTTGAGCTTCCTCATACGGCCAGCAGTGAAGGACCACGTCTCAGTTCCGTAAGTCATCACTGGCAACACGCACTGGTTGTACAATTTCATTTTAAGGTTTTGAGGTATGTCTGACGAGAAGATGTGTCGTAGCTTCCCGAACGCTGCCCAGCCGAGTTGAATCCGTCGATTGACCTCTCGGTCGAAGTTGGACTTACCTAGTCGGACTATTTGTCCCAGGTAAACATACTCGTCAACAACTTCGAGCTTAGTGCTCCCAACAACTACCGGCATAGGTGTGACATGGACATTAAACATAATCTTTGTTTTGTCCATGTTCATCTTAAGACCCATCCGTTGGGAGACACTATTGAGGTCATTGAGCATAGTGCTTAGGTCCTCCAGCGATTCTGCCATAAGGACTATATCGTCGGCAAATCGAAGGTGGGTGATGTACTCGCCATTGATGTTAATACCGTATCCTTTCCAGTCCAGAAGCTTGAAAACGTCTTCCAATGCAGCGGTGAAGAGTTTCGGGGATATAACATCACCCTGTCTTACACCTCTCTGCAATTGGATAGAACACTTCAGCACTTCGATATACCGACAGTCAACTTGGCACCGCTGAAGGGACTGCAGCACCGCCCAAATTTCGACGGAATCAAAGGCTTTCTCATAGTCCACATACGCCAGACATAGTGGCAAATTGTACTCTTCGGACTTCTGTACAATTTGCCGAAGGGTATGTATGTGGTCTATGGTGCTAAAGCCCTTTCGGAAACCGGCTTGTTCGGGAGGCTGGAAGTCGTCAAGTCTGCGCGCGAGACGATTCGTAATGACTCTCGAAAACAGCACGTAGACGCGGCTCAGAAGGGAAATCGGTCTGTAGTTCTTCAAGAGAGCGTTGTCACCTTTCTTGAAGAACAAGACCACCGCACTTCTGCTCCACGCCTCCGGTGTAATGCCACCATGGAGGACGGAATTAAAGAGCTTCTGAAGGACTTCAAGTACCGGTTTTCCACCCGCTTTCAGAAGCTCCGCTGTAATTCTATCCTCGCCTGGGGCCTTGCCGTTTTTAAGATGCTGGAGAGCCATTCTAATCTCGCTCAGACTGACGTCCGGGATATCTTCGGAATAGTGTCGGACAAGACTCGCTCTTGGATCGTTACTCACACTTGCGTGTGGCTCCAACGATGACGTGTACAGCTGCCCATAGAACCTCTCAATCTCACTCAAAATCTCAGGTGCCCCGGAAACGATGCTGCCACATTCGGTCTTTAGCTTCGACAGTTGGCTCTTTCTGGCAGACAGATCTCTAGCAAAGACTTTGGAGCCTTGGTTCCGCTCGATCGCTTCTTCAATACGAGCTGTATTGAAGTTGCGTAAGTCCCGCCGCATGCATTTGGAGATCTGTCTGTTCAGTTGCCTGTATGC
This sequence comes from Parnassius glacialis, assembly GCA_033319125.1. Lineage (NCBI taxonomy): Eukaryota > Metazoa > Arthropoda > Insecta > Lepidoptera > Papilionidae > Parnassius > Parnassius glacialis. The sequence goes on from JAVANC010000021.1 coordinate 5,715,803, forward strand.
TGTCAAATCTGTTGAAGAATGTAGCTTCATCTCCCGTCTAACAGCCATGAGATTAAGAGTGTGATCGGAGAGTTTTTGTGTTCATCTGCGGCGGGTCTTGCAGAACTTAGCTCCGACCGCATGGACAGTTTCCACGAGCTTGTCATTCATATCGTCCACTTCATTGCAGTCTTCTAGGCACTGAAAACGGTTTTGTAACTCGAGCTGAAAGGTTTCGGGACTTTGGATTAGAGCACGAGGGGGACGGAGCGTTGACTTCATCAGACGAGACCTCTCCAACTTAACATTTAGGTTCAGTGTGCCTCTCACCATTCGGTGATCGCTGCCGGTTTTCACCCTGGCGATCACTGAGACATCACTGAACAGTTGTCGTCTGGTCGTCATAATGAAGTCAATCTCATTTTTTGTCGAACCGTCGGGGCTCGACCAGGTCCACTTCCTGTGGGGTGCTAAGAATCTCCGGTGGAGGTTCGGTTGCCACCTTAGACGACTCGACCTGGCAACGTACAACGCACGCACCCTGAGGACTGACGAGAAGATCGTGGAGCTGGAAGAAGAGATAGACAAGTTGCGCTGGCATATTATGGGATTATCCGAAGTCCGAAGAGAGGGGGAGGACAAGGTAATCCTCGAATCCGGCAACTTGCTCTATCACCGTGAGGGCGACCATCTGTCCCAAGGAGGTGTCGGATTTATCGTCCACAAGTCTCTCGTTAACAACGTTGTAAAGATCGGGAGTGTGTCGACGAGGGTTGCGTACCTTATACTCAGAATCACCAAACGGTATTCGCTGAAGGTCATACAGGTTTACGCACCAACCTCGGCACACCCCGATGATGAGGTGGAGGAAATGTATGAGGATATCTCTAGAGCCATGCATTCCTCCAAAACCCAATATACGGTGTTAATGGGAGACTTCAATGCAAAACTAGGCACAAGAGAGAACGGTGAGCTGAAAGTAGGGAAATTTGGAATAGGGCAACGGAACCCAAGGGGCCAGCAGTTGGCCGACTTCATGGAGAAAGAGGGACTCTTTATGATGAACTCTTTCTTCAAGAAGCGGCCCCACAGGAATAACGCTCAATCGCAAGTAAATCCAAACACAACACAGCTAGCTAACGTGACTTCTCATAATGTAAAACCATATCCATTCAGTCCGTGACGAAGCAACGTAACTATCACCATATTGGATATTCGCCAACTTACTGTCTAACTGATCACCCTGCCAGTTTTGTAATCGAGACTAGTTAGTTGTTTGGTTGCCAACCTAAATGCGCCTAACGCCAAAACTTTAACTATGTTTTTATTTAAACTTTATTTTAACATGTAAAGAATAATCTCAAGTGTTTATCAATTAGCGTAGACAAAAACGCGTGCTGATTTCTCAAAAAATAATTTTGTAAACTCACATTTTAGTAACTATTTTAGTAAATTTTGGCAACTGTAACTGCATAAACGGTAACTAAATTGTGTTTTATATTGATATCTGATAACGATTTTATGTTCCGATATATAGTGTGACCACTGTAAGGTGTGAAGTCAATTCAGTATAATGTGAAGCCATTCCTTTTTAGTTTGCTATACTGGTTACTGTTTAAAATGGAACGGAGTTTCGATAATTTTTTAGAGATCTAGTGCACTAAAGCTGTCTTCTTTGATTTCGGGACTATGCCTAGGTAGAAAGAGTTTTAGAAAAGACACGATACGAGTGGTGCCAACTAGGGCACACACGTCTTCAGCACAATGGGAGCAACTCCACCAGACCTACTCGACTAGACCTAGACGTCTAGGGAGAGTAGTGCTATGCACACTGAGCGCTGTGCAAAATCATACTTGTTTTTAACAGCACTGGTGAAGCATTCCTATTATAGCGCGATGTAACTTTACAGGAGTGATCAAACCAGGCATCACAGCCATAGAATAAAGAGTTCCATTCTCTGAAGTACCACATTATACGGCGAGAAGCATAACCGCCCCTGTCCTATGGAAGGATGCAACAAAAGACCGCATCCTGTACCAATCGGCCGCGTTCTGCAGAACGCAACCACGATGGGAGTTTGAGTGGCATCATATTCCGGATCATACAATGGTCCAATGAACCAAGAGGGGCGTCAACGGAGACCTGATATCCGTCCGGATGAGAGGTCAATAGAAGGTCCAACAGGAAAAGTGCACGATCCTCCACATCTAGAGAAATAGAGAAATAAAATTCAGCGTACCACAGGGGAGTGTCCTTGGGCCACTGTTATTTTTACTTTATATAAACGACCTCCCAAGCCAAATCCATCATCCAATGGTATTATTTGCCGACGACAGTACAGCTCTAATAAAATGCCTTAATAAAGATTCTTATGAAAATGATATAAACACTACGATTAAAACTATAATTAACTGGCTGAATTATAATAATTTACTGATTAATATTAAAAAAACTAAAATAATGCACTTTTATCAGAAAATTCGCACTGAAGATATAAATATAAATTACAATTGTCAAATAATTGAAAGAGTAGATGTCGCAAAATTTTTAGGTATTTCAATTGACATGGAAGGCCCAAGCAGATGATGTCTGTAAGAAACTAAGTGTTTCTGCATATACACTCTATAACCTGGCAAAATAAGTCAGTGTCAAAACGGTGCTAGTAGCTTACCATGGCCTGGTAGTTTCCATTTTAAGATACGGTATTATATTTTGGGGCAACTGTGGCGATAGGGAAAGCATTTTCAAAGCCCAAAAGCGCTGCATAAGAGCAATCTTCAATTTAAAGATAACAGATAGTTGTGTCCCTATTTTCAAAGCCCATAAATTATTAACTTTTCCGTGTCTCTATATTTTAGAAATAGCGATATTTGTTAAAATTAATCATCATTTATTTCCTACCTTAAATGAAACTAGAGTACGAGCCGTATCTATGAGAACGCAATATAAAGATTTACTGTATACAGGAAGATTTCAAACAGCTTTATTAAAAAAAAGTGTTATGAGCATGGCACCTGTCATATATAACAAAATCCCAAAGAGCAATGGCCAAATTTCTATAGGAGCTGGACTTGACTTTTATTTTTCATGTCCCACATCAAACTATAGCTAGATTGGTCTGTTTTTATGTTGTAAACACCATCCCGATTGAAAATCATATCTAAATAGCCACAATTTTTTAAAATAACGCCAAAAATACTTTTGAGGTTAGCATCACATGTAACCTTCTTCAGTGATCTAAAATGAGAATTAGATTTGTATTATGATGTTCAAATGTGTGTGATGATTTATATTAGTGTAATAAAATAAGTAGGTGTATAAATATGTACAATTATTGACGAATTCCTCTCGCGGATCTTAGAAATTACTCTGGTATCAAACTCAAAAACGAGATGGCGGCGAAGTGTGTCAACGCATATGTTACTATTAATACATAGCACTCGCAGGGCTAGTTGTCGTTGTTATGTAGCTGTAGTCTGCATGATGTCTCTTAGAAATAATATGCAAGATGCAAAATCGGTGTCCAGAAATCCAAAGCAAAGAATAATCGTTACAAGTGGTAGTTATCAGTTCGTAAAACAATGCAGAGTTCAAAACAACAGAAGGAAATCTAAAATAGTAGAGTACGTATCACAATCCACAACAACGAGTGAAGCAAATAAGATATATATATATATATATATATATATATATATATATATATATATATAGATATGTAGATGACTGCCGGGTGACAATCAATGTCGCTCGATGACCACAGATTATGTAACTTGACGATGAAAAATGATGTTCCGTTGTACGTAATTAAACAAAACGCTTAGCTTACTATAAAACTACATAATCATTTTTATGACATGAATCCAGTAAATAGTAAATCAGTATATTAGTTGATTTGATGCCTACATACTAATTGAATTGAATTACAATTAACAACTATTTAGAAAAAGGTGAATATTATTATTCTTTGAATACAATTTCCTGTCATACGTGAAATATGTCATCATTAGGTGCGTTCCAGTGCGTTCAGAAACCATTATTTTAAATAATTTCGGAACGGTTACAAAAACAAAAATAAAAGGGTAACTTTTTTTGTGGCTACTTAGAGAGCTATTTTTTGTGTTTTTTAAGACCTTAAAAAATAAGGATATTTTTCATAAATATGGCATATAGTGATGCCATCGTTTCATCATCTGGTACGATTTGGCCAACATCCTTTGTAAAAAAATAAAAAGAGTCTTACTTCTTTGTTATTGGAAAGATGCTATTACTCAGTATCGGACTTCTTAAATGATACCAATATTTAAATAATGTTTCAGTTAATTAACTGTTTATAATATGTTGTTTGTATTAATAATTTATGTGTTATGCTAACATCAATAAAATTTCAACAATATAAATTTATGTAATAATAATAATGCAATACTTTGTATTATTATAATGTAATAACTATTTATACTCATTATTATAATTTTAAATCTATTTTTAATTAATTACTAGTATTATACAAAAACAAATTTAATTTAATATTTGCATGCCAAAATGGTAGAATGTACGGATCTTCTATGTACTCTGTCAACACCTTATTGTTATTACCTACATTCAATGCAAATAAATCATTATTCTATTCTAGAATCCGGGTAGGCGAAGTAACCATTTGTATCGGACCATATGCCAAGTCAAAGTCATAAATAGATTTTCCTGCATGATCGGCTAAACGAGAACCGAGACTTTCAGCGTGATGGCCGTTTAAATCACCAAGGATTACCGATCTCTGCAGATAAGACCTGTTGTGGCACGGAGTCTGCAGCGATTTGGACGTGGTCTGTGTCGCCATTACCTATAGAGGCACCCGTAGACGCGAAGATGGTCATCGCTGACTGTTCGCGCCCAACGCTAATGTCAAGAATCGACGCCAGAAAGCGCTCGGCTTGGCACCATACCAGCTTTGACGTTCGGGCTAGCGTTGGGTGTGTCGAGAACGCGTGAGCGCAAAGGAGTCGTTTGCAAGCAGTGTTTTCGACAGCACGCTGTGATTTTTTTCGGGAACGCGGAATAGTGCAGGCGCGTCTTGGAAATATACTGTCTAGGATACGTAACGCGCATTCCTTGTTTGAGAGCTTCTCCCGGGACTTAGTTGTTTCTAACTCAGAATCTGTATAAGTGCATTCGACAACATTAACTGCTAGTGCGGTGTGTTACGTTTTTGCTTATAGTAACGGGATTTAGTATAGACCGACATTCTGTACTCGTGTTGTGTGTTACGCTTTATAACAAATTAGAGTTAGTGGCTTCTGGAAGTTAGTTAATTGTACGATAAAGTTAATGGAGTGTCTTCATGACGAACGGAGAAAGTGACTGTGGGCGGGTCCGCTGAAGGTTACCACAGTGTGGAGCGGTGCTGAAGTCTGAGCTGCGGCCGACGGCAACGGTCTAATCAGGTCTAACACAACCAGTCCCACACAGATACACATCACTACCATACTTCTCATGCACCCTACAACCACATGCGCCTGACCGAGCCCTGGGACAGCGGTCACCTTGGTTATAGGTAAGTAAGCTCGGTTTTACTATTCTCCCTGTTGAATCGTAGTAGGATAGAACGCTCCCCCTTATAGTTTATTGTAATTAGAGACTTTCCACTTGGCTTTAGGAGGCCCGACCTGCATCTGCTTGTAAGGTCTTCAGTTAATGGGCCCCGGAAGACTCTACTCCTAGATAGCCAGCTTTAGGCCGTAACATTCTGGTAGCAGAGCGTGGTTCCGGATTCGATTCCCCGGTCGATCCCGACTATAGTGTTTGATAAAAATTAAACAATTTTGGTGGCAGGGAGCGTTGGTTTGATTGGTTTAGTTTGTGTCTACAATCACGCCCGTCCGTAATACGTAAAATTAAAATTCTTTCCTTTGTTATCTTGTGGCTTGCTTTTTTTGTTATTGGCGGGTATTTGCTAATGCCACGCCCGTAGGTTGCGCAAGCGGGAGTTTCTAGAGGTATGCGTCTTGTAGGTAGATGGTTATTATCACGTAATCGGTTAATTATCGTTATCGGATAGTTATAGTGGATTACTTATCGAAGGGTCGATTTCCGAGCGAGGCATTTTTTGTTGATCGACCGTGATGTGTATCTTCGTTTGTATTGTAATTTGTATTTGAACTAACGAGTAGTAATTTGTATTTGCGAAATTTGAATTTAACTTGATTTGATCGCACTAGTATTTGTTATTTGTTAATTTGATTTGTGTCTTTTCTTTGTTCTCATTTGTATTTAATTTTGTAATTCGTATTAGTGTAATTTCTATTCAACTCGACTTGATAGGAACTGCATTTGTTAACTGTTAATTTTTTTTGTATTTGTTATTTGTTATTTTTGTAATTTGTGCTCGAGCCGCGTCGTAATTTATATTTATAGTTCGGCCGTTCACAGAATGCGTTCCTGACACCTATCAGTTAGTCACGTCTAGTGACGGGCACAACATAACACTGAGTTCATTATATTATTATCAATAACAGAATCAATCCTGATATCTCGGTCAAAATGTTCCACAATCAGGTTTTTAGTCTTCTCAACAACCTTTGCCCAGTCATCTCTTGTGACTTCCCCGCAGGCTTCTTTTAATAGGGTCATCATCTTTTTCGTGCTGAATGGCGGGGAAGTATTGTGGCGGGCGGCGTAACCTTTTATTTGAGCCCAGATTAGCTCAATCGCGTTATATTGGCAATGATACGGTGGGATCCTTAGAACGCGATGACCGTACTCCAGAGCCAGTTCATCGATTTTGTATCGCACATTTGCTGCTTTATTTTCTTTAACTAATTTAATTAGCTCTGGTTTTAGTATCTGCATATTTGCGTCAATGCCTTTTGCTTGTAACCAAGCCACCATTTCTTCTTTTTTATTAGCTTGGGTAGGTGGTTTCTGTATTTGAACCGAGTGATAGGAGGCATTATCCATGAATATTACAGAAGGCTCTGGGAGTCTGGGCAAAAGCACGTTCTGGAACCACTCTTTAAATGTAGTGACATTCATTTCCTCGTGGCAGTCATTTGTGGTTTTTGATTGAAATGCCAGTAACGCGTTCTCCATAAAGACGTATTTTGCAGAACCTGCGTGGCATATTATCAGACGGGCCCCCTTACCCATTGGTACTTTCGACGTCGACGCTTGAGTATCATCCGTCCAAGAACGGGAAACTGTGTGATTGGCGTTTAGCCATGTCTCGTCAATGAACACGACACTATCCCAGTTATCAATATTTTTTGCTTCTCTCAAAAAACTTATTCGTTTTAAAATTATGTCGTATCGTTCTAATAAAATTTTTCTTTTGTCTATTTTTTTATACGAAAAACCAATATCTTTTAAGATTTTGGTTTAAGCAGTTTTACCCCCGCTAAACAGTCCAGCTTCTCTTAACGATGCCAAAAGCTTCTTCCTGTTGAGATATTAATTTCTGGAATAGTAACCATATATATGATTTCTGATTGCATCGGCGTCAAAGGTGTCAATATCTGTCACGGGTTTATTTCTACGTTTCTTCTTCGGAATACGTAAAATATTATCTTCCGTGCCAGTAGACCCGATCTTTTCTTTATTAATATTTGTTATCGTTCGTTTGCTAACTCCAAGCGCCTAAGAGACGCGTTCTTGTACTTGTTCGACAGGTAACAGGTCCGCCATTCTGCCGCTCCCGCTCAAAGTAATCTTGCAGCGTGATGATTAACTCACGGGCTCCACTTTTCAATGTTTGTCCACGTTTAGGCATTATTATGCACCAAAAGTAAAAAGAACGCATTACAAAACACAATCGAAGTCCGATTTAGCGCCGATGTCAGTTTGAAAAGCAGAAACAGTCCATTAAACGAAAGCCGGGTAATCAAATAAAAACAGATCGAAAACACTTGAAGAACGTGGTCTAAGCGCACGAAACGACAACAGACGACTGTTTTAGCGTCACAAAATGGCGGCCCATAACGCCATTTGGGGTTACCATTTTCAACCTAAATATAAAAATGCTAGTTTTTTTCGCGCGTTTGGTTTGGTCGTAGTTTTATTTTTATTTTTAATAAAAGTTATCTTATAGTCCATTATTTTCAAATTCTTAAAAAGAAAAACAAAACGTATTATTTTATAAAGTATAACTGTATAAGAACAGATTACGATACTGTTATTGCCTGTTATTGTTAGCACAGCACTACAAATATAAAGCGCTGACATAACCTTGTAATAGCGCAGTATAGATTTAGAAAAATATTGTTTACCAAGTTATTTGACACTCAGTTTGGCACAAAATTATAACATTCATTGATTATTGATATAATAATGTTGTTTTAATGCTCATCAATTATTAAAACGGTAAACAACCAGCAAAAATATTTTTATCGTAACTGCAACGCTATTACAAAGTTACGTCGTCAGTTCAATCGCGACGTGTCAGGAACGCATTCTCTGAACGGCCGAACGTTAGTAGTGATGTCATCGCCCAAGCTACTAATCCGTTGCATGCGGACTGAGTTACGCTGGACCACCAGCGCCCATGCCCATGGATAGGGTATATAACTTGATGAAGCGGCTCGAGCAGGTCGATGCTCGAAGGGCCGCAGTGGAGGAGGCTTACGCTGAGCTCGAGGATTCGGATGTGGAAAAGGGAGTCCTGGACTCCTGCTTCGCGGACTACAAGCAGTTCTTTTCGCTCACGGACAAGTTGATCGAGGCTGAAGGCAGGTATGCCGAGGAGGCACGTGAAGCTCGGATGAGTGGCCTGCCCGAGTCCTCTCGGAAGCAGCCTCAGCCAGAGCTGTTGGGACGATTCCCAACTTTGGACCTGCCAAGGTTCTCCGGGGTCCTTTCCGAATGGCTGACCTTCGTGGGTCTTTTCTACAGCCTAGTGGACGCCTGGAGTGACTTGACCCCGAGCCAGAAGATGGCGTACCTCCTGGCCTCACTGGAGGGGGAGGCCCTGGGCGTCGTCGGCCACTTGGGATTGTCGGACGACGCCTACCAGACTGCTCGGGACCTCCTAGCCAGAAGATACGCCAACGTCCGGCGAATTGCGGACGAACATGTTAAGCAGCTTCTAAGCCTCCCGGTGCTTAGTGACCGGGCCAGACTACGTCTGGACCTGTTGAATCCAGTCTTGGTGCCCTGTTATACGTTGAGGCGGCTGGATTTACCAGTGGGCGAATGGGCCTTTCTGCTGCTCCGCATCGTGCGGTCCCGTCTACCTCTCGACCTTCGAATACATTTTGAGGAGAGGTACGGCGGTGACGGGGCCTCCTATATTCCGCCATTCAATGACCTGCGGCGGTTTTTGGAGGAGCAGTGCCGGCAGATTGAGAACGCGGCGCGCACCGTTGCCGACTTACGATCCGTGCCCAGTGAGAGGTGAAATCCGCCGGGCAAGTCGTCGTCAACCCCCCCAGGCCTATCGGAGCTCCCGCGGGAGGGCGTCGCTCCCTACCATCTTACAGTGGCCTAGCGGCCAGAGGGGTGCCCTCCTGCTCCTATTGTCGAGCATCTGATCACCGGGCAATGTCGTGCCCGAAATTATTAAGTAAGCCGGTTCCGGCGAGGCGAACTATCGCCAAGGAGCGCCGCTGGTGCTACTCATGTTTGGAAGGGCACCTCCAGCGAGACTGTCCGCACCAGCGGCCCTGTCTGCATTGCCAGGGCAACCACCATGCAGTTTTGTGCCTGGGTGCAAACGGCTTCTCCTCTCGGGGCTCTGCCAGGCCCTCGACCCCCACGCCCTCTGACGGGCGACTCTCGGCGCCCGCCGGCCAGCCACCAGGCCCCTAGGTTTGAAAGGGGTCCCTCCCCCGACCAGTCGGGGGGTAATTTTCCCAGGGGCGGGGGTCTCATCAACCCCCCTCCCCCAGCGTGTGAAGAGGAACTTCACGGCCACTCATCAGTCCGCTAGACCCTTCTCACTCCCGTTAGCTGAGTGGCCGCGACTGGTGTACCACCGTTCCCCATTTGATGGAGGCGGCCCTAGCTAGCTGCCGCCTTAGTTCCCACCACGGCAGCCTCCCCTGAGCCTTGAGCCGTCAACAGTCCACTTGTTAAACTGTTCTGTTGCCGACGGCCTCAGGGAAGGCGTACAACCCGAGTGGCGACTGTTAGCGCTTTGCGCTCTATTAGTCTCAGGTTCACGCCGTGTGGCCTCCACTTGGTGGTGGGAAGATTAGGGCTCCCCTGGAGCGTTGAATCACGCTGTCAAGGGGTATTAGATTTGGGTTTGGTCGAGTACTTAATTAACGACGCTTTAAATTGAAAATAAAGATGCTTGTGGGTTTTCCGCGAAAATTTCTATGTTTGTGGCGGTTGTGAATAAAAAGGTTGAATTTAATATACTCCTTTAAATGCCACTGCATATGTTTTGTAAATATATTTAATCACTGCCTTTGTTTGTTGCACGGAAAATTGGAATTGAATTGTGTGCCCTTTTGAATGCTTGTGCATATGTTTTGTAAGTGTATTTGATTGTTGCGTCTGTTTTGCTGAAAGGAAAATTTGAATTAATTTGAAATTGAATGACACGCTATTTGGAAAATTGTATATATGTTTTTGTGGATGTGTTTATCATTGTGTGTTGTTGAAGAGAAAGCTTCGGCTCTCCACAGACGACGTTCATGGGGAATTTGGGGGAGCTCTCTGCACTGAAGCTTAGGAGGCCACTCTGGGCCGCTTCGTGTCACGTCGCTGTTTGCACGCCTGATTCGGTCGGATTGTGGAACGAATCATAGGGGCACAGATAGGTATTTGAAAGAGGTCGTCGGACTTCTGTCCAGTAACAGGACTTATTTAGGTGCTGCGATGTCCAAGAAGGGCATCCAGTGGAGGCACAACCCTCCGACTTAACTACATTGGGGCGGTATTTTTTGAGGCGGTGGTTAGGGTTGCAAGATCTGATGAGGTGCCTAAGGTGGCCTAGGTTTGGGTGTAGATTCGGACTTGCAACGTGCCGTCGCGAGCCTGTCCAGCTTGCCGGTTTGCTCGCGGACATAAGTCCCTTATGTCCGGGGCGGGGGTTTGTTCGCGCCCAACACTAATGTCAAGAATCGACGCCAGAGGGCGCTCGGCTCGGCGCCATACCGGTTTTGACGTTCGGGTTAGCGTTGGGTGTGGCGAGAGCGCGCGAGCGCAAAGGAGTCGTTTGCAAGCAGTGCTATCGACAGCACGCTGTGATTTTTTTTTCGGGAAAGCGGAATAGTGCAGGTGCGTCTAGGAAATATACTGTCTAGGATACGTAACGCGCATTCCTTGTTTGAGAGCTCTCCCGGGACTTATTTGTGTCTAACTCAGAAACTGTATAAGTGCATTCGACAACATTAACTGCTAGTGCGGTGTGTTACGTTTTTGCTTATAGTAACGGGATTTAGTATAGACCGACATTCTGTACTCGTGTTGTGTGTTACGCTTTATAACAAATTAGAGTTAGTGGCTTCTGGAAGTTAGTTAATTGTGCGATAAAGTTAATGGACTGTCCCCGTGACGAACGATAAAAGTGACTGTGGGCGGCTCCGCTGAAGGTTACCACAGTTTGGAGCGGTGCTGAAGTCTGAGCTGCGGCCGACGGCAACGGTCTAATCAGGTCTAACACAACCAGTCACACACAGATACACATCACTACCATACTTCTCATGCACCCTACAACCACATGCGCCTGACCGAGCCCTGGGACAGCGGTCGCCTTGGATATAGGTAAGTAAGCTCGGTTTTACTATTCTCCCTGTTGAATTGTAGTAGGATAGAACGCTCCCCCTTATAGTTTATTGTAATTAGAGACTTTCCACTTGGCTTTAGGAGGCCCGACCTGCATCTGCTTGTAAGGTCTTCCGTTAATAGGCCCCGGAAGACTCTACTCCTAGATAGGCAGCTGCAGGCCGTAACACTGACCTTTAAGACTGCCGAGGTGTCGTGAACAGATGTCCTCTACGACGTATACGCAAACTCCAGCCCGAGTCACAAAGGTGTTCTTTTTGTACCCCGGATAGAAGATAAGTATTGACCGGAGAGGACACCGTCTCGGTTAGAAAGAGCAAGGTCAGCTTCGCTGTCTTCAGATGCTACGTAGTGGACTTTGTTTATGTTCGAATGAAATCCCCTGATGTTGCAGAAATTCACGGATAGCGTGGCAGGGGTCACCTTTATCTTATTGCTCTACTTGCCATGAGCTGTATTAGTCTTGTGCGGAATTTTGCGGAAGCTGCCGTGTGGCTCTTCCACTGTTATGTTGTCTGCCATATTATTAACTGTAATCTACTTCGTTATTTTTATGCGTTGCATATAACACTTAGTAGTAAGTAGCTTTGCTTTATTATCCTCTGCAGTGGGTGACAAGGAGCTGATGATGAAGTAGTTTTGCACCTTTAAAGTATTTAGTTTAGTTTAAATAGGGCCCCAATTTCATTATTGCCTCGGGGCCCTTGGTTACATAGCTACGCCACTGGGTACGTTTATTAATTTCAATATCATTTTTGTAGTAACTAACTGCTCGTTGCGTTAGGGTACAATTGATTGTCTAATTGTATTAAAAAATGACAACTATAACTTCTAAATTCCATATGAAGACAAGTCGTAGGGATCACTAAACTTATGAAATAAAAGTTGGCAATATCGTAATGGTTTAACGATCTGTGGAAATGATCAAAGTGCTTACCGCAAGGATGTTAGGATGCACGCACTTAGCGGTAGGCATCAGTTTTGGCGGGATTCATTATTAATTTTAGTTTTTGAGACAGTTCCGTGTTGGCTGTTGACTATCACGTCTGCGCAAGCGACAGTTCTTTCATTTTGTTTATTAAATTCTTGTTATTATTACTTGTTATTACATGTGCTTATTATTCTCGTTGTTCCGTTTTGTGTTTCTTGTTTTGTTTTAATAATACCTAACGCGTACGTTTATAGTGCTCGTGAATGCGGTAACATGTTAATGTGCCTTGGAGAAGCTCGCGGGAATGCTTCGCGTGCGTTATGAATTTACCGATAGAAATTCCCGACCGCTCGATACCGATAACAGCTGCATTTCAGCGAGTGTTGGAAAATCGGCCCATTGCTCCGGTAGCGGCAGGAGGTAGAAATCAAGTGGCTGTTCACTCCGAGGAGTGCATTTTAGATGTCGTTCGCCGGAATCCGAACCTAGATACACAAAGTATCGCTAAATTGTTAGGGCGTCGGCATGGAACAAGTGTGTCATACTGGACAGTTTACAAGGTGTTAAAGTGTAACCGAATACACCTATACAAAGTGCACAAAGCGCAAGCTTTAGATCCCGGCGATCACGACCGCCGTCGAGTTTTCTTCTGTTGGTTATTAGACCAACAACCACGTGTGCCTGGTTTCTTAGAGCACGTCATCTGGACGGACGAGTCGACATTTACCAGAAACGGCCTGTGGAACCGAAGAAATACATTATTCAGACGTTAATCCGCACACTGTTCTACAAACCGGGCACCAAACCCAATGGTTAGTTAACGTATGGGCAGGTTTATTTTTAAGGATCGCATACTAGGACCAGTGTTTCTGCCACAGCGACTTAACGGGCAGTGATACCTAAACTTTATAAATGAACAGTTGGTTGACATTTTAGACGACCTATCGTTGGCTGAATATGGTCACACATAGTTCCAGCACAATGGTGCACCACCACATGTCGTGAGGTTCGTCCGTGAGCGCTTGACCGAGTTATTGATGATCGCTGAAACAGAAACAGAAACTTTTTTATTCAATATAGATTATAAATAATACTTATTGAAAGTTACTCTTTTGTTTAATTACCACTGGTTCGAAAAAAATACCTCTGTTTTTTTAAATAACAGCTAATAATTATTTATGTTACACAATTAACTACACAATACAAATTAGAAATAGCTTGGTAGCAATCACCTCATTCCCAAGGGTTATTTAAATATCATTCATAAATTCCTTAATATTATAATACCCCTTTTTATACAAACTTCGTTAAATAAAGTTTTTGAACTTTGAGCAGGTCAAATTTTGTATATTGAACCGGCATGGATCGGCAGACTAGGACCACACGCTGGGCCACCTCGCTCACTAGATCTGACCCTGTTTGACTTCTTTCTCTCTCTCTCTGTGTGTGTGTGTGTGTGTGTGTGTGTGTGTGTATGTGTGTGTGTGTGTGTGTGTGTGTGTGTGTGTGTGTGTGTGTGTGTGTGTGTGTGTGTGTGTGTGTGTGTGTGTGTGTGTGTGTGTGTGTGTGTGTGTGTGTGTGTGTGTGTGTGTGTGTGTGTGTGTGGGTATGTGAAAGAAAGGGTTTTTAATCGTGAGTGTGTTAGTGCTGACGAAATGCGCCAAATGATCGTGCATGTTTTCGACAAACTACGTGCGGTCTGTGTCGAACACTCCCCAGAATGTTTCAAAATTGATTTTCAATAGATAGTTTCGTTTCGTTACTCAAAAAAGCCGCTACAACTCACCGCTATTACTACCCTTTGGTCCGCTGGTGGCCTGTGTTGCTCTATGTATACCACAGACACAGGTTAATAAATATGTGTACACTGGTATACACCCGAAAGTTTATACCAAAGAATATTTAATGCTAACTACTATGAAAATCTTATTTTAATTAACTTATACCAGTAGTCTTCATCATAATAATATCGATAATTTTTAATGGTACATAATTTAATCCACATTACAACATTATACATTTTAAACTTTTTATTATCTGTTTACTAAATGGCAATTAAAGTCTTGTAACACTGTTTCTGTTTCTGTCTTTTGCAAAAAATCCAATTCAAGAGATTTTTGTGATATGGCTGGAAATAATACTGAAGAGGTTGAGGTGGGTAGATTGTGATTATTTATGCAAATAATAATGTAAACTAACTACTTAGAAATATTATATCTATATACCTTCTTTATTTACAAGGATCTGTGCTGATGTGGCTTGATCAACTTTCACTCCTGCATTTGTTTCATGTTCATTGATAAATAGCTTGCAAAACCTACTCGTCCTAACAACAGGATTAAAAAACATCACTTGTTTAATAAATTGGCTAAAATTACTTTATTGCCAAGTTATCGTAATAAATTTTGAATAGGTTAGGGTTATAAAAAAATGACTTGTGTTTTCAAGGGAACAACCACCACAGACAGTAAAACTAATAGCACAGCTGAAATCCCACCGGAATTCTTGATCAAGCATCCACTGCAGAATACTTGGAGCCTGTGGTTCTATGACAATGACAGGACCAAGACATGGGAGGAGAATTTAATTGAATTGACTACATTTGATACAGTGGAAGATTTCTGGAGGTAAATTTTAAAAAATACTTTTAGTTAAAAAAAATAATATATATATATATATATCATTTAGTATTTCTTGACATAACATATTATTCTATGAAAATTACAAGATATGTTTTATTGTTACATATTTTATGAAAATGGTGGTCATAAAACTACTGCTGTAGAGGTCTACCCATAGCAGTATAGTTAATATGAAAAACTAGTAACATAATTATTTACTTATCTGAAAAGGTGGAATAATATTTATTTATCTATTTAAAATATAAATAGATAAATAAATATTATTCCACCTTTTGTTTGTCAACTCTAACAAACAAAAAGTCTAACAGCTCATAGTCTAACTTGCTAATGACTGATAAAGATCTGTTAACTGTCTAACGGCAAAAAGTCCTTAATTGTACTGAAGATGTGTGCTCCAATGTTGGCATTTGTTCAAACATCTTTTTCAATAATGTTTTCTATAGGCTTTGTCCTGAACTTATGGAAGTATAGGGACAAATTTTATGTAATGTATTTCTAGGGACAAATTTTATGTAATGTATTTCACTGAGTATGCATTATGAAGTTTGCATGAGAAACATGCCAGTTAGCACTTTCTAGTTATTCCCAGTCATGCCTCCTGCTAATTTGTACCATTACCTTGTAGTTAGGATATTATTATCATATAGTTAGTGGTCTTTGTGTAAAAGGAGAATACCGAATACAATTTTCCAGTGACAATTCGTGACCTGAGTCAAGTTGGCATAACCCTAAAGACCTAATAGGATAATAGTGCACATCAGTAATCCACAAATTTACCAACATAGACATTTTAAACTGCCATCTCATCAGTTACTTGCACCAGCTAATAAGTAATAACCAGTATAGTTTGCATCAACAATCAACATTGCTCGGCTGATCTAGTTTATCTGATTTATCAACTGGCAGAGGCAGAACAATTTGAATCAAGTTGTTGCAGATCGGAGCATCAAGGTGAATTTAATTTAATTCAAATCGAAAAATTATATTACATATTGTTCTGTTAGACTGGCTAATAGCCATTGTCGTTTATATATCAATGATATTTTTTTTTATAGGATAGAGTGACAAACGAGCACACATTCCACCTGATGGTAAGTGGTTGCAATGGCCCATAGACATCTACATTTATCCTCGTTTGCGAATCAAAACGCAGATGCGTTGTCACCTGAGAGGACTAAGATGGAATGCCTCATTTCCAGTAAAAAGGGTCTCCGGTTCTCTACATTCACCATACAAAACACGGCAGTGTTAAACTGCTATTTGACGCTGGAATTCTGTGAGAGCGTGGTCCTTCCCCTGTCGAGCCGACCCATTCATGCTACAACTATACTACTAATATAGCTGCAGCTCAACCACGTAAAAAGCATCGCTCTACCACGTAAAAAGCATGGCTCTACCACGTAAATTATTGTACACTGCTACATTTCATTGATATGCAGTTGACAGCACTGATAACTTATACTTAATTGACAATGTCAATATTCTTTTAGAACACATTGTCAAGAGCCAGAACAAACTTGTGTCTGCAGGGGAATCTTTCTTAAGTAGTGCTTGATTGGGTAATCTAAATCTAGTCCAATTAGTAAGAATTTCTCTGTAGTATCTCCTCATTTTTAAGACACTCCCCTCGTTTGCCTTAGCCATAATTGGAACCATCAGAATTGATATATCAAGTGATGCTTATTTTAGTGGTTACTTGATGTATGTAACAATCAGTTGATGCTAAGTGTTAAATTATTTGTGTGGCATTTTACAAAATATATAAATCTGTTTTTTCATAAGTGTTACTCTATTATTTATCTTTGATATTCCAGACTATACCATCATATCAAACTGCCTTCGGAGCTTCGCCAGGGACATGACTATGCTGTGTTCAAGCAGGGTATCCGACCTATGTGGGAAGATGACGCAAATAAGATGGGGGGCCGGTGGCTTATCAATCTTGAGAAAAAGCAACGCAACTCCGAGCTAGACCGGTTCTGGCTGGATGTGGTTAGTTCAATTTTCAAATATATTCAATTAGCAGGTCTAACAACTCTGTAAACATATAATCCATCTTGTGACATAGTAATATGAGTGGTGCTTTGTAGCGAATATTTTGTGCTGTGGATAGTTGTGAAAAGTAATCTGAAGTCTTAGCTGTAGTTGAAATTGACTAAAAGGACATTATCATTATCACAAACATATATAAAAAATATGTATTTCTGTATGAAGAGTGCCACACATTTCCCTACATCGTCTTTTACAACATCCATGAGATGGGGAAATTGATTCTCTTATGCTGCCACTATATGTCTTTATTAATATTGTTCTTTTACGTGGTGGAGCCATGCCACATGAGTAAAGAAACCGTACCATACAGAGGCAAAGCTTCATACAACCATGCTGTTATAGGTAACAGCGTGGTTGTATGAACTACAAGCTTGAGGCTTGTAGTTCATATAACTACAAGTTTGAGGCGCGTGTGTGCGTGAGCACTGTCGGTTCGTCACGTACAGAGAGAAACTGCTTTAAACTGGCTCAGCCAGTGCTCAAACTCAGGGTTGTGTAAAAAATAATTAGTGTCAAATATTGTTTTTTTAAAGAATGATTTGTATCAAATGAAATATAAAAATATGGTTAACTAATACCTACGTAGATTTAAATCGTACTGAGGTTGCCGCAAGAGATACAGAGGATTTTGTAAATAAAATTAATAATTTGTACACACAAGTACACTGCAATCTCCTAATAAATATAAAAGAGCTTTTCGATGCGATAGTTAGTTGAGTGCTTAGAAGAAATGCTAACCTTTTTCAGGAACTAAAAATTAATAAGAAATGATAGTCAGAAAGACTTTACAAATAGCATGAATTTCATTCACGGATTCCAAGTGTCTATAAAAATCTTTAATAAAACTTTATGAAGAATTAAAATCAAAAGAAATTAAACTAATTTATATTTACGAGACGTCACAATCAAGATTGTCTCGATAATTTCTTTGGAAAAGTCAGACACAAAAATACGATACGATTGTCGTATTTTTGTGTTTGTGTGTTTTAATACATCGTCACTGCAACCTGATGGTGTTACTGCCCTTGTGTTAACAGTAGGAACAAATTATTATCTATTTGATTTACCAGAAAAAAAATGGTTTAGTCTATGTGTCGGGATATTTGTATAGAAAATGTTGTGTTTCGAACACCACAAATGTGAAAAAATAAAATTGTACGTTAATAGATCTGAACAACCTATAAATATAGGAAAAGATTCTTTTTTCAGCCATTCCAAGAATTTTAATAAAGATAGTGTTCAATCGGGGGTTTTTTTAAATACTTCCTGCCAAATTTATCGCGTTTGTTGAATTGTTTGAGCAAAAATTTCGGAAATATTTTGACCTCGAAAGAAACATTGTAAATATTGGTAGTGAAATATTAAATAGGCTGCACTAAAAGTATCGGGAATGGAATATTTCCACTGTTCCTGTCATATTAAAATCATTTTTAATTGAAGACTCCTTGGTTTTAAAAATCGAATACCATTTATTTATTTAAAAAAAGATTCTCGGTCTTGTCACAAGGTTTTGTCAAACTTATTTAGTCGTTGAGAAAATAGAATTGACTCGAGAAAATTCAAGAGCGATGATTTATTATGACTTTTGAAGTGGTTTAACACAAAAACAGTGTGTTGACCGGATGATTTCTGCATTTGGTGATGAAGCCCCATCCAAAACCACAATTTATTGCTGCTTTACTGAATTTCAACGTGGACGTGTCAAGCTCAGTGATGATCCCCGTCAAGGTCGTCCAAAAACTGCAGTCACCCAAGAAAACGTTGATGCTGTGCGTAAGCTGATTGAGGAAGATCGACATGTGACATACCGCGAAATTCAGGCAACTTTAGACATTGGCATGAGTCAAATACAAATTTATTTTATTTTATTTATTTATTTAGGTACACAAAACAGAATAACATCAAAACATGAACAATTGAACATAATAAATGCAAAATAACAATCTGGATGGTATTCCAAAACATGTGCACACAACATGATATTAGGTAACAGTAACGAGTTTACAGCGCAAGTACTTATAATCTTACTTATAAACTTAAGATAAATAATCTTGCATGAACAATTAGGTGTAAAAAAGTTGGATACCGCATTCGCTCTGTGAAGAGCAAAAAGCGGCTCGCGTTACTTGGTACGTCAGAACTCTCGAAAGATTCCACGCAGGATCCTCAAATGCTGTATACAACATCGTATCAGGTGACGAATCCTGGATATACGCGTACGAACCCGAAACAAAAAACCAGTCACGAGTTTGGGTGTTCGAAAATGAGTTAAAGAGTTTTATTACGTGTCACAATAATTGAAATGTCATCAGCGTATAGAATACATTTATGATTCGTAATGTCAATAATATCATTAATATATAATAGGAAAAGAATCGGTCCTAATATACTTCCTTGCGGAACACCGAATTTATTATATTTAAATCCAGATGAATAAGATGTCAAGTTATTGTTTTTATCTATTTTATCAATGATAACACATTGTTGTCTACCATTTAAATATGACGATAACCACTGAAGTACTAGTCCTCTGATCCCAATTGTTTCTAATTTTTGCAATAATATATCATGTGAAACGAAATCAAAGGCCTTTGAGAGGTCAAAGAATAATCCTGTTGTCAATTGTTTATTGTTTATGTAACTAAGTATTGTTTTTACTAAAGAAAACATAGCAAGTGAGGTCGATTTGTGTTTTTGAAACCCGTATTGTTCGCTTTTAATTATCTGGTATTTATCACAGTAATCAACTATTCTTTTATACATACATTTTTCAAAAATTTTGGCCAAAATAGGTATCAAGGTGATTGGGCGATAATTTTGAATGTCGTCCTTTCTCCCTTTTTTAAATAAAGGTTTTACAATTGACAACTTTAGTGCTTCTGGGAATTTTCCTGATAAGAATGATAAATTAATAAGATTAATAACAATAACATTTTGGATATATTATCAGCGCATGATTTTAAAATTTTTGTGTTTATTTCGTCATAATAATTCTGAGTTTGTATTGTTTAATGATAATATTTAAATTTTTACCTCACTTTCTGTCATAGGTTTGAGGTACATCGAATTTGCTTTTGAGTTTGTACTTAAATCGTATTTTACATTCAAATTTTTTGTTGAGGTGTGATTTGTGGCCGTATCTATAAAATAATCATTAAAAGCAGTAGCTATTTCTATGGGATTTGATAATACGTTATTTCCAACTTTAATGGTGTCTATATTATCCTTAACGTTAAGATTATGAATTTCATTTTTAATAATTCTCCATGCTGCCTTGCATTTGTTATTACTATTATTTATATATTCAATATTATCAATTTGTTTGGATTTATAAATACATTTCTTTAAAATATTAGAATAGTTTATATAGGTCATTTTATTACATGTACTTTTTTGCTTATAGTATGTGTATCGAAGGACCCGTTTAGTTCGACAACTTTTTTTTAATCCTTGACTTATCCATTTATTTTTTCTTGTGTGACAATTGTTTAATTTTAGTTATATTTTTGGAAAACATAGATTGTAAAAAAGACATATCAATTCGTGAAAAACGTTAAAGGCCTTATTCAAGTCAGTTTCCATATAGATTTCATACCACGATAGTTTTGTAGACAATCTTTAAATTTTTGAATATGGTCCAAGTTATAATCTCTCTTAAAAATGTAATAAGATGGTGCCGATGTTAACTTATTTTTTACTGGAAAGGTTAACATTTGTGCTGTGTTATGATCCGAGAGATGAAGTGGTAATATAGTTGCAGTGGCATTTGGAATGTTACTCACTATGTGGTCTATACAAGATGTTTTCGCGTAGGAACGTTTATATGAATATATACATAGAATTACTAGACCATCCGCCGTACAGCCCCGACCTAAGCCCTAATGATTTCTATACTTTCCCTAAAATAAAGAATAAATTGCGTGGACAGAGATTTTCATCACCTGAAGAAGCTGTGGACGCCTACAAAACGGCCATTTTGGAGACCCCAACTTCCGAATGGAATGGTTACTTCAATGATTGGTTCCATCGTATGGAAAAATGTGTCAAATTTCGCGGAGAATACTTCGAAAAGCAATAAATACATTTTTTAAATAGTAATGTTGTGTCACTTCCTTGATTCCCGAAATTTTCAGTGTCGCCCTCGTATAACGTGTGCAAGAGTTTATTTGTGTTATGAAATGCGAGTGGTTTCCAATAGATTATTTAAAAAAAAATCATTAAATTTAGAATTTACCATTTAATTAAAAGCCACAACAATTGTTGAAGAACAATAATTATAAAAGTAAAATATTTAGAATAAATTAAAATGCTGATAAACCAAAATAGGTAAAAATTTTGATAGCTCCTTAGAAGCTTTGCCTCTGTACAGTTTCTTTACTCATGTGGTTATGCTGCAGTTATAAATAGCTGCGGCACGAATAAGTCGGCTCGACCAAAGTAGGAACATGCTCTCACAGAATACTACCGTGAAACAGCAGAGAGCCTGCTGCTGTTTCTCGTATTGTGAGTGTCGACATTCGTACACCCTTTTTACTGGTTCATTACTAGCATACCATCTTAGTTCACAGGAGTGACAACGCTTCTGCGTTTTGAATCTGAATAGTAGATGTAGATGTCTATGAGCCACTGACCACTTACCATCAGGTTGTGTGCTCGGTTGTCTTGCTTGTTCTATAAAAAAAAAATCATCAGTACTACCAAATCCACTTCTGATCATAGGCCTCCCCCAAGTAACATATTGAACTTAAAGCCCTTCTATATTTCAAACTTTCTATATTGAAACCTTCTATATTATTGATTTTGCTTCATAGACTTTATTATTATATGTTCATAATATCGGACTATTACACTGTACAATAGTACTTCGGTAGGTAGTCACAATCAACCTCCTTACCTACATATTATGTCTGAGTGTAGATATCTCTCTGGCAGATTTCCAATAAATGGAATTTAAGGTGGTCAACCTTAAATTTGTCTAATGTGCAGTGTAATTGTGTGACTAATGGGAATTATTGTAGTTGGCTTTGTTTTGATATTTGGTTTCGTGGAATTGGATAAAAGTAACTGCTATTATGTTATGCTATTTATGTTAATATTCTTTTTTTAATTTATAAAATATTATCATAATTTAAAACTTAACACAGTTATAGAGTGATTTCCATTGACAACAACTCCCACTAGAGTTATGCAATCGCACTGCAGGTAGGCACACCACCTAGTACATGGCCGTCTTATAATCTGTCTGCCAGTACAAGGCTGCTACTCTGAAACATGGCCACTTCAGCATATTAATACATTGGGCTAAGTCATTTGGACTATTTCTGTTGCAGATATAATCGTACAATTATCAGCTGCAACACGCACTGATTGTATATGACAAAATTAAGTTACATATACACTTATCATTTTTTAGGTTCTACTATTAATTGGTGAAAATTTCGAACACTCTGAAGAAATCTGTGGTGCGGTTGTAAATGTGAGACCAAGGTTTGATAAGATTGGTAAGATAATTTTTCATAATTAAATTGCACTCTTTGTTTGATTAGTATTAGAAAAATGTGGTTATTTTTTTAGTTAAAGAAAGAAGAATTACCCATTTTTTTCTTCTCTGGCAAACTTATTTTACCCACATATTTTATATTATTTAAATATTTAGAATTCTATATTCCTTATTATAGTAATTTCATGTTAAAGGTTATAACAACAATATAATTATTATTTACGACGGGTTATGTATTTTGTGTGTGGGCAGGAATATCATGATTATTTGAGCCACGAAATTTCCTCGAAGAAGCTCAGCAGTCCCTTGATGTTGCCAGCATCTTTGGGGCGTGATCTTGGTGTGCCGGGATGCTTAGCCTTGTGTAATATAAATATTATTGATTACATGAATAGGCTGTTGTTAATGAAATAATTATGTTGTTGCCCATTTAGTGTTGGCGGTGTAAGAAATTCTGAACCATGGGATACATGGGAACCATTTCATTCATTCCAGTGGTTGAGATAGAGATGGTATATATATATACATGTATATGTATATAATTAGAAATACATAACGCCATTATTGTTATGAATAACAATAGTGTGAGAGTGTATGAATATTCACTCTTAATAATTTAAAATTAAAAATTTTGTACAGCCGACTTCAATATAGGTTATTTGAGAATAACTCAATAACCATTGGTCTGACCTTGATCAAATTCATATGGGACCACACGAGAACTATCAGCTTTCATATAAAAAAAGAATCATCGAAATCGGTTCGCCCAGTACAAAGTTATGAGGTAACACACATAAAAAAAAAACGAAAAAAAAAAAAAAACATACACTCGAATTGAGTACCGTCTCCTTTTTGGAAGTCGGCAGATAATGCTATTTATCCTTATATACATCTATGCTTATAAATAAAGTGTCTAACTTTTAATACCGAAATAACTGCCCTTTGTTGAGTGCAGGGGATTATTTGCATGCCAACAAGTAAATATTTCCAAAAAAAAATTGCCCATTTTTCTATCTGTCCAAACTAATCTTCAAATGGCTAAATTATTATGAGACAGAGACCCTTTTTACTGGTAATGAGACATTCCATCTTAATCCTCAGGGGTGACAACGCATATGCATTTTGATTCTTAATCGAGGTTAGATATAGATGATTATGGGCCACAGCATCCACTTACCATCAGGTCGTAGAGCCATGGTGTAGAGTATGAGCAATTAACATGTGGTAGAGCCATGCTGCAGCTAAATTAGTTGTATAGTTGTAACATGAATGGGTCAGCTCGACTGGGGAAGGACCACACTCTCACAGAATACCAGTGTAAAATAACAGCTTAATGCTGCTGTGTTTAGTATGGTGACTGTAGAGAACCGGAGACCCTTTTTACTTGAAAAGAGCATTCCCTCTTAAGACTCAGGGGTGACAACGCATCTGAATTTTGATTCGCAAAGGAGTATAGATGTAGATGTAGTACTTTAAGGTGGAGTTGTTGGCTCTTTTGGCAATCTTATTTTATTTAAAAAAAAACTCACATGCCCCGAGTGGTGATAACTTTATATTCTTTTAACAATGTTAGAGGATCGTATTCAACAGTGAACTTTTACAGGAAGATGTAAATTATTATACTGAAGGTTAATCTGAATATTTGATTTCAGGTGTTTGGACAGCGGAAGCATCAAAGCAGCAAGCTAACCTCGAAATTGGTAGAAAAATTAAAGAACAACTCGGCATACATGGGAAAATTGGCTTTCAACTACATAGAGACACTATGGCCAAGCATAGCTCCGCTACTAAGAATCTATATACTGTTTAGATATAACAAATTATGTAAAAAATATGCATCAACAGCACTGAGATGACAAAAAAATTAAGCATGTTTCAATGTAATTATTATGAGAATTTATAGTCCTAGTGCACACAGTTACTTGCTTATATGAAATTATTACAACAAAAAGTAAAAACCGACTTAAAATTGCTAAAACAGAAGTTCTTTATTTGCCATATAAATTTATAGAAAAAATTTCACCCGTAGTGAAATATTTTCTATAAATTTATATGGCACCACCCTTCAAGTATAACCTATTTAAAAAAGATCCTTCAAAATTAGTTCACAATCTGCGAAGATATCGCGTTACATATATACAAAAAATAACACACTCAAATTGCGAACCTCCTCCTTTTTGAAGTCGGTTAAAAACTAATGAAATACAAATGAATACTTAAAAATACTGTTAATAATTAATTGTCATGTTTGTAATACTGCAAGTTCGTGTACAAATGCAACTATTATATAAGAGTCATCTCATTAGCTGTTCCTGCCTTACTAAATAGTATAAAAATGTCTTTATTTAACAGAAGTAGATATTACGTTGACGTTCATGTTTGCCTCGTAACGAGAGCTTTGTTCTAACAACATCTATAATTGACTATTGAAAACGGAAGTCTGATGTTTGTACTAAAGCCTTGCTTGAGTATGTTTGTTGATGTGGTCACCTAGATGTAAGTTTATATTTACTTTGATGAAGGAACTCTGGTGGAACACAAAATTCACATTTAGTTTTTTTTTTTAAATATTTAACATTTATTTTAAAATATTTAATTTCACACGCTTTAGACCTAAACACATGCAATTTTGATCCTTCTGGCGGTTTATCTTACATCTGTAACAATTTTTGAAATTGATGTTTGTGTCTGTAAGTTAAAGGATATTTTGGTATTTTGTATAAAAAGTAGCAAAATATAATTGTGGCCTTTAATTTAATTTTTATCCATATTAAAGTGTTCTCTCAGTTTGTGGTCTGTACCCTTCAGCGAAGTTTCGTATTTATAGTTTCTCTTCTGCGGATCTGTCGAGCTGCGCGGATGCTGTAACCGATGTGTCGCGTCAAGCGGTGGAGTAGCTCGCCCATAATTGCGTCCATGCTGAAAAGCGCAAGCATTTAGCATATCTATCCGGGGTTAGCGCTCGAGACCTTTCAGAGAACTTTCTACCAGGCCGCCAAATACTACAAAAAAACCTTACGAAAAGCCAATCTCAACCGCATTAAACATATTGGCGCAAAACTCTGCCAGACCATCCGGCAACGCTACTATTTAGCTTTTCAGTCTCTTGCCAAAGCGGTCGAGACAAACTTTCGTCGCCTACACTGCCTCCGCAGGTAAAACCGGATGATTCACTGGCGTATACGGCTAAAGAGAAAGCGGACTTGTTGGCATCTCTGCCTGGACAGTGACAACATTCCGTCTGAAATACTTCACCGCGGAACCTTTACCTTGGAGGTTCGTATCACAAACAAGGAGGTTGTTAAAACCTTGTGGAGTCTAGACGTGAATAAGGCTAGTGGACGAGATGGTATACCAGCTATTGTTCTAAAGGCTTGTGCACCAGAGTTGTCTCCTGCGCTGGCACGCATGTTCCGCCTCACTCAGGACTGGAATAGTGCTTAAATCCTGGAAGCTGGTCAATGTGCAGCCTGATCCAAAAATGCTAGCCGTACCGACCTTGTCAATTATCGTCCAGTTTTAATTACCTTCATATCTGAAGATTATGGAGCATATATTGAACGCCCACCTCATGGCATACCTAGAACAGAATGACCTCAGTGACCGTCAATACGGGTTTTGCCGAAATCGGTCAGCTGGGGACCTTCTTGTGTATGCCACGCACATTATGGGGCGAGGCACTCGAGAACAGTAGTAGACTTTTGATATCTCGAAGGTCTGACATACGCTAGCCTTTTGGGTAAGCTTCCAGCTTTCTGCTTATCCACTGGCCCTAATAGACTGAGTGAAGGACTTTCTGAGTGAACGGTCTTGTAGTCGTCATCGATGGCTACTCATCCGATCCTATGGCGACTAACGCCGGAGTTCCTTAGCGTCCGGTCATTCCGCAACTCTCTTCCTGCTGCATACTAATGATCTGTTTATACTCGGTATCTATGGGTATGCAGACGGCGGCACAGTTGTGGAAAGATACCAACCAAGTGCTCGGGCAGTCGGAATCAAATCCAGTCCGAAAGAGAAGCTATAGTTGAGCGTATGAATCTCACTACAGACAGTCTCCACATGAGGCGATGCCAATCTTGTAAAATTCAACACTTCCGAAACACAAGCATATCTCTTCACTGCAATAAGGAGTCAGCTCACCTTGCCTCCTTTCCGTAATGTATCAATAGAATACACCGACCGCCAGTTCAGCTTTTGCGGGTTGAGATTTCCTCAAACTTGAACTCCGGTTTCCATTGTATCCAAGGTCAAAGCAGCTGCAAGGTAGGAGGCCTTGCAAAGTTGCGGTACTTCACGCCGGAACAGCTGTTATTGCAGCTGCTTACTTTAACATAAAGCACAAGTCCGGTCATGAATTTTTTTTTATAGGATAAGGATGACAAACGAGCACGCAGTCCACCTGATGGTAAGTGGTTGCTGTGGGCCATAGACATCTACATATATCTTCGTTTGCGAATCAAAATGCATATGCGTTGTCATCCGTGAGCACTAACAAGGAATGCCTCTTTTCCAGTAAAATGGGTCATTAAGCTGCTATTTTACGCTGGTATTCTGAGAGAGCGTGGTCCTTCCCCGGTCGAGCCGCGACACATTCTTGCTAGAACTATACTATTAAATATAGCTGCAGCATGGTAGAGACGTAAAAAATGAATGGAGTATTGCTGCCATATGGAGCTGCAAAATGCCACCTAGCAGCTTTGGATTCCATGGAATGGCGTGCTGAGGCTTATTGGTGACCCGTATCTGGTTAAAACCAAATTTACCACCCTCGAGCAGAGGTCAAGTAGCCAGTCTTTCGGTTTTCTTTAGGATGTATGTATTTCAGAGTGCACAGGAATTCCATAACTGAATTCCTCCCTTTTCCTTCCATCATAGGCCAGTCTCCACCCTTTCGTATTTGACTTACTCTTACCTCACATTCGAATCAAACGGTATGCTACATCATTCTTTATGCATACAGCAAAGGAGTGGAATAAGTTGCCAGCATCTGCTTTTCCATCCGATTACAATGTGGGTGTCTTCAAGGCAAGAGTGAATAGGCTTTTGTTAGGTCAGTGCGCTTCACCATCTTCGGCTGCATCACCACTTACCATGAGGTAGGATAATAGTTAAACACTGGCTTAATATAAATAGAATAGTGAAGAAAAATACTGCTAGACTATTCCTGTCTTAACCATTACATAATTAATAAAAGTTGGGACTCCTTAAAGTAGACCCAGTTTGTGCTGCTCGCTCCATCTTCCTTTTTCTATAATTTGAGCAAAAACCTAACTGGTAGTGAACTAGCATCAGTTGATTAATTGACTAGTTATAATATTTATTTATTATATCCTTTTACTACTATCATTACTATTAATATATATCCTCCAGACCGAAATTCAGTCATGACGGCTAATCTTAATGGAGGTTAGCCATCTACGCTGGACAGGATTATAGTGCACGAGTATGTGCGCTCACATGGTCACCCCATATTTCTTTACTCTCATATTTAGATGGGATGGTAATCCGATGGGCTAGGTGCAGGCTGAGTACGTTGCGTGCGACGCTGGGTAAAACGTGAACAAGCTGGCCTTTGTTCAACAAAAATTGGACGTCATGGACCAGGTGTCTCTGGAGCAGATAGTGATGACAAGCTTCACCGAGGACGAGATCATCCAAGCGAATAAGGTGTTAGCAGAGCAGCCGTGACCCAAATCCATTTTATCACACGTCACAGGGATGGACGCGGTAAGAAAGACCTGCAAGACATCTTCAGGCTGTTCAATGAGACCTGCCCTGATAACATCCCAACTTAAGTCGCGCGTGATCTCAACAAGCTGCTTCCCGTGTCGTTCGACCATGTAGACGTGACCAGATTGTTGAATGACATCACCACGTTGAAAGCCGATGTTACCGACATCCGTTCCAAATTTGAAGAATCGAAACGAGCCGCAACAGAGCTGAGGAATAAAGTCAATATGTTGCGCAACATAATTGCAACATCTGCGAATTCACCGGCGTCGCAGAATGTAAAAACGACACGCGGTAACCGTAATAGTAGTCATATTTCACCGATGCTTGCGACTCCGTCACGCGATACCGTCTGTCAGCGGGTTGATGGCCGTGAAACTGTGACCTCGGTCGTCATTGCATCACCACCTCAACCCTTGACTGAACCCATTAGTACTCCTCCGCCGAAGCCAACCTCAAAACAAGGGAAGACGTTTGCGGATGTTGCCCGAAAATCTTTACAACCGGCACCATCTTGTGGTCGAAAGCGAAATAATGTGGAAATAAAATCAGTTCCAGTGGTGACCCGAAACAATATTGATAATGACGAGTTTACTCTTGTTGAGAAGAGACGTCAGTCGAGACCCGTCTGTAACCAGCGTGGAACCACCAAAATAAACGCGAGTACCACTCTGCGTGCTGTGGAGCCAACCATATAGCTCTACATCTTCCGTTTGGACAAAAGTACTTCGGGAGAAGACGTCCTGCGTTTCTTGGAAGACGAAGCCGATGCCGCATTGAGGATCCGATCTCTTTACATTTGCAGCGTCTGGAGTCTAATAGGTCAACGAACTTCAAATCCTACGTACTCCAGGTTCCTGCACAACACAAAGAGACATTCCCGCCTCCGGTTTCTGGCCCTCTGGGGTAGTGTTTCGCCGATACAGGGACGCGCCAAAGAAAAAAGTTCCCTAAATGTGTTAAGTTACGTCTATATTTTCTATATATTTTTAGGTTAAGGTATATTTGCTATGGGAAAATGTTTTTAATTTTTAAGTCTTTGATGCCTGAAATAAAGTTATTGTATTGTATTGTATTGTAAAGACCTATTAGATTTTATTATTATATGCCAAAGATGTTTTATAGGTCCAGATACCGTGTACGCGCGCCTAAAACGCTTCCATTTCAAAGGCACCAATATTGGCGTATTCGTTCGATTATTCCGCCATTACGCCAGCGACGTTCGCTGTGAACATACGTCACGCACCGGTGTTTTTAATTTCGCAAAATTACTGTTTGTGCTGTGAAATCATTTAAAAACTACTCTTGGAAAAAAGATAAGGATAAGAACATCACTTTTCATAAGTAACTATACAATTTTATGGTGTATTTCTTTGTAAAAGAATACGAAAGCTAAATGTCAATACAAGTAATAATACTGCGCAATAATATTCGAGTGTTGCCTAGTCTATGAAATGTTTTTACCATTTTTTAATGTCATGATCAACCGCAAAGGTTATCTGTATAGGGGTTTTAAACAGTCTAATTTTACAGATTTTACCCAACCTATAGAGTTAAACCGTTTTAAGGGTTAGGGTTGAACTACATCTGGCAGCACGGAATCGCACTTTCCTGTGCTTCTATCCTTTTTGGTCATTCAGAACCGTTATTTACTAGATTGAGAAAGAGAGCGCGAGTCTATAGTTCCACCCTCAAAAAGCCGATTGTAAACCGGTTTTAAAAGTTTATCTATCACTCTTGACAATCCATACTAATATAATATTATAAATGTGAAAGTGTGATTTTTTGTTTATTTGTTTTTGTCCTTCCTTCACGCAGCAACGGAATGGAGCAATTTAAAAAAATCAAACATTTTGCTATCTCTTGGCCGAAGTTTACGCTTAACCAAACTTACTTTTTTTCGTCATTTTACTTAGGATTGAAAAATAATTTAAGTATAAGTCTTCGTAAAAAGCGGCAATATTTTGTGTTCTACAGTACAAAAGTGTAGTACTCTGTATATATTTAGTAATAATAGATTATAAATATATGTTACATACATAAATATCTATTGTGCTTTTTTATTTATTTTAACTGTTACATTAATTATAGGTTTTATTTATCTTCAATATTTTAGTGCGATATTCGTACCTACATAAAATACACATAAGCAATCATATCCCCATACACACACACACAAATGCACACGCCACGCACACTCATTTTATACTCTTAGAATCAATAGGTACGTCAATATGAATGAAATATAAAATCTCCCACATTTTTTGGGTAATCGATTCGCTTTGTTATTACCGACCTCACGCACATTAATGCAGCCATGGTGCGTAAGATATGCGCGTCACGTGGTACTGACGCACACATGAATCAAAGACTGTCTTCACTATGAACGTTGCGGTGTGTTAGCAACACGGTATCTGGACCTATAAAACATCTTTGTTATATGCATTAAAAAATGTGTGAAACTAGATGGGTAGAATGGCATGAAGCGGTTTTGACATTTTTGGAAGTCTTGCTCTGTCTTCCTAGAGAAGTGCTAACAATTGTTGATCAAGAGGACAGACGTGCTACATCTGTGATTTCGTTGCTCTAAGCCTTAGAATAATAACACCTAGAAGCCGAGTCCGCGTCCGTAATGCGAGGCAACTCAAACTAAGCCAGTATGGCTTAGTTCAATACTCGGCCCATTAGTGCTCAAGGTCGTGTCGTGTTGACAACAGTTCCCGAAATTTTAATTAAAAATGACGGTTTGTGCAGTGAACGGATGTCACAGCACATCAGAGAAACACAAGAAACATAATAACATTACATTTCACGTGTAAATAATACTTTTGAACTTATATTTTTACGTAAAACATTCATCAAAAATAAATATGAATTTTTAAAAACTGACACATGACATTGTAATATGCCTATATGGAAATGTTGTCAGTAGTAGAAAAAATCTCCCACTTTTTGTCGTGTTATTAAAAATAAAACATGTCAATAGGAATTAAATACTTATAATAATAATACTTCATTTTCCGAAAGATTTGATGATGAAGATAAAGAATTGACTCAACACTTATTGAAAACACCGATTCCAAATGATGTCGGATTTGAAATTACACGTAGTACAGTACAGTACAGTAGTAGTAGTAGTAATAACACGACAAAAAGTGGAAGATTTTTTCTACCACTGACAACATTTCCATATAGGCATATTACAATGTCATGTGTCAGTTTTTAAAAATTCATATTTATTTTTGATTGTGACCTATCCAAAGCCTTCGATTGTGTTCACCATGAAACATTAATCAGGAAACTTCAACACTACGGTGTAAGAAGTGATGCTCTTAAGAGCCCTCTTACATTTCGGCGTTTCGCAAATTTAGGTATTTTACGCACCGAGCGGGCGGCGAGCTATGCGACCGATACTTTCTTTCATATCTATTCACTCGCTCGCACTATAACACTGTGAGTTTGGTGATTAAACGATCTCGATCTTCCATAATACAAAGATTTCTTAGGATGGACTTCAGTGGATGGAATATTTTTTGTGTGTCATTTTAATAATATCTTATTAATTTATTATTATATAATTTATTATTTATTATTATATACCATTTTGATATATTATTCATTATTTATGAAATTTAGTGTCAAAATAAGTACACATAAATATTTTAATTGTTACGCCGTAATCGAATGTTAACCGGTAGAATAGTGGTATAAATAAATAAACGGTTGCAACCTGTTTTAATAAATATAACAACCAAATGTAACTAATATTTTTTTAATCGGTACCTACAGTCAAATACCATATTTTTCATTACAAAAATATTTGCTGCGACGACATTGACCGAACTTTTCTCGAGTCGATAATTTCAGGCAGTAGGTATACACTTTTCATAAAAAGCTTGTAACATGGGTAACATATTGAAAATCTAAAATTAGTCGTCTTTGTAAATTTTTAGTACTTTTCCGGCATAATCTGGGCCAATTCATATTATGGCAAGTATTCAGACATTTTTATTTGCTAAATGAAGCTGGCCTTGGATTTGGTAAAACCAGTCATTTTGATTTAATGTTACACTTAATCACTTAATTTATAACCTTTAACTTTTTTTTTGTCGAAAGGCCGTGTCAAAATCTATTCCGAAAGCTGAAATAGGACATTTAACTTCAATAAGACCGTCGCTGTATAAACCATTAGGTGAAGCCCTCAAATAACAATGATCTAGGTCAATGAATAGACCACATTTTTCTATAATAGTATATTTTTCTTGTTTGCTTAATTGTGCCAATGCTACAGACCCGTTGTCCCTACCATGTACAACTATATAAAATAGTCTAAAATCTAAATTATAACTATATAAAATAGTTTTAAACCGATCGATCAAAAATTGCGGTCGTAGTTGACGATGCATGCAGGCAATCGACGCACACTACGGTAGTATCGAAACGATGCGGCGCCCGAAATCAACGGATGCAGGTCCACCCTCGGCAAGCGCTCGCGCGTTAATGATCGCAGATGGCCGGCGCAGTGAAATATATAGTACTTTTATTTAATTAATTAAAATATAATAGTAACGATTTAAAAAGTAAAAATAATAGTATAGTTTAAGCAAATGTTGATGATTATTTTGGTATAAATTTTACGTCTAAGTGATGTAGAACTTCGGAAATATAGAGGCTTGTATCGAAGCTTTTTTGGTCGTTTTTTGAATTATGTCGAATTTTTTTTCCTAGTGTGAAAAGCATATAACGAAAATGTATTCCATTATTATTAAAGTGTAGGATATTTGGGAGATAAATATATTTTTTTTGATGGTCGATATTCAATAGAATCTACAAGTTAGAGCTCCCAAATCATGTCTTCGAGAGTTTTTGCCTAACATGCATCGGGAGAATGATTATTACTGATTAAATAAATAAATTATCTAAAATCCGATCAGAGCTTATTTGAGAAGAGAAAATGAACTATTTTACCAAGTAATTGTTATTTCAAGCAACGAACGATAAACATACAATTTCAACGAGGAAACCTCGTAATTTCGCGTTTTTTTTGTAATACGCCTCTTAAATTATTTCTGTTTCTGTTTCTGTTTCAATAACTTTAAGCTGGAATGCATCTACTGTGTAAAACCTGCCAAAATTAAAATGTCCTTATGTTTTTCGTATTGTAGCTTACGTTATGCATGCAGTGAGGTGCGATGCACCATAATTAGACGATTATTAAAAACAAATTAGTTAAAACAAACTGAATAATGCATACTGAATTTACCAATCGTTCGTCGAACAGTCGTGTGTCGGGCATCGGGCGGGTGTGTATATTGAACTTGCATTAGTCATAATTATAACGTCTCTATTCAGTTACAAAGAAAAATATGCTACAATCGCATTTCGATGGCTCATAAAAGTGCTTGGCTAAACAGGCAAATACCCTATTCAAGAATGTTTTGAATTTGGCGGACTACACTTCGATAACAGAATTCGAACAAACTTATTTTCACATTTGTATCAGTAATACGTTACGTCGTAACTGTTAGTTCAATATAGTTTCAACTTCCCTACTTTTGGGGAAAAATTTAATGTATTGGTAACATTGTTTTTTCACTTGTATGCGTTTCGTCTAGCTCTAGCATAAACACAACTTGCTTACGCAAACATAAATTTGTTCTTGCCTCACGTTTGAAGTTGAACGTCCGCTTTGTAGGGAACTATCGTTCTAGGTGTTATTATTCTAAGCTCTAAGCTATAATGTCGTCGGAATTACTCGTGAGCTTTGTAATCCTCGATGATATTATGGGAATCACACTCCCTTTATCTCGATCCTTGCATGCCATTGAAGTTGATGTACTTTCTGCATTAAATGCAATTTAAGTCCCCCGAAAGTAGGGGTACAATACAAAAAAAAAAATATACAAAAATAAACTACCTAAATATAACGTATAAGTATGTGTCAAGTAAGTTAATACAATACAAACTTATCAAAAATTGGACCGAAACAACCACAACCTAACTTTAATCACTTCGTGAATAAAATGCTTAAAAGCTCATTTCATTTTCAGTCAAAAAGAAGACATGGCAGTAAATTCTTCTATATTTATAAATATATAATAATATAAGTCATTATCATCATTAATTAAAAAAAAAATTTATTAACGTTTAATTGATTATTTGTATTAATTCATAAATTACTACTCTAATTATCTAATGTCTGATGGCGGCTGTACACGCTCGTCGAGACACCACGAGACAGGCCGAGTACGAGTATGTACATGGTGCTCTCGTCGCGTCGCGTCGCGTCTCGTGGGCCTCGTTCGCTCTCGGAAGCATGTCGGTTTTCTACGCTCGAGTCAAAGGGTCTCGTGAGTCTCGCGATGAAAACGAGAGCGCGCCTGTACACACTCGTTCGTTTAGTTGCCCGCAAACTGCGTTCGCGTGAAGTGGTGTATGCTGCGTGCGACAATTATGTGGTCTAATGCGCGTGAATTAGAGTTTTTGGAAGCCTACCAAAGGGAATCAATATTATGGAATCCAAAGGATGCCAGGTACAAGGATAAGCAATTAGTACATGACGCTTGGTTGCGGATAAGCAGTGATTTAGATATCCCCGTTGAAGAATTAAAAAAAAGCGAGACTCACTGTTGGCTACGTATCGGAACCACAGAAGGAAAGTTAGATTATCCTTGCAATCCGGAGCTGGTGCTGGATCTGTTTATAAACCGATTTGGTTTGCATACGACTGTATGAACTCATTCTTGCACGACGCAGTTACCAGCAGAAAAACATTAAACACAGATACACAGGTAACCAAATATTTATTTCCATACATGAAACCGTTAATTTAATTAACATTGTTTATTTTTTTATCATTAGTTTAATAATGTTAAGGTAACTAAATGTAGTAAATAATTAATTCAATTTAATTTTGGATATTTTGTCGATATTTTTAAACAGAGAAATTGGATATCTACTTACTATATTATTAATAATGCATTATTGTAACAGTTAAAGAAATAAGTTGTAAATTCGTCCCTTATCTGATGGGCATTCAGTGCCGATCTTCTTGGGATTTGTTGCAAGGGTCTGATGGCACATGTATCTTCAATTTCATTCCTCCAAGAACCTGGGGTAACCAGTACATCATTACTGTCGTAAACATCTGTTGTACCTGGGGGCGTATATATTGAGTGTGAATTACTACTATTTCTTAAGAAATTGTGTAGTAGTACACAAGTCATAGTAATGATGGTGGTTTTTTCTGGGTCAAGTAGCAATGGTTTTCGAAAAACTCTAAATTTTGAGGCTAATATACCAAAAGCATTTTCAACGACTACGCGTGAAGATGAAAGTTTCATATTGAATATACGTTTCGGTGTTCGTTCATTATGACTTCCAGGAAAAGGCTTCATTATATGTGTTGATAATGCAAATGCTCCATCGCCTAAAAACACATATGGAACTTCTCTTGTACTACCTGGAAGTGGTCGTGGCATTGGCAAATTTAAATTATTCGAGCAAATTTTTTTCCAGAGTTGACAATTTTGAAAGACACCACCGTCACTAATTCTGCCCTGACTACCAATTTCTGCAAATATAAAATTATAATTGGCGTCGACTAAAGCAAGTAGTACAATGCTAAAAGTCCTTTTGTAGTTGTAGAATTCCGAACCACTATGTGCAGGAGATTGCATCACAATATGTTTCCCATCGATAGCTCCAAGGCACCGTGGAAATTTTCTGAACCCTTTTGCTAATTCCAACCATGACTGTGGATCCTGTGGTATCTGTAACATTAATACATGTTTTGTTATTTTCAGAATCTACCAGAACCAGAATCACCAATTCAAAGTCGAATTGAAAGCGAAAGTATGACTCAAAATGAAAATACAGATCCTAACAGTGATCAATCACAAGTTCAGATTCCTTCGCCATTGCCGAAAATACCACGACGTCGAAAAAATCCTATTGAACTAGAAGAGGCTGGGAAGACAATGAGGGATGCTATGTCCACACTTAATACAGTTTTGAATAAAAAGCAGGTTACAGAAGATGATTACGATCGTTACGGCAAGATTATAGCCAATAAACTCCGTAAATTTTCCGACACAGAAAGTCTACAAATAATGTATGAAATAGATGGGATATTTATTAGGCGAATAAACAATGCTGCTAACGCATCACCCACATACTACAGCCGTCCCTCACCATCGCACACACCATACTCAGAATCCACCAGACAAATTCATACACCTTTATACTACGCGCGCCCTTCATCGCCGTGCTCATCTTACTCAGAAACCATCAGACAAATTCATACACCTTTATACTACGCGCGTCCTTCATCGTCGTACACATCTTACTCAGAACCTACAACTTTATATACAAATCAATCAAGAGTGCAAATACCATCCCCAGCTACCACTGAGCCTCCTCTCATACATATTATATCAGATCAGGTCTTGACCCCAGGAACAATTTCCAATCAATCTAATGATGATATCATAACTCAGGCATATTATGATGCTTAATTATTGTATAGTAAAATTTAGCAATAATTAAACAGACTTGTATTTTGAATTATTAACATTATTGATTCAAATATTTATATTATTATTGATTACATTACTGCAGCCGACCAAGGTAAACATCTGTATCTGTATTTGACTGTATCTAAAATAAATAAATAAACGTTACGCACACCAAAAAACTAAGTTATTTATTTTGTTTTTAATTTTAGGGGTAACGTTTAAAAAAAAAAAACATTGTTTTTTTTAAAAGCGTTACCCCCACACTTGGATTTTCTCATATATCGTGGAAGCAGTTTATAAGCATAAATTGCACAAGGACAAACATCCAGACTCGGAACAATTATTTGTAGGCCATACATATATCTTGTTCCGTGCGGGATTCGAACCCGCGGCCCCAGCGCAACAACTCATTGCTAAGCCACTGCGCCACGAAGCGGTCAAATTTCAAAAAGGTTTCGTTATGTTTTTCTTTGTACTTACCCTAATTTGATCCTTTAAAACTCCATTTAATGCAATACATACTTCAGGTATAATTTTGGATATAATGGAGCTGGAGACTTTAAACAAAAAATGTAGACTTTCAAAGCTATCTCCGCTGGCCAAGAATCTCAAAGTAATTGCTAGGCGAACTTTTGCTGGTATTGTATCTCTGAATGGTGTATTTTTCTTTGAAATCCACGGGGAAACTTTTTGCAACAAATATTGAAAGTCTGTTAAAGACATTCTTGTAAAATTGTCAAATTGACCAGAGGGTTCCGCCACTAGCTCAGCCAACTGATTCTCCATGGCACTTCTAGAAATAAACATAATTATAGTATAAATAAATGTGTTATCGTTTTTTTTCTTGTGGAAATAAATTATTAAGTGATTCTACTACTGGTCGGTAATTACTAATTAATTGTACTTAGATAAGTAAATAGTTGGTAATTATAAAAATAATCAAAAAAATGGTACTATACTGTTAAATAAAATATAGGTACTTACATGGTTCTGTTACGGTGAATAGAAACCATCCACCATCTTCTTCTTCGCCATGGCTTATTAATTTTCTTTTTATGGTAAATGTGTAAAAAATTATAATAACTAATAGCACAAAGGCAAAACGCAGCAACAGTTTCTTGTAGGTCCATAGCAGCGGGCATTCGGAGTTCAAATGATACAACGAGTGTGTACATGGTGTGCTCTCGTGTCGAGCCTTTACGCGACGAGAGGCACGCGACGCGACGAGACGAGCGTGTACAGCCGCCATGAAATCGAAGG
This sequence comes from Parnassius glacialis, assembly GCA_033319125.1. NCBI lineage: Eukaryota > Metazoa > Arthropoda > Insecta > Lepidoptera > Papilionidae > Parnassius > Parnassius glacialis. Next base: position 5,754,135 of record JAVANC010000021.1, read on the forward strand.
TCTAAATAATAAAAGTGTGGAGCCGTGCAACTTCGCGCTAAGTTCGCTCTTCGCCCTTCTTTTGACGCGCGCTAAAAACCTACGAAATTCAGGGCACAATGTGCGAAAGCACAATAAAAAGTAGTACCTACTACAACTACAAGTCAGAGCTCCAACTCCAACCTCCAACTACATTTCCTTTTATATTTTTCACCAGATGGAAGTTAGCGTAGAACATTCTCTTTTTTAACTAAACTGTATGCCAATTAATTGCTCCATAAATGCTCCAGCAGAATCCGAAATTGCTCCAGCTCTATTGTTATTAGTTAATTTATAATTAATTAAAAAAAAATTCAGTATCAAAAATTTAATTTTGCTATAAAGTATAAAATATCTACTTTTTTAAATTAAACTGTATGGCAATCAATTGCTCCTTAAATGCTCCAGCAGAATCCGAAATTGCTCCACCTCTATTGTTATTAGTTAATTTATAATTAATTTTAAAATAAATTAAAAATTAATTAAATTAATTATCGGCAATTCAATTTTGCTATAAAACATAAAATATCTACGTTTTAAAATTAAACTGTATGCCAATTATTTGCTCCTTAAAGGCTCCAGCAGAATCCGAATTTGCTCCATCTCTATTGCTATTAGTTAATTTATAAATGATTTTTAAAAAATTAAGTATCGAAAATTTAATTTTGCTATAAAACAGAAAATATATAGTTTTTAAAATTAAACTGTATGCCAATTATTTGCTCTTTAAATGCTCCAGCTGAATCCAAAATTGCTATACTTCTATTGCTATTAGTTAATTTATAATTAATTATAAAAAAAATAACCAGAAGGAAGTTAGCGTAGAACATTATTTTTTATTTAATTAAATTGTATGCCAATTAATTGCTCCTTAAATGCTCCAGCAGAATCCGAAATTGCTCCACCTCTATTGCTATTAGTTAATTTATAATTAATTTAAAAAAAATTAAGTATCGAAAATGTTATTTTGTTATAAAACTTAAAATATCTAATTTTTAAAATTAAACTATATGCAAAATAATTGCGCCTTAAATGCTCCAGCAGAATCCGAAATTGCTCCACCTCTATTGCTATTAGTTGATTTATAATTAATTTAAGAAAAAAAAGGATCGAAAATTTAATTTTGCTATAAAACATAAAATATCTGCTTTTTAAATTAAACTAAATGCTAATTAATTGCTCCTTAAATGCTCCAGTTGAATCCGAAATTGCTCCACCTCTATTGCTTGTCGTGAAGCGACAATTAAAAGAGAAAGAAAACCTAACCTACGATCAGCAAAACAACCAAATAGACCAAGACAAATAATATATTTAGGATTTGAAAATATTTACAATTTTATATATCAAAAATGGAGTATGAATATGAGGATGGATGATGTGATTTACAAATTATATTTAAAAAAAAAGGTAATAAAAAAAAGATTTATGTCGTAGCTGAGTCCGAAGATCCCAAGCGTGCTCTCAGCGCCTGGAACGAGCACGCACGGCGTAGGTGGGTAGGCGTGGGCGTCTCTAGGCGACGACCTCAGGTGAATGCGGCGATTGCAGGATCGGCGACTTCAGCCCAGACAGGAGCTTGCAGGATCCTCAGCGACTTCAGACAGCGCAGTGGCCTGCAGGATCCGGTGACTGCAGGCGGGACAGAGGTTTGTAGGTTCCGGTGATTTCGGGCGGAACAGAGGTTTGTAGGTTCCGGCGACTCCAGGTAGAGTAGAGACTTGTGGGATCTCGGCGACTTCAGGCAGAGCAACGTTTTGTAGGATCCGGCGACTTCAGGTAGGATAGAGGCTTGCAGGATCCCGGGGCTGAGCGGCCCCGGGATAAGGCCTTTAGAAGATGCTTCCGATACGAGAACTGAAGCAAGACTGAATTTCTTCACCGATTGTTCGGCTTTTATATCTTTCTAGAGAGAACGGAAAAATTATTAAAATTAAACTCAAATTTTTTGTAAATGGTCAAGAGGAAAAAGTATTTATGTGGAATTATCGAAATAGAAACTACAGACCGGTAACAAATTTGAATATAATTTCCATGGAGACCAAATAAACATCAGTAACAGAACATGTCAAATTTTAGTTTTAGGCTTGTTATAAGAAAATGGAAAGATTTAAGTGGAAAACGAGATATTATTGAAATAGGAAAAAAAGTAGCGCAACTACCCACACAAAGCCCGAAATTGTAGAGTTACGGAAAAGTAACTAAAAGATCGAAAAAAAGGTAGACTTCATTGACACCAATTTAAAAGTGCTGATAATGTGGAAATACGAAGTAGAAATGATTTGTGATTGTGTTCTTATGGTTTGAAATCGTTACAGGATCCTATGGAAATAAAGGTGATGTAAAATATCCCGATTTGAAGTGAATGCAGAGAATTGAAACAGAATGGAAAAATGGATTTAAATTAATGTAAAATGATAAGTAAGTAGCATAACACTACATTTTCCTCCCGACCCTGGAAAATTTTTGACTCAGCAAAAATTTTGATATATACATTCTAAAATAAACCATAGAAACACAGCTTTGCAGAAACAGACATCACCAGTCAAAATCAGATATACTATCTCTTACATTCATCATCTGCATTCAGGTAAGGGTGGAGTTCACATTCAATGACTACCACTCTAAAAGTGTGTTTTCAAAACGACATTAAGGCTTATTTAAGGAGTAGTCAACCGCTCCTGTGTGGGAAAATTAAAATTAGTCGAAGAAACACCACTCTTAGAAGTGTGTTTTCAAAAGGACATTCAGGCTTATTTAAGGAGTTGTCAACCGCTCCTAAGTGAAGATAAAAATTAAGGGAGTAGTACCAGCTGCTCCCAGGTGAAGATAAAGATGAAGAATATTAAGGGAGTAGTTAGCCGCTCCTAAGTGAAGATAAAGATAAAGAAAATTAAGGGAGTAGTCAGTTGCTCCCAAGTGAAGGTTTATACATATATACAAATATACAAATTAGCAGTTAATAAATGTTTAGAAAAGTATTTATACATATATACAAATTAACAGTTAATAAATGTATAGAAATAATAAGGTGAAAGTGGTGATATTTATACATATATACAAACTGAAAGTTAATAAATGTTTAGAAAATTTATGAATCGTCTCCCTTCGGCTTTCATAAACAATTTTATATAAAGTGTAAAGTGCAAAGTTAAGTTTAATAAATAAAGATTTTATTAAAAATTGTACCTGTTTAAGTTATCTAGAATAAAAATATTAGAGTGATGAATGTAACTTAGAGTGATGAATGTAAATGAAGTGTTATATGTAGGCCTAAATACAATCCAGATAAGTTGAAAAACTAGAAGAAGTTTTGTTTTAGAATTTTGAAGGTATGAAAAGGATGTGTAAATGAATGATGAATAGTAAGTTAAGAACAAAAGGGAAAGCAATTAAATCAAAAGGAACTAGACAAGGCGCAGTAAAGGTGAAGAATTAAGAGAGAAAGAGGACTTTTACGTTGGGCGCCAAACTGTCGTGAAGCGACAATTAAAAAAGAAAGAAAACCTAACCTACGATCAGCAAAACAACCAAATAGACCAAGACAAATAATATATTTAGGATTTGAAAATATTTACAATTTTATATATCAAAAATGGAGTATGAATATGAGGATGGATGATGTGATTTACAAATTATATTTAAAAAAAAAGGTAATAAAAAAAAGATTTATGTCGTAGCTGAGTCCGAAGATCCCAAGCGTGCTCTCAGCGCCTGGAACGAGCACGCACGGCGTAGGTGGGTAGGCGTGGGCGTCTCTAGGCGACGACCTCAGGTGAATGCGGCGATTGCAGGATCGGCGACTTCAGCCCAGACAGGAGCTTGCAGGATCCTCAGCGACTTCAGACAGCGCAGTGGCCTGCAGGATCCGGTGACTGCAGGCGGGACAGAGGTTTGTAGGTTCCGGTGATTTCGGGCGGAACAGAGGTTTGTAGGTTCCGGCGACTCCAGGTAGAGTAGAGACTTGTGGGATCTCGGCGACTTCAGGCAGAGCAACGTTTTGTAGGATCCGGCGACTTCAGGTAGGATAGAGGCTTGCAGGATCCCGGGGCTGAGCGGCCCCGGGATAAGGCCTTTAGAAGATGCTTCCGATACGAGAACTGAAGCAAGACTGAATTTCTTCACCGATTGTTCGGCTTTTATATCTTTCTAGAGAGAACGGAAAAATTATTTAAATTAAACGCAATTTTTTTGTAAATGGTCAAGAGGAAAAAGTATTTATGTGGAATTATCGAAATAGAAACTACAGACCGGTAACAAATTTGAATATAATTTCCATGGAGACCAAATAAACATCAGTAACAGAACATGTCAAATTTTAGTTTTAGGCTTGTTATAAGAAAATGGAAAGATTTAAGTGGAAAAGGAGATATTATTGAAATAGGAAAAAAAGTAGCGCAACTACCCACACAAAGCCCGAAATTGTAGAGTTACGGAAAAGTAACTAAAAGATCGAAAAAAAGGTAGACTTCATTGACACCAATTTAAAAGTGCTGATAATGTGGAAATACGAAGTAGAAATGATTTGTGATTGTGTTCTTATGGTTTGAAATCGTTACAGGATCCTATGGAAATAAAGGTGATGTAAAATATCCCGATTTGAAGTGAATGCAGAGAATTGAAACAGAATGGAAAAATGGATTTAAATTAATGTAAAATGATAAGTAAGTAGCATAACACTACATGCTATTCGTTAATTTATAATTAGTTTTGAGAAAGAGTGATCCCATTTGAGTAATAGCGCCATTGTCAATAGAATGTAGTAACATTCTATATATGGAGTGTAGAGATTCTATAGTAAAAGTCATTTTATCGAATAAAAATTGATTGACCCTCAAAAGTGGTACGTATAATAGATGCTAAATGGCATAAACCCAAAAATATAATATTGATGGGTGAGTTTTGAAATTATGGATTCTTATGAATGGATTAGACAACCATCTTAATAATTTTTTTGTGTTTGTGTCATCTAGCGTCTTTTCTACGTATCACCATGAGAGTTAATCAATTTTGATTTGATAAAATTACTACTTATAGAAAGAAAGAAATAGATGGTGCTATTTAAAAAAATGACGTAGGTATATAATAGATAGTAATTACCTAATTAACAAACAAAACAGATATGTCTCTTCTTAAGATCGAAGAAGATGATGCACTGTGACACATGTATATAATTTTATGTAAATAAATGAATGATATACACCATCTATGTTATTCAAAAGTCATTGATGAATAATTGAAATGTTTCCCTGTAATACAAAAATTTCACTTCTGTCGTGTGTCTTCACGACACACACTGTTTTTGTAACGCTTTTGTAATATATTTATATAAGTTATATATATATATATATAAATAACTTACATAAGATATATAAGTATTAATATAATTTATACTTTTTTTTAATTTAACACTGAGAAAATTAATAAAAATATATAAATATAAAGCTAAGTTGGAAATTCGAATAAACGAATAGACAACATGACAGCTAAGTAAGTGTACGAGACTATTTCTTAACACTGTAATTGTCGCGCCTTATAAAAACAAGAAGTGGTAACATGGATTTCATATGTAGTCCAATCTAAAATAAGAAGAAAGCTGTAAAATATCAACTTTAACTAATACATACTCTATTTTAAATAAAACAAGGTAACATTTAGTCAACGGTTAGTTATATTAAATAAACAAAAACATTTATACCTCCTTTTTATCCAAATAATAATAATGAAAGAACTTTTACATATTAATATATGAAAATGGCACATTAATTTCAAAGTGAGATCACAAATTATTGTTTGCTGTGTATAATAATGTGATCGCTAGTGTTTCCTCTATTCGTTGATACACTCTTCGACCAGCAAGTTATTATTTAAAAATAAATCATAAATAAATGCACGTGCACGTGCTGCACTGAGCACAACTACTTTTCAACTTTTAATACTTGTCAAAAGATTCATTTTTAAGTGACTTTTCTGAAATTTTAAAAGTGGAATAATATTATAATCCACCCGACCACTGTAGGGTTAACTTTTAGGTTTTTCCAAAATTGATTTGTAATGTGATTGCGGATCGATATCGATATTTTTTTTATTACTCATTGAAAAAGCATCAAAATTTAAGCACTCAACTAAAGAAGAATATTCTTCTTTAGTTGAGTAGATTCTGTTACCTAGTATTAAAATAAAAATGTACCTGAACAATTTCTATCCTTAGATAAAATAAATTCATAAAATATTTTATCTGTTAACTAAATGATGCCCGCGACTTCGTCCACGTGGATTAAGGCTTTTTAATTCCCGCAGGCTTTATTTAATTTTCTGGGATAAAATGTATATATATATATATATATATATATATATATATATATATATATATAAGAATTGCTCGTTTAAAGGTACTAGTAAAAGTAGTAGTAAAGCAATTCTTTAAACAAAAAATAACAATTATAAATTAATTAATTGGGAGCAATTATATTAGGTGGTACGCAAAAAAGAGGCTAGATGGCTTAATCACAAAAAAAACTATTAACATGATTGTCCAATTGATTCATAAGAATCCATAATTTCAAAACTCACCGGTTAATATTATTTTTTTGGGTTTATGCCATTTACTATCTATTCCACGTACCACCTTGACGAGTCAATCAATTTTTGTTCGATAAAATGACTTTAACCATAGAATGTTACTACATTCTATTTATGATGGCGCTATTACTCAAATGGGATCACTATCTCAAAATTAATTATAAATTAACTAATACCAATAGAGGTGGAGCAATTTCGAATTCTGCTGGAGCATTTAAGGAGTAATTAATTAGCATACAATTTAATTAAAAAAAGTAATGTTCTACGCTAACTTCCTTCTGGTTAATTTTTTTAAAATTAATTATGAATTAACTAATAACAATAGAGGTGGAGCAATTTCGGATTCTGCTGGAGCATTTAAGGAGCAATTAATTGGCATACATTTTAATTAAAAAAAATAATGTTCTACGCTAACTTCCTTCTTTCGGATTCTGCTGGAGCATTTATGAAGCAATTAATTGGCATACAGTTTAGTTAAAAAAAAGAATGTTCTACGTTAACTTCCATCTGGTATATTTTTCGATTCAAAAAATTGGACCCAACAATTTTTTGAATCGAATGCCTTAGTGTGCACCACAGAGTACCTTTGTACAACTGTGCACGAGCACGAGTTGAATGTATATCTACGTCCTTCAAACACACATTAAAATGTAGCTTTAAGGGTTACCATTAATCGGCCTTTACCCACAAAATATGGGAAAAATCATTATGATACGCGATCATATTTATCATGACAATTATTTTATGTTAGTTAAAGACAATAATAAAAAGAAAGAAAAATATAAAGGAAAATACTTAATGCAAATTAATATTTATTTTTTCATAACCGAGAAAAGTCAGCAAAACAATAGTCATACAATAATATCATACATGACTTCATAACCTGGCAAGGCTAAGGCTAAGGCACAAGGCTTTCAATACCGGCAAAAGTTTTGGAATCAGCAGTTCACGATAGATTGTACTCACAAATACAGACGCACAGCATAGCTTCCGGCCCGGACGACGCACGACCACCAACTTGGTCAACTATATGTCAGACGTTGTGACTGCTGTGGATTCTGGGGACCAAATTGATGCTGCATACTTTGATTTTAAAAAAGAATTTAATCTGATGGACAATGATGTGTTGTTCAAAAGTTAGCGAGTTTCGGCTTTACTCCAAAACTCTTACAATTTTTTTCGAGCTATATGAGAGACAGGCAGCAGTTTATGCAGTACGCTGTTTACGTGTCGCAGTCATATTATACACGATCGGGCGTAAGTAAGGGCAGTAACCTTGGAGCTTTTGAATTAATTTAGGTGGTGAATGATCTACCACCCTGGTAGTGAAATAGGCGAAATGTCTGTTGTTCGCATACGACCTTAAACTATATATCTGGAGATCGGAAATCAAGAATCAAGATAACTGCTGAAATTGCAGAGTGATATCAGTTATACAAATATACAGTTTAATACGTTTAATTGAGTAACAATAACATTCTCGGGAGCACACCATCCCATTCTTAACAATTACAAGGTTGCGGGTGTCCCAATGAACAGAGTAAGACTTTCATTAAAGGAGCATGTCGAAAAAATCTGGGCATATCGTAACCTGGTTTTCATATTACGCAGAGATCACGGCTTTAAGAAGAACATTGGGGCAGCTATAGTATTGTACAATGCCTTAGCACGGAGCCACCTCGAGTGCAATGCAGCCGTATGGGCTCTGCATGAGACTAAATACATCTTCATGCTGGAACGGATACAAAATAAATTTATTCGATATTTATATCTGAAATAGTAAAGTGTATACCTATTCTACCCGTTGAAGTATCCTACTTTGTTCATCCTGGGCATGGTGGGATATAACGAACTGAGGGTTAGGAGAGAATTGGCTCCGGTTTATGATTGTTATGCTTCGCCTATTAAGGGGTATTCTATTACTTGTTACTATTACTACGTATTAGGAAGATTTACTTCTGTGTGCTAGAGGCGGCAGCCGTGGCTGCTGGCGGAGCCATGCACGCGCACAAGCTTGCTGTGGTAGGCGCCACTCACTCGCGCCACGCGCCTTTTAAATCAATTATCGGATCGGGTGGACGTATTCTGTTGCACTCTGAATGAATTCACAAGAGCTGCTTTGTTTGTTATTTGTTATTCGTAAGATTTTTTTCTTTGGGATTGTTTTTTTTTTGTATTAGTTTAGCATGTATTATCGCATTAAGTTATTAAACCTGTAATGGCAGTATGTATGTGGAAATAAATAAATAAATAAAAATAAATAAATCTAGGACTAGGTATCTATTTTACTGATTTACCCATGCCTAAGATAAGAGTATTTTACATGGCAGCACTAAAATTTACGGGGAATTCCTATATCCCTTTATTAGGCCGGCCACATACATACGGAAGTCCGTTTCGAGATTCCGTTTCAGAATCCCGAACGCGTCGGCCACACACATACGGAATCCCGTTTTGCCCGCAAAATTTCGAACGGAAAACTACCGTACGTGTGTGACGGGTCATAGATTTTATATGAACTTGCTGCGTTCGGAATCCCGAAACGGAATTCCGTATGTATATGGCGGGCCTTATAAGGCCTTATAAGGCCCGCCATATACATACGGAAACGGAATTCTGTTTCGGGATTCCGTTTCGATATTCCGATTCGAGATTCCGAACGCAGCAAGTTCATATAAAATCTATAACCCGTCACACACGTACGGTATTTTTCCGTTCGAAATTTTGTGAGCAAAACGGGATACCGTATGTGTGTGGCCGACCTGTTCGGAATTCCGAAACGGAATCCCGGAACGGAATTCCGTATGTATATGGCCGGCCTAACTCTTTTTCGAGAGTTGTGAACGAACGTTTGCAATTTCAAAACGTGTGCAAAGCAAATTAAACAGTATCACAGTTTAGACCTTATCTTCAAACTGTGAGAGTATTCAGTATTCAGTCAGCCAGTAGGTATCGTTTGGTTTTGTTTATCGAATACTTCTTCCGTAGAAGCACAGAATAAATAATTGGTAGAAGGCAATGGCGGTAAGTATAATCTTTATTTCTGAAATGGAAGTACCTAAATGAATTATTGTATTTATATTATATATATATATTTATTTATTGCGAAGGTATAGGAGTGCAAATGACAATCTTTTAAATATTTTTGTTAATAAATACTTAAATATTTTATTTGCTACTATTGTGATAGTCTAAAGTTACCAACAAAATAGGTAATAGAGTAAATTTATTTCTATTTCTATTTATTTTTATATTAAAATTATAATAAAATCACTCTGATAAGATTACTAGTGGATTCGCTACAGTTTAAATTCAAGAAACATTTAAAAACCATGATGGGCACTTTTATCCTATTTACTAATTGTATGATGCTAATATACAATTAGTTAATTAATATACAATTAGTTAATTAATAATTCATATCTTTAAGAAAATGAATTTATAATAGATCCATTTTCTTAAAGATATGAATGATTAATGCAAGCTAGAATAAAAGTTGAGCTAAAGTGGTGCAAATGTGATTATCGTGTTTATTGTCGGCTCCGTGGTGTAGTGGCTTAGCAATGAGTTGCAACGTTTGGGGCCGCGGGTTCGAATCCCGCACGGAACAAGTATTTGTATGGCCTACGAATAATTGTTCCGGGTCTGGATGTTTGTCCTTGTGCAATATATGTTTATAAACTGCCTCCACGATACAGGAGAAAATCCTAGTGTGGGTGTAACGTTTTTTAAACTAAAAAAAAATATTGTCACGACGTATGTATTACCACATGCGATATAATGTTTGGCTAGGCACTAGATACTTCTTAACAGCTGTTTGTGAGGGTTGGGTATTGTATTGGTTTATGCGCTTTTTTGATTAATGTGTAGTTTGAAATGATTTGTATAAGTAATAGAGTTGTAGGTAATTGAGGGAGGTCAAGAAGGTGCTGTTTAAAGTTTAAACTAGATAAGATTCTTTTTTTATTTTTCATGCACTTAGATAAGTAACTAACTTTTAACAGATTTCCGCAAAGTAAACACCTGACTGACATTTTGTTCTATGCTTCCGTGAGCCGTGGTAGCTCAGGGGCTAAGCGCTCGCTGTAAATTTCACAGTACGCGAGCAACCCGGGTTCGATCCCCGCCGGTACCAATGAAATTGTTAATTGCAATTTTAAGTGCTGATTTACTACGTGCTCGGCTGTGGAGGTTAAACATCGTGAAGAAACCTGCATCAGGTATCTGCCACTCTTGTTATACCGGTGTGATATAAATATCCATGGGCGCCGGCAGCAGGAAGCAAGGGCGTGTCCTTGCTTCCTCCCTATCAGGAAAGAAAATACATAGAAAAATTGAAGGCGTCTAGATTGCTGTCCAAATTTGTTTATCATCTTGTCAATAAATGCAGTATCCTGCTCTACTCTTCTCTTTCACTGCAGCGTCAGTATTTACTTAAAATTATACGTTAGATTTAGAACTTTTTCCACTCTTAACTGTTAGCTATTTTAGAAACGGTAAAAAAATATAAGACAATTAAAGCAAAACAGTTGTAAGTAAATTTTAAAGTTCTGTAAGTTGCCTGTAGATATATAGTAGCGAAGTGCTGAAGTGTTTGTACAGTAGGGCTACGATGGCTATCCGAGTACGGAATCAGAGTACGAAACCCATCCAACTGTAGAAAAAAGCAGTAAGACAGGATGACGTTATATCCCCGAAACTCTTCAACGCTGCATTGGAAGACGTTTTTAAGCTACTGGATTGAAAGGACGGTATTAACATCAATAGCGAGTATATCACTTACCTTCGATTTGCTGACGATATAGTCCTTATGGCAGATTCGCTGGAGGACCTAAGCAATATGTTCAATGACCTCAATAGTGCCTCCCAACGGATAGGTCTTAAGATGAACATGGACAAAACAAAGATCACGTGTTACGTCCATGTCACACCTATGCCGGTGGGAACACTAAGCACTTTTGTTGACGAGTATGTTTATTTATGACAAATAGTCCGAATAGGTGAGTTCAACTCCGACCAAGAGGTTAAACGACGGATTCAACTCAGCTGGAACTGAAACGTGGTCCTTTACTGCTGACCTTATGAGGGAGCTCAAGATCGATATGTGAGCTATGGAGAGGGCTATACTCGGGGTTTCTCGGAAATCGAAAATCGAAGGAGTGATGTACTCGTTGTTGGTGTTAATACCGTTTCTTTTCCAGTCCAGTAGCTTGAAAACGTCTTCCAATGCAGCGGTGAAGAGTTTGCGGGATATTACGTCACCCTGTCTTACACTTCTCTGCAGTTGGATAGGTTTCGTACTCTGGTTCTGTATTCGGATAGTCATCGTAGCCCCACTGTACTAACAACACTTCAGCGCTTCGATATACCGCCAATCAACTTGGAACCGTTGAAGGGACTGCAGCACCGGCCAAATTTCGACGGAATCAAAGGCTTTCTCATAGTCCACATACGCAAGACATAGTGGCAAATTGTCCTCCTCGGTCTTCTGTATAATTTGCCGTTTGTTGTGTATGGTGCTAAAGACTATGGAAACCGGCTTGTTCGAGAGGCTGGAAGTCGTCTAGTCTGTACTCTGTATGCGAGACGATTCGTAATGACTCTCGAAAACAGCACGTAGACGCGGCTCAGAAGAGAATTCGGTCTGCAGTTCTTCGAGAGAGCGTTGTTGCCTTTCATGAAGAACAAGACCACTGCACTTCTGCTCCACGCCTCCGGAGTAGTGCCACCATGGAGGACGTAATTAAAGAGCTTCTGAAGGACTTTGAGAACCGGTTTTCCACTCGCTTTCAGAAGCCCCGCTGTAATTCCATCCTCGCCCGAGGACTTGCCGTTTTTAAGGTGCTGGAGAGCCATTCTAATCTCGCTCAGACTGACGATGTCAGATAAGATTTGCTCTTGGATCGTTACTCACACTTGCGTGTGGCTCCAACGATTACGTGTACAGTTGCCAATAGAACCTCTCAAACTCACTCAAAATCTCAGTTATCCTGGAAATGATGATGCCACATCCGATCTTCAGCTTCGACAGTTGGCTCTTTTTGACATACAGGTCTCTACCAAAGACTTTGGAGCCCTGGTTCCGCTCGACCGCTTCTTCAATATGTGATGTATTGAAGTTGCGTAAGTCCTGCCGCATACATTTGGAGATCTATCTGTTTAGTTACCAGTACGCTGTCAAATCTGCTGAAGACTGCAGCTTCATTTCCCATCTAACAGCCGTGAGATTAAGAGCATGATCGGAGAGTTTTTGTGTTCTTCTGCTGCGGGTCTTGCAAAGCTTAGTTCCGTCCGCATGGACAGTTTCCACGAGCTTATCATTCATATCGTCCATTGCATTTCCTAGGTGGTAGAGCCATGCTGCAGCTATATTAATAGTATAATTCTTCCGGTTCGATCCCCGCCGGCACTAATGAAATTGCTAATTGCAACTTTAAGTGCTGATTTACCACGTGTTCGACGTTGAACGAAAACATCGTGAGGAAACCTGCATGTCTGAGAAATAAGAAAAAAATATTTCAAAGAAATGTGAAGTTCGTTAACACGCATTGGGGCAGCATGCCGGACATTTCTTTGCCCTAAAACCCTGTCAGAATTGAGAGAATGTCTGTGCCCAGCAGTGGGGCGTATATACGACTGTTACTTTACTTTTTGTAATTCGTAATGCAGAACGGAGATCATTAACTGAAGACTAATATCTAAGATTTATTAATTTATTTTATTGTAGGTTAAGAACAGCGAAGGGGTGGTGATAGAAGGTGTGAAACACCCTCTGCAGAATACGTGGAGCTTTTGGATGTTCACGAACAAGAATAAAAGCTGGGTGCAGAACCTAGTGAAGTTGGCTACATTTGACACTGTTGAAGACTATTGGTGGTATGTGAAGAGTTTTTTCACACTTCATAACCCTTATGTTAGTTTTGAATGTGTTTCTGGTAAAAGTTTTAAATTTGTCATGGTTATAATATGCGGTATTCATTAAAAAAAAAAGAGACGCGATCCAAAAGTATTGGCATAGAGTATAGTAAGTTAAACGACGGTTACAGCTTAATATGATATTTATTTTTAACATACAGTCCTTACTGGTCCATAATTTTATAATCATCTGCCCATAATAAGTCCACAGCTGAACATAGGCTTCCCCAAAGGAATGCCACAAGGCACGGTCCAAGTCCATCTAGTGGAGGACCGCCCTACACTTCGCTTACCGGTATCGGACTGCCGAGAATCTTTGTTGGTTGTCGCTCCTTCAAGCTTCATGGCCGGTCCCTTGCCATTTCAGCTTACTGATCCATTGGTCAACACTGTATAGTGGGCATTGGAAAAATGCATGGCTCTTAGGGATATCCTCATACATCTCGTCCACCTCGTCATCGGGATGTGCCTAGGTTGATACGTAAACATGTATGAATATCAATCAATACCGTTTGGTCGATACATTTAGACACGCTTTCTTGTAAACCCTGACACTCTTACAAAAATATTTACATTATTCTTCCAAGAATGCATCTATCTTCAAGTTTGTTGTCCTACAGCTGTTTCTTGGGCCCAGGAAAATGGTAAAGTCACTTGGGGCTAGATCACGACAATGGAATGGATGGATGTTCAAGCAGTTTGATGCGTGCATTGTATGATACCCACTGCAAATTCAGTTTCGTGTTCCTATTTATATCATTATTTACAAAATACTCAAACGGTACTCAATTTTAAGATTTGTTTTTTTTTATAGGATAAGGGTGACAAACGAGCACACAGTCCACCTGATGGTAAGTGGTTGCTGCGGCCCATAGACATCTACATCTATCCTCGTTTGCGAATCAAAATGCAGATGGAATGCCTCATTTCCAGTAAAAAGGGCCTCCGGCCACCTGCACTCACCAAGCGAAACGCAGAGGTAATAAACCTTCACGCTATTATTCTGTGAGATTGTGGTACCACCCCGGTTCGAGCCGGCCCATCCGTGCGACAGCAAAAGCTGCCGCGTGGCTCTACCACTGTTTGCGGTTAAGTCTCGTGCTATCTCTATCACTTTAAGTTAAAGTGACTGTAACGCCATGATAATTAACGGCATCTTACGATTAATACTCGACCAACTTATAAAATGCACTTGGATTAGTAAAAATTTCGTTACAATTCCATATAAGTTTGAATGAAAAAAAATTACAAATTTTGTACAACCGACCAATATAAATAAAATTAACACTTAAATACATAGGACATATAATACCCTTTGACACAAAAAAGAATTTTCCAAATCGGTTCAGGCGTCTTCGAGTAATCGGTGAACATACATAGAAAAAAAAGATTCCAACGAATTGAGAACCTTTCCTCCTTTTTAAAGTCGATTGAAAATTGAGTAGTGTTTACCTATTTTAGGATGTAAAGTTTCTAGATTATTTATTTTTTCTATTTAAAGGTGATACGATTATCGTTAATTTTACATGGTAGAGCCATGCTCCAGTTATCTTAATAGTATAGTTGTAGCATGAATGAGTCGGCTCGACTGGGGAAGGACCACGCTCTCACAGATTACCAGCGTAAAGTAGCAGCTTAATGCTGTGTTTCGTATGGTGAGTGTAGAGAACCTTAGGCCCTTTTACTTTAACAGAGGAATTCTCTCTTGGTCCTCACGGCTGACAACGCATCTGCATTTTAATTCGCAAATGAAGACGACCACAGCAACCACTTACCATCAGGTGGTGTGTGCTCGTTTGTCGCCCTTATTATATAAAAAAACCTTTTGAATTACATTATATTATATAGTTCCAAGGAAAAATTTCTCTGGGACCATTCACCATTTAGACCATAAAAATCTATTTACAGTCTCTATCATCACATGAAAACTCCGTCAGAGTTGGAGTTCGGTCAAGATTACTCTATATTCAAGGAGGGTATCCGGCCGATGTGGGAGGACGACGCCAACAGACATGGTGGCAGGTGGCTTATTGGCTTTGACAGGAAAAACAGTCTCTATCTTGATAATATTTGGTTGTTTACGGTAAGTTTAGTTATTTTAAGGTATCACGTAGCTTATTGCTCACAGGAACTAACTATCAAATTAATGAATGAATAAATTAATGAATCAGATAAGGTCCATAGCTTTGTTAGTAACAATTGTAATAAGTATATAATAATGTGTATAATAAGCCTATCCCATGTTAGTAAAAACCCAAGTAGCACAAGAGGCTGCTTATCTGCCGAATAACGGATTTTCATCACGGTTAAAGCTGAATAAAAAAGCTGCATAAGGGCTGTGTAGCGCCTTATACAGCCCTTATAACTCTTAAATGGGCACATATTATTCAGCCTTAAGTTCACATAGCTGCTTAGGAGCTATGTAGCAGCAATTTAACAGTGTTATAAAGGGTAACGACAGTACTATACGCTGAATATCGACTGATTAACTTGAATAAACAATTTTTTAGCGCTTTGAAAAGAATTATAAGATAAAAAGTTATTATTATGATATCAGGAAGTAAAAACTAATGCAATACATTCCTAGTTCATACACAAAACATTATAAAAGTTGAAAAATTAATCAGTATAGTTATAGGTTATACAATAAAATGGTGGATTCATGTTAAACAGCGATGTGAATAGTTAAAACTCTTATATTCTGCAAAAACCTGTCTAATAGTTCCTTAGTTTACTGTTGTTGAAAATTACACATGTGAACTGTATGCAGCTATAAGCTGTTTTCTTTACTTTTAATCGTTCACAAGCTCTACCGTTAGCCATAATGTGAACAATTAAACAGTTGTTATACATACTCTTTAGGGCTCTTGCAATTTTACATTCCTAGTAAGGAATTCACTTTAAGGACCCTCCCTCCGCCATTTTTATCACTCATTGACTGATTTATCAAAACCTAAGCCGGATACGGCTTACTTATAGGCGGATCTAGTTACAGAGTTATTATTTGATGTTTCGATTGTTTCGCGTATAATGCCAATGACCTTAAAAATGTTCAGTGTAAGTAGATCCCCTAGTACTACTGACTGCGTAATAATGCTAGATCTGCATATACTGGATATTAATTTAACACTTGGTCTATAGAAGAAAGAGATAGAAAGTAGCAGGACTTCTCTTTGCCACTCTTTCATTATTTGTATCGCCTACAAATAATTGTACTGGGTCAGTTTTATGTATGTAAACTGTCCCTGCGATATAGTATCCTAGTACGGAGGTATCAATTTTTAAATTAGAGGAAGAGAGACAACTAATGAATTAAAAAATTTAGTACAACCGACTTCAATATTAATACGCATTATTAAATAGTTCCAAAACTATTGGTCAGATCTTGATAAAATTTATATGGAATGTATAAATTATAAACACCAGTTTCAAAAAAAAAAAGGATCAAAAATACCATTCACCTAGTAAAAAGTTCTGAGGTCAAACACAAAAAATACAGTCGAATTGAGTATCTCCTCCTTTTTTTGAAGTCGGCTAAAAGTGGTAAGTAGTTAAATTAACTGAGTTTCAAAGACGTTCACGTTGTTATAATCTTAATTTTCCTCGATGTTGCATATTAACCTTCCTCACATTGAACAATAAAGTTCTATTATCAGTAAATTGACTCCGTGGCGCCGTGGCTTAGCAATGAGTTGCAACGCTAGGGCCACGGATTCGAATCCCGCACAGAACAAGTATTTGTATGGTCTACAAATAATTGTTCCGGGTCTCGATGTTACTCCTAGTGCAATTTGTGTTTGTTTACTGCCTCCACGATACAGGAGAAAATCCTAGTGGGGGGGGGGGGGGGTAACTTTTTTTAACAAAATAAAAAATAAATAAAAGAAATACTAATAAACATTGTATAACATATCGGTGTATTCTACTATACACCAACTAATATCAAAGGATTCAATTTGTTTTCTTATAACACCTAACCCCACAGTAGAAGCGGTCTTAACGAAGGCGCGTAGCGGCCTGTGATACAGACACACGCGCACGGACGTAAGGTGCATTTAGATTTAATACGCACGTCACATAATTGTTTTTCGACAAAATAAACGGTAGTCTAATTTCACGAAGGTTACTTCCGAGGCATGCAAAGTATTATGAACATTAGCGACGTTGTAACTAAGTTTAAACTCGTTTTAAACTAAGTGTGCTATCAGAGAATGATCCTTCTATTCTTTTAATCATTATTTACTCTGTGGTTTTATTAAACAATGCGATGCTATAACTAACCCACAACTAATAAAAACCTACTAACTATAAAATAAGTCACTAATTTAAAAAAATACAATTTTTAACGCATTTGTATGTCTATTATTATTAGTTCTGAGTTAGAATCTGTATTAGTTCAATCATTTTAGCTAAAAAATTGGCAAAATTAATGGAGTACTTTTATGTATCGGCATACTCGTATGTATTTTATAGAGCGAAGTTAAATTTAATCCACTCTCTCTCCCCCTCCCGGGTAAGCGGCAGTTTTAAAGAAAACCGTACAAGATACAAGAAAAGTGTGCAGGTACGAAATAATCCTTGATAAATTTTCTATCAATCTCTTATACAAAAGCGATATCACCTATAGTTTCCGCGCAATCTGCCACGAAAATTTTGATATAATGAAAGTTTTTTAGCATTATTCGATATTTTTTGCTTTGCCATAAGTGATTTCGCTTTTATATGTATAAGAGGTTGATTGAAAATTTATCAAGGATTATTTCAGACCTGCACATTTTTATGTATAGTGTACGGTTTTCTTTAAAACTGGAAAACACCGCGTTTCGCGACACTTCCTTGGGGGTGACGCTCACCGGGAGGGCGAGGCAGAGTGGAAATTTAACTTCACTCTATAATGTACATAATTATGTCGATAGATAAAAGTCCTCCATTAAGCTTGCCCATTTTTCCATACTGTCAAGAGTATGATTGAACTGTATGCTGCAATTATGAATTTCGTCTGACTGTATGTTAATATGTCAATATCCTGCGAGATAAT
Source organism: Parnassius glacialis (assembly GCA_033319125.1). Lineage (NCBI taxonomy): Eukaryota > Metazoa > Arthropoda > Insecta > Lepidoptera > Papilionidae > Parnassius > Parnassius glacialis. The sequence goes on from JAVANC010000021.1 coordinate 5,772,685, forward strand.
ATTTTATTTTAAAATGTTTATTGCCTAAAGGCATGACCTGTCAACCGACCTAACGGAGGATATCATGACGCAAATGCATGACGTGATAGCCACTAAGCAATATTACTTACCTATTACTTTAGTATTTTAATATTACTGTAATTGTCTTTAATTCTCGCATTCAATAAATGGACCTGAACGAATAAGTATCTCTCAATCGCTACACCAACGACCCTAATATTACAATGGAAAGTAAAATAGGGAATAACCTATTTTTTGATGCATAGGGTGAGAGAGATGGAATGCTTTGTTTTCAGTAAAAAGGGTCTCCGGTTCTGTACACTCACCGTACGAAACAGCAGCTATTTCTGCTATTTTTAAGCTGGTACTCTGCGGGAGTGTGGTCCTGCCTCAGTCGAGCCAATCCATCCATGATAGAACCATAATATAGCAGCATTACCTGGTCAGCGGGGTAACTGTTAATACTTGTTATAATAAGCTACCATTTTGAATATTTCGTAGGTTCTCTTGCTCATAGGAGAAAACTTAGAAAGTGCCGATGAAATATGCGGCGTTGTAGTCAGCGTTCGAGCGAAATGTAAAATAGGTAAGTGAGAACAAATCTACTTACGCCATACTTATTACCTTTTATTTACATGGGAAAACGCCTACTTAAACTCGAGCTCGACTCGCGGAGCAAGGACGGGTTGGGCGCGGGAACGCTTTCGCATACGCATGAAGTGACCGACATGTCGGGTGGTGTACCAGCTGAAATTATTCTAGTAAGCGTCTCTTCAAACGGGTTGAACCCGGTCACCCACTCGGTCATCTGAGGCGACTGGGACTACGTGACGGACTGCTTCGGGCTTAAATGCAAATAGCAGTGATCCTGCTGTTCGATGCCGCCATCGAGTCGTCCGCTGATTTCTTTCCGGTTCTTCCCTCTTATCCCTCGGCAGTGTTCGTAGTATATTATTATAATGCTTATATATTTTTGTATTATTTAATTCATAGTAAGTACACTAATATCCAAAGTTCAATTCCCTGTGCTGGTACCACAATAAAATTAGATTGTAAAGTGCGCGGCGGTAAATGTATCTGATATTATAAGATGTATCTTATAATAGACATGAGAAAATCGCCCATGTATTAACTATATCTCCTTTGTGTTTAGGTATTTTTTGCATATTAATTTAATAATAAATCTTAACGTTTTCAGGCATTTGGGTCAAGAATGCTGGAAATGAAAAAGCAGTCTTAGAGATTGGCAATCGGCTGAAGAGTCAACTTGGATTAGACGCAAAAATCAAGTTTCATAATCATGACAGAGTGCATAATATTTATACTATATAACTTTAAGTTGATTATAGTATACACATACACCTACATACATACATATCTACGTATACACCTTGACACTATATTTTCTAATATCGATTTGAGAACATATCGTTAGGAATGTTTAGGCTGAAAACAATGGCAGTGAAACATACTAAGTAAATATTTTATACAACAGTACAATCAATGAACGTCTATTTGTAGTTGATGTTATATAGTCTATATGGGAATTTCATTAATGTTTAAGATTTTAAATATGGCCAGTAACATATAATTAAGTATATTTTAATGAAAATTATTGAAAGTTTCTTACCGCTGACAGTTGGCTCTTTTTTGAAGATGAGGTTAAGTAGGAGTTGATTCAATAAAAAAAAATTGTTAAAAATTAACGTAACTGTTTATTCATATAGTTTCTTTTATAACAAATTTATGTTTTATACATGTAAATCAAATCCAAGGTTGGATTAATGTACAATTTAATTAGATTTTAATATAAAAAAACATCAAGGTTATTGATTGTAATAAACATTTAGAAGACAAAACTTGAAGTTTATAAAATGGTGCACGTTCTGGAATTTGTTTGGTTCCTAATCTCGGTTACCACTCTTTCTTCCACCTTAGTTACAGTTTCTTCTGTGTTATCCAACCCTTTGTGAATATTTTCTATAAAAACAAAGTAAACATTACATAAAGAAGAATGACAGCAAACACCGTATGTACTATCGGATGGTAATGTGTAATGATAATGTTCTCTAATGCGAATTTCGTTCACGGCGGTCTCAACTGAGCTAGCCAATTGCGCAGGGCAGGATTACAGAGTCCGAGTCTATGCACAAGCAGAAGTGCACTCTCATAGTCGATGGGACGGCAAATCGACACGACCGGAGAGAGTCTGATACGCAGGACCAACGAATTTACGTACTTTCCGAGACACGGGCGTGTAACACTGCGCAATTTCCTGACTCCGGGCTGCTACTGACAATTTCTTGACAGGAAAACCAGATTCGAACCCGGAACCCCGTGATCAGTAATCGCGTTTACAACCACTAAACCAATGAGACAGTAGAATCTACCACTACAACTATGGATATCAGAGATGACTGAGGAAATTGCCTGAATATTCTAATTTTATACGCCAGCAGGGCTAGCATGGGCAGTAGGCGGAGACAATTTTATCCCCGGGAAAGGAGAAAATGTTTATCCCCTCGCTTAGTTTTATTCACCCTTCGAGCATGGGCACACCGGTGGATATAATATCCACAGTAGATAAAATGGGAGATAGACTTAGGCTTAGATTTTTTGTATGAATATAAACTTAAACCCACGTCCAATGAACTTCGATAAAATTATCCGTTTCAAATGTCAAAAAGGCATAATTTTTTATCTTTAATTTGGCTCTATGCTACGGACGGGGGATATATGTCTACTCGTTATGTCAAACGGGGATATACTTCTCTCCGTTGCCGTGCTTTGGCATAGGGACAAGATAATTTTTTATCTCTTGTCAGTGGATATAATCGGGGAATAAAATTTATGTCCCCAGCCCATGCTAGCCGTGCAGGTGTGAAATACGCAGACTAGTAACGCGAAGCAGCGTCTCAAGTGCGAGACATCCGGTACTGCTATCGATAAGTCGCTTGCCAAGTGTGATGTCTCCTGCAAACCATCCATACAATGGGGGGAGGTCTTTGTCCAGCTGTGGACTGGTAAAGACACGATGAAGTTAAGTAAACAAAAAATCGGAGTGTGGCTGTGTCGTGGACACGGCTGTGTGTTTTACGTGAATACATGCAACGAAACGAACTCAAAATGGCAGCGCTCCCTGGTCCGCCGCGCGCTATGCGTCACAGTCCTCACTCAATTCTGACGTTCTTGAATAATTAAGTTTTGGATGTAGGTGATAGACACAACACCAAACTGTATTCTCCGATTTAGTTATCATCAGTTTTTTTTTGATATGCCTCCTAATATAAAAACAATAGCTAGAGTAGATTCAGTAGCTATATACGAGTATACATCAACACGTATTTTGTTTTATAAACCGCTTTACGCGTTGCTGTTAAGTAGTGGCTAAGAGTAAATATTTTAAAACTATAATGCTAAGTAATTACTCTTGTACACATAATATATAATTTTGATTAGTACGTGTTTGATTCAATTATCTACTAAAAAGAAGTTTACAAGAACAATAAATGAAGACTGTGTGGCTAAATACCCCGTTTACTTTGCTGTTGAGTCCTGGGACCGGAGTTCAAATCAAATCGATACGGCTTATGGGAAGGTATTTCACAAGAAATATTCTACTAGTACACTTGTGCAATTTTCTTGACTTTTTACTTTCTAACCTTTTTGCCGTAATAGAATTCGGCTATGAAAATGCAGTTACCAAACTAATTTGTAAAATATAATTGATTTTAATAAAAAAAATAAGAGAGCACTTGCTGTATCTTTACTATGAGATATCTATGTCCAGTCCAGTGTGGCACTGTTTAGAGTCTAATGATGGAACATTACAAAAATTGAAACTTACCCACAACTTTTTCTTCTATAACTTTTCCTTTTCCCATGCAAGAGTTTTCCTTATCTCTAATAGATTGGAAGATACGTGCGAAGCGTCCTTTCTCCTCAAGTTTATGTACAACCACATCCGCTTCTTCGTTATTAGCAGTTTCGTTGTGGGAGTCAATGTGATCTTCACTCCTCACTATTGGCATTACTGCTTGGGTTTTCGCAGATTTTCCCGCTTGAGGACTAGATTTATCCGATCCACAGGGAATAGTTTCATTTTCCGACTGGCCAGTATCACTTTTTTGACCATCATCACTATGTTTACTTATAGCTGGACTCATTTGACTTATGTCTGGTATATGGAGCAAATCCTGAATGATCGGTGTTTTTGGAGGCGGAGAATTAGCAATTTCTGCTGTTATATCCGGTATTCCAAGAGATTTTTTTTCATCAATGTGTAATGGATCCAATTTTATTTCTGTTTTTTGTATAATATCTTCAACTACTTCCATTTTCTTAATCGCGTCTTCCTTGAAGTCTTGAATAGTATTTTCGACTTTTTCTTTAGATATTTCAATTGATTTTTCAGCATTGCCAATGGCTTCCTTCATATCGGTTTCGATAGCTGCAATCGTACTTTTTATTCCACTATTCAATGTTGAAAACGTTTCGCTATTGTCTTTGTTTATGTCCAGTATGCCGTGCGTACTTCCATTTTCGTCAAGGTCATTTATGTTTACAATATGTGAACCACTGACATTCGCTTCTAGTGAGTCTATCGATCCGATTTCATCGTTATTATTACCATTTATATTGTCTATATGATGTTCGTTGTTGTTAAGATTTGTGTTGTCATTTATTATCATATCTTCAGCTTTATTAAGTCCTGGTATTTTTTGTAACGGCGGTAATTCAGTTAATGACAGTTTTTGTGTTTCTGCATGTACTGCATTAAATCCGTTGTTGTACGTATCTTTAGTGGCTGTAATTAGAGTGTGGCATCCACCGCAAGCTACGTTGTCGACAATGTAACCATTCATAGCGGTGACCCGCTTAGGCGTGTATTGATTGGGAACTGCCTCGTTTGAGTTATTGGCGTCATTTTCCTCCTCCAAACACAGTTTGTTGTGTCGCGACTCGCCGCATGTGTAAAGTAGACCGTTATCTGTAATTAATTCGCAACATTGTTAAGCGAAACTTAGAATGTATTTTTACAATTTTAGTTGAAATAAACTTTACGGACGAGCAAATATAAATGCCGTAATAAAAAAATTATAACTGGCGAAAATCCCGCAATGTAGAGGAAAATAGATGTAATGATATAAAAGCTGAATGTTCAAATTAGTGCAAATTAGTTCAAAGTTCAAACTATGACAAATATCCCTTCAATAAAATCTATGGCGGAGGCCTATGATCAGCAGTGGGTTTGTGATGCATACGCTGTAAGATGAAATGAATGAATGTAAAGTGAACAACCAATCTCTCACAAAAGAGAGGAGGCCTTGCCCAGAAATGGCAGATTTTTTTTGCATTAACGACAGAAAGCTCATGCACGTCATTGCTTCTTATATCTATGTGGTATGTGTAAGGCCATTTTCCAGAAGTATTTTTTTTACTGGCCGATAAAAATAAATGTCATATTACCTGTGACAAAAGCAGTATGCATCGCACCGCAAGCGACTAGTTTCAGCTGATAACCGTCGAACATCTCCATGTCTATCTCGGTGGGTGTGGTGACATTTTCAACTCCCTCCGGCATCCCAAGCTGTCCTCTTTCGTTGGACCCAAAGGCCAGTATTCGACTTTCGTCCATAGATAATAGAAAAGTATGGTTAGCACCGCAACAAGCGCTCTTGATAGGCACGTCTATTGGCAACACTTCCGGTGCGTAGATCGTAGTGGCTGTGTTGTGGATCCCAAGTTTCCCGTTTTCGTTGTCGCCGGTCATAAACACTGCTCCTTTAGCTGGAAAGTGACGTAATTAATTAAATTAAATAAAGTAAATTTAATTATTACTACTCTGCTTTAACTTGATTTTAACGAAAACTAGGCAAAGAGGAGTTTAGTGATGTTTTTAGAGCATTAGGCAAAATTGTGTCAAAAAATTTACTGTGGTAAAACCAGACTGCAATTTATAATGGTAGAGCCATATTATGCTGCAGCACAAAAAGGTTGGTTCGACCGAGGAAGGATCACGCTCTCACAGTAATAACAATATTATAATGATACTAGATCACCGGGTAAACGTTGTTTTGCCATATATTTTTTTATAGGATAAGGGTGACAAACGAGCACACAGTCCACCTGATGGTAAGTGGTTGCTGCGGCTCATAGACATCTACATCTATCCTCTATTACAAATCAAAATGTAGATGCGTTGTCACCCGTGAGGACTAAGATGGAATGCCTCATTTCCAGTAAAAAGGGCCTCCGGCCACCTGCACTCACCAAGCGAAACGCAGAGGTAAACCTCTACTTCACGCTGGTTTTCTGTGAGGTCATGGTACCACCCCGGTTCGAGCCGGCCCATCCGTGCGACAGCAAAAGCTGCCGCGTGGCTCTACCACTGTTAAAATACATATACATTATTTCGAAGAAATATGTTTTTTGGTTTAAAAATCGCGATTAAAAAATAGGGGTTGAAAATTTGAAGTTTATGTATTTTTCAATGCTAAATAATAATAAAATAAAATAAAAAAAATTGTCAAAAAATATAAACAATATTTAAGGGTGAGTCACCCTTATCATTTAAGGGTTTGAAAAATAGACTTTGGCATTTTTAGACTTACCCGATATGCACACAAAATTTCATACAAATCTGTTCAGCCGTTTCGGAGGAGTTTGGTAACAAACACAGCGACACGAGAATTTTATATATTAAGATTATTATAAGTATTCTGTGATAATGGCAGTATTAATACGGCTGTGGTTTGTATGCTGAGTGACCACACTTATTATATACTTTTATTTGGCAGTCAGGTATTCTAATCAAGTGATATGACTTGTATTTTAACAGTGGTAGAGCCACGCGGCAGCTTTTGTTGTCGCACGGATGGGCCGGCTCGAACCGGGGTGGTACCACGACCTCACAGAATACCAGCGTGAAGTAGAGGTTTACCTCTGCGTTTCGCTTGGTGAGTGCAGGTGGCCGGAGGTCCTTTTTACTGGAAATGAGGCATTCCATCTTAGTCCTCACGGGTGACAACGCATCTGCATTTTGATTCGCAAACGAGGATAGATGTAGATGTCTATGGGCTGCAGCAACCACTTACCATCAGGTGGACTGTGTGCTCGTTTGTCACCCTTATCCTATAAAAAAAATGACGCATCTGCATTTTGATTCAGAATTCAGGATTGATTCAGGTGTTCCTATACCGCGGTATCCACTCACCATCAGGTTCACTGTGTACACATTAGTCCGTGTACCTGTTTGTGAGAATAAGGCTCAATAACTTAGGCATTCTTTTGTACTGGTAAAAAAAACTAGCTGGTGGAATTAGCGGTTAAAGAACGAAGGGGCTCTTTAGACAATAGCGAGGTTAGAAGAGAATTGTTGTGGTCTCTTTAAAACTATGGAAAACTTACCTGAATTTTGCAAAACACAAATGTTAGTTTGCCGATATAAGCTAGGCTCAATTTATATTGCCACGGAACGGAATAGAAGCGAATTTATGTAACGAAATTGTACATAGTAAAATGAATTTTATGTTCATTGTGTAACGTGCAAAGTAAATATGAACATAATTTAAAATTTAAAATTCTGTACAGCCGACTTCAATATAGGTTATTTAAGGGGCTACTCCATGCGAACGACCTTGAGCGTTTGTGTGCCGGCCGCGCCAACTCCCTACAATATAGGATCGCGTAAAAAAATAATATGTAAGACGCCACCTACCATAGTTTTGTATAACTCAATGCCACCTACTGTACGGACGTATTTTTCAACATCAATAAACTATTTTATGGAAATACACACAGCGTACAACGATAAATGTATTTTAATTTTTTTATTCGGTATATTAGTTGCATTATATTAGAATTATGTATTCTCATATATTACCTAATTATGAAATTTTATAATTAATTATATATTAAAAATGAAGCATTGAAAATTGTGAGTTTAAAAGATACCTACTCACTATAGGTAAATAGATAGATAGCTCGCCTTTTGTACAAATATTTGGTGCAATAAAGAATAAACAAATAAATAGGATGTTTCGCAGAGTGAGAGTAATATATAATGAGAGTCGTGGAGGCAGTTTACAAACATAAATTGCACAAGGACAAACATCCAGACCCGGAACGATTATTTCTAGGCCTTACAAATATTTGTTCCGTGCGGGATTCGAACCCGCGGCCCCCAGCGCAACAACTGATTGCTAAGCCACTGCGCCATGGAGCCGTCGCCGGGTTATAGGTAAAGTGACCATACGTCCCGTTTTGAACGGGACTGTCCCTTTTCTCGGTCACCTGTCCCATTGTCCCCAAATAAAGCTCCGGGACACAAAATTGTCCCGTAACTCTTTGGATGGAAGTATTCAAAGCCAACAATCTTCAACATAATTTTTTTAATCGAATATATTTTATGTCTACCTGGTACAAATGCTCCGATAGAAAGAGTATTTTTTTATTTTGAATAAATTGTGGACGTCTGAAAGAAACACTTACGGTTCCAGTTCTAAAGGCGATGTTGAAAGATAACAATAAAAAAAAATTGAGCAGAATTTTATTCTTATTTAAAATCATCACCAACTTTATTAAAGCAAATTTAATCCTCTGACAAATGTAATTCATAATTAAAAAAAATGTTGCATTTAATAATTACCTATTTTTAAATGCAACATTATTTTTTAATTTATTGTATAAAGTTATAGTTTTTAGAGTATAAATAAACCCATGTCCTGTTTTGAGTTAAAAAATAAATGGTCAGCTTAGTCTTTTTAGTTAAATTTAGTTTTAAAAATGTTTAGTTTATAGTAAAAAGTAGGTATATTAGTAGTACATACTTAGATACTTTTTACCGAATTATAAGTATAGAACACCTTATGTACTCAATTATTTTTTGAAAAAGAAGAAAAAACAAGCAATGAATAATATATTATATTTTAGCAAAAAACTATAACTTAGTAATACTAATTATAATTATAACTTAGAACATAAATGAAAAACTTATAACCGACCCAGGATTCGAACCCGGGACCTCATGATCAGCAGTAGCACTACTACAACCACTAGACCAACGAGGCAGTACTAGACCTGAGAAGATATTGTAGTTGGTTACTACGATTATTTTTAACTGTATACTATACTGATAATATTGAATTAGCCTTTTATAGTGTAAATTATAATATTTGTCGAAATGTTAATTATGGATTCGAACCTTACATGCTAATGGTGCTTCATTTTTTTATTTGCATTTACTTCAAAGAAAATACGCGCAAAAAGCTTCATCGCGCAGTAAAAACACAACAAATATATGTATAACTAATACGAAAAATTATACCCAAAACAAACAAATAATACTACCTATAAAATAACCTAATAAGTAATAATATTATCGACTGATAAGATCGTGAGCGTGTGCGCAGGCCGATGCTCTAACAAACGACACGGGCTCCACGTTCGAGAGCTCAACGCTCAATGATCCAGCAAGCCCGTGGGCAGTGAATACGCCCAGATTTTAAAATAATTTCTTAATAAAATCAAATTTTGGTCTTTTGAAAAAAATTTTACTATAGAAATGTTCATTAATAAATTGCCTATCCATTGGTGTAAATCGCAAAATAAAATAATACTTACTTTACGAGGAGATGCATGTTATCAATAATAATTTCACATTTATGCGGTTTCGTTGTAAGGAGATTATATTAATATTTATTCCTTTAAAAAAAAATTGGATACAGCTCTTATGAAATCAAGATTATGTAGAAATATAATGTGTTTTTTATTTGTTGATATATCTTTTAAATAAAAAGTAGATAGCTCCTAAAAACCGCACAAATAACGACTAGCGCGACATTTTGCTCAACCCGCGCCTTAAGAATAACTCAATAACCATTGGTCTGACCTTGATCAAATTCATATGGGACCACACGAGAACTATCAGCTTTCATATAAAAAAAGAATCATCGAAATCAAAGTTATGAGGTAACACATAAAAAAAAACATACACCCGAATTGAGTACCGTCTCCTTTTTGGAAGTCGGCAGAAAAAAAAGAAGTCGCGCGTCTTCCGTGGAATTCTCGCGCATTCTCGAGAATTCTGCAGCTACTGTCGGCGCAGTCTGTGGAACCCGAGGGAAGTGGCACGATGGTGACGTTTACATTTCTTCCATAAATAATGAACCCAAATATTTCTTTTCCTTTTTCTGATATTCTTCGAATGAGCAATATGAAAATAATATCCAATCAATCATTCTTGTCAAATAAACGATCTAGACTAAATAACTGAATAGTGTACACAGTGTTGAGGCTAATTCGCGCGTATTCCCGCGCGACGAGGTGTAATAGACGCTTCCGTTCCATTCCATTCCGCCGCAATGTGAATTGAGCCTTAGAAGTCAATTGTTCTTGTCTCTCTGACATTATAGAAAACTTATCTAACCTTGAAGAATAATTGCTCAGTCACTTGTTTGAACACAAGGTGCCTAAGAGTTTGCACCTTCAATTATGTATGGGAATATGTTCTGCGCGTCTAGTAAAAATTCGGGAAAGACCATCATTCTTACCGGTAATGTAGACGGTGTGATAGTATCCGCACTCGACGAAGGCGATTTTCTCCATGAACTTGAGCTCGGTGAAGTTGGCGCAGTTCCGCGAGCCCTCGCCCAGCCCCAGTTGTCCCTCCGTGTTGGAACCGCACACGAACACTCGACCGTCCTCTGTTTATGTACACTTAATTAAAAATGAGAATTAATTTTTCATACATTTTATTAGATAGGACTGACTCCCTTTCCGCCCAGGAATCCGTCTAGACTTTTTTTTATAGAATAAGGGTGACAAACGAGCATACATTCCACCTGATGGTAAGTGGTTGCTGTGGCCCATAGACATCTACATCTATCTTCGTTTGCGAATTAAAATGCAGATGCGTTGTCAGTCGTAAGGACTAAGATAGAACGCCTCTTTTCCAGTAAAATAGGTCTCCGGTTCTCTACACTCGCCATACGAAACACAGCAGCATTAAGCTGCTATCTTACGCTGGTATTCTGTGAGAGCGTGGTCCTTTCCCGGTCGAGCCGACCCATTCGTGCTACAAAATATACTATTAATATAGCTGCAGCATGGTACCACGTAAAATCACCTAAACCTCCCTCTTGCCTAAATAATTTGCCGCCAAATACCAGTGCGTGCACTGCTGCTGCTGTATTCCGATCTGAAAGGTATGGTTCACTGGTGCACCACACTAAAAATGGTTCACTGGTGTGCCTCACAGCGTGTACCACAAGGCATTCCATTTAGTCCTCAGAGGTGTACCATTTAAAATGGCTACACATCTGTAGCCATTTAAATGGTAGTATAGTATAGTTGTAGCACGAATTGGTCGGCTCGACCGGGGAAGGATCACGCTCTCACAGAATACCAGCGTGAGTAGTAGCTTAATGTTGCTGTGTTTCGTATGGAGAGTGTATTTTGATTCTTAATCGAGTATAGACGCAAATGTCTATGGACCACTGCATCCAGTTACCACAAGGAAGACTGTATGACTCGATTGTCACCCTAATTCTATAAAAAAAATGTGATGCAAAAGTGAGACAGTTTGCAAAACTGGTACAGACCTGTGAGAATGGCTGTATGGTTGCTGCCGGCAGACACCTGCTTAATGGGCACGGTGTCTAACTCCACGCACTGGGGCACGCTGCGCGGCTCCATGTCACCGCAGCCCAGCTGACCCTCCTCGTTGCAGCCAACGGTGTAAATTGCGTTGGTGTCTGGTGAAATTAAGTTTATTGTACACATTATATTTAAACATGTTTTAGAGTTAGTTCATGCGGAAGAGTTTAAGTAAAACCTGCAATTTTTGGCACGACTGTTTTCCATTTTGGGAGTTTGAGCGACATCTGTTATTTAGCTTAAACACAGTGCTGTTTTTAGTTATATCATATCTAGTGTGTATTGCGAATTTCACTATGGACAGAGAATTGGAGATCTGAACTGAATTCCGTAAAAAGGGTTTAAAAAATGTTTTCATGATTGGATTATCCGTTGGAGAAAGTGTATCGTTTCTGAAGGAGTATACTTTGAAGGTGATAAAATAAACTTGGATGTATAACTAACATTTTGTGTATTATTGATCTTTTCCCGGTACTTTCTTGACAGAATAGTAGAGCCTGTAATTACTGGCTTTCCATAGCCTTGAAGTCAGAATACAATAAATGACAGATTGCTGCTTGGTGGTAGATACAGGTAAAAGAATGGTAATTACTTACCTAGATAGACTTCTAGACAGGAAATAAAACTGACGAAAGAGGGTTCGAGGGGTTTAAATAGAACGAATACGGCATGTACACAGTTTAAATTTTTTTATACAAATGAAATTCAAGCTTAATGATACGAAATAAATAATTTGCCAGCATCTGTCTTTCAATCTGATGAAATCTTGGGTGTCTTTAAGTGTTGGTGTTTTTAAGTTAAAAGTGAAAAAGGCTTTTGTGAATTGTTGAATAAAAATAATTTTACGGATTTTATCGTGTATAACTTAACTTAATTTTAACTTAAAAATTATTGTTTATAAGCTGAAGGGGTTAAAGCATTTTGCCACAGGATGCCACACATTTCCCAAATCAGTTTCCCTGTGATCAAAGTTACTGTTAAGCAACTGAAACGTCCAAAATTAAATATAAGTTAAATTAAACACGATTGGAACCGTAAATTTTAACGTCTGGTATTTATGTTAATTAAAAAAAAACATTAGGCTTTCGTTGAAGTTAAATCAGTGACCTGTAACGAAGATTGTGTGCGCGCGGCCGCATGCGACGAACATGGCGCGGTGAGGCTTCAGCCACTTGACGCAGCTGGGCCGCGTCACCTCGTCCTTGTGACCCAGTCCCAGCTGGCCCCACGCGTTCCCACCAAACACGAACACACGTCCATTCTCTAAAGCACGTAACATTTTAAATGATTAGGTTGACAACACATTACAACATATCCGCATTCAGTTGACGTCTATGGGTCACAGCAACCACTTACCATCAGGTGGACTAGGTGCTCGTTTGTCACCTTATGCTATAAAAAAATTGCAAGTAGTCAATTTAAATGGCCATCTCTTTTTATTAAATGACAATGGAAAAAGACACGTATAGACTTAATATAATGAACGATTATAAGAAAGATCTTAGGACCTAAAGCCTTAATTAAATGTGGTAGCTCCGAAAAAAGTCACCCACTTTACGAGTACAATGGATTGATTAATTTTTATACTAAATTATTCATAAAAATCTCTTTCATACAACAGTTTGAGTTTGATGGATTATAGTGGAAAATAAGTCGATATTTTAGAATGTAAAATATTTCAAATAATATCCATAAGTGTACATTAAATTTAATTAAAATAAAGGTATAGCACGTCTACGTTCTGCGGCTGCATCAGTGTATGTTGGCCGCCTTCAACATTAAATTAATTCTAAGACATGCCGGTATCCTTACGATGTTTTCTTTTATTGCCAAGCACATGGTAAATCCGCACTTAAAATGATTATAAATAACAATTTTATTACTCCCGCAGAAATCAAACTCACGTTATTAGCGTAAAATTTACGGCGCAAGTTTAACCCCTGAACTATTACGGTTCTATTCATAAATTAATTTAAGGGCCGACTTTTCAATCCTTACTTAATATTTATACATAGGATAAAAGACAACATAAACAAATTGAAAATTACAGTCGTTTGAATAAAATAATTCAATTGTTTTACTTTTAAATTCAGTCAAGTTATAATTTATTCGATGGATAACTATTACCCAACGATTGATAAATCAGTTAATTGTTTTAATAATATAAATTATTGTATTTAATTTATATTATTAAAACAATATTTATAGTATTATCTTTATATATAAAAATTACGTGTCACATTGTTTGTCCGCGATGAACTCCTAAACTATTAAACTGAAATTTCAATGAAATTTTGTACACTGTGTGCAGTTTGATCCAACTTGAGAGATAGTATACTTTTTATCCCGATAAGTGACCATCAATATTTTTTTATTGCGAATTTAAGGATTTTTTCATAGGAAGGGTCGTCGGAACGGGCAGAACAACGTCTGCCTGGCCAGCTAGTATATTATAAATTCATTTACTTTACTCATTTATTTATTATAGATTGAATATTATAAATAAATGAATATAAATGAGAACTTTTATTACTTAATTAATCTTGACCGCACTTGAGCTTGAGTCACATAAAAGGTCAATTAAAAGCTTCACAAAGGTCACAGACGCCGTAAGTTAAATTAAAGAAACAGTTAATAATGTTTTAAAGACAAAATTTTCACTTTAACTGTGTTGTTATACTGAAAATAACAAATATATTTAAAAAAAACATTCAAAATGGGCCCAGGTGGCTTACGCGCTAAACGCTTGGTTTAAATTTTACAGGACCCAAACAACTCTGGTTTAATCTTCGAATAAATGAAATCATTCTATGCAATTTTAAGTGCTGATGTACCATGTTCCTGGTAGTAAAGAGATAATGGGGAAACTTTTAGACGCGGTACAGCCACGCTGCAGCTATATTATGGTTCTAGTACGAATGGTTCGGTTCCATCGGGGTGGGATCACGCTCTCACAGAATACCAGCGTAAAGTACCAGCTTAACGATACTGTGTTTCGTACGGTGAGTGTAGAAAACCGGAAACCCTTTTTACTGGAAACGAGGCATTCCATCGCATCCGCATTATGAATCTTAATCGAGGATAAATGTCTATGGTTCTCAGCATCCACTTACCATCAGGTGGACTGTGTGCTCGTTTGTCACAAAAATTGCATGTTTAAGAAATAAAATTTCGAGGACATGTAACTACCGCCAACTGGAGCAGCTCCCCCATAGCTTTCCTCATAGAGGGGATTTTTCCCATAGTTGCCACGATTGACAGGTGGGTTTGTAACTGCGGTTTTTTAATTATTTGAGCTGTTATTAAAAAGATGCTGCTGCCCATTACCTGTTTCAGTTTCCCTCTGTCGGCTCTTGCGACACATACGGGACGATATGAGGTAGTCCCTACACGGTACACACCAACGTCAAACTTGTTCGGAGTCCGCTTGTGGTTTTACAAAGACACGGCTTAATGAGGGCAAATAATCTTCCACTCACCAGATGTCGCTAGTTGTGACTGAGGTAAAGTTTTTCGTTACATAGTGTCAGTCAATTGAGAAATTAGTTTCAAATAATAGTTTATCATTATCTAGAGTATTATATTAATATACAACACAATGCGTCAGTGGTTTGATTTTTAATTTTTTGCACTTTATAACTCTTTTCTTTAAATTTCTCTACTTTAAAGTTATATTTATAGTTTGGTTTATTCATTTCTAATGTGATTAATATAAAATATAACTAACAATACGGAAAGAAACCTTAAATATTACATTTTCCTAAGAAATTATCGTCCCCGCTATGAAATCTGTCAAATATTTTACCTCACTGTAAAATGGCGCCGCCCTGGTGGCAGAAAAAGTTGTGGATGCTCTCATTTGATACACTTTTCTGCCGACTTCCAAATAGGAAACGGTACTCAATTCGACTGTATGTTTTTTTTATGTGTTACCTCATAACTTTTTACTGGGTGAATCGATTTCGATGTTTCTTTTTTTATTTGAAAGCGGATACTTCTGGTGTGGTCCCATATGAATTTGATTAAGGTTAGACCAATAGCTTTTGAGTTATTATTAATAACTTATATTCAAGTCGGCTCCACAAAATTTTAAATTTTAAATTATTAATTACAGTAATTTTTTTCCTGATGGCTCAGAAATAAAAGAGGGCTGTTTAAGAGTGCAAGTAATATTTATAGAGCCCTTATATGGAAGCCGTCTGCATTATGAAATAAATATTTTATATTGGTGTTGCCAACATGTTGGTCTTCACAGTAGAAACCAAAATACTATAATATTAAAAATTTAGGTCGCTAGTTCATATCCGGCTCGAGGAACCACTATGTTCGAAGTGACGTAAAATTAAACTCTGCTTGAGAAATTTCGAATTAGCATGTTTGCGTTATGAACTAAATATATTATGTTGGTGTTGCTACAAACGCCGTCCCACGGCAATGCCAGCAAACTGGAGCAGCGTGGCGGTCTAATTATTCTTGTGAGAACTTACGGCATATCACAGCACTGTGCTCATCACCGCAAGAGATGGCGACGATAGGATCGTTCTTGATGAAGAAGTGGCTGGGCTCGTTGTCGGCGAAGCGAGACTTGCCGAAGGTAAACACGGCCCCGGTATCTATTGAAATTAAATATTTTATAATCATGTATTATTACAACAGTCGTTACCTGAACAAATAACACTGTTACTTATCTAAGTTATTAACTTATTATCTTAATTATTAGCCGCTAAATTTCACCATCGCACATCGCGACGCCATCTATACCGTCTTAAAGATTGGCGGTCCACCACTGTGCGGGTTATCAGAAGTTTTCTTCTCCGCACAATTTTTTTGTGGAATCTGCTACGAATAGTGACTTTTCGGGATCGATACGACTTAGGGACGGTCAAAAAGAGTCTACTCTTTTTAAAAGGTTTGCAACTCATCTGCAATTCCCGTGGTGATGTAGTTCATGGGCGGTGGTAGTTACATATCATCAGGTGATTCGCATGCTCGTTAACCCCCTCGTATATAAAAAAATCTATTGAAAACTTGCACTTGTTTTAAGTTGTATATTGCCAGCAACGCAAAATCAGGAATTTGCATTTAGAAAAACCCAAAATTAGGGGCTCTTTATGTGCTAATTAGGTGCCATGTTTAAAAATTAGGAACTGTTGAAATTTGCGTTGCTGGCAAAACGTGTCACTAGCAACGCAATGACGTTATTAGATAATATATAATAAATATTAATAGTAAGGAATTAAGTGCTAATTAAGTGCTGAGCGATTATCGAAACCCGATACAGATTACGAGTAAGATATTATTCTGGGAATTATAGGGTTCATGACCACTGTTACCTTACCATTATGTATGAACGGCATGTTGTGTTCTTTATTAGTGCTTATAAATTAAGTACTAATTAGGTGCTAATTAGGTGCCAAGTTTAAAAATTAGGTGCTTTAAAATATTCACCGCAACGAACTGTTGATATTTGCGTTGCTGGCAAAACGTATCGCTAGCAACGCAGTGACGATAATAGATATACGATAAATATTAATGGCAAGGAAATAAGTGCTAATTAAGTGTCGAAAGATTATTGGGGTCGGATGTATATGACGGTAATATTCTGGGAATCTTACTATAAGGTATGAATGGCATTTTTGTTCTTTATCAGTTGTATATTATAAATAAGATAGGTTGAATCTGTACTAAAACCAAATCAGAACGCCTCGACTCCACGTAGTCGCTACGAAATCAAGTTAAGCGATGTTACGGGAAGCAGGTTACACAGATTGGCGCTCTAACTGGAGTTGCAGCACGACTAGTAGGTGGCTCTACATTAAACAGTCTGTACAAAGTATCAGTTTGTCAAACTCAGAGAAAACATGCGCCAGCAGCGAGGAGAGACGACATTCACCGATATTTTTAACGCCTCTTCTTTCAGGAAAATAAGTACATAACGGTAATGCGTCAACAGTGGCAAAATGTAGAGTTCTTGTTCGTGGACGAGATATCTTTGGTTCCCTTTGGTAACCCTTTGGCGGCATAAACGTTATGTTCTTGTGCGACCTCATGCAGCTTCCGCCAGGAAATTAGGATTAGTATTTGTTAACAAGAAAGTCTTTCCGGTTCCAGCACCCCACGCTTTTACAATCAAATATTATAGTTAAAAGCACATCGTTTACACTTCAGCCCAGAAATAGAGACAGCTTGAACGATCCATAATTTATTTTTTGTTTTTACGTGCATTTATAAAAGCGTCTATTTCTAGTGTTTTTAAACTATTAATTTATTCTTAAATATTTCCTGAATTTTTCAAAATAATTAAACTTATTAGGGTAAAAATTAAAAATAGTAAAACATCAACATCATCAGAAATGGAAGTCGCTGCTTTATTTTTCGATATATACACCAATTTGTCTTAGCACTGACTTCAGAAGGAATCTAATTGCATGGAAATTATTCTATTCTTTTTGGAACGAAGTTCCTCATCGGACGGTATGAATTTGGCGGATGGGGGCTAGGCGACAAAAAGTGTAAGAATTTTCCGTCACGACCCCTTCTGACGTGTGAATAATATCCATCTCCCTCGCACTTTTTCTTATCTTGCCATGAAAGAAATATAATTTATTTTGAATGACGCTTCATTTTAATAGAGTCTAGTAATTCATTTATTTGTATTTGTTAATCAATCATATAATACGTTTATCAATAATAACATACAACGAAAGGAACTTCGTTTCATTTATTTGACCCTTTTGAGTGGACTGTGCCGATATTACTAGATCGAACAACGAACGACTGGAATGTTGTCTAAATAGTTACATTAAAATTTTCACTCCCTATTTTCCACCCTTAGCGGTGAAATTTTTCTGTTAATATATTTGGAATCACCCTTGAATTTTTTCATGTTGTAACATTTTAGAACACTGTTTTGAACCTATTGCTTCACACCATAATATGGTAGCAAGTAGTATTCTGTTTCACACCATTAACACAGAATACTACTTGCTATCTCTAAGGAACAAGGTACATATACATAAGTACCGGAGTTTTGTCGGGAATTTGACCGGCGGCGGCTTGCTGCTCCTGTATTATTGTTTAAATAATGGTTTGAAGTGGACTTTAATAAATGTAAAAGTGGTGCGATTTTGTGTATTAAGTGTCTGCGCATGTGAACTATTAGTGGAAACTGTGAAACAAGTGCTCTGATGGTGATGTGATTCTCAAAATAAGGTGTCTGTCTGTTTAGGCGCCTTGAGATACCATCGCCAACCGTCAGCAGTCTGCCGGCTCAAGTTGCCGTCAAAATCTCCCAAGGGCTGCACAATGTGACGCATCAATACATTGTGAAGCAGTATACTATGAAGGATAATTATTGTAATATATTGTAACTTCAGGCTCAGAAGGGCTAGATCCCAGAGCCGTAAAGCCAGTTATTAAGAAGAAGAATACATAAGTACCTTACAATAAAAAACAACAGTGGGTAGACTATTGCTTGGCTTGTGGATGGCTGAACTTGGCTGACACTGTTCCGTGCGCTTATGTAAATAAAATATAACGAAAGAATATGTACTAGTGAAATCCCATCAGTTATAATTATAGCATATTATGTAAATATAATGTGTAAAATCAAACCTGTTCCTTGTAAGTTAGCCGTTTCACTTTTCAACCTTTCCGATATGACGTCATTGCAAACGTTCTTTTAGCATAAAATTAACATATAGAAAGAAGGTTTGCGTTGGCGTTTGCTTAAACAGTGCTATAAGGGCGTTGTACTTTCTGGAAAAGAATATTGGAGTTTATTACTACAGGCGCACGAAATATCCGTTGACCTTGTGGTAACGTTTCAACCCATAATCGGAGTTTAGATTGTAATCAAACGAAATTTAGTGAGACTTTCTTTCGCTGAATTACTTAAGGCGGTGGAAATAAAATATGAACAGTGGAATCGGAATAAACTTAAAAAAAGAGGAGATAATCAATTTGGCGAGTTTTTTTGGTGTGCTACGTGATATCTTTGTCAATTGTACCGTGATATCTTTGTAAACCGAAAAAACCCTAAAATCGGTTTACAAAGATATCACCATCTTTGTAAACCGATTTTAGGGTTTTTTTTTAATTAAAAACCGCGACCGAGATCAGCCATCGCAGTCTGCTTCACCTGAAGATGCCTCGTTAGAGGGGAAACACGTGTAGTATTATCGACGATGATGTGTCTTTCCGAGCCTAGTGGTGTGATAGTGCTGACAAAACCACGTTTAGTTCTGCAGCATATGCCGTAAAAAAGATTAGAAGTCTAACTAGTGTTGAAACAGCTAGACTAGTTTACTTTAGCTATTTCCATAGCATAATGTCGTATGGTATTTTGCTATGGGGACACGCAGCTGACACTGAAATTATATTTCTTTTACAGAAGAGGGCCATAAGATCAATTTATGATTTAAAGCCTAAAGAGTCGCTGCGACAAAAATTTAAGGAAATTAATTTTTTTTGGCCTCTCAATACATTTATGAAAATGTAATGTACGTACACAAAAATAAAAGTAGTTTTACAAAAATAAGTGATATTCATTCTGTAAATACTAGGAACAGACACAAGCTAGTAGTACCAGTTACTCGACTCCATCGAGTCAGTAATTCATTCTTGGGGCGATGTATACGCTTTTACAACAAAATTCCAGAAATTATACAAAATTTGACCTGCTCAAAGTTCAAAAACTTTATTAAACTAAGTTTGTATAAAAAGGGTTATTATAGTATTAAAGAATTTATAGATGATAATAACCCCTGGAAATGAGGTGATCGCTACCAAGCTATTTCTAATTTGTTGTGTTGTTAATTTGTGTAACATACCTACATGATTGTAAGCTGTTATTTAAAAAAAAAGTCCCGCTGGGTTTCTAGCTGGTTCTTCCCAGGACAGAGGTTTTTTTTCGAACCAGTGGTAATTATACAAAAGAGTGACTTTCAATAAGTATTATTTATAATCTATATTGAATAAAAAAGTTTCTGTTCTGTTCTGTTCTGTACTGAAATGTGCCAAATGATCGTACATGTTTTCGACAAACTACGTGCGGTCTGTGTCGAACACTCCCCAGAATGTTTCAAAATTGATATTCAATAGATAGTTTCGTTTCGTTACTCAAAAAAACCGCTACAACCCACCGCTACTACTACCCTTTGGTCTTTTTTTTGGAGTTTATGGCCTGGTATCTAGACCTTTAGGCCAAGTCTTGAGTATTTTTATTCGGTTTATTATAATTTCCCCAAGCCTGGTCGTTATGTATTATTATCCGTCATAGTTCACTGCTTCACAATATGTTGATGCGTCACATTGTGCAGCCCATTGAAGATTTTGACGGCAACTTGAGCCAGCAGGCAGCTGACAGTTGGCGATGGTATCTAAAGGCGCCTATGCAAACAGCTTATCTTGAGAATCCATCACCATCAGAGCACTTGTTTCACCGTTTTCACTAATAGTTCACATGCGTAGACAGTTAATACATAAAATCGCACCACTTTTACATATCAAAATCCACTTCAAACTATTATTTAAACTATAATACAGGAGCAGCAAACCGCCGCCGATCAAGTTCCCGCCAAAACTCCCCTAGTGGTGTTGGGTGTAGTGGTGGTGTTGCCAGATAGACTAATCCACTTTCCCCTAAACGCCCACTTAAAATCCCCTAGATTGAAACAAAATCCCCTAAATCAAATGACTTTGAAATTATCAGACGTCTGTTAACTTTTCGAATTCGTTTTTCTAATAAATAAATTATACAAAAATTAATTATTTGTATATTATTTTTATTTGTAATTTACGTCCGGTAAAAATAGAAGTCACAAAAATAATTTTTTCCTCTGATATTTACTAAAATCATATTAATAGATCTATCTTTAGTTTCAGACGAGGACGCTGCTTAACATCTAAACAACGATTATTAGCATTTTTTTCTTAATCATCTATGAGCATGTTTTTAATTGTCATTGATAGTTTATTAATTAACTTTTTATAATTTATGTATTGAACTTAAATGGTTCTCCTTTCATTTTTTTCAACTTGAATTTAAGAAACTTTGTAAATCCCCTCAACAAATCTTCTAAAAAATGTAGTTAATTTTTAATGTTATTAATATAAAATATAGCTGATAGTATAAAAAGAAACAATAACTTTTACATTTTCCGAACAAATTAACTTCCCCGCTATGAATCTCTTCAAATTTTATACTTCACTTTCTTGTAGCGCTGCCCTGGTGGCAGAAAAAGTCATTAGAATCTACGACGATTTACGTTGTACCTTTTTAAAAGAGTGACATCTATCATAACATGCTAAAAGTAATATGTTTTGACGTCAGTTACTAATAAGTTAGATAATATAAACAGCTACTACTAATATGGTTTAATAACTATATTTATAAAATGCTTTGAATATTCTGATTTTTTTTTTATATTCTTATGTTATTTCATTTTAATAGTGTAATAACTATAAGACTGGTCTGCCCTTTATGCAAATTGTTATTACTACCATATAATTTTTATTGTTTAATTAAAGAGGTTTCGTTACATAATAGCTTTACAATTTTGTCTTCCATTGTCTAATCTAATATTAGCACCATCTACTTACTGCTAAATAGACTGATAACATGTAACTGACAAAAAACTTTTTCATACAGCATCAAACATTTACAGACTTAAAATATCCAGACTAAATTAATAAATGTCCATTAACGATATGATTTTTCAAATTTGCCAAGCTTAACAAAATGACTGACTAAACTGTTAAAACGTATTGTTAACTGTTGGATGGTTAAACTGTGCACGCAAAGCTGCGATTAAAAGAGGAGCTCTTTAGTTCCATGTATTCGGTTTTTATCTTTATTTGACGGAATATTTTGTGGCGCTGTTGGATAACTAACTACTAGTTATAATAAGGTCCACAGTTAAGTAGTTTTGAAGGTCTGTGCGCCTGAGTTCTCTCCTGTGTTGACGCGCTTGTTGCCCCTATCATTCGAGATTGGAATAGTGCCCTATTTTTGTAAGCTAGCCAATGTGCAGCCTGAGTCTAAAAAGGGCAGCCATGTCGACCCTGCCATCTATCGGCCAATTTCATTTACCTCCACACTCTGCAACATTATGGAGCATATATTGAACGCCCACCTCATGGCACACCTAGAGCAGAATGATCTCCTCAGTGACCGGTACGGGTTTCGCCAAATTCGACCAACTGGGAACACTCACATGTATGGAGAAGCCCTCCAGAACAGAGGGGAAGTAATTGCTGTTTCCTTTAATGTCTGAAAGGCCTTAGACAGGGTTTGGTACTCTGGTTCTTAGGGTAAGCTTCCAGCGTACGGCTTATCTCCTGGCCTGATTTACTGGTTGAAGGACTTTCTGAGTGAACGATCTCCACTAATCGTCGTCGATGGCTGCTTGTCCAATTCTATCGCGACAAACGCCGGTGTTCCTCAGGGTCCGTTCTCACTGTTCCTCTATTCCTGATTCATATTAATGATCTGCTTATTCCCGGTATCTATGGGGTAGCCGATGACAGCACAGTTGTAAAGAGGTATCAGCTGAATGCTCAGGCCAGTCGGGATCAAATCTAGTCTGAATGAGATATGGTTGGGCGTGCGAATTTCTCACTACAAGCAGTATCCGATTAGTGCGATGCCAATCTCGTATGATTCAAAGTCTCAAAAACACAAGCGTGTCTTTTTACCGCTAAAAGGAGTCCGATTACCCTGGTTACTACTTTCCCGAATGTATATTTGGAGTACATTGACCGCCTTCAGATGTTAGGGGTTGAGATTTCTTCGAACCTCAACTATGGGTGGTTCCTTGAGTCCAGGGCAAAAGCAGTCTCAAGGAAACTAACTGTCCTTGCAAGGGTGCGGCGGTACATCACGCCGGGCAGCTTCTTACCCTATATAAAGCGCAATTCCTGCCGTGCATGGAGTATTGCTGTCACATATGGGCTGGTTCTGCAAAATGCCACCTAGCAGCGTTGGAATCAGTAGAGAGACGTGCTAAAAGGATCATTTTTAACCTTGATTTGGTTGAAACCAATCTTGTCAGCCTTGAGCACAGGTGCAGAGTAGCCAGTCTCTCAATATTCTATAAGAGGCATTTCGATGAGTGTGCGGACTATCAGACAACCAGGCTGTCGGCGGGTCTTCACCACTTTCTTGTCGATATTTCACGCATTAGAACCAAAAGGTTTGCTTCGTCTTTTGTAATGCGTACAGCAAAGGAGTGGAATAATTTGCTGGCGTCCATCTTTCCGTCCGAATACAATCTGGGCGTCTTCAAGGAAAGAGTGAATAGGCTTTTGTTACGCTAAGACAGTGCGATTTACCATCTAGAGCTGCATTACCACTTACCACCAGGTGGGAATGTGGTCAAGCACTGGCATAAGTTAAGAAAATCACTTTGGCCCAGTCATATCTTGTGTAGTCTCAGTCTATGTCACGTGAGCCATCGAAGGAAATCGCCATGTATACCAAATCGCTCAATTTTTTTACTAATAGCGAGTGCGAAATTTCTTGCAATACCAAAGCAATACCAAAATACTTTTAATAGATGAACCTTTCATACCACGAAAACTATCCAAATAAAATTCAAAATCTTTTTTGTTGATTTCGATGGCCTGCATCGTTAGATCATACTTAGATATTTTTATACTTAGATCATGCATACTTAGATCGTTTTGACATTTCAAAAGAAAAATTACTTAAATGACTAAATTAATAACTACTTGGTCAATTTTCATTCCAAATATAATAAACCGAATACAATCCACGTCGCTTGGATCATTATCGTTCAACCATATTACGATATTTAACGCAACTACTAATAAAATACCAAAAACGATCCATCATAGATTGTTTGATTGAAGTTCACTGTGCAACTAGATAATCAATGTTAAAATATGAAATAAAAAGACACAAAATTTTAAAAACAAGATAAATACTATTCAAATTAATATATAAGAGTCATGTACAAATAAAAGTGGATGGCAAAGTAATGTTTATACCTGGTGCATGAATTATGTTGCTAAAAAAATCTTGATTGATTGAATTCAAGAAAATTATGATCAAAAAACTGACTTTAGTATCAGAATTAATAATGGTACTGCTGGATGGAATAGAAAATTGTAGGAAGAATGACAATGTTGTATTGCATAATACTGCGGAGAACCAGAACATTTGTGAAAATACTTGAAACTGAGAAGATACCGTTTAAGAACATATAGAGGAAATAAACGATCACTCTGAATGTTCAAATAATCCGTTGAATATACAAACTTTTAGTGGTAGTAAAAGGAGATGAAAACGAAACTACAAATATCAAGGAAAAAGAAAATATGAAAATTTGACATATAATACCAAGAACATTATTGTTCAAAAATGGAATCAGTAAGTTGAAGTGGCAATGAGCCGGCCGTATAGCTTGAAGAACCGACCACGGACGGGGAGGAAAGGTTCTGAAGTGGCACTTTGGTAACGGGTAAGTGAAGTATAGAGCGGTGCTTTTACGAGACGGAACTGCATGTCTTACGAGGTCGTCACTTCACGATTTAGTTATGTATGCAGGAAGTCGATGGATGCAGCTGTATTTCGTAGCATTCCTTAGGGGAGGCGTATGTTAAGCATTGGACTTGAAAGGGTTGTAATGGATGGATGGATAAAGAAAAAGATTGTTTTATGTAAAATATTTAAAGATTGCGCTGGTCAATAAAAAACTGGCTAAGTGCGAGTCGGACTCGCGCACCGAGGGTTCCGAACAAATCCGTAGGTATATGAGTTTAAAATTATTAAAAATATTTTTATTATATGATGTAACTAAAAATTTATGCTTTTCGCAATTTTTCCTTTATCTGTGCTATAATACGTTGCTTCGTGCCAAATTTTAAGATTCTCAGTTCACGGGAAGTACCCTGTAGGTTTTGACTTTTGATTCCCTCGCGAATATCGAAAATTTGCGGCATAAACGGCTGTATCTTTTGATTGCGTTGGCTTAGAAGTTTGATTTTTTCACAGCCCCAAGGGACAGTAGACTTGAGTATTTGATATAAATTTCAGCTTGATACCTCTACGCGTTCCTGAGAAAAAGGGTCTTGACAGACAGACAGACAGACAGACAGACAGACGGACAACAAAGTGATCCTATAAGGGTTCCGTTTTTTCCTTTTGAGGTACGGAACCCTAAAAACAGTGTTTATTTTACTTTTATTAATAAAATAAATAATTAACAAAGTCAAAAACCAGAATGCAAAAAAAAATATTAAAAGTAATGCATTAAAACGACCGAAACAAGATTGAGAATAGAAAACAAAATTAAAATAAATTCTTAACAAAGTAAACTCTACTTCGGTTTAACATACTATATTGTGAGTTGAAAGTCTCAGTCGCATTAAAAATACGAATAAACTTTTCCCCCGACCTATTAGGTAAGTTTATTCGTAATTAGTTTGTATAAAATTGAAGTAAAATCTCTTTGGTTGTACTGTTTGTATCTGGCAGGTTTTAATATCAATACAAATACATTTAAAAAAGAAAAATAAAAAGTAAAAAATACTTTCTCGCCATTTTTTAATTGCTTTTCTGTCCGCCAAAACATTGAGTCATTATGTACTACGTACTAGAGGCGACACTGCACTAAGTTACGCTGTTCCCTTCAACTGCGGCAATGTCACCGCACTTTAATCAGTCGCTCGCTAGGCGCTTGTAGAGTTGTCACGTGTTGTGTTGATTTAAAAAAATATCTTGATAAAATATGCCGGAGTGTGTTCTTAGATATTGCACAAAATTCACGAAATGTTAGTAAAAACCAAGGAATCACTTTTCATCGGTAAGTAAGATACTTAAATAATAAAAACTATAGATTAATAATTAAAAAAATATTTCTTTGGCGCCAACTTGTGTCATGGATATATATAGATTATTAAATTAATTTGTTGAGATACATTGAGTTATATGTACGTACTAGAGAAGCCATTCCGAACATTGACTATGTTCAACTGAACTGTACTGCAATCCGTACAAACTAATTTTTTTTTTTATAGGATTAGGGTGACAAACGAGTACACAGTCCACCTGATGGTAAGTGGTTGCTGCGGCCCATAGACATCTACATCTATCCTCGTTTGCGAATCAAAATGCAGATGCGTTATCACCCGTGAGGACTAAGATGGAATGCCTCATTTCCAGTAAAAAGGGCCTCCGGCCACCTGCACTCACCAAGCGAAACGCAGAGGTAAACCTCTACTTCACGCTGGTATTCTGTGAGGTCGTGGTACCACCCCGGTTTGAGCCAGCCCATCCGTGCGACAGCAAAAGCTGCCGCGTGGCTCTACCACTGTTCAAAAATGGTAAAAAAAAAATTGCGTAAATTGAAGATTTGTGAATTCCATAAAATAATTATTATTGCATTTTATTTAGAAATATGTTTGTTTAGATTAAGATATCTTATATTAAATTCTTATATTTATTTTATATTAATATCTTATTTTATATCAAATTAAAGTCTTCGCGCATGCGCGCCTACTACTCCCGCGCATGCGCGAAGACATAGAGTAGGACACAAATTTTGTTTGGAATTTCTTCTCTAGTACATAGTACATATAACTCAATGGGCTAAAATGAGTGAATCTAACAAAGAAATTCGATACAATCTGAAAGTTTTTGTAATAAAACTGAAAAAAGGAAAAAACGCGAATCAAGGCGCAAAAAAAATTGTGACGTTTATGGATCTAATGCAATGTCAGTATGAGTAGCACAAAATTGGTGCAAGCGTTTTCAGTCTGGGAATTTTGATGTCAAAAATGCAGCTCGCTCTGGTCGCCCTCATACGGATAAAGTCGCTGTTATTTTTGAAAAAGTAGAGCAAAACGACAAGAACGTTTGAAAAAGATCATGGTCAAAGGGTAGTCAAGCTCCACAGACTGTAGCGAAACTCGCATTAAGACGCAATAAGGTGATATTATGTATATGATGGGATGGGAAGGGCATCGTTTACTATGAGATTTTACTGCCGGGCAAATCATCAAAACCATCGATTTGGATCTCTACTGTCAACAACTAATGAGACTCAAACAAGAAATTGAAAAAAAAACGGACAGAATCAATCAACAGAAAAGGAGTGATCTTTCATCATGATAACGTCAGACCACACACAACTTTGACCACTCAGCAACAATTGAGAGAACTTGTTTGGGAAGAGTTAATACATCCACCAAAAGCCCGACCCACAGATTGCTTTGGGACAATAACATCAAGAGAGGACTGTCAAAACTACTTGTGCATTTTTTTGATCAAAAATCTGAAGATTTCTACAGCAACGGGATGATGTCATTACCTACAAGATGTCAACAAGTTATCGAACAAAATGAAACATATTATATATTATAATTAAATGTGATGAAACTTTGAAAAAAAAAAAATGCCTTCAATTTGTATATAAAATACGAAAAAAATTTTTCCACGACCTTATATTATAGATGATGTTGGTGGTTATGTAGGTATGATTGATTTGAATTCCCAATGAAGATGGAAAAGAAGTCTTAGTTTCAGTAAAAATTGAGTAACGACCTATTTAATTTTGGCGAATGATTATTTGACAGTTTTATACTTAATGTTTTATTAATGTAAGTTTTTATTTTGTTTTATTCTTATTTGCTTGGAATACTTACAGCTAAATTACAAAAATGATAGGATTATAACAAAAATGAAGGCTATTTACAAGTTTTACTTATACACAACACTTAATATAACAAGAGTATACGAGTATAGTGCAAATAACTACACTTACGTATAAATAACGTTATCAAAAACAAAAGAAGTTATTAGAAAGTGAACGCCTAAGTTGGAGAACGTTGGAATGAAATTAAACGATATCTGCGATATGAATATGTACTGTAGCATTGAAAGTCTGCATGATAGAAAAATAAAAGATTTTGGCTGTAACTGTTTTTCACGTATAGTACAGATAAAAGTGTAGGTTTCCGCAAACCAGATGATGACGTAAATCATCTGGTTTGTGGAATTATATATTATTATATATTTTATCCAGTAGTTCAGAACAATCAACATTTCTGTTCACAATTTTAAGAAGAAGAGGAAAGAGAGATCTGCAATATTTCTTCGCTCATATAAAGGAAGTATGTGATTTTTTTTATGGAAGAGTACACTCTTATCGCTGCCGTATCGCTGGGTATATAATTTTTTGATTTAAATAGGAGAACACGCAATTTTTTTTCATCAACATCATTTCAGCCCTTCACAATTCCACTGCTGAACATAGGCCTCCCCCAAGGAATGCCGCAAAGCACGGTCCTGAGCCACCTGCACCCATCGACTTCCTGCATATCTTACCAGGTCGTTACTCCATCTAGTGGGGGGACGCCCTAAACTTCGTCCGCCTGTACGAGGCCGCCACTCGAGAATCTTTTTTCCCCATCGGCTGTCGGTTCTTCGAGCTATATGGACAGCCCATTGCCACTTCAGCTTACTAATCCGTTGGGCTATGTCGGTCACTCTGGTTCTACTGCGGATATCCTCATTTCTAACAGAGCCCTCTCTATAGCTCGCTGAGCGACCTTAAGCTTCCTCATCCGGCCAGCAGTGATGGACCACGTCTCAGTTCCATAGGTCATCACTGGCAACACGCACTGGTTGTACAGTCTCGTTTATACGTTCGACTTCAGACGTACAACTTCGAGCATAATGCTCCCAACAATTACCGGCATAGGTGTGACATGGACATTAAATATGATCTTTGTTTTGTCCATGTTCATCTTAAAACCTATCCGTTGGGAAACACTATTGAGGTCATTGAGCATAGTGCTTAGGTCCTCCAGCGATTCTGCCATAAGGACTATATCGTCGGCGAATCGAAGGTGAGTGATGTACTCGCCATTGATGTTAATGCCGTATCCTTCCCAGTCCAGAAGCTTGAAAACGTCTTCCAATGCAGCGGTGAAGAGTTTCCGGGATATAACGTCACCCTGTCCTACACCACTCTGCAATTGGATAGGTTTCGTCGTCTGGTTCTGTACTCGGATAGCCGTCGTAGCCCTACTGTACAAGCACTGGCATCGCTGAAGGGATTGCAACACCGCCCATATTTCGACGGAATCAAAGGCTTTCTCATAGTCCACATACGCCAGACATAGTGGCAAATTGTACTCCTCGGACTTCTGTACAATTTTCCGAAGGGTATGTATGTGGTCTATGGTGCTAAAGCCCTTTCGGAAACCGGCTTGTTCGGGAGGCTGGAAGTCGTCAAGTCTGTGCGCGAGACGATTCGTAATGACTCTTGAAAACATCACATTTTGGTTATAAATATAAAATTTTAATGTTTTTTTCTATTTTTATAGCTTGGATCTTGCCGTGTATTGGCAGTTAAGAATATCCACTACCCCATATCTTCCCGTGGGTGTCGTAAAATGCGACAAAGAGAAACAGGCAGGAGATGGGCAGCAGCATCTTCCTGATAACAGAAATTATAATAAAAAAAACTGCGGTTGCCAACCTGCCCGCCAAGCGTGGCAACTATGGCAAATACCCCCCATGAGAAAAGTTACAAAAAGACGGCCCCCAATCCCCGGCGGCTCCGCTATTCCTGGCTACGGTGGCGACCATGGTAACGGCGGGGCAGGGGATGCTAAGAATCTCCGGTGGGGGTCAGTTGCCACCTAAGACGACTCGACCTGGCAACATACAACGCACGCACCCTGAGGACTGACGAGAAGGTCGTGGAGCTGGAAGAAGAGATAAACAAGTTACGCTGGCATATTATAGGATTATCCGAGGTCCGAAGAGAGGGGGAGGACACGGTAATCCTCGAATCCGGCAACTTGCCCCATCACCGGGAGGGCGACCATCTGTCCCAAGGAGGTGTCGGATTTATCGTCCACAAGTCTCTCGTTAACAACGTTGTAAACATTGGGAGTGTGTTGACGAGGGTTGCCTTATACTCAGAATTCCAAACGGTATTCGCCGAAGGTCATACAGGTTTACGCACCAACCTCGGCACATCCTGATGAGGAGGTGGAGGATATGTATGAGGATATCTCTAGCCATGCATTCCTCCAAAACCCACTATACGGTGTTAATGGGAAACTTCAATGCATAATTAGGCATAAGAGAGAACGGTGAGCTGAAAGTAGGGAAGTTTGGAATAGGGCAACGGAACTTAAGGGGCCAGCAGCTGGTCGACTTCATGGAGAAAGAGGGATTCTTTATGATGAATACTTTCGTCCAGAAGCGGCCCCACAGAAAGTGGACCTGGTCGAGCCCTGACGGTTCGACAAAAACTGAGATTGACTTCATTATGACGACCAGACGACAACTGTTCAGTGACGTCTCCGTGATCGCGAGGGTGAAAACTGGTAGCGATCACCGAATGGTTAGAGGCACACTGAACCTAAACGTTAAGTTGGAAAGGTCTCGTCTAATGAAATCAACGCTCCGTCCCCTCGTGCTCTGTTCCAGAGTCCCGAAATTTTTCAGCTCGAGCTACGAAGCCGTTTTCAGTGCCTAGAAGACTGCAATGAAGTGGACGATATGAACGACAAACTCGTGGAAACTGTCCATGCGGTCGGAGCTAAGTTTTGTAAGACCCGTCGCAGAAGAACACAAAAACTCTCCGATCACACTCTTAATCTCATGGCTGTTAGACGGGAGATGAAGCTACATTCTTCAACAGATTTGACAGTATACAGGCAACTGAACAGACAGATCTCTAAATGCATGCGGCGGGACTTACACAACTTTAATACAGCTTGTATTGAAGAAGCGAAGCGATTTTAACAGTGGTAGAGCCAAGCGGTAGCTTTTGCTGTCGCACGAATGGGCCAGCTCGAACCGGGGTGGTACCACGACCTCACGGAATACCAGCGTGAAGTAGAGGTTTACCTCTGCGTTGCACTTGGTGAGTGCAGGTGGCCGGAGGCCCAATCCCCCCCCCCCATCAACATGGTAGTGGAATTTAATGAAAGACTACCCCAGGAGGGTACCAGCACCCCTGGAGAATCCCTCGCTGAGCATCCACGACCAAACTACTCCACTCCTGGGCGTGGGTGCTCAGGCTGCCCCGCGTATTCTGGGGGGGGGGGGGAGCGAAATTCCGCTCAAGACGAAACCTGCTCGGGGCAAGCGGAGCAAGAAGAAAAAGGCAACCCCTGCCACGCTTACCGTGGATTTCTGCAATATCAGGGGACTTCATTCAAACCTTAACGCCGTCCACTACCATCTGGAGATAGCTAAGTCGGCCTTGCTCTTTCTAACCGAGACACAGGTGTCCTCTCCGGCTGATACTTCGTATCTCTCCTACCCGGGGTACAAATTAGAACACTCGTTTGTGCCCCGGGCTGGAGTTTGCGTGTATGTCAGAGAGGACATCTGTTTTCGACGCCTCGGCAGCCTTGAAGGTACGGACCTGTCCATCCTATGGCTGAGCGTAGACAGCGACGACCATCCCCGCGTCTACGGGTGCCTCTATAGGTCCCATAGCGGTAATGCCGATACAGACCGACTCATCGACCACGTCCAAATGGCTGCAGACTCCGTGCTACAACAGGTCCCATCCGCAGAGATCGTGATACTCGGTGATTTCAACGCCCACCACGCTGAATGGCTTGGTTCTCGTTTAACCGATCATGCGGGTAGATCTGTCTATGACTTTGCTTTGGCATATGGTCTAACACAACTGGTTGATTCGCCTACGCGGATCCCAGATGTGGAAGACCATGTACCTTCCCTGTTGGACCTTCTGCTGACCTCTCATCCGGACGGATATCAGGTCTCCGTCGATGCCCCTCTGGGCTCTTCGGACCATTGTTTGATCCGGAGTACGGTGCCACTCACGCTCCAATCGCAGTTGCGATCTACAGCTTGCCGCCGTGTTTGGCACTATAGGTCAGCTGATTGGGACGGGATGCGGTCTTTTTTTGCATCCTACCCTTGGGGGCGGGTTTGCTTCTCGCCGGAAGATCCCAGCGTTGTTGCCGATTCTTTTGCTGATGTGGTACTTCAGGGTATGGAACTTTTTATTCCATCCTCTGTGGTGCCCATCGGAGGCAGATCCCAGCCATGGTTTGGTCACTCCTGTAAAATAGCATCACGCTATAAGCAGGAGTGCTACCAGGCCTGGGCTGACGCATCAACGTCTCGGGATGTAAACACCAGCACACTTAAAAAGAAGTATAATTCCGCCTCCAGGTCCTTCAAAAGCGTCATTGCCAAGGCAAGGTCTGAGCACATCGGCAGAATTGGCGAGAAGCTAGTTCACCTTCCTTCGGGAACCCGTGCATTCTGGTCTCTCGCAAAAGCTGTCCAAGGGAACTCCTGTCAGCCATCTCTTCCATCTCTGCACAGAGAGGACGACTCACTGGCCCATGCCGCAAAGGAGAAAGCCGATCTGTTGAGCTCTCTTTTTGCGTCCAACTCGACTCTAGATGACGGGGGGAACACACCGCCGACCATCCCGCGATGTGAGTGCTCCATGCCGGATGTGCGATTTACACAGCGCTCGGTCCGCAAAGCACTCTTCTCCCTGGACATCAGCAAGTCGAGTGGGCCCGATGGAGTCCCTCCCATTGTGCTGAAGACGTGTGCTCCGGAGTTGGCACCGGTTTTAACGCGTCTTTTCCGGTACTCCTACTCCCAAGGCGTAGTCCCGAACTCATGGAAGACAGCTTTGGTGCACCCGATCCCTAAAAAAGGCGACCGCTCAGACCCGTCCAACTACAGGCCTATCGCCATCACCTCCTTGTTCTCCAAAATAATGGAAGCCGTTATAAACTGCCAGCTCATGAGGTACCTTGAGGATCACAGCTGATTAGTGACCGCCAGTACGGTTTTCGTCGGGGTCGATCAGCTGGTGATCTTCTAGTCTACTTAACTCATAGATGGGCGGAGGCAGTAGAGTTCAAGGGGGAGGCATTAGCCGTTAGTTTGGACGTAGCGAAGGCCTTTGATCGGGTCTGGCACAAAGCGCTTCTTTCGAAGCTTCCTGCCTATGGGCTTCCCGAGAAATTGTGCAAATGGATCACCAGTTTCCTTGCTGATCGGAGCATCAAGGTCGTAGTAGACGGTGCATGCTCTGATCTCAAGCCTATCAACGCTGGTGTTCCACAAGACTGCGTGCTATCACCAACGCTGTTTCTCCTGCATATCAATGATATGTTGCTAACCGGTAGCATTCATTGCTATGCGGACGACAGCACTGGTGATGCCTTATATACCGGCCGTGCCAATATTTCTCGGGAAAACGTCGCCGAGTACCGGAACAAACTTGTGTCTGAAGTCGAGTCTTTGCTTAACAAAGTCTCGGATTGGGGCCGACTAAATCTAGTCCAGTTCAATCCCCAGAAGACACAAGTTTGCGCGTTTACCGCTAAAAAGAACCCCTTTGTCGTATCTCCTCAGTTTCAAGGCACTCCCCTTGCTGCCTCAGCCAGTATCGGAATCCTTAGCGTCGACATATCGAATAGTGAGCAGTTTCGTGGTCACTTGGAAGGGAAGGCCAAATTGGCCTCTAAAAAGCTTGGCGTGCTCAGCAGGGCGAGACAGTATTTCATGCCGGCACATCGCTTGCAACTTTACAAAGCGCAAGTTCGGCCCCACATGGAATACTGTTCTCATCTCTGGGCCGGGGCACCCCAGTGCCAGCTCCTTCCACTTGACCGCATCCAGCGCAGAGCAGTTCAAATCGTCGACGACCGAGTTCTTTCTGATCGGCTCGATACACTGGCACTGCGTAGAGATGTTGCATCTCTTTGCGTATTTTATCGCATCTATCACGGGGAGTGCTCTGAGGAATTGTTCGGACTAATTCCAGCCGCTCAATTTCACCATCGCACATCGCGACAAAACTCGCGTTACCATCCATACCATCTGGATGATTGGCGGTCCACCACTGTGCGATTTAGAAGAAGTTTTCTCCCTCGCACGACTTCCTTGTGGAATCAATTACCACTAGCGAATTTTCCGGACCGATACGACTTAGGAACCTTCAAGAAAAGAGCTTACACCTTTCTAAAAGGTCGGCAACGCATCTGTAATTCCCTTGGTGTTGCGGTTGTCCATGGGTGGCGGTGGTTACTTACCATCAGGTGAGCCGCATGCTCGTTTGCCCCCTATTCTATAAAAAAAAAAAAGCGATCGAGCGGAACCAAGGCTCCAAAGTCTTTGCCAGGGATCTGTCTGCCAGAAAGAGCCAACTGTCAAAGCTTAAGACCGAATGTGGCAGCATCCTTTCCGGGACACCTGAGATTTTGAGTGAGATTGAGAGGTTCTATGGGCAGCTGTACACGTCATCGTTGGAGCCCCACGCAAGTTTGAGTAACGATCCAAGAGCGAGTCTTATCCGACACTATTCCGAAGATATCCCGGACGTCAGTCTGAGCGAGATTAGAATGGCTCTCCAGCACCTAAAAACGGCAAGTTCTCGAGCGATGATGGAATTACAGCAGGACTTCTGAAAGCGGGTGGAAAACCGGTACTTGAAGTCCTTCAGTAGCTCTTTAATTCTGTCCTCCATGGTGGCACTACTCCGGAGGCGTGTAGCAGAAGTGCAAGACCACCTTGTTCTTCAAGAAAGGCGACAACGCTCTCTTGAAGAACTACAGACCGATTTCCCTTCTGAGCCGCGTCTACGTGCTGTTTTCGAGAGTCATTACGAATCGTGTCGCACGCAGACTTGACGACTTCCAGCCACGCGAACAAGTCGGTTTCCGAAAAGGCTTTAGTACCATGGACCACATACACACCCTTTGGCAAATTGTTCAGAAGTTCGAGGAGTACAATTTGCCACTATGTCTGGCGTATGTGAACTATGAGAAAGCCTTTGATTCCGTCGAAATTTGGGCGGTGCTGCAGTCCCTTCAGCGGTGCTAAGTTGACTGTCGGTGTATCGAAGTGCTGAAGTGTTTGTACAGTAGAGCTACGATGGCTATCCAAGTACAGAATCAGAGTACGAAACCTATCCAACTGCAGAGAGGTGTAAGACAGGGTGACTTTATATCCCCGAAACTCATCACCGCTGCATTGGAGGACGTTTTCAAGCTACTGGACTGGAAAGGATGCCGTATTAACATCAATGGTGATTACATCACTCACCTTCGATTTGCCGACGATATAGTCCTTATGACAGAATAGCTGGAGGACCTAAGCACTATGCTCAATGACCTCAATAGTGTCTCCCAACGGATAGGTCTTAAGATGAACATGGACAAAGCAAAAATCATGTTTAACGTCCATGTCACACCTAAGCCGGTAGTTGTTGGGAACACTATGCTCGAAGTTGTTGACGAGTATATTTTACCTGGGACAAATAGTCCGATTAAATAAGTCCAACTTCGACCAGGAGGTCAATCGACGGATTCAACTCGGCTGAGCAGCGTTCGGGAAACTACGACACATCTTCTCGTTAGACATACCTCAAAACCTGAAAACGAAACTGTACAACCAGTGCGTGTTGCCAGAGATGACTTACGGATCTGAGACGTGGTCCTTCACTGCTGGCCATATGAGGAAGCTCAAGGTCGCTCAGCGAGCTATGGAGAGGGCTATGCTCGGGGTTTCTCTGCGTGATATACTTAGAAATGAGGATATCGCAGTAGAACCAGAATAACCAACTTAGCCCAAAGGATTAGTAAGCTGAAATGGCAGTGGGCCGGCCATATAGCTAGAAGAGCTGACAACCAATGGGGAAGAAAGGTTTTCGAGTGGCAGCCTCGTACCGGTGTAGGTAAAGTGTAGGGCGACCCCCCACTAGATGGAGTGACGACCTGGTAAGACATGCAGGAAGTCGATGGATGCAGGTGGCTCAGGACCGTGCTTTGTGGCATTCCTTGGGGGAGGCCTTTGTTCAGCAGTGGACTTATGAAAGGCTGTAATGATGATGATGATAATGATAGCTTGGATCCTTATGACTAACCAGATTTATATTAGTACAATGTTGAAATAATGTTATTGCAAAAAGGAGTTAATTTGATATTTTCGTGAATATTCTTAAAAATATGTAACAAAGCCCGATCACCGATAGCATAATAAAATATTATGTTTATCTTTTAATTTAATAAAACTAAAGAAGAAATACGGTTTGAAGTTCAAAATGGAATATCTCAAAACTAACTCGGTGTGGGTTTTATTGCCATTAAACGACGTCATTGTTACCGGAGGTGATCTACGCAGAACGAGCTCACAGTTTCTTAAAGTGGTATGCTGGGATTTGGCTTTATTAATTATGGGATCCCAAGCAGATGACCCAGCCATCTTCTCTATTGAAATTAGAAAGTTTTTAATATCAAAAGCCTCCCGAAACATCCTTGGTAGGCATCCGTGTTATTTTGTGAAGATTTGTGGTCAATCAAATCTGGTGCAATGTTTGGAACAATCGTGAACATGCCGATATACTTTGAAGACTTTTATTGAAAATGTTAATGGATATTTGACGGGCTCTGATGATGATGATGAAATGCTAAAAGTGTAGTATGTTGGATGTTTATCTGTGACTATAAATTCATCAATTAAATCGTCTTTGCTACTTGCGATATAATTAGGCCTTATGACTAGATCGTAATACTAAAACAAAAATAAAGTTTATTAAAATATTACACAAAGAAAGGAAAGTACTTTAATAATTAAGTTGACAAGAACTTAAAACGAAAAAGATGCTCTCATTCTTTCTGTGCAACAATTAAGATGGATCTAACCGATTGAGTTAATGGCGGTCTGTAATTAGTGAATAGAAGAAAACTCCACAAAACATTAAAGTATGTACTTATCTTTAGTAAAAAATTTAATATTTCGAGAAAATGTCAACCAATTGCCCATTTATTATTATCCCCAGGCTCGCCTGGGTGGGATCTATTAATGCGGCGTCATTTAGATTTTTAAAGTAATTCAGTGACTATGTATTTTACTACGACTATTCATTTCACAGAAAAGTCTCTAAGTTTTTAGGATAAAATATAACTAAAATCACTCTTCGCATTCCTTTGTATCTGTTCGCGAATTTTCATCACAATTGTTTCAGACAGCTACATGTTTTTTTTTACAAATTATTATTCATGTCATAATGGCATGCAATTAACCCCCTGAAAAAATGGAAAAATTTAGTTATTTCGATATTACAAACAGACACTTGAATTTAATTTATATGTCTATTTTATGTATGTCTACTTATGTGTATCTTTCAGAAAAGAGAAGCGGCATGCGTCTAGTTTCTCGACTCTAGATCTAGTTGCTACGTCGCGGCAAAACACGGCTCTTTAATGAGGGCTAATAATTTTTAGCTCACCAGATGTCGCTAGTTGACACTGAGGTAAAGTTTTTTTGTTGCACAATGTAATTTAACTGAGAAGTTGGTTTTTAATATAAGTTTATTAGTTTCTAGAGTATTATATTAATACACAAAACAATGCGTCAATGGTTTGCGGTTTAATTTTTTGCACATTTTTTTTAATTTTTCTACTTTTACGAATATCTGTGGTTTGGTTTATTAATTTTTAATCTTATTAATATAAAATATAGCCAATAGTACAGAAAGAAACAATAACCGTTCATAAGCCGTTTCGGAGATTAGCAGGAACACACAGACAGACAGACATGTCAAAATTACAGCTTTTTACTAAATGCATATGTAAGTATATACAGTACTTATAAAAAAACAACAATTTTCAAACACTTCAATTTTATTTATTTGTATAAATTGTATAGATGTGTAGATCTTTCCTTATGGCAATGCTTTTTACATTGCGCTTTGAAATCAGTAGTATTGCATTTGCAACAGACGTGAAAGAAAGAAAGAAATAAACCTTATTTGTTGCTCAAGAGTAGGAAGTGTTAGTCTCAAGAGTAGAAAGTGCTAAGCCGTGTTAACATCCGGTGATATGCCGTGCGGCGTCGCACCGTGTGGCCAGTCACAGATATTTAGGATATGTAGGGTGCTGCATATGGAAAATGTCGGAAAAACCTTTACGTGGTAGAGCCTTGCTGCAGCTATATTATACTTATCCTTAACAAATATTAATTGTTATCCCCATTTTTAGGGTTCCGTAGCCAAATGGCAAAAAACGGAACCCTTATAGATTCGTCATGTCTGTCTGTCTGTCCGTCCGTATGTCACAGCCAAAGTATAGCCAAAGTATAAGAACTATGCTGTTGAAACTTGGTAAGTAGATGTATTCTGTGAACCGCATTAAGATTTTCACACAAAAATAGAAAAAAAAAACAATAAATTTTGAGGGTTAATAGGGTGAGGGCAAATACTCCCTACAACTGGACAGTTCTATTTTTTTTAAAGGATAAGGATGACAAACGAGCACACAGTCCATCTAATGGTAAGTGGTTGCTGTGGCCCATAGACATCTACATCTTTCCTCGTTTGCGAATCAAAATGCAGATGCGTTGTCAGCCGTGAGGACTAAGATGGAATGCCTCGTTTTCAGTAAAAAGGGTCTTCAGTACTCTTCACTAATCATACGAAACACAACAGCGTTAATCTGCTATTTTTTTTTTATCGTTTTGTGAGAGCGTGGTCCTACCCCGGTCGAGCCAACCCATTCGTACTACAACTATACTTATACAACATGTAACAAAAACCCTGTGCTTCCCGTTAAGCGCGTTATCAAAATCAGTATTCAAACGTAAAGAAATAACTTTTTTTCAAAAAACTTGAACATAAAAAAAATATTTTGAGTAAAAAGAAATTTGCGAATTGTATGTGGTTCTATTACCTCTGCATTATCCGGAGAATAAGAGGATTGTGAAAGACCCCACTTCAATGATGTTCGTGTCAGTTAGAGGGAATAAAACCACATAAAATTTGCAATTTTTTTTTAATTAAAATTAAATTTTTTAATGTTCAAGTTTTTAGAAAAAAGTTATTTCTTTACGTTTGAATACTGACTCCGATAACGTACTTAAAGGGAACCACAGGGTTTTTATTGCTCGTTGTATAGCTGCAGTATGGCTTTATCACGTATAAATTTCTATGGCCAGCAGTGAATACGAGCTGATGACGAAAAAAAAGTAACGCTCAGGCGTTGGCGCTGCCTTCGTAACTCACTTTTAAGCAACATACTTTAACTATATAATATTATTGTAATCTTGAGTAATATTTACTTACTTACTGGTTTGATTCATCCATCCATTACAGCCTATAACAGTCCACTGCTGAACAAAGACCTCCACCATACATAGTCTTAATTTTGCCTATGTTGCCACGCCTGGTAAGCGTGTTGACCATTTTTTTTTATTATTTTGAGTCGCTATCTTATTGGTTCATTATCATCATTACAGCCCTTCACAAGTCCACTGCTGAACATAGGCCTCCTCCAAGGGACGCCACAAAGCATGGTTATTGGTTCACTCCCACTATATTTCGTTTTATTTTTTATTTATTTATTCTGTTGTATTTATGAAATAGTAAAACTATTGGAGTGACAACCTGAAAGATGCAGGCATATGATTAGATGAAGCATGTGTGCCTAGTACCTGTACGCGAAGCGTAGAACGAGCAGAGCAAAGCGGAACTAGATGCAGTGACAACCTAGTTAAACATGTAGGAAGTCGATGGATGCAGGTGGCTAGGAATTGTACTTTGTGGCATTTCTTAGGGGAGGCCTATCTTCATCATTGGATTTGTAATGGACGGTAGCGATTATGATGATGATTTGAAATATTTTTTTTATAGAATAAGGGTGAAAAACGAGCACACAATCTATCTGATGGTAAGTGGATGCGGTGGCCCATACACATCTTTATTTATCCTCAATTAAGAATCAAAATGCAGATGCGTTGTCACCCCTAAGCACTGAGATGGAATGCCTTGTTTTCAGTAAAAAAGGATCTCCGGTTCTTTACACTCACCATACGAAACAAAGCAGCATTAAGCTGCTATATTACGCTGGTATTCTGGGAGAGCGTGGTCCTACCCCGGTCGAGCCGACTCATTCTTGCTGCAACCACAATATAGTTGCAGCATGGCTCTACTACTTAAATTAACAAAACATCGATTAACTCGTAAACTATTATTTTTACATGATAAACGCCTATGTTATGGTCGAAAATCACACTGTTTTTCATTTAACGTGACCTGGATGTGTCAGCGGATTTAAGAAATCAATAGCAATTTAGTGGTAATCAACCTAAAAAGCCACACAACAGCAAATTAGTCTATCGCAGCTAAAAAGCTGGGTGTGTTATTGTTTTGTTTAGAATAATAGTGTGCTGATTTTGTAAAAGGTTAGCCCATTAACAAGGATCAAGCATTGAAGGTTGGTTGAAGGTAACTTAGAGTGTAGGTTAATATTTACAATGTTAAAGTTATGACTGAATTTTTTTCTTTTAAATTGTTCACGCGACATACATTTTAAAATATTTATTTAAACGCGAAATATTTCATTACAATTATTGTCAAAGTTTGGCGCGATAAAATCGATTTTTTTTACGATTTAAAAAAAGAACACACCTGGTATGTCTTCAGTCATGGTTATTCCGTTCGGA
Organism: Parnassius glacialis; assembly: GCA_033319125.1. Taxonomy (NCBI): domain Eukaryota; kingdom Metazoa; phylum Arthropoda; class Insecta; order Lepidoptera; family Papilionidae; genus Parnassius; species Parnassius glacialis. The sequence goes on from JAVANC010000021.1 coordinate 5,813,837, forward strand.
TATTCGCTAGCCGCTTGCCATGACCACGGTCCACGCGGACGGCCGCGGGGCGACAACTGACCGATACCAACGTGCCACCCTCGACACCATTGTTATTTACATGGAAATAACTTTTCACCTAGAAAGGTCTTTCATTTGAGACACATTTACTTAATTAAATGCAATGAAAGTTTTTTTGCTGTCAGTTTTTAACAGCCTTACTCAAACTAACAATTACACCTTAAAGTTAGTTTTTTTTTTAAATGTAATATGTATAAATAGATATATTTGGTAGATGTAGTTGTTTATTTGCGTTTTATATGAAAAACATCAAAATGCAGCAAATGTTTAAAGTCTTTCTTAATTTTATGTCGTATTGGGTAGAATTTTAAACAGATTTCAGGATTTTTTTTACGTGGTAGAGCCATGCTGCAACTATATTAGTAGTATAGTTGTAGCACGAATGGGTCGGCTCGACCGGGGAAGGACCACATTCACACAGAATACCAGCGTAAAACAGCAGCTTAAAACTGCTGTGTTTTGTATGGTGAGTGTAGGTAACCGGAGACCCTTTTTACTGGAAAAGAGGCATTCCATCTTAGTCCTCACGGGTGACAACGCATCTGCATTTTGATTCGCAAACGAGGATAGATGTAGATGTCTATGGGTGACAGCAACCACTTACCATCAGGTGGACTGTGTGCTCGTTTGTCACCCTATCCTATAATTTTTTTATTAGTTAATAAAAATAATCAAAATTAGCTCGTTTTTCCTTTGATATTAGGCTTATTCTGTCAGTCTTGGTAATAACAAGTAGTTATTCAGAAGTAATTCTTTAAGTTTAGTAGCAAGCGGAACCCATTAGTTTATAATTTTCATATGCGTCCCGTCTGATACTAAGCTTAATTTGGGTATTTAACTTAGACTTTCAGCTCATAGTATAGTCTTTTAAACCGAAGTAGAGTTAATTTTTTAATACTTTATTTCAATTATGTATTTTTTTCTCAATCTTGTTTCGGTCGTTTCAGTGCATTACTTTTAAATTGTTTTTTTTTTGCAGTCAGGTTTTTGATTTTTAAAATTATTTATTTTATTTTAGACTTTTTAGTGTCACGATTCACTAATACGAACTAAATTTCATATTCACACATGGCCCATTTTACGTTTTTACCATTTTCAAAAACTTTAAACCAATTGATTATTCCTAATTAAATTTAAACATATATTAGCAAAAGCCTTTTAATTTCCTTTATTTTGATACCCTACTCGATAGATTTGGTTAATTTTTTTTAATTAACGTATTATTGTTTTGCGTCAAAAATCCTCCATTTTGTTTATTTTTTATCAAAAAGCTATCTAAGAACACTTGAGTTTCGAAGACGAATAAAACGATACCTTAATTGTCGAAATCCATCCCGCTGTTTGGAAGATACAAGGTAATAAAGAAAACAAACATACAAGATACGCGCGAAAAACATAACCCTTCCTTGGCAGCCGGGTAAAAAATATTTATAAAATCCCCATTGTCATTCATTGTAAAACCATGTAATGAATTTTTATTTGAGAGAGAAAGAAACATGCTGTAATCCTTATCGTTTTCCTACAAAAGAGCTATAAACTCCACTAGCTGTGCCCCGCGGTTTCACCCGCGTCATCACGTGTCCGAGGTGCGCGACATGACCTAGTTCAAGCATTTTATAATTGCAATTAAATATTTTATTTCATAGCAATGTATAGAAAAATTGGCATAATTAATGGAGTACTTTTATCTGTCGGCATATGTAAGATGTAGAGCGAAGTTATGTTTAATCCACTTTCCCTCCCCCTCCCGGTTGAGCCCCCTCACGTCCCAGAAAGCGTCCCGAAGCGCGGTTTTTTTCAGTTTTAAAGAAAACGTACACGAGACATGACAAGTGTGTAGGCATGAAATGATTCTTAATCAAACTCTTTTACTTATTAATCAATTAAATTATCAAAATACCATAGCAACGTGAAATGAAAGAGTTCAGAAATAAAGATGTAACTAATCATTGTTATAAAAATAAAAGTATTCAATTAATTTTGAATTTATTTTAGCTATAATGATTGAACTAACCTCGCTCATAAAAGCTTTCAATATTGGCTTCTCGCAGGTCTCACCGGACGGCTAGGGTTTATGCGTCGTTCGCGCGTCCAGCCAAGTATTGAATTATTTTAATTTTCCATTATCTCTTAAACTATGCGTCCAAATAACATGGTATAAAGAACAAAGTTTATCTTCATAAAATTGTCTTGATGATGAAGTAACTTTCGTTCGTAAGGATAAATAAGCCATGCCTAATAATAACACATATATCACTTTTTAATTTTCAATGTGTTTTGTCACTAAATACCTAATTATGGCTTATGTATGAGAAATAGACATATGGTATCCCGGACTTTTTTTTAGACGGAGTAAAGATCTATATTTTTCTAGAACATTGTATTTACGTATCCCTAACCATAACACCAGCGTACGCGGATAAATCATTTCGAGAGCGCTTTTTCTTCTGACTTGCATAACAAATATCCATATTTAAGGCTGGCTGAGTGATGTAGCTTAATGCTAGATAGTCTATAAGGTGAGTGGGGGGAAGATGAAAAACGGGGTAAGACAAAAAGGCATCAGTAAAAACAGATTTTGTGTAATTTATTCAATGCAGGTAACATTCATAAGACCGTCATTTTGTTACGTACCACACCTAAGTCGGCACTTGTCGTTTTGAGGGATCGGTTGTGTGTTATGAGGGAATATCTACGCTGTGAATTTTACGCGAGCAAGTCGGGTGTTTTAATCTTACCCCGTGTCGTGTAACTTGATTTACGAGGTAGGTACGAGTTTTTTATTTGTATACATACTTATTATTTTTAATTGGTAGTTATGTTGCTATCTCTAAATATCGCTATTTTTTGGATTTTAGGATTTATTGTAACATTCCGTCTTTACCCGCCAATATTTGACGGGGTAAGATAAACATATAAAAGTTTCCATCTTGCCCCGTTTTCGAAAGTCATACAAATAGTCTCATGTTCTCAAAAAGTACCTGAAAAAATGTTTTGTTTTGTTACAGCCATTATATAAATTGTCAGCGGCACAATTTCAGCTAATATTATCTAACGGTATTTATTTTAATTTTTGTATATTATAAGAGAGGCAAAAAGAGCAAGCGGGTCACTTGATGGCTAAGTGATTTCACCGCTGCCCATAGACACAAGAAACAACAGGAGTGTTACTTGTGCGTTGCCTTCTCATTAGGTATAGGAACAGGATTCGTAGGAATGGGAGTAGGAACTTAAAGAAAGGGGAAAGACCACCAGACACTCGTTAGTAAATGCAACATCACAGCTCCTAGAACAATGCAACGTCACATCGGTTTATATAGCAAACTTCAACATTCGGGTGGCCTTAAGAAAAGGGGAAATGGAACAGGCATCCGGAACTCTCACTCACCAGACGAAACATGGCAGCCACTAAGAAGCTAAACACTTCACGCTGATTTTCTGTGAGAGGGTAATATCGCACCGGTCGACCCTGCTCATTTATGTGTTACAGTGAACTGTAGACGTGGATCTACTACAATTTTTTTTATTAATGTTTAGATAATATTTTTTTAGAAGTTTTTCTATGTTTTTAGCTGTGGCATTTTTCTAAGATTATTATTAATTGGTTAGCTGTTTAATTTTGAAATATTTGATTTTTTACGTTTTGTGCTGCTACATATTTTGTTGAACAAAATGGTAAAAGGTACATGTACGTAATTGTGTTTAAAATTATCTTGGCATTAACAATAAAAAAAATTATATGATTGATATCTTTCATTCAACAGTGGTAGAGCCACGCGGCAGCTTTCGCTGTCGCACGGATGGGCCGGCTCGAGCCGGGGTGGTACCACGACCTCACAGAATACCAGCGTGAAGTAGAGGTTTACCTCTGCGTTTCGCTTGGTGAGTGCAGGTGGCCGGAGGCCCTTTTTACTGGAAATGAGGCATTCCATCTTGGTCCTCACGGGTGGCGGCGCATCTACATTTTGATTTGTAATAGGAGGATAGATGTAGATGTCTATGGGCCGCAGCAACCACTTACCATCAGGTGGACTGTGTGCTCGTTTGTCACCCTTATCATATATATATATAAAAAAAAAATCTGTATAATCTTATCCAAGTAAAGTGAAAAATTTGAGAAACTCTAGTTCAATCTTTTCCCGGCGGGGCAAGATTGAAATATAAAAAACAAATAATTTGTGTTATCTGTGTTATTTGAAGGCATTTTGATATTATAAACAGTTCTGAAGTGTCAGGACAGTTAAAATTGTAGCCTACTGACCGTCATTATCGTCTGACATTAATTTGAACGATTTTAGAAACTACTTCGATCTTACCCCACCACCCTTTCATCTTTCCCCCTGTTTGTTTCTTTCGATAAAAACATTGTAATTAATTTTTTTTGCTTTCGAATAAATATAACAGGGATTTATCGATATGACATAAAAATATGCTCTTTTTTTTCTTTTTGTACTTTATTCACTATAGATATAATTTTAGCTTAAGTTAATATGTACTATTCTACAAGACGTCAAACACAACACTGCTCATCTCATCAAAAACCCGTTCGATCTTCCCCCCACTATTCCACATGAATCTGGCTATAATATACAATAAGAATTTTTCAAATCGGACCGGTAGTTCCAGAGATTAGCGCGTTTAAATACACAAAAAAAAACAAACAAACTCTTCCGCTTTATTATATTATAAGTATAGATTTAGATAAACAATTAGGTGTGAGAAAAATATACATATTGCAACTAATACTGGAGATGTATGAAACAGTAACTATAGATATAAACTCGAAGACGAAAAGAAGAGTAAACATGGGTGTACAAACAAATATTGTAAAACCTAAATTTGCCAATCATCAGTATACTAACTTATGCTAAATATACAAGAAGGTGAATAGTTTGATAAAAATATATTATTTAAATACTTACGAATTTGTCACTGCCGGGAACAAAGTCAATGGTGCCCTGACTGCGTTAGTCAAAAGGCAAGGCGTAGTGAAGAGTGCACGCCTTGCAATACATAACGCAGTGTTGGTACCGACTTTGTTATATGGCAGCGAAACCTGGGTATGCCAGAAGAAGCCTAAAAGCAAGTTGAATGCAGTGGAGATGCAATCTCTTCGTAAAATGTGCGGCGTCATTATGGCCGACCGAAAGCGAAACGAAGAGATTCGCAATATGGCAGGTTTGAAAGATGACCTTATCACAAAAATTGATAAGGGCGTGCTTCGATGGTTTGGGCACGTTGAGAGAATGAGTGAAGACCGAATGGTGAAGAAAATATATAGCGCGAAAGTTAATAGTAAAAGGTGTCGAGGTAGACCGAGACTAACTTTCGAAGACCATGTGAGCAAATTGCTCGAAGAGGGGAGGGTCAAGAGTACTCGGATACCTAGACGTGCATGTATGAAGAAGATAATGAATCTGAAAGAAGCGAAAGAGGTATCTAAGGATCGTGACACTTGGCGATCTGTTCTCTCTGGCTACCCGTCAGGGATTGTGCGTGACGATAAGTAAGTAAGTACCTAAGTACGAATTTAAAAAGTTCCTAACTGACTGGCTTAAAAAATTATTTAAGGCTTTGTTCGATGAAATCACTTAAAAATGCATTCTAAAAATAATAACACGCACGCACGCACGCACGCACGCACTCACGCACGCACGCACGCACACACACACACACACACACACACACACACACACACACACACACGTTTTGTTATTATAAGACTATATTAGAAATTATTTAAAAACTGAAATTTTTTAGGAAATTTTCTGCGGAAAAGGGGGACGTCCTGGCTGAGGTATATTTTTTATTTATACAAATCTGTATCTTTATCATTCAGGGGGTCATTGTAGAAGCGTGCTCGTCGCGAACTCTGCCAGCCCTTTTCAGGGCTGCAATTCTACACAGCTGCGCACCCATGCCAACGAGGGTTAGGGCGTTCCCCCAAGGCGACGCACACCAGCTCGTCCCCGTTGGTGCGCAATTCAGCGCGCAAAGCGGCGATAAGGACCGCCACCCGTCACGCACAGCCCGACATGGCGGAAGGTGGAGGACAGAGTGCAGAGTTGGCACGTGGAATTTTAGAGGAGGCATGAGAGATAAGACGAATGAGTTGATCGAAATAATGAAAGAAAGAGAATTAGATGTCGTGTGTATGTCGGAGACCAAACGGAAGGGCAGTGGTACTGAAGAGCTCCCTGGCGGGACGTTAGCTCTATGGTCCGGAGTCCCGGAGAGCGAGAGCGCCTGCCGGGGAGTGGGGGTGCTGCTGTCGTTTCGGTTGGTCGATGTTAGGACTGAATATAACGTTGTGAACTCAAGACTTCTCAGGGTCAGCTTTAAATTGGGACTGACGAAGTTATTCCTTTTGGCTGTATATGCGCCGGTAGTTTCGTCGTCCAGGGCTGAGCTGGAGGAGTTTTGGGAGAATGTAAGAGAAGTTCTAGATTTGGTTAGGGGAAACGAAAGAATTGTTGTATGTGGTGATTTTAATGGATGGGTTGGTACCGCTCGACCAGGGTACGAGTCGGTGCTTGGAAAGTTTGGCGATAAAAGGGTTAATGATGCTGGCAAGCTTATACTGGCTGTATGCAAGGAAAAGGGTCTTCTTGTGACAAACACTATGTTTAATCACAAGAAAATGCATATGCATACTAGAGAAAGAAAGAATGAGAGAAGTATGATCGATTTGTTCCTGGTGGATGACCGACTGCGAAAACAGGTGATGGATACGTGAGTGTTTAGGGGTGCTGACCTGGGAACGGATCACTATCTAGTGATTACTAGATTTAGGGGTCTGTTCGCGGGTTGGCGCTACCGGACGGCAGTAACAGAACCACAGTCGGTCTGTCGCATCCGAAGCTGGAATCATTGATAATGGGAGTTCATGTTTTTCCAGTCTTACCGTTGATCTCAATGTTATTTTTAAGAAACTCAAAACTTTAGATATTACCAAAGGTACTGGTGCCGATGGATTAGCGCCAATATTTCTTAAAAATTGTGCTAATAGTTTAGCTTTTCCTTTGTGTAAAATTATAAATGAGTCATTTATTACTGGAGTGTTTCCAGATCTGTGGAAGCTTGCAAAGGTAGTACCAGTCTTTAAATCAGGTGATATTGGTATTGTTTCGAATTATCGGCCAATCTCGATAGTTTCTACATTAGCCAAGCTTCTTGAATCAATCGTTTGTCCTTATATTCAAACCTATTTCCGACAATTTATGACTGACTCTCAGCACGGTTTCGTGAAAAATAGATCAACTTTAACTAATCTTGTAACTTTTGTCGAAGATCTTGTAGATGCCATTGACAATAGAAATCAAGTTGATGTTATCTATACCGATTTTAGCAAGGCATTCGACAAAGTTTCACATTCAATTTTGCTAAGAAAATTAAGCTCCTATGAAATCACAGGAAAGATTTGGAATTGGTTTAAGTCTTATTTAAGTAACCGTTCCTTCTATGTAGTCTTGGATGGGTTTAACTCTGATATTTCCGATATAACATCTGGTGTGCCGCAAGGATCACATCTTGGGCCCATACTTTTTAACATCTTTATTAACGATATAACTGATAGTTTTATTTACTCTAAACCTTATCTTTATGCAGATGATTTAAAGATTTCTCGTAAAATTGTTGATGATTCCGATGTAGTACTATTGCAATCTGATTTAAATAGGCTGTCACACTGGTGTAAAAATAACTCAATGAACCTAAATGTAAATAAATGTTTCCATATTAAATTTTGTCGAAATCGTAACTTTATAAGCTCGCATTATATAATAGATGATTCTAGTTTAAGTGAAGTAGATACTGTTTTAGACTTAGGGGTAGTGTTTGACCGCAAATTGACATTTATTCCACATTATGATCATATTGTCAAGAAAGCATCGAAAATGTTAGGATTAATTGTAAGAAACGGTAAAATTTTTCGCAGTTATCAAACAAAAAAAAATTATATAATGCCTTTATTCGTAGCACTCTTGAGTATTGTAGCGTAGTATGGAGACCGCACTATGCTGCCCATTATTTGCAGCTAGAAAGGATACAGAAGAGATTTCTTTGGCACCTGGCGTACTCTTCTGGAATGGGAAGAAGGGGCTTCTCTTACTCTTACTCCCACAGGCTAAAACATTTTAACATGGACTCTCTTGAAAAACGCAGAGCTATTATCGACCTAACTTTTATTTTCAAAATTTTAAGAAATCAAATAGACTGTCCCCAACTTCTAAGTTACTTTAAATTTAGGGTGCCCAGGACACTTCCGCGAGCTCCCATTCTTCCACTTGCCCCTCCATTTCGTAGGACTGTGCTTGGTAACAACTCTCCTGTAGCTAGGTTAAGTAAACTTTATAATGGGGTCAGTAGCCGGACAGATATAAATTTTGTTTCCTAGTACAAGTTTCGCAAGTACTTGTTAGACACAATTTCAAATTAAGTTATTTTTATTTTGTATGTTTATTACACATAATATCTAAATTACTGGTTGTTTTGTTGTTCTGTTTTAAAATGTTTTAATTAAATTTTTTTTCTTAACATAATATGTAAATAAAGACTTTAATTATGGTTTAGCGGTGTTTACCTGTAAGTAATTGTGCAATTAGTATAAGACTTTATTATACATTTAGATTTAGTATGTTAAATTGTAACAATTGTAGGTAGACCTTTTTTAAATAAATAAAATAAATAAATAAATAAACTGTTGCCGGGGTATGGTGTGGATGGTCGATTGCTAAGGGCTGTGCAGTCACTTTACTGTGACTGTAAAGCCTGTGTGCGGGTAGGGCATGACTTGTCACCCATGTTTAGCGTCCAAACGGGCGTAAAACAGGGTTGTGTCATGTCTTCCTGGCTGTTCATACTGTATCTCGATAGCTGTTTACAGATGCTAAAATATAGCTGTTTGGGTGTGAAATTGGGTGACATTAAAGTAAATTGTCTGCTGTATGCTGATGATGCAGTGCTTATTGCACCATCAGAGGCAGAACTGCAGGCATTAGTCATGTGTATGAAAGAGGAATGTGAAATTAAAGGTCTCCGTTTGAATGCTAATAAAACTAAGGTTCTGGTATTTGAAAGCGACGAAGAGAGAACGAAGTGTGAAATATGAGTAAATCAGGAATGTCTAGATTAGGTAAATGAAATTGTATACTTGGGGAGTGCTTTTATCCGGGATGGAAGATGTGATTTAGATGTGGACAGGCGTGTCGCTGCCGGGAACAAAGTCAATGGTGCCCTGACTGCGTTAGACAAAAGGCAAGGCGTAGTGAAGAGAGCACGCCATGCAATACATAACGCAGTGTTGGTACCGACTTTGTTATATGGCAGCGAAACCTGGGTATGCCAAAAGAAGCATAAAAGGAAGTTGAATGCAGTAGAGATGCAATCTCTTGGTAAAATGTGCGGCGTTACCATGGCCGACCGAAAGCGAAACGAAGAGATTCACAATATGGCAGGTTTGAAAGATGACCTTATCACAAAAATTGATAAGGGCGTGCTTCGATGGTTTGGGCACGTTGAGCGAATGAGTGAAGACCGAATGGTGATGAAAATATATAGCGCGAAAGTTAATATTAAAAGGTGTTGAGGTAGACCGCGACTAACTTTCGAAGACCATGTGAGGAAATTGCTCGAAGAGGGGAGGGTCAAGAGTACTCGGATACCTAGACGTGCATGTATGAAGAAGATAATGAATCTGAAAGAAGCGAAAGAGGTATGTAAGGATCGTGACACTTGGCGATCTGTTCTCTCTGGCTACCCCGTCAGGGATTGTGCGTGAAGATAAGTAAGTAAGTAAGTGTATTTTTTATATAACGATATAAAAATGTGGCTGATTACGGTGATTTCATAACGGATACTTGTTACACATATTATTTTAAAGTCAATGAAAATACGTTAGGCAGGTCCGTACGTTCCTGTATGTTTACGAATGCATGGCTATTGCGTGTTGGATCGACCCTGTACTTGCAACGTTGCACCTCGATCAAATTACCTACAGTTGTTAGAATTATAAAATCCACGCGTCGGGCATTATTGATTACGCTCACGAGGTAATGGTGCTCCTATGCGATGCCAAAATCAATATAGATTTTATTTCTTTCAAGCTGGAAAAATTAGCTGCATTCATTTTTCTCTACTAATTAAGAAATAAAAAAATAAAGGTTAAGTAACACTAAACTTCCATATGGTGTTAGGCCTAAAAGCGAATTAATTTTTCTCTGGACTGTGAGTGGTTCTTTCACCGGTTCAATGGGCTAGTCGTATAGCTCGAAGGATCAACCAGTGGGGAAGAAAGGTTCTTGAGTGGCAGCCTTGTACCGGTAATCGAAGTGTAGAGCGGCCCCCCACTAGATATAATGACCTGGTAAGACATGCAGGAAATCGATAGATGCAGGTGGCTTAGAACCGTGTTTTGTAGCAAGCCTATGTTCAGCGGTGGAAGTAGACTTATTATGTGCTGTTATGTTGATGATGATGATTGATAAAGACGAAGTAGATCATGTTTATTTATCCTAAAAAATTATGTCGGACTTATGTCAGTGCGAAAATTACCTAGTCATGTTTGATGTTTGTTTGTAGCTGATGGTAAATTTCTATTTTATTCTTAAAATTAATGTTTTCTATCTCTGTTTTAAATAATCTAATATTTCTACATTTATTAACACAGGGTGAAGGAAACTACGTTATTTTTTCCTTAAATAGTGCGATCGAATGTTCAATGGTATCGCTTAAACTACTGCGGAGAAATAACCTCTATACATATTTAATTAGAACCTTGCGTGATAAGTTCAAGTCATTGAACCACTTCGAATGTAAAACTGGATGGAAATAAAGAAATATATTTGAAAAACGAAAATGCTTACTCTCTCTCTCTCCCTCTCCTTGTATCTCCCTTTCTATTTATATGTATAAATTTTATAATATGTATAAAACCACAATAAATACATAATGTGCGGCGTAAGCATTAAATTAGAGTAATTGTCTTATATGTTGTGGTTTAAATAGTTTGTGCAAACATACAAATAGTTTGTTTTTAGGCCTGGTTTTCTTGTGATGGTTTCAGTGTATCTGATGTTACTGAAAAAAGGTTTTTCGAGTGGCAGCCTCGTAGTGGTATGCGAAGTGTAGGCCAGCACCCCACTGTATGGAGTGACGACCTGGTAAGAAATGCAGAAAGTTGATCTTACTTACACTTCAGGTTACTGATATTTTGAGCTGTGTCGATTACTATGGTTCAACTTGATTTACTTACGTAAAAATGTACGTACGTACGTAAAAATGGCATTTTTATTATGTTACAACATAATGAAAATAACTTAGTAGAAATAGTATGCTTAATTGTCAGAAGTCATGCAAATGAAAATAGCGTGTACAGTTTCTGCAACCGAGGAAGGGCCAGGTTCTTACAGAATACCGCCGCAAAGTAGCAACACATTCATCTGTGTTGCATATGGTGAGTGACATGAACCAGAAATCCTTTTTGCTGGTAAAGAGGAATGCGTGACTTATAGGTGAATTTTAATTTTTAATCCAGGATTGATTAGGAAAAGTTGATACAGGTGGACTGTTTGCGGGCTTGTCACATTAACTTCAAAAAATATTCTATGATCAAATGTTTTAATCTCCAACCATAATTTAAATTTATTTTAAAAAGTTCTAAAAGTGCACTGCTTCTCATCTCATCTCATCTATGCCAGCCTATGAGCCGAAAATGAAAATGTACCACCTAATTTAAAAAATAAGTAGATTTCTTATAATTTATCTTATACTAACCAAATAAAAAAAACGATGGTGGTATCTTTTCAATCAGATTCCTAGGCAGAAAATAGCTTTAATAATGGCCAAAACCTTAAGCAGAAATTCTAATTTTTATTTTCTATAGTTTTTCCTAATAGTAATTAACATGCAGAATCATTTTGTAATAGCACTATGATTCACAACTGTCAATATAAATGGCGGCCATGTTTCTCGTAATGACGTCTCCGAGTTTACAGGCGCCTAACACGCGAGATGAGTATCGCCTTCACATACATTCATAACTAATGGATAATGGTATTTATTATTGTAAGCTTCTATCTTATGACTATTTCATTCATCGGAAACACGTTATGATATCACCTAGCCGATAGACTTTTAGTACTAAGCTGATTGTTTTTCAACCGACTTCAAAAAGGGGAAAGGTTTACAATTCGTTGGAATCTTTTTTTTATGTATGTTCACCGATTACTCGTAGACGCCAGAACGGATTTAGAAAATTATTTTTTGTTTCAAAGGGTATACTTTCCAAGTGGTCCCATTTAAATTTTATTGAAATGAGTCGAGCGGTTTTAAAAAAATCAACAATAAATTATATTCAATATAATTAGTCGGTTGTACAAATTTTTTTATTTTACCACTTATAGTACTAATGGTATAACAATAAGTCTTGAAACTGTCCTTCATTAGCTCGCAAAATCCAATGCTAAATATGGACCTCTCCCGTTGTAGGAATTTGCCATAATTGCCACGGTTGCCAAGCGGATTGGTGAGTTTTCTTATAAGTACTCTAGAGTAGTACCATGTATAGATGTCTGGCAAACTTTCTTCTTTTTTATATAAATTGTATAGTAGAAGCGTTTAATATACATTAATGAAAAACAAATGGCATCAATCTAGACAAGGTACAATTATTTGGAGTTCAAAAATCTCTTGCTCAGCTCTGAGGTATAACGTGCTGATATAGGTGCTGCAAAAGTAATGATAAATAATAAAGAATATTTTTTTCTACATAGTCTCCTAAGTTAGAAGTCTTCTATATGCATTGACTTGTTAGGAGTCCTAACAAGTCAATGCATTTAGTTCATCTTTATTCTAAACCCAGAATTCCCTTAAAATATCCTTATTCGTTATCGTCTACATTTGTAGACATTTGTCTTGCCTCGAAGGTGTTCTTTGCGCCGAGGAAATAGATAGAAGTCACTGGCAGCGAGATCTAGCGAATAGGGCGTGTGTTCGAATAGTTCAAATCCCGTTTCTTGAATAACAGTCATCACAACTGCGGCTTTGTGAGCCGGAGCGTTGTCTTGGTGAAACAACACTCCAGCTCGCAGTTTGCCGCGTCTTTTTCCTTAATAGCCTCCCACTATTTTTTTATTTGGTCAGCGTTGTACGAGCCCGAAATAGTGGCTCCCTTTTCAAATATTCCACCATAATTATTCCTTCAGCATCCCAAAAAACGGACGCCATAACCTTTTCCGCCGAATGTGACACTTTGAATTTCTTCAGGATCGGTGAGGAGGCTCGTTTGAAAACCATTGATTGTTGTTTGGTTTCAGGATCACAATGGTCGACTAGATCTCGTCCATGGTCACCAAACGCGATAAAAAAATTTCCTAATCTGCTTGGAATCTTTCGAGATTCACCCTCGAAATGTCGACTTGCTTTTTATTTTGCTCATCGGTTAACATTACCGGTACCCAATGCGCAGAGACTTATTTCATATGCAATTCGTTCGCAAGGATTCTTTCCTATTCTCGATTAAGATATGAGATCCCTGTGATCTAAGCTATATGCCTGATGGTCACTCTTCGATCTGCCAATATGATATCTTCGAAATTTTTTTTTCGTTATCTTCAGTGAGGGATGTCGTTCATCTTGCGTGGATGTTCAGCTTTGGCTCAGCCTGCAACAGTGGAATATTGAGGAGCAGAGTTCGCCAATCCTTTAATCTAGTCTATTTCAATATAAAAGTCCCGCGGAAAATATGCGACCTACAACGTATAGTAATGGAATTTTACAACAAATGTCAAATTTTGCGAAGATAGTGCCATCACGGCTAAATGACTTCTTTCGTAATAAAGATTCTTCTTTAAACGAGAGATTGTCAATAAATTACGTTTTGTAATAAGACCATACGAGACCATATATTATAGTTGACTCACAGAGAATGCTTCTAACTTTAAGTCCGTCATTGTTGCTATACTTTAAGTAATCTCTGGAGTTACTCAAGGCTCGATATTGGGTCCGTTACTGTATGCATCACTTGTACTTGCACGATATAGGAGGATGCTTTAAATTTTACAAGTTTCTCATATATGCGGACGACATTAAAATTTACGCATATATTAAGTCTGAGAGAAATGCACACCAACTTCAGAAAGATTCGAACCAGCTTTGTTGTTTTATCATGATAACCGTATTAGTATTAATGTTTGAAAATGTTATCAAATTAGCTTCACCCGTAAAAGGAATCAAATTGAGTTTCGATATAAATTAGATAACATACCTTTGGAATGCACATCTACCAAACCAATGATCTTGGTGTGTTATTTTTTATTCCAAAATGCTCACGTCTGATCATATCACGAGAATGGTTGCAAAAGGGTATAACATCTTAGGTTTTGTTTAGAGAGTGTGCCGTTCTTTCTCAGATTCAGAATGTATTAAAGTTTTGTATTATTCTTACGTACGAAGTGTTTTGGAGTATTGTAATGTCTGGAATCCAAATTACTTGTCTTACATATAATGTAGAAATTGTAGAGCAAATGCAATGTAAGTTTATAAAGGCATGAAATCATCGTACACAACAAAAAAAGGAGTTACTAGGAATCTTACTATAACCGTAATTTATTGCAGTGAAAGGACCGACGTAGACTTCTACAAATTTTGTTTTTGTACGACGTCTGTAGTAATAAAATTGATAGATCTGAATCATTGTTATTTCAGTTCCTTTAATTTAATACAACTTCGAAGCGTACCAGACACAAATCTCTATTTCATGTTCCGTTAAGTCGCTCTAAATATGCTCATAATTCTGTCATTAGACGTACACTTAATTCCTATAACAAAAAAAATCTACTGATATATAGCACGACAGTAAAGCTTCCATAAAAAAGAAATAATATGAATTCTAAGAAATAAGAAGTATTAAAAAATCACATACAAACAGAAACAGAAACTGAAACAGAAACTTTTTATTCAATATAAATTATAAATAATACTTATTGAAAGTCGAGTGACTTTTGTTTAATTACCACTGGTTCGAAAAAAATCTCTGTCCTGGGAAGAACCAGCAAGAAACCCAGCGGGACTTCTTTTTAAAATAACAGCTTACAATCACGTATGTTACACAATTAACAACATAAAAAATAGAAATAGCTTGGTAGCGATCACCTCATTTCCAGGGGTTATTATCATCCATAAATTCCTTAATATTATAATAACCCTTTTCATACAAACTTGGTTTAATACAGTTTTGGAACTTTGAGCAGGTCAAATTATGTATATTTTCTCGAAGTTTGTTGTAAAAGCGTATATATCGCCTCAAGAATGAATTACTGACTCGATGGAGTCGAGTAACTACATAAATAACATGGCAACCTCTTCATATCCCTCCTTACACTACCTACACCGCACTATAAACACTTCACTATCTACACTTCACTCAAAATCACATACACTTCGCCCTACATTTACAAAAAACAAAACACTACTAGTCAGTAAACATCAGTCACATCAAACACTGCTGAACATAGGCATCCCCCATAGATTGCTTTATAAGGGGGATATTTTCATTCAGCGGTTTAGCAACCGCAGTTTTTTTTATTTTTAGTCGTTATTAGGAAAACGCTGCTGTCCACTCACAGGAAGTAGTTATGGGGTAGTGGATATTCTTACACCATCACTACATGGTATGAGTAAGGTTTAATTAACATTAAATAAATATATTGTTGATAGCTCTTTAGACGGGGTCCTGCAAAAGAAAGCCAATTGCAAGCTTTAGATAGCTATAACATTGTGGATACGTTGCGTCATTGTTTACCCTCACGTTGTCCATGGTGTACGAGTTAATTATATCTGACCGGCTAGCGTGGCCTTAGGAATTTTAAGGTCATGGGTGTAAGTAGTGGTAATGATATAGATTATAAATTTAAAGGGAAATATCATTTTAAAAGTAAAAATTTATAGTTGAAATCTTGTACCTACTTAATAGTTTTTTTTTATTATTACAAGTACGGGTGAGAAGCAGCACACAGTCCACCTAGTGTTTACTACAATAGTAAAATCCTTTATACATCCCTGAGGACTAAGACTAAGATGGAATATTTTGATACCAGTAAACTGAGCTTTCAATTTTTTGCAGTGACCGTATAAACGAGTAGCGTTATATTTTGACGCTGCTGTTCTGTGGGAGCGTTGGTCTTCCCTTCGAAGATACTCATAGTGATAATATCGCACACCTAGATCTAAAGGGAGCTAACTCAAAAATTGGAATTTTTGAGTTATGCATACCATCGAATTCCTTAAGTAATTACCTAGCGACCAATAAAACAGATTCAAAAATAATTCTAGGACTCAACGCTAGGTGACCGTAGAAGCCCCTTTAGTTGAACGAGCAAGTCCTTTCCCATCAAAACAGGGACATCGCTAGTTGCAGTCAATATTACAACCGGAACGCACATGCCCTTCATGAACAAATTAGAGTTATTTTGATTTAATTCCGTGTTATTCAGTTAAATCGGGAAACGATATTAAAATTATTTTGAGTTGTCACCGCTTTGACGGCGAGTGCTAAGTAACTTAAGGCTGCTGGAAACGGGTAGAGTAAACGGTAGAATAGAGCGGTAGAGTTCTAACTATCCTACTTACTATACTTATGTAGACACCGCTGGTAGAGTAGAAAGTAAATTTTGTAGAGTAGGCTAGCACCGTGGGAGAGTTACTCTACCACTTTCCTTCCCCCACCCCGGCGTCCACTCTACTCTACCTAGTACTCGACCTATGTAAACGGTTAGTAGAGTAACTAGTTTAGACTTGTTTACAAAAGGCACATGGCATTGTTTACTAAAGTTGTACGCAGTTTTTTTAGTAGTTGTGATTTATGAAAAAAATATCATGAAGTGGGCTGAATCAGAAACTTTAAAACTAGTGGAGCTTTACGGGGAGTTTCCGTGTATCTGGGATATATAGATATATAGCCACCGTGATTATAAATATAAGAATAAAAGGAATGCGGCCTATGAATATATTATTCGTGCAATGAGCCAGGAAAACTTGGAAGTTTCTGAATTAAAACAAAAAATCAAAAACCTCCGATGTACTTATAACCAAGAACGAATGAAAATAAAAAAATCTCAAAAGTCTGGCAGTGGAAGTAACGAAGTTTACGTGCCTTCTTTAAAATGGTACTATGTAATGGATACATTATTAAAATCTATTACACGAAGCACCGAGACTCAGGATAACTTTGAAGGAGCAATACAATCTGAGGTACGTACCTAGTGTTTATTAAAACAATATTTTATTACATTATTTAGGATATATGATGATATTGCCAGGGTACAGCTCCATCGTTGTTGAAATAGTCCTTCATTCGGTCACGTATTCTCTTAGCTAAATTGGTGCTTTGAATACTCCCAAATCTCTCAAGATTACGCAATTCTTCAATCTCGGTTCTCCAACTACCGGGTATAATTTCTCCAGTATGTATATTTTCTTGATCGACCGCACTTGCTAGCAAATAAGAAGGCAATGATTCACGCAGCCAGTTGTGAATAGAACAGGCTGCAAACACAAGTTTGCGAACTGTGGAAGGCTTCAAATCTATTTTTCCATCAAATATCCGAAACCTGCTCATCAAAATACCGAATGCATTCTCCACAATTCTTCTTGCTCGGCTCAGACGATATTTAAAAAATTTTTCAGGTATTGTCAAAGGACCTCTGTAAGTTTTATATGGTTTTAATAAGTATGGCTTTAATGGAAAAGCATCATCACCAAGTAGGAATAATCCTTCAGGCAAAAGTCCTCTTTCTAATTCATCTGAAATCGGGCAATTTTTAAAAATACCACCATCTGATTGTGATCCTTCGGCACCAATATTAATGTACAGAAACTTGTAGTTAAAGTCGACAACTGCCATTAACACAATACTATTCGAGCCCTTGTAGCTGAAATATTCGCTGCCACAATTTGGAGGGGCTAGTATCAAAATATGTTTGCCGTCGATGGCACCACAATAGTTTGGAAAGTTCCAATGAGTTTCAAATCCACTACTTATTATTTTCCAGTTGTTTTCTGAAGCTGGTACCTGCAATCAAAAGAAAATAACCTAATTATATTCTTTAATTACAGAATGCAATATTAGAAAACGAAACTGAAGTCTCAACAAATGGACATGATCCACAGCCATCGTCAGTCTCAATAAATGACTCACAAGAGCCAACAACCAGTACTGCACAAAATATTGAAGATTCACAGTCAGCGCCAATTCAGATAGCTCCAACATTAAAAGGTAAGGGAAAAGGAAAGACATCCAAAAATAAGAATTTACAGATTCTTGCTTCGGCTGTTAATGAAGTACGCAAAGTGCACGATAGTTTACGCAGTAGTAACGACATAATTACAACTCCCGTTGGAGCTCAAAGTGCCAACAGTGCGTTTGGCTCATATGTCGCTTTAATGTTGGACAAAATGTCATTCGAACAATCTTTACTGGCACAAAGTGAAATACAAGCAATTTTGGTCCGGTTTTTAATACCGCCTTCGACCTCAAACACATCTAACGCAAGTACACCCTCAGTTATGACTCCCCGACCGCAACGCGAACAGCATAATGTTTACGTACCGGAAACCCAAGATGTATTGTAGATGTAGTTTATATACAAGAAACTCAAGATCCTTCTCAATCAATCTTGCAAACTGATGGCAATGTTGAAACTCAAGATGTTTCACAATTTTACTTACAAAGTGAAGTTGATGATCAAGAAACCCA
The DNA here is from genome assembly GCA_033319125.1 of Parnassius glacialis. Lineage (NCBI taxonomy): Eukaryota > Metazoa > Arthropoda > Insecta > Lepidoptera > Papilionidae > Parnassius > Parnassius glacialis. The sequence continues at coordinate 5,832,648 of JAVANC010000021.1, forward strand.
AGAAGCAACTCAATCAATCTTATCCCAAGCTTGGAATTCTAAAAATATTTAGTCTAAGTTCAAATACCGATACGTGTTTTTCCTTCATTTTTTTACATTTACGAATTTGTCTTTTATTATTAAATTGCTTACACTAATTGTGCGTCACCACAGCGAAACACATAGAAATAGATATGTTTTTACTAAGCATCTAATTTCAACTATTTATCAACAAAATATCTGCATAGATTGCCGGCTTGCCATTTGTGGGTATGTGAGTCGATGTGGTGAAGCACAACAATAATATTGACTCCAGCTGATAAAAAAAAAACTTACCTTGATATACTCATACAGGCTTTCGTAAATGGCGTCACAAACTTCAGGAAATGAAGAAATGATGAATTTCGAAATACTGCATTTAGACACTCTGTAATGATTCTGCAATGACCGGTAGCTATCTCCTGTAGCTAGGAAATTTAAAGTTATTTCTAATTTTATTCGTGGTGTTAATGCCATACTCATTGTAGTATCTTGTTTCTTAATTTTCGGAACGATCTTTTTGAGCAAATTCTCAAACATTTCTGGCGTCATCCTCATAGTTAGTCTATATTCTTTTACGTCCTCTGCTGCTAACTCTTTCAAAAGTAGTGCTGAAGCCCCTCGCTCATCCCTTCTCAATATCCAATCTCTTGTCCATATTCTCTTTTTCCTATTTTTCTTTTCTTCAAGAGCCTTCGTTACCTACCTTAAATAATAAATCTGTTAAGTTTATTAGAGCGTTCCTTACTATTTCTCGATGAGTCGAATCGACGTTCATTGTTCTAGCGTTTCTTACCGAGTGACTTAAAAGCTTTACTCTACTAATAAAATGAAAATTTACATGTAGGCAGTTACTCTACTAAAACTGGTAGAGTACTGAGAACCGGTAGAGTAGTATGCTAGTTCACTCTACTGTTTACTCTACCCGTGTCCAGCAGCCTATAAAGCTACATTTTGAGTTGAACCAGTGTTGTTAGTAAAGTGTGCAAAGTTTTTGTTTTCATTTAGAATTGTTACCGTGTTTTTGAAAAATTTTTGTATTTGTAGTTGACTCTATTTTGTTGAGTCATTTTTTAAACTTTTATATTTCTTTTAAAAACAAATGAAATTTAACTTTTTTGCTAGTGTTGGATAAGTCTTTTCATATTAATGTATATATTATTTTCATACTGGCAATTACACAGCTTGTTGTGTTTTTGTTGAACAGTTTTTAAGTTAGAGCTGTTTAGATGGGCTACAGTACACTGCATCAAGTTCATGAGATCGAAGCGTTAAATCGATTGCTTATTAAATCGATGTGGCGTACTGGACCTGATGATTAGTGAAATTTACATTTTCCATTTCAGAAAAATAATTTATCGTGAACGGTTTTTAGTAAATATGGTTAAGAGAGGGGCAAATAAAACATTAGCCCTAGCTTACTGACTCGATATGTAAATATGCAACCTTATACTAGACCTTTGAAAGAGGAGTTTGAACAAATAATACAGAAGGAGACTATACTAGTAAATAGTAAACAGGTCGCTAGATAGAAGATGACCTCAAGATTCAGCAATGAAGACTCATACAAGGAAACTCATTACGCCTTATTCGTGGTTGATAATCTACGTCGAGTATGTCTAAACAAGAGCAGAATGTTTTTTTTATAGGATTAGAGTGAGCACTAAGATGGAATGCCTCCTTTCCAGTAAAAATTGTCTCCGGTTCTCTACACTCACGAAACGAAACACAATAGCTTTAAGCTGCTCTTTTACGCTGGTATTCTGTGAGAGCGTGGTCCTTCCCCAGTCAAACCGACCAATTCGTGCTACAAGTATAATACAGCTGCAGCATGGCTCTACCACGTTAAAATAATGCAAGAAATTATTTATTGTATTTCACCAATCCGAATTGACGAAAGTTGCATTGATAACTCAGATAAAGATCCCAATTTCTGACTGATTCATTAAAGTAAAAATTCATCGTTGTCTTCGTGCATTACCAGCAGTAGTAGCTCCAAGAGTTTATCAAGTTCTAGTAGTTGGTCAGACACCGAAAATGATAGTGCACATGTAAAACTCAACCCTCAAACTGCTACGGTTGCTGAAATTAATGCCCAAGGTCCTTAATAGAATAAAAAGGGGTAAATAGAGAGTACGAAAACTAACGATGTGGAAATCGAAAGTTACAAAAGTGCCGAGAGATTCTGGTAAAGACTACCAATCTGCCGAAGTCGAATATATAAGAATGACACGAATGCCAGAGAAAAAAGTTGGAGCCCCTGTGGAGAAAAATGCCGGCTAAAATGTAAAGATAAGATTGATGAAATATCAAGACAAATGCTTTTAGACGCATTTTTCGGACTCGCAAATCTTAAAAGTGATAGAAACAGCACAAGACTAAACGGCATCTTAAAATTGTGCAGCGTTTGAATTTGGGCATTAATGTCATGCCAATAGTATGGTGCTCAAAACTTTATTCTAACTCAAGAACAATTCTAGTGCTATGATTTGTTGACCTCAGAGTTTGACTAAGCATATTATTAAAAGTGCTCTTGAGTTTTAATAATAATAATAATATACGTCCTGAGTTTTGTTCTGTAATAATGGCCTTATTAGTATGTATTAGAAAAGTGTCATATTTACAAATATGAGTCAAATGTGTTTTTAGATGTTTCTCGTAGAATGGAAGGTTCCTATATATTTTATGTTGCGTTACTATTTTATAAGATAATTTTATTTGAAGTATATAATTAGAGAACGTAAAAGGCTGTCATTATTTTTATTTTTTAATGTAATAATATTATATATTATACTGTTAAGTAAGATATGTTGGTTTTGAGTACTTAATTTAATGTTTTCTTGTTAATTCATTAGCCAATATACTCCTATTGTTAATCACAGACCCCTATATTAGTTGGATTATTATAAATGAATTCAAAATGCTGTTACATTAAAATTTACATTGATTATTCAAAAGGAAGTCAACTAAAAATTAAATTCACCAACACAGGTTCAACTCTGAATACCAAAAAATATACATACATTTGTTAAACAATACGGAAATAACTACAAAAATCCAATTTTCAGCCACAATAAACGATTAAAACACAAGATTTCTATAACATCTATCTTCTATCTGCATTTAAAAAGCTGATCAATACAGAAAACTCCTGCAGTGCACAGGAATACGGTAATCAGTTTTTCGCCTTTACTGAAAAAACTGTTTTTTTGAGTTAACTCTGTTTAGATCTAGGTGTGCGATATGTACAGCTGGCTCTGCCACCTACATTTTCTTTAGGTGTAAAAGTATTATGCAGAAAACACAATTTGGAATAATTAAAAATAAAAATTTTTGTACAACCGACTTCAATATATCTTATTAAGGATAACTCAAAAAGTATTGGTCAAACTTTGATGAAATTTATATGGAACCACATGAAAAGCACCATTTTTCAAGTAAAAAAAGAATAATAGAAAACGGTCCATGAAGACCAAAGTTATGAGGTAACACACATAAAAAAACTTACAGTCGAATTGAGTACCTCCTCCTTTTTAAAGTTGGTAGAAAATAGGGGAATAAGTTTTTAATATAACTATATATAGACGAAGTTCTCGTCATTAGCATAAGCTTGTGATTTCATTTATTAGTCTACAAGAAAGGATCAAAAACCAAAATTTTTAAAAAGTAAAAACTAACTTCAAAAAAGCTAGGGATAAAAAATAATTTACGCATAAATTAATAACTTATTAAGTCCTTTCTATGAAAAAGAATTAAATAATTTTCATATATGTAATTTAAATAGCTTTTAAATTCAAGTCAATGTTAGTGTCTAAACTTTTTTATAGGCGAGGGGGTAAACGAGCATACGACTCACCTGATGGTAAGTGATTACCATCACCCATTAACAACTGCAACACCAGAAGAATTGTAGATGCGTTGCTGGCCTTTTAAAAAGGAGTACGCTCTTTTCTTGAAGGTCCTTAAGTCGTATCGGTCCGGAAAAATCTCTGGTGGTAGTCGATTCCACAAGGAAGTTGTGCGAGGAAGAAAATTTCTCTTAAATCGCACAATGGTGGATCGCCAGCCATCCAGATGGTATGGATGGTATCGCGAGTTTTGTCGCGATGTGCGATGGTGAAATTGTGTGGCTGGAATTAGTCCGAACAATTCCTCAGAGCACTCCCCGTGGTAAATGCGATAAAATATGCAGAGATGCAACATCTCTTCACAGTGCCAGTGAGTCAAGTCGATTGGAAAGAAAATAAGTGTGTGTTTTTATTTAAACAAGTGTTTAAATAAAAATAGGCCATGGTTAAGTGGCTGTGACAGTGTTTTAAATACAAACAAGAAATATTCTACTTAATTATTGTTCATAAGAAAAAAATAAGGGAATAAAAAACCGCAAACAAATCGGTTCACCCGTTTAAGAGCTACGGTGTCACATACAAACACGCAGACAGCAGACAGACATAGCAGTCAAACTTATAACACCCTTCTTTTAGTAAAAAAGAGTTAGTAAAAAAGCGGTTCCAAACGTCTAATAAATACAAGTACCTACGAGTATATCAGAGGCATGTGTATTCGGTGTTACTAATAATAATAACACCTAATAATAATTATTAAATGTTATTAGGTGATAAACTTTTATTAAAAAGCAACTTTTCAATTAAATTACATTGTGTAACAAAAAACTTTACCTCAGTGTCAACTGGCAACATCTGGTGAGCAGAAAATTATTAGCCCTGGGAGTTTTGGCGGGAACTTGACCTGGGGCGGTTTGTTGCTCCTGTATTATTGTTTAAATAATGGTTTGAAGTGGACTTTGATATATAAGAGTGGTGCGATTTTGTGTATTAAGTGTCTGCGCATGTGAACTATTAGTGAAAACTGTGAAACAAGTGCTCGATGGTGATGGATTCTCAAGATAAGCTGTTTGTTTGCATAGGCGCCTTTAGATACCATCGCCAACTATCAGCTGCCTGCTGGCTCAAGTTGCCGTCAAAATCTCCCAAGGGCTGCACAATGTGACGCATCAACATATTGTGAAGCAGTGAACTATGAAGAAATTATAATAAAACGAATAAAAATACTCAAGACTTGGCGTAAAGGTCTAGGTACAAGGCCATAAACTCCAAAAAAAAATTATTAGCCCTCATTATACTTAGGTTTTCTGTAATTCACGTAACCGGGTATTGGGTGTCATAATCGCACCAGCAACAAAACTTTTGCTTATGAATTAAAAAAAATAATAAGTAGAACCTTTTTTCAAGTAATTCTGAAACCATGACTTAACTTTTTGACACAACCTCACGCACACATTTCTTTCTTTAGCGGTTAAAATGCTTTTTGCAAATGGTACGTGAGTGCGTGTTTTGGCAATAAGTTGGGCACGGTTTTAGCACAGTATAAATATATAGAAGGAAGTTTTAGCTTGGCTTTTGCGTCACTTGACGACATTTCAAGGGATGGACCATATTCGGTTCTCGTCATATGCCTTAAGGTGGGAAGGTAGGAATTGTTTTGATGAATTATTTTAAATCATGATTCGCTTAAATGTGAACAACTATTTATCTTTATAGAATCGTTATTAATGATGAATCGTCAATGACGGATGCATCTATGAACATACCAGCATTAGCACAGATAAGTACTTCGTAAGTTAGTAGCATTATGATATATATTGTCATACATCATAATACGAATCAAAATATCCACATATAATAAATTTACAACAACTTTCAACTTTTGATTAATTATTAAGGTTCCATTCCCACCATCATGCCGTCTTAGCCTTGGTTTGGCGTTTTGTAAACTTACTTGAGAAATGAATTTAGTGACTCAGATCGATGTATCGATTTCTCATTGTCAATTCATCAATGTCGTCTGATTGTGTCTGTGATCAAATAATAAATAAATAAATATGCATGATAGCCTTAGAATTTCGCTTTGTCGCTGATCATATAAATTAGCGCTAATAATTTTATTTAATCAGAAGACATCTTTGCAATTAATAAAAAATGTTTATTGATTTGAGTTGCTTGCGTATTCTGAAATTTAGGGCGAGCACCCAGCACCCGCGAAGACTTAGTTATATTAATATGATAAAGTAAATTAGTTTAATAATAGAGCGATTTTGCATTTTAGATACTTGTTAAAATATAGACAACAAACTGGAAATTCGAAAGAAATGAATTACTAAAAATTTTTTTTTTTTGGAAACATTATTATGATGGGTGCATATGGGTGTTATTAAACAAATTATAGAGAAGACGTAATGAGAAGTGTACAATTACTGGCGCGCTGGACTTTGCCTTTCTCAAAATGCGGGAGATTTCCTGAATGTTAACACAACGAAATGCCTCTTTATCAAACTAGGCACTCATGTTACTTAAGTTAATCGTTCAAATACTTATTACCTACGTGCATCGATCTCTAATAAAAAACTAGATACACAATCAGTGACAAAAAATGGCGTAACCGAATGTGCACCTACTCGAACTTATGGGTGCACTTTTAATCTAGTGGCATTCGAATGCTCCGACGGTAAACATGCCTCAGTGCTCGTTTAAAAAGTGTAAAAATCACACATCCAGGATGCTAAAAAAGGATGGAATTTCATATTTCCGGTAAGTATTAATATTAACACTATTTAATTGTTATCACTGTATTTTAAATACTGATATTTTGTCAAGAAATCATCGTAAAAGTATTTTTTAAATTAAGTCGTAATAAAATGAGTCATCACTGTTCGAGGTATATGCGTTGATTCTGTTCCATTTGTGGAGACGCTATTGTTTTTTTTTATTATTATTAAAGTGTGATTGTTTTTTTTTTGTTAAATGAGACATTTCTACTGTTTCTCTAAATATTATAGTAACATTTTATAGATTTAATTTTAAATAAGTATGTGGATGTAATAAAATTAAAGATGTAAGATTTTATTTTGTTTTTTTTTAGCTTTCCTCGAGATCCAGTGAGATGTGGAGAATGGATGTCAGTTATAGCACGTCAAAGATCCGAAGAATTCTTCAAGCCGACCCAAAGAAGCGTTGTATGTTCGAAGCATTTTTTAGAAAGTGATGCATATGTGACTACGAAAGGCATCAAGAGGCTACACAAAACAGCTGTACCTCGAATAGTATGTGAAATTTTAATATATTAGGTTCAATTATTGAAGCACATCAATTATTATTAATGTGTTTTGTTTATAGGAAGCAAATGATCATGATGTAGAAGATGAGTCTTCTTTTGATAAAAAAACGATTGAACAATGTTGCTTGCAACCACAAGTAAGTAGTTGTAAATATAACAATGATATTTTTATTTGTTAATATTTTACATTGTATGTTGATTAATTATAACTTCAATTCGTAATGAACTTCTCAGGCTTGATAGCAAAACCTTAAATTTATTTTGTTTTGTATTTTATTTGCTATTTTTGATTATTTTAACATGTGATATAAATCATTATAAAATTATATTTTATCTCGTGTTTTATTATTGTTGATTCATTTCAGATAAATATTGAACCAAGAGTTGCTGAAGTTCTTAACAGCCCAACTTCATCAATAAGTATTGGCTCAATTCTGGATACGCCAAAAAAAGTTTTTATGAAGAAGGAACTTCTTGCTTGCAAAAGGCTTCTAACAATGAAAAACCACAAAATATCAAACTTACGAAAACAAAATAATAGACTAAAGAAAAAATACAGTAATTTGAAGAATGTTCTGTCTCTATTAAATAAACGTCAAACAGTAGATCAGTCATTACTTCATGACCTATCTAAACATATAGAAGTTACAGACACATTTAATGCTATTTATTTAAAGAACGTAAAAGGCAGAAAACGACCATTTTCTCGATATCCACCAGGTGCCAGAAAATTCGCTATCACACTACACTTCTATTCACCAGCTGCGTATAAGTACATACGAAAAATGTTTGACACTTGCCTACCTCACCCGAATACTTTATGCAACTGGTACAGAAGTATAAATGCAGAGCCTGGTTTTACGGGAGAAGCATTTGACAGACTGAAAGAAAAAACAGCTAAAGCCAAAAAGGAAGTCATAGGTGCTATAATTGCTGACGAAATGTCAATACGACAACAGAAAATATGGACTGGTAAACGTTATGAGGGTTTAATTGACATGGGACTTGGCAACACTGACGACACAAATGATATTGCCAGTCAAGTATATGTCATTATGTTAGTAGGTGTAAACGAATCATTTAAAATACCTATAGCTTATTTTTTCATTTCAAGTCTGATAGCTGAAGTAAAGGCCAATTTACTTAAAATTGCTTTAGAAAAATGCCATTCAGTTGGCGTAAGAGTGATATCGTTGACTTTTGATGGTTGTAAAACAAATATTTCTTGTATGAAAATCCTCGGTTGTAACATTGACGATTGTTTGAACATGAAAACTCATTTCAAACACCCTTCAGGCAACTACGAAGTGACTGTGTTTCTAGATGCATGTCACATGGTTAAACTTATGCGTAACACATTTGAGTCCAAAAAGATAATTAAGGATGCCAATCAGAAACTTATAAGATGGGATCTCATAGGTCGTCTTCATAATTTACAAGAAGAAAAGGGACTACATCTTGCCAACAAATTATCTCACCGCCACATAGCATTTTTAAATGAAATAATGAAGGTGAAATTAGCTACGCAACTCTTAAGCCGGAGTGTGGCTAGAGCTATTGAGTTTTGTGAAAAGCAACTACATCTTATCGCTTTTAAAGACTCTAGTGCAATATCCGACTTCATTTTAATTTTAAATAATATTTTTGACATATTAAACAGTAGGAATCTAAATGATCATGGATACAAAAAACCATTAAGTGTTAGTAATGCTGAACAAATAATGTTATATTTAGTAAAAGCTAAACGATATTTAATATCTTTATGTGTCGATATCCGACGGAAAAAAACCATAAAAAATAAAAACGAAAAGAGAGTGGTTTACACCTCGGAAAATATTCCGTTATGGAAGTGCCAAGCGAATACAGGTGTGATTGGACTTTTAGTCGGCATTGAAAGTTTGACATATTTGTACAAGTCTCTGGTGGAACCTGGTACCCTTTCTTTTCTTCCAAGTTATAAATTTAGCCAAGACCATGTAGAAATATTTTTTGGTCATTTGCGAAGTCATGGCGGTCATAATAATAACCCCAATGCAGTGCAGCTAAAGTCCGCATATAAGAAAATGCTAATGCATTTAGAACTATGTAATAAATTTACAGGAAATGCTATACCGCTTGAAAATATTCCAATTTTAAGTGGTAACAATACAATTTCCACTTTAAATATAACTTCAATAGGATATCGCTCAGAAAATGAAATAGAAATCATTAATTCCAGTAACAACTTAGAAGACACACATATACAAAAAAACTGTGACATATTATCGTTGGAACTCAATGAATCCGAATACAGATCTGAATATGTCGACCAAATCGTGGGGTATATAGCTGGAAACGTGGTACGCCAGTTGGTAAAAACTATGAAATGTAACGCGTGTGTAAATAGTTTACTAGCTCAAGATAGGCTTTTTTTTCACAAACTTATTGATGTGAAAAACCTAGGGGGACTTTATTCATCTTTAGATGTATTTCTTGTTTGTAAAAAAACAGAAGTTGCAATTAGGCACTACCACATATGTACTAACAAAAATCTCGATATTTCACAAATTTGCAGCAAGGTATTGCCATCATTTTTAGGTGTCGACATATTTTCATCATGTCACGATAATAATCATAGATTTATTACAATAAAATCTATTGCCGAACGCTACCTTAAAGTAAGATTGCATTACATAGCAAAAAAAGATACAGAAAAAAATAAAAATCTATCGAAAAGACGATTATTTAATAAACTCATATTATTTCAAGGAAACTAATAAAATAATTATTCAGAATGTGGTCTATCTTATATAGGATAAACTAAAGGATTCATAAAAACCCGCGTTAAAGAACACATAGCTGACGTGAAGAATCGACGCTCTGAGAAGTCTGCAGTCTGAGAATATGTACAGGATCGCCACCGTCACTACATTAGATTTGATAGACCACAAATCCTCGCTAAAGAACACCAATTCCTTCTAAGGATGATTCGTGAGACTATTGAAATCAAAAAACATCCTGATTTCAATAGAGAAGATGGCTGGGTGTTACCATCTGCTTGAGATCCCATAATCAATAAAATTAAATCCCAACCCAAGCATACAACTGCAAGACTTCAAAACACTAAGTTCATACTGTGTAAATCGGAACAAAAAATAATCATTTTTAATCTGGAGCTAGCCGAGGTTAACTGTGACATTGAGACGTCATACACCTCAGTCCCCCCGTGACCATGGGTGCTGTAAAGTACTCGAAACGTCGGGGACATAAAGTAAGTTAATATACGCAATAAAATCTTTAAAGAAAATATTTAAATTTGTAGTGTTCTTGTAAATTAAGAAATCATTATAATTATTCAGTGTTATCCGTTTTTTTTAACATCTATAAATATGAACACAAAAATTTAGACAATAATATTCTTAGATTTTGCAAGAACTTTCTGTATTTATTTTTTATATTTAGTAAATTTAACAAATATATAAATATAAATAAATAATTATTACTGTTTCAATTACTTTCATTACTAAATTAATGTGGTGCCCTATCCAAAAGCATATTTACATTCAGGTAATAATATAACCATTACACATATACACCATAGAATAGAATAGAATATGTTTTATTAAGTAGACCAATTATATAAAACAAGTTTAAGAAAATTATAAAATTAAAATTACAGTAACAAAAATATTGTGCAGTTCGACTCCACTCTCCTTGTCCAAGCGACGAGCCTCGGTCGTAAAATTTTATGGCTTTTTATTGACACTTTGTAATTCTGACTTTAAGCAATGCGCGTAAGGTTGAATTTGTTTTATTATCGATTGACCAGCGAGAAGGTATATTTATTTCAACTAGAATTACGTCACAACATTTGGCGACAGTTTTTAAAGAACTTTTGTATGGGATTGTGCATCTAGTTTTTTATTAGTGATCGATGCCTACGTGCAATATTAACATTCCTGAGTAGCCTTTGCATAAATTCAAGGCCTTTTCCCCAGCCCCATTCAATATTTTTAATAGTTTTTTATAGAAAAAAGGTGAGAAATGAGTACACAATACATGTGATGGCATGTGTATTCTGTCGCCCATAGACTACATGTGTCATCAATTAAGAACCAGTAAATAGTCTCTATTCCGCACGGCTCTACCACGTATAGATTTTAAATTACTTACTAGAACCACCAGTTTTATTATTAAAATACTATTTAATTCAAATATTTATTGTTATAATGCCTCTGTTATAATGTATTCAAATTATGCTTACAATATTTCGTCCACAATGTTCTAATGTGTGTATCTGAAAGTATTTTTTTGTAAACACTGTTCGTTTAGGTGATTAAATCTATGTTGTAAGTTTTTAATTATTTCTTTTAAATGACCTAGACGACTTTGAAAGGATTTCAAGGATTTTATTTCTTGACGTTATAGTGTGTTATGACTCGCGTTTCTACAAATAAAACCTAGGCTTAATGGGTACCTCTTTCATTATATTCAATGAGTGTTACTTAGGTGATTTATGTGGCTCCATATGACGCATTTACATGACGTAACACGCTATTTATTAATCTGAAATATTAATAAGTTTAGGTGAACGTTTTCAGAATATTAAATTATTTTTAAGGAAGTGTCTATTCTTGCGATAATCGAACGATTGTTTTTTTTTCTTATTAATACGATTATCGTATTATTTATTGCATGCCTTAAGCGCAAAGCGCGGAGGTATGTTCTCCTAGCGCCTAAAAACCAAGATTCCAACGTTTTGTTTCATGAAATCGTATCTAACAATCTTATTGAATATAAAAATTATATAAAAAGCATAGCGTTAGAAAGATAAATGATTGTTGAACTTATTTTTTTTTTAAATCGATCAATTGCTATTTTTACGTCTATCATGTGGGAAGCCATGGAATGTAAATGGCAGTTTAATTTTGTTTTGTTTAGTTATAATTAAATTTTTGCGGCTGAGAAATAGCGAAATTTTCGGTGTTTTGAGCAGCCTTGTATTAATTTATTTTATTAAATACACTTTGACTCACTCCCGGCATCAGAGTATGTTTTTACTCCGGGCTCAGCCGTTGTCGTGAGTGGTCGTTTGTTTACAGCGATTTGTGCTGAAAAATATCGATCGCTTTAGAAATACAAAATATCCCAATAACTAAATTTGATACATACTTGACCAAGGTAGGATATTATTAATATTACTTTTATAATCACAGATTTTTATTACAATATTTTGTTTCGCTAAAAGCACGCAGGATTTATATATAAGTATACTTATACATACGTCTTGGATTTTATGGAAAACTAAAGGTGTACTTCAATATCTGCTACTAGAATTCCAACTAGGTGTGCCGAGATTATGCTCATAATGTTAGTTATGATGAGACCTTGAAGGTTTACTTCGGTGAATGCTACTGGAACTCCTCGAAGAGTAGTACTAGTAATAGGTGTGCTGAGTTTGGGCTCGTTTTGTTAGTTATGATGAGACCTTACCTCCAAACAGTGGCAGATTTATTCTTGACTGAAACTGGCACGTGTTTAGGGGCGCAAAGTTAAGAAGGCGCGTTTTAAGCGAAAAAAAAACGTCGTATTTGATTACTCCTAAATCGCTCTTACTCTCTCATCATATTTTTCATTTATGTCCCCTGTTAATGGTACTCGTATCCTAATTATTTTGCAATTATAAAACTATATTATAAATTATAATATAGTAGTAGTATAATTATAATATAGTTTATTTGCAAAATGAGTATATTTAATTTATAATAGATATAATATGGCCCCTAGAGGGGCGTCTATGAGGTGCTAGGCTAACTTAGGACGCAGTCGACATTTAATCCGCTTCTGCCTCCGAACTTGATAGAGTGATCTAAAAGTGTACTTCGATTAATGCTACTGGAACTCCTCGAAGAGCAGAACTAGGTGTACCGAGTTTAGCCTCGTTTTGTTAGTTATGATGAGCCCTTACCTTCGGACTTGAAAGAGTGATCTGAGCGTGTACTTTGATTTCTGCTACTGGAACTGCTCGACGAGGAGAACTATATGTGCAGCTCCGCGATGTTAGCACCTCATGTGCGGAATTTCAATTTACCAATTATACCATCTGAAAGGTCAGAAATTGGTCATAAAAGGTCAGTTGATCCTATTAATTGGTCAGCGTTAGAAACATTTTTATTAAGGGTTAAAGTTTTTCAAGGTCATTGAGAAGTTTTAGCACCTCATTCGCGAAAAATATAAAAAATAAAAATATGCGTGATTGAGAAGCATTCGCTGATAATTGGTCAGCTTATATAAATATTTGGTCAGTTTAATTTAATATTTAAAAAAAATAAGTTGGCATTGTCGTAACGCGCATGCTTTGGGACGGTTAATTGTATCAGGACAGTGAGCACTTATACACAGCTTTTTACTATAAGCGAGACGGAGGGGGGGGGGAGGGATATTTTTTATATTTTTTATATCAGGATCGAATTTATTTGTGACCCATGATCAACGGTATACTTGGTGCTATCGCCTGTCTTAGTTTTCGGGAGCGTTCCAAAAATACCCTGTATATAATATATATATATATAATATATATATATATATATTATATATACATTATATATATATATATATATATATATATATATATATATATATATATATATATATATTATATACAGGGTATTTTTGGAACGCTCCCGAAAACTAAGACAGGCGATAGCACCAAGTATACCGTTGATCATGGGTCACAAATAAATTCGATCCTGATGAAAAAAAATCATCTTTTTACAACGTTTTATTAGCTTTATTCACGCGCCATCATGTTAGTACAGCTAAATGAAACGATAATTTCATAAAAAAAATCATGAAAATACTGAAACCTAAAACCAGCAGTGGAATAACTGAATTCATATCAGCTGATTAAAGGTCAATGTACGCGCGAACGCAAATTCGCGCGGTCCGCAACTAGCGGGCCATACCACAATACCTAATAATTTACAACACTTGTCTAAATACCTAACTTATCTACTTAACCTACTATTTTGCCACTGTACTTGTCTCCACGTAGCCATTTTAATCCGAATTTACAGGTTAAATAACCCAAATAACTGGTTCGATTTCCCGCTAATGAAAAAATACATAAATGAAATGTAACCAAGGTTAGAGTCATGCGTTTTTATTCATCGTGCAGGTATGTTTATTATTCTCATGTATTCAGTTATGTATGTATTCAGATTAGTTCAGTACTAAGTTATTTAAAAAAATTAGTTATGAAACAGCTTACCGCTCTAAATCCTCCGTGGTCTTATGAGATGCGGCTCAAATTGTGCTCCATTCATTTCAAGGCAGATTTGGGCTCGGTGTTGCGTCTCCTCATGGAGGCGGGCATCATCGTGTGGTCTTCGACACAGTCCGTACGTAGTTTGTCGAAAACATCCACGATCCTTTTGTAGTTTCGTCAGCACTATCACACTCACGATTAAAAACCCTTTCTTTCACATACCCCACAGAAAGAAGTCTAACGGGGTCAGATCTGGTGCGCGAGGTGGCCAAGCGTGTGGTCCTAGTCCGCCAAATCCAGCGATCATCAAATAGCTCATTGAGGCGCTCACGGACTAACCTCACTACATGTGGAGGGGCACTATCATACTGGAACCATGTGCGGCGATATTCAGCCAACAATAGGTCGTCTAAAATGTCTGTCAACTGTTCATTTATAAAGTTTAGGTATCGCTGTCCGTTCAGTCGCTGTGGCAGAAACACTAGTCCCAGTATGCGATCCTTAAATAAACCTGCCCATACGTTAACCGACCATCGGGTTTGGTGCCCGGTTTGTCGAACAGCGTGCGGGTTAAACTCTGAATACACGTGTGTATTTCTTCGGTTCCACAGGCCGTTTCTGGTAAATGTCGACTCATCCGTCCAGATAATGTGCTCAATGGAACCAGCCACACGTTGTTGCTGGTATAATAACCAACGGCAGAAAACTCGTCGGCGGTCGTGATCGCCGGGAACTAAAGCTTGCACTTTGTGCAATTTGTATGGGCGCATTCGCTTACGCTTCAACACTTTGTGCACTGCACAGTATGACACACTTGTTCCATCCCGACGTCTTAACAATTTATTTAGCGATACTTCGTGTACCAAGGTTCGGATACATAACATGTTGTCGTATTGACAATCACTATAAACGTACGCGTTAAGCATTATTAAAACAAATAACGAACAAGAATAATACCAACACGTAATCACAATTTAATAAACAAATCGACAAAACTGAAACCTACTGCGTCACAGCGTGATGCGACACGAGTCGGGCGGGTTATATTATTTCGCACCGAGCTAGATATAGGTCGAGTGGAGGGAGGTTACAGTCGCGTTCTAAAGTACTACATGGTATTGGGATATTGTTTTATAATATTATAGTAAGTAATTAATTGAATCATATTAGGTGCCTTACTTGGAATTAAAAATGGATAATGTTTACTTGAGCATTATTTGTTATTTCTATCGTAAAATATAAAGTAGTTTGTAACAAGAAAACTTAAGGTAAGGGTGGCACGCCGTCCATTATGTCGTCTTGAGTCACATGGAAGCCAGATGTTGAAGATGTGTTGGTGTTACTGGATGCTACTTCATCATCACTTTCATCTTCGCTTAAGCTTCCGTCATCAGGTCTATCACATGGTAATTTTTTCGGTATTCTTCCTCAACACTTTTAAATTTACTGCACAATTTTCCCCATTCACCTTCTCCTATCATATTTACCTTTTCGTTCACTAGTTTAGTCATAAAACAATAGATATAAATAATTTTTCTTTCCTTCCTTTTTAAAACATCGTCGCGAGTCGCAAAGTAAGCTGTGTATGCGACTGTATTTTTGCAGCGAACAAAGCGCGGGAACCAATAGCATGCAGGCACAGTAATACTGGCGGATTGTTCCCCCGTCGCGCCCCCTTCGTACCAATATGTGATAAATCGCTCAGTGACCAAGTTCAAGGCCAGCGTTCTTTTTTCACCGTTAGCGCGTACATTAACCTCCATTAGTAAGGTGATATCAATTCAGTTTTCACTGCTGGTTTTAGATTTCAGAATTTTCATGATTTTTTTTTATGAAATTATCGTTTCATTTAGCTGTACTAACGTGATGGCGCGTGAATAAAGCTAATAAAACGTTGTAAAAAGATATTTTTTTTTTCATCAGGATCGAATTTATTTGTGACCCATGATCAAAGGTATACTTGGTGCTGTCGCCTGTCTTAGTTTTCGGGAGCGTTCCAAAAATACCCTGTATATATATATATATAATAATTGTTACGGCCGGCAGCTGCCTATCCCAGGAGTAGAATCCTTCGCGGCCCATAGACGAAGAAGCTACAGGCAGATGCTGGTCGGGCGTCCTCACGCCACGGGTTAAAAGTCTAATTACACTAAACAATCCGGGGGGAGCGTTACAATTACTGAACAGAGCTTACTTACCTCTATTCAAGGCGACTGGTCCCTCAGGATTCGGTCAGGTCTCGTGTGGATGTATTGTGCTAGAAAGTAAAGGTCAGTGATGTGTATTTGGGTGTGGCTGGTAGTGTTATTGACCTTATTTGACCGTTCCCCCTGCAGCAGTTCGGCCTCAGCTCCTCTCCAAGCTAAGGTCGCCTTCCGCAGTCACTTTCTTCCTTTGTTACGATTGACTCGCGAAAATGAACACAGAACGTACGGGTCAAAGGTCACCGTTATTTCTAGAATATTAACTACCGCACTAGTAACTAATACAGTCGAATCCACTTATACAGATTCTGCGTTAAACCTAAAGTCCCGGGTAAACTCTCAACAAGCGCTACCATTCCCAGTGGTATATTTACTATACGCGCCTAACATAAAATTAGATCTAAGAGCTCCCAAACAAAAGGACTGCCTTCTCTTTCGACGCGAAGAAGGCATCTAATTTTTCGCTCTCGACTCCCACCGTTCAGTCAACTCGGACGTTCAACACACACAAACGTCATTCCGTATCGACCGAGCCGAGTGCCATCTAACGTCGATGCCTGACACTAACGCTTTTGCGTGAACAAACCCCCGTCCCGGACATAAGGATTTAGGTCCGCGAGCAAACCGGTCAGCGGGACAGGGTCGCGACGGCAAGTTGCAAGATCGAATCTACAACCAAACTAGGCCACCTTACGCACCCAATCAGATCTTGCAACACTAACCAACGCCCCAAAATTGCAGCCCTAACGTGGGCTAGCCGGAGAGTTGAACTGGATGCCCTTCCTGGACATCGCAGCACATAAATAAGTCCTATTCCTAGACAGAAGTCAGACGACCTCCTTCAAACACCTATCTGCGCTCCTATGATTAGTTCCGCAATTCGACCGGATCAGGTCTGCAAACAGCGACGCGACACGAAGCGGCCCAGAGGGACCTTCAAGCTTCAGTGCAGAGAGCACCCCCAAATTCCCCATGAACGTCGTCTGTGGAGAGCTGAACGAAACGCACAGATGGTCCCTAGCAGGTGATCCTATGCTCATATTTCAACTAATTTTTCAAAAGCATCAATGTTCAATTACAGAATTAATTAAAACAAGTAATCACCGATGCACATAGGTCAACTTGGCAAAGTAAACAAAACAATAAACGTAAGGGACAGCCCTATCTCTTATTTCAAATAAATATCTTAGACAGTGCCAACAAAATCTAAACCAAAAGAGAATTGACTCCTATTTCCTTCGGTAACCACAGGGTTATCTAATTTCAATCTTCCTTATCACAAAGCAAAATGATTAAACACTATCACAAACATATACATAATTTTCAAAATAGAGCGCCATTCAAATTTCAAATGAATTCAAACTTCCCTTCAGCACAGGCGCGACAATCAAATACAATTACAAGCATACGCCCAAGCATTCAAAAAGGGCACACAATTTAATCTCCATTTTCCGTGCAACAACAAACGCAGTGATCAAATGTATTTACAAAACATATGCAGCAGCATTTAAAGGAGTATTTTAAATTCAATTCTTTTAATCACAACCGCTACAATATGAATTTCGCGGAAAACTCAAAGCATTTTAATTTAAATTTAAAGAATTTTTAGCTAAGTGCTCGACCAAACCAAATCTAATACCCCTTGAGAGCGTGATTCAACGCTCCAGGGGGCCCTAATCTTCCCACCACCAAGTGGAGGCCACACCGCGTGAACCCGATACTGACAGAGCGCAACCGCTAACGGTCGCCACTCGGGTTGTACGCCCTCACTGAGGCCGTCGGCAACAGAACAGCTTGACAAGTGGACTGTTGACGGCTTAAGGCTCAGTAGAGGCAGCCATGGTGGGAGATAAGGCGGCAGCTAGCTAGGGCCGCCTCCATCAAATGGGGTACAGTGGTACACCAGTCGCGGCCACTCAGCTAACGGGAGTGGGAAGGGTCCAGCGGACCGATGAGTGGCCGTGAAGTTCCTCTTCGCACGCTGAGGGGGGGTGATGACACCCCCGCCCCTGGGGGAATTACCCCCCGACTGGTCGGGGGAGGGACCCCTTTCAAACCTAGGGGCCTGGTGGCTAGCCGGCGGGCGCCGAGCGTCGCCCGTCAGAGGGAGTGGCGGAGCGCCCCCGCCCGTGGGGGTCGAGGGCCTGGCAGCGCCCCGAGAGGAGACGCCGTTTGCACCCAGGCACAGTACGGCATGGTGATTGCCCCGGCAATGCAGACAGAGCCGCTGGTGCGGACAGTCTCGCTGAAGGTGCCCTTCCAAACAGGAGTAGCACCAGCGGCGCTCCTTGACGATAGTTCGCCTCGCCGGAACCGGCCCACTCAATAATTTTGGGCAAGACGTTACCCGGTGATCAGATGCTCGACAATAGTAGCAGGGGGGGGTTGACGACGACTTGCCCGGCGGATTTCGCCTCTCACTGGGCACGGCTCGTAAGTCGTCGACGGTGCCCGCCGCGTGCTCGATCTGTCGGCACTGCTCCTCCAAAAACCGCAGCAGGTCATAGAAGGGCGGAATATAGGAGGCCTCGTCCCCGCCGTACCTCTCCTCAAAATGCATTTGAAGGTCGAGAGGTAGACGGGACAGCACGATGCGGAGCAACAAGAAGGCCCATTCGCCCACTGGTAAATCCAGCCGCCTCAACATATTACAGGCCACCAAGACTGGATCCAACAGGTCCGGACGTAGTCTGGCCCGGTCACTCAGCAGCGGGAGGCTCAGAAGCTGCTTAACATGTTCGTCCGCAATTCGCCGGACGTTGGCGTATCTTCTGGCTAGGAGGTCCCGAGCAGTCTGGTAGGCGTCGTCCGACAAGCTCAAATGGCTGACAACGCCCAGGGCCTCCCCCTCCAGTGAGGCCAAGAGGTACGCCATCTTCTGGCTCGGAGTCAAGTCACTCCGGGCGTCCACTAGGCCGTCGAAAAGACCAACGAAGGTGAGCCACTCGGAAAGGACCCCGGAGAACTTTGGCAAGTCCAGAGTTGGGAGTCGTCCCAACAGCTCCGGCTGAGGCTGCTTCCGAACGGACTCGGGCAGGCCACTCGTCCGAGCTTCACGCGCCTCTTCGGCATACCTGCCTTCAGCCTCGATCAACTCGTCCGTGAGCCACAAGAACTGCTCGTAGTCTGCGAAGCAGGAGTCCAGAACTCCCTTTTCCACATCCGAATCCTCGAGCTCAGCGTAAGCCTCCTCCACTGCAGCCCTTCGAGCATCGACCTGCTCGAACCGCTTCATCAAATTATGGACCCTATCCGGTCGACCTATCAAAGCATGGGCGCTGGTGGCCCAGCGTAACTCAGTCCGCAGGCAACGGATTAGCATCTTGGGCGAGGACATCACTACTAAATACAAATTACGACGCCGCTCGAGCACAATTACAAAAATAACAAATAAAAAATACAAAAAAATTAACAGCTAACCAATGCAGTTCCTATCAAATCGAGTTGAATAGAAATTACACAAATAAGAACCGCTATTTATTAAATCAAACACAAGTTAGTACAAAAGAAAAGGCAAATCAAATTAACAATAACAAATACTAGTGCGATCAAATCAAGTTAAATTCAAATTACGTAAATACAAATTACCACTCCTTAGTTCAAATACAAATTACAATACGAAAGATACATAACGAAGATACACATCAACAAAAAATACCTTGCTCGGAAATCGACCCTTCGATAAGTAATACACTACAACCATCCGACAACGATAATTAACCGATTACGTAAAAATAACCATCTACCTACATGACGCAATCTCCCGCTTGCGCGCGAACCGGGCGTGGTTTTTCAAATTTACCCGCAAACAACAAAGCAAGCTAACAAAGAAAGGAATTTTATTATTACGTATATAATAAAAAATATATTTTTACGTATTACGGACGGGCGTGATTGTAGACACAAAATTAAACCAATCAACCCAACGCTCCCTGCCACCAAAATTATTTAATTTTTATCAAATACTATGGTCGGTGGATCGACCGGGAATCGATCCCAGAACCACGCTCTGCTACCAAATGTTACGGCCGGCAGCTGCCTATCCCAGGAGTAGAATCCTTCGCGGCCCATAGACGAAGAAGCTACAGGCAGATGCTGGTCGGGCGTCCTCACGCCACGGGTTAAAAGTCTAATTACACTAAACAATCCGGGGGGAGCGTTACAATTACTGAACAGAGCTTACTTACCTCTATTCAAGGCGACTGGTCCCTCAGGATTCGGCCAGGTCTCGTGTGGATGTATTGTGCTAGAAAGTAAAGGTCAGTGATGTGTATTTGGGTGTGGCTGGTAGTGTTATTGACCTTATTTGACCGTTCCCCCTGCAGCAGTTCGGCCTCAGCTCCTCTCCAAGCTAAGGTCGCCTTCCGCAGTCACTTTCTTCCTTTGTTACGATTGACTCGCGAAAATGAACACAGAACGTACGGGTCAAAGGTCACCGTTATTTCTAGAATATTAACTACCGCACTAGTAACTAATACAGTCGAATCCACTTATACAGATTCTGCGTTAAACCTAAAGTCCCGGGTAAACTCTCAACAAGCGCTACCATTCCCAGTGGTATATTTACTATACGCGCCTAACATAAAATTAGATCTAAGAGCTCCCAAACAAAAGGACTGCCTTCTCTTTCGACGCGAAGAAGGCATCTAATTTTTCGCTCTCGACTCCCACCGTTCAGTCAACTCGGACGTTCAACACACACAAACGTCATTCCGTATCGACCGAGCCGAGTGCCATCTAACGTCGGTGCCTGACACTAACGCTTTTGCGTGAACAATATAAATAGCAATATATAATAATTGAAAAAATTTATCATAACTAAACAAAATAAAATTTAACTGCCATTTACATTTCATGACTTCCCACATGATAGATGAAAAGTTTTAAAAATAGATTGAGTTACAATTAACCGTCCCAAAGCATGCACGTTACGACAATGCCAACTTATTTTTTTTTTAATATTAAATAAAACTGACCAAATATTTATATAAGCTGACCAATTATCAGCGAATGCTTCCCGATCGCGCATATTTTTTATTTTTATTTTTTTCGCGAATGAGGTGCTAAAATTTCTCAATGACCTTGAAAAACTTTAACCCTTAATAAAAATGTTTCTAACACTGACCAATTACTAAGATCAACTGACCTTTTATGACCAATTTCTGGCCTTTCAGATGGTATAATTGCTAAATCGAAATTCCGCACATGAGGTGCTAATATCGCGGAGCTTATATGTGCCGAGTTTGGGCTAATTTTGTTAGTTATGACTAGACCTTACCTCCGGACTTAACGGAGTGACTTGAAGGCTTACTTCGGTGGTTGATACTGGAACTCTGTGACGAATAGAACTACAAATTACATTCCTTTTAATTTATTCTTTACCATAATATGAGCATTATGAGTCGTGCACTTTTGGATTTTCCAAAGATTCTTTTAGTTGAAGTTTGACATAAAATTATCTAAAAATTGGATGTATAGTAATAAGTTTATTTGTGAAAACTTGTGTGTATTTAAACTACTTTAAGAAATTTATGTATAATCATATTATACGTAATTTTTTTAATTCGCTTAAGGCACGCACAATTGGATTTACCAATAGTTTTATTTGTTTTATTGGTCCGATATATTTTAAATATGTATTTTACAATTAAAAAATTAATATATATATATATATATATACACCCAATACAACTGTAATAAAGCTGCAGCATGGCTCTACCGCGTAAAATGTGCATTAAAAACATAATTTTTATCGTGCGTCGGCGTTGGCGTCATAAGAGTTGAATATGGGAAATGTCAGAAAAACTTCATGGCTTCTGACAGCCCCTACCTGTCTATACCATCCCGTTCGCAGCAGACGTAAAATACCCAGGCCGGCGACGGAGAGCAGCATCAAAGGTGCGACACGTCTAAGTACTACGATCGATAATCCCAAGTGTGATGATTAAGGCAAATCCTATTTACTATGGGAAAGGCTTAGGCTTAGCTTTCCATTGACGTCAGTGGAGTTTGGTGTTGATACGTATTTTTACAGAAAGATTACACTATTATAAGCACACACACAATGTCTCAATATACGGAAACGCGTAATTTTTGAGAAAAGAATAATTGAAAATCAATTATTCTTGCAATGTTTACGTCTAATTTGCTAATAAACTGGCGCCATTTTGTAATGTCATTGTCGACGTCAATAGGGATGTCGATTCTTTCCGAAAAAGGTCGATTTTTAAATCGATTCAAATCGTAAGCTGATGTATCGGTTCACAAAAAATCGATTTCTAAAATGTCTATATTTTTTTAATGTTTCTATTTATAATGTAAATATAAACCCATTTTATGAAAAACAAGAAAGATACCATGATAAATGATCTCTTATTGAAATTTGTTTTATTTAACAGTACCTATTAGGGCAGATAAATAAAATAGGTTAGGTTCAACTTATGTCAAAGAACCGAATTGATTGACCCCGACTCCACCTGGTACGAGTCTGTCCTACCCCTAGAGTGGTTTTATAGAGCCGGAGGCGCGTAGGGGGAGCAGCCTCCGCCTGCCGTAACAAATCGTAGGCATCGGACGAGCCGGAGCGGCTGAGGCTGGTCGCCGAAGGCGACCAACAAGCCGAAGCTGCGGAGGCGAGGAGGGATGCCTGCGATTTGTTACGCTAAGGCGTAGAGGCTGCTCTTCCCGCAGCGCCGGAGAGGTAGCAGTCTCAAAATAGATACAGAAATCCTTCTGAATCAGTCCCCCTATATTTTATGATGAAGGGGATTTTTTTCTCATAAAATGGATATATATTTACATTATAAATGCAAACATGAAAAAAATATAGATATTTTAGAAATCGATTTTTTAGGAATCGATACATCAGCTTACGATTTGAATCGATTTAAAAAACGACCTTTTTCGGAAAGAATCGACATCCCTATTGACGTCGACAATGACATTACAAAATGGCGCCAGTTTATTAGCAGATTAGACATAAACATTGCAAGAATAATTGATTTTCAATTATTCTTTTCTCAAAAATTACGCGTTTCCGTATATTGAGACTTTGTGTGTGTGCTTATAATAGTGTAATCTTTCTGTAAAAATACGTATCAACACCAAACTCCACTGACGTCAATGGAAAGTCGTACCAAGGCTTATGTCAAACTATGAACTTTTACTGGCTGATAAAAGAAAATTAAAAAAAAATAATTTAAATATAAGCTGTTGCTAATCATACGATAATCACAGACAAACAGTCTTACGATAATCGTGTGATTAAAAAAATATTATTCAAACGATAACGGTATAAATATTAAATACTTTTTTGACCCATATTTTTTTAGTTCAATCCTTTAAATATTATATTTTATATCATTATAATTTACGCGGATTTAGGGTAGCACAAGGGTCGCTCCAGTTGCATACAGTTGCATACGCCCCTGTTCATACCGCTGGTGTTTCGAAGGATGCAGTTCGTCAATGCGGGTTCACAGAAGTTCAACATCCACCTTACAGTCCAGACATGGCCCCGTCCGACTATTATTTATTTCCAAATTTAAAGCGGGACTTAAGAGGAAGAAAATTTTCAAGCGATGAAGAGTTGCAGGCGGCCGTCTTCAGTCATTTTGAGGATAAAAAATGTGATTATTTTTATAAAGGTTTAGAGATGTTGATTCACAGATGTCAGAAGTGTGTTAGTATTCATGGTGATTATATTGAAAAATAAAATTGGTTTCGTTTCATTTCCTTCATTGGTTCATAGTTAGGCCAATTCATTATGGGACCGCCTACGTATTTCCAAGAACAAGAAGAAACAAAAATATAATAATTGAACAAATTAAACTTTAATTAAATAATATGCCTTTATGCCTTTTTTACCGGGCGTTGTAATTTGCGTTCCTGTGGTTTATGTGGTTTCCGGTTCTTTAACTATTTTGGAAATGAATCCAAACGACTAACATCTGAAAAAGAAATGAATTGCATTAACCAATCCATTTATCGGAAATACGAAAGGAAGGAACAAACCATAGCAATACTGATCTGTAGCAGCTGACACTCTTTTATAGACCTGATTGAAAGGCATTATCGGTGCTTGCCCTCGAGCTTCTTGCTCACAAAAGTTTAATACTTTTAAAATAATGTTTCGGGCATCACTTTTAATGGTTTTCGGCATTTTTTATTTTTCTATAAACTCTCAAAACAATGACGTATCGAGTGACATTTAATAAAATGGCGGCTATAGTTCACAATTTTGCCGCAGCTGTCAGTTCACAGATAAGTTGGTGGGACTATAAACCAATCTTGCAATATCAGTGACAGTAAGTTAAGATGCAACCATAGATAAATAGACATGTAGCAAGCTAGATGCAACTGGAGCGACCCTTGTGCTACCCTAAATCCGCGTAAATTATAATGATATAAAATATAATATTTAAAGGATTGAACTAAAAAAATATGGGTCAAAAAAGTATTTAATATTTATACCGTTATCGTTTGAATAATATTTTTTTAATCACACGATTATCGTAAGACTGTTTGTCTGTGATTATCGTATGATTAGCAACAGCTTATATTTAAATTATTTTTTTTTCATTTTCTTTTATCAGCCAGTAAAAGTTCATAGTTTGACATAAGCCTTTCCCATAGTAAATAGGATTTGCCTTAATCATCACACTTGGGATTATCGATCGTAGTACTTAGACGTGTCGCACCTTTGATGCTGCTCTCCGTCGCCGGCCTGGGTATTTTACGTCTGCTGCGAACGGGATGGTATAGACAGGTAGGGGCTGTCAGAAGCCATGAAGTTTTTCTGACATTTCCCATATTCAACTCTTATGACGCCAACGCCGACGCACGATAAAAATTATGTTTTTAATGCACATTTTACGCGGTAGAGCCATGCTGCAGCTTTATTACAGTTGTATTGGGTCGACCCGCATGGGAAGGATCGCGCTCTCACAGAATACCAGCGTAAAATAGCTTAGTGCTGCTATGTCTTGTATGATGAGTGCCGGTGCCGGTGGTTTACTGAAAACGAGGTTTTTTTATATACAAACGAGCACACAGTCCACCTGATGGTAAGTGGTTGCTGTCACCCATAGACATCTTCATCTATCCTCGTTTGCGAATCAAAATGCAGATGCATTGTCACCCGTGAGGACTAAGATGGAATACCTCTTTTCCAGTAAAGGAGTCTCCAGTTCTCTACACTCACCATACGAAACACAGCAGTGTTAAACTGCTATTTTACGCTGGTATTCTGTGAGAGCGTGGTCTTTCCCCGGTCGAGCCGACGCATTCGTGCTACAACTATACTGCTAATAAAAGTTAATTCAACCTTATGTAGGTTGTATGGTCAACCCCGTATTTGTATCTTGAAATGTTATTTTCGGGCCAACAATATCCATCTTACCGTGTCCATATCGGACTTCGTTCAAACAATGTGAGAACGAAACGGTAAGAAACTCTTCCTTTTCTTTTACACAACTGAACTTTACACAACGCTTATTTAAAATCTAGTGCGAGCAATGCCTTATATTTGTGGCAAAAGTGGCAGTCACCAAAAACGACCGAGCGAAGGTTAACGAAAGTATAAAACGTTTTCGAAGATTTTGATCATGACATAATAATGGGTACTGCATTTGAAATTTTAATACAACCGGTTCAGCCATTTTAAAGATTAGCCCGGACGGACAGACAGACAGACAAAAATTTTAAAAAGGTACTCATGTCTTAATGGTATACATATAACCCTCTATGCTAAAATTAAAGACTGTTATTTCGAAATAATAGACAGACACTTCAATTTTATTTATATGTATAGATATCTAATATCAAGCTTCTCGTGTCCAAGTTCGAAGACTGAAAACGGCTCACTGGCCTTTTATAGGGTTGCTTTGTGTTATGTGTTTGTGTGCACGACGGTAGTTGACAACTTGGGGATGGTTAGTCGTCTTGCATATAGATTATATACATTATATACGCGAGATGTAAAATAGCCAGATCATCTACTGGGAGAACAAAAGTACAAGAAGTCCGTCACTGCGGCCGGCGGGTAGATTGTTGTTTTAATCAGAATAATTCTTAGTCTGTTTATTTCATTATGTTGCTTAAACACAAAACTATATAAATCACATAATTGTATCATTGCAGGTGCCACACGAATAATAGTGTTGGGTCTTTCTGATTGTTAATGTGCTATCCATACTCGTAGTATGTTGGTAAAATGCGTCTACGACAAGTAAAATAAGTAGCATGGACATTTGCTTACCCTTGTCTGGGTTCACTTTTAGTAGTTAGGCAGTAAAAGTGTGGTAAAAGCGTCACAGAGATAGGGCTACCATACTATGTCATTTTGAAGTCTGGACGTTTCTTTACAATTTAAAAATTTTTACGAAAAATTGTAGTGGTTCAACTGTATTCAATTTGTTTTGCAGTAAGGATTGTGCGACATTGCTTTACTTCAGCTGCGTGTATTACCAGCGTTATTACAAGTTACAGCCTACCACAAGTTGATAGTTGAACATAGGCCTAAGAAAACTGCATCCACAGACTTCACGCATGTTTTATCAGGTCTAAACTCCATCTAGTAGAAATTACCCAATACTGCGCTTGGCAGCACGAGACTCTTCTGAGCCTGACTAATATAGTACGATAATTTGTGCACCTAAATAGTGTCCGTATTGCCTGTTGATAATTTAAATTAATTTAATAACAAAAATTATTTAATTAAATCAAAAAATATTTTTAATTAATGGCACAATAATAAAAGTTCGGACTACATACAGAAGTCCAAAATAAGAATTTTGTATTTGTGTCTAACAACTCAACATGTTCGTATAAATGCGTACATATGGCTACCCTACGCAGAGGTTGTTGGTTGTTTGTGGTCGGTTGCCATGGTGCCGGTATCGCCGCATCTCAGCGTGGCGTCGAATCACACTAGTTCAGTCATTGACCCCTCGCTGATTTATGGACATAGTTCGCATGATTTTTTCCTATTAATTGAGCCAATAAAAGAGCCGGGTACTTTTATTGTTATTGGTAAAATTGGCATTCAGTATAATTGCTTCAAGTGTCGTAATAAATCGAAGTGATTATAATATACTCTGTATGTCACCACAAGCCATACTTTGTATTCGTTAGTACCTAAATGTCATAAATATTATTTAGTATATATCCCAGTAAAGTATATGGTATAGAGTAGTGAACGTGGTAGAGCTACGCTGCAGTGGACAGGTTACATCACATAAAAATCATAATATTTGTCTGGTCATTGAGTTATATGTAGTACATATATTATTTCGATGTGTCTGGTCTTGTCGTTTTCTAAGAAAACGAATTATGATTGGTTTTTATTCAGATAAATGCTGTCCGTGATATAAATTATAACGCGAATGAATATAAAATTGAAACAATTGTTGGCTTTATTCATTCAACTCTAATTTTCAATTCCGTTTAATTTTCTAATTTTCAATTATGTTGTAATTTAACCTATGAATGTACTTTCTGAGGATTGAAAAATCGGTCCTTAGTCTAATTATATTTCATTGTCACAAATTTTCTAATATTATTTTCTAAGTCAGTCACTTTTAGTTTTTCTTTCGATGTTCTTTGTTGAGTTCTAAGGTCAAGTTATATTGGTCTTGTCAGTCTGTCGTCGTTACTGTAGACGTAGGTTATACACTATGTACTGGTGTACAGCCTCGATAAATCTGTCATAGTGGTCTACTGGAACTTCTTCTTAATTAAATTTAATATTTTTTTAATAAAGGGCTAAAGGGTGTAGAGAGCCAGTATAATGAGAGCCAATAATCTTTCGCTCCCCGGAGGTCGCTGGCTATTAGGGACAGAGGTGAAGTTTTTGTTACACAATACTATAGAATTGAGAAGTTGCGTTATAAATAAAATTGTATCGGTTTCTAGAGTATTAGATAAATACACAAAACAATGCCTCAGTGGCTTGTTCCTCAATATTTTTCATATTTTTTTTTTTATAGGATAAGGGTGACAAACGAGCACACAGTCCACCTGATGGTAAGTGCTTGCTGCGGCCCATAGACATCTACATCTATCCTCTATTAGAAATCAAAATGTAGATGCGTTGTCACCCGTGAGGACTAAGATGGAATGCCTCATTTCCAGTAAAAAGGGCCTCCGGCCACCTGCACTCACCAAGCGAAACGCAGAGGTGAACCTCTACTTCACGCTGGTATTCTGTGAGGTCGTGGTACCACCCCGGTTCGAGCCGGCCCATCCGTGCGACAGCAAAAGCTGCTGCCTGGCTCTACCACTGTTAAAATATTTTTTTTACTTTTATTAAGTTTTCTACTTATAGAAATATTTGTAGTTAGTGATTTATTATATTTACGCGAACACTACGCATTGAATAAAACTACTTTTACGGATTCTATCGCGTTTAATTATACTTATTTTTAAAAATTTCCGACGTTTCGGGTGCTTTCCAGCACCCATGGTCACGGGCATAGATTACTGTATAGTCCCGGGGACTGAGGTGATTGCATAGATATAAGAAAAATAGTACTATAACCATAGATATAATACTACTTGTCTTTATCTATGGGTGATTGACGTTCCGATGTCAGTGTAAAGCTGAACGCACATTTATCCGCACCGTACGCATCGTATGCGCCAAGTTTTATTGATGGCCTCGCACATTTGTCCGTATGCATCGTCCGCGCCGTAAGCAAATCTTTTGTATTACCAACAACTTTTGTAGTTTTTTCCAACCACTGGTGTGAAACGGTATAGTGAAATTGATCGCTCGAAATCACTATGGAAAGAAATATAGTAATAGCCTGCTTATTGGCAGAGGAAGAAGAAAAGAAAATTCGAAGGAAAAGAAGATTCTGGATTCATAATATTAATTTAAAAAAGGCAATTGTATGGGGAATATGAAGGGCACATACTTTATTTATAGATTTATTAGATGATGATGAATGATTTTTTTTAGATATTTGCATTCAACATATAATACATTTCAAGAAATTCTACATATACCAAAACCATATCTTTCTATGGAAAACTCAAGATTTAGAAAGCCAATTGAACCAGAAAAAAGAGTTGTTGTATGTTTGAGGTAAGTATTTTTATTGATAATTAAGTAATCAGGTGTAATTGGGTTTTTGAATTAAATTTAACTATTTTTTGTTTTTTCAGTGATTAAATAATTTATCGCTAAGAATACATACTGAGAATCGATGCAAAAAAATCTAATTATGTATAATTAATTACGAATGAATTAAAAGTTATAAAAATACATAAATTATCATGTAAGTCGAAACGACCAGTTATAGTGGAAAATCCACTAAGTTGGCAACATTAGACAATACTGAGTATCAGCACGCGGAGTTTTGGCGGGAACTTGATCGGCGGCGGTTTGCTGCTCCTGTATTATAGTTTAAATAATAGTTTGAAGTGGATTTTGATATGTAAAAGTGGTGCGATTTTATGTATTAACTGTCTACGCATGTGAACTATTAGTGGAAACTGTGAAACAAGTGCTCTGATGGTGATGGATTCTCAAGATAAGCTGTTTGCATAGGCGCCTTTAGATACCATCCCCAACTGTCAGCTGCCTGCTGGCTCAAGTTGCCGTCAAAATCTCCCAAGGGCTGCACAATGTGACGCATCAACATATTGTGAAGCAGTGAACTATGAAGGATAATAATACATAAAGACAAGGCTTGGGGAAATTATAATAAACCGAATAAAAATACTCAAGACTTGGCCTAAAGGTCTAGATACCAGGCCATAAACTCCAAAAAAAAAGTATCAGCACGCGTCGCGTTATATGACGTCATCAGCATTCGTCCTTCGATATCGTATACCTACCGCATTTTATAAAATTCGGCGCGTACGGTGCGGGTGTAATGTACGAGACTTCATATGATTTCATACAACGAATTCTAAAATTCGGCGCGTACGGCGCGGACAAATGTGCGTTCAGCTTTAACCCGGAGTACCTTCAGCTTTTTTAATTATTAGTTTTTCTGCGTAGATCGGACTAAAACTTTGTTTATTTTTTTATTTATAATATAAAATTTGACTAATAATACAAAAATAAGC
This sequence comes from Parnassius glacialis, assembly GCA_033319125.1. Classification (NCBI taxonomy): domain Eukaryota; kingdom Metazoa; phylum Arthropoda; class Insecta; order Lepidoptera; family Papilionidae; genus Parnassius; species Parnassius glacialis. Next base: position 5,863,326 of record JAVANC010000021.1, read on the forward strand.
AAATTCACTTCTTCACCATGTACTTTGTCAAAATTTGACCCCGTTCCAAAATGGCGCCGCCCTGGTGGCAAAAAAGGTCGTGGATCATTACAGGCTGAGAGGCATTCCACCTTAGCTTTTAGTGCTCAGTCCATGGGCTGCAGTACCCACTTCCACTTACCATCAGGAGAACAGTTGGTTCGCTTGTTGATTTAATTTTATAAAATCTAGAGTCTAGACTTTTTGTCGATGGTCTAGATTCTAGACCATCGACAAAAAGTACCGCGAGACGTCTGGTAGGTACTATGAATGCCAATTCGTTTGCAAAAACAGGTGATTATGATTTAACAATCAACAGATTTAATTTATTAGGCTTATAACAACACCACCGCTTTTGAGAGAAGAGAATAATTATTGATCCCATTTTACAGGAAAAGGTGAAACAAATACATCTATGTATACATATATAGCAGTCGTTGGGTTGAAAACTAAAATGTTGCTAATTTCAGCTACTCAATAATAGATGGCGCTATATAGCAAATAGATATAAGCTATTAAATGAAACTCAAATGGTGTTTAGACATTTCTTTATTTCTATTTCTTTTCAAAAGTAGATACAAATAAAATGAAATAATTGTTTCTAAATGACACAACAATCAATGACATATCTTTAATCTGTACAAATTCAAAGTATTCACACAAAATAAAAAAATGATTTTAATACATGAAAATAAGTTAATATGTCTGGAAAATTATGATATTTCGCATTATAACTAAAACTATGGAGGTAAGAAAATAATACTATAAACAATTTTCTTACAAAACGGTGGACGAGATATAAGAAATAAAATCTTAGTGCAAATAGCGTTATGATGTTAAGTAGTGTGAGCCTTGGCTACCTGGGCGCCCCGGGTGAGAAAAATAACTCCTCCTTTAGACCAGTGATTTACTACAATCCCACTTATTTAGTGATTGAATGCACCTATTTAGTATTTTTTAATGTAGCCCCAGATAGTAACCTGGGTTATCTATACCATGACATCGGGATTTCAAATAACTCAGTGCTTTCGTAACCATGGGTTGGAACCTTGGAAGCACTCAAAACCACTACAATTTGAAAATATGTCTTGCTCGTGGCGCCACCTTGCCACTGATGACCCTGGTCGCCCCCGCTACAGCCGCTGCTTATGTTAAGAATTAAGATGCCTTCTCACTAAAGTCCATTATTATACTTACAAATCGCTATTACATAATCATTAATACTCAAATGCAGCGGAGTATATTACAACGTAGAAATTAAAACACTATGTAATAATTTAAATATAATAAACGAAATCATTTTTAGATTCGGCATCAGTCCGTTTCCGTTATTAAATTTTTGTGTAAAAAAAAACGAATTTGTATAGTAGAATTGAATAGCGATGGATACGTAACTGATTGCTGCAGTTTTTTTGATCAGTTTAATTTATTGTGAACAGTAGGCTCTATTTAAATTTTTACGTTTTTAAATTTAAGGTAATTTTGACCTCAAGTATTTTGATATTTTTGTTTTTGATTCTAATTACAGTTATATATATATATATATATATATATATATATATATATATATATATATATATATATATATATATATATATATATCAGTATAGTAGTTTTTTGTCATTTTTATTAACTTTGAGGCTACCAATTATGGAGCGAATGAATAATTTATTTTATTATAAAAAAATAGTTTTCTTTCTGGTGTCTTTCTTGTTGTGTGGACAGAAAGGGATCTAATCATGATTTCGTCATTTAAATGCGAGGACTAAGACGTTGGCACTTAATTATTTTATCTCATTAAGCTTATCTTAACAACATACAGATTGGAACGAATTAAATTAAATAAAATTAAATTGAATACAATTAAAATTAATACTTATCCTTTAAGACGAATCGAAATGCTAATATTATGTACGACACATTTTATTTCGTTAATTTATATACTTTTTAAATACACTTAAAGCAATGAGAGAATATTATAATTAATTTCGTAGCAAAGTTATATAGAGTTTTTTAATTAACATAAATATGGTATATTTAGAAGCACTTAGTCGTGTTTCAAATAAACTTACTGACTAGTTTTTTTAAATATAAATACAAATTTTAACATATTGTTCTATTTATGATGAGTCTGGTGACACTTGTGAGCTGAACAGTTGTTTTTGTCTTTTAATCTCAATGTAATTGTTTTCATTATATATAGCAATAAGCGAAGGATATTTTAGAATATGGTAGAATAGAACAGAATATTTTTATTAAACGTAATTATATTGTAATTAATACTTATTCAAAGTAATTTTTTCTTTTACCACTGGTTCGTTAAACCCCTGTATTGGTTGGTAACAAGCAACAAGCCTAGTGGAAGTTTTGTTTTCAAAGTAGTTATAATAATATATATATTAGGATATAATTATTTTTTAATAATTTGAAATTACAATATTTGAAGTATAGTACGTGAGGATAATATGGTCATCCGGTTAATATGGTCACTTACTTATGACTCAAAAACTACAGTCTTATTTGCATAGAAGGCTCTGTGATACGACAACTCTTCATCAGTCAATTAAATAATAAAGGCTTAAAAAGGGCACTGCTTTTTCGACTCTATTTTGACAGTTGACATTAAAGTAAATATTTACTTAGTTTTTAAGTAGATTTTTCGAAGTGTTCCTAATTATTGCTAAAGCTTGTTTGCTATTATTTTCTTAATATATTAGTTATAGTATACGACTTATTTTTGTCTCTGTTCTCCTCTTAGTTTTGGTTTTATAGCGCGGCAAAGCTTAAGGTGACCATATTACCCTCACACACCTTAAAAATTTTCGAAACACACGATCCATGCCATGTTATCTCATCAAGGGTCACTAATCCTAATCTCATCTTAAATATACTATTGTTTTGCATTCGAAGCTGAATTTATATCATTCATTTAACTTAAAGATGTACCTTAATCTATTTAAGTGTCCTAGGTGTCAATGTTTAGTGCGCTGAATACTTTTACACTAATAAGTACTATTTTATAAAGATATATTTTTATTTCGTTAATATAATAGGAATAATTGTTAATATTATTATTAGCTTTGATTCATGTAACGATAGCCTGAGACTTAGTACACACGATTTTAACATTAGATATAATAATTGAAATTAAGCCTAATTTATATCGTAAAATGGTTATAAATATTATATATAGTATAGGATAAATGAAATAATATCATTAAACAGTTTAATAATTCTTGGAGTAGATAGAATAAAATGGAATAATATCCTTACAGACGATATTCCTAGATATGTTTGCTTGTTACTAGGAGTTAAAAATTAAGCACAAAATTAAACGTTCTGACTACTCTAGAATAGGAAGAGAAGAAGAACGAAGAAGTCTTAGACACGTCTTAAAACATTTTGGTGGTGGAAATAGTTGTGAAATTTTGAAGTGAAATAATCTTTTATTTATAAATTGTTTTCCTAAAGCAACTGTATTCGTTATTGGTCATCGCTGCTCATGTTCGCTCAAAGGCTAAGTATATCCATTCAGCGAGGAAACACAGCCAGCGTTCTTAGCACGATACCACGAGGAGTAGGACTGTATGATAATTTACGTTATTAGTTTTAGTTCTTTTATTATAGTTTTTTTTAAATATTTGTATATATTTAAATGTTATGTAAGTAAAAGAAAGAGACAACTATAATATAACCAAGTCATATTACTTAGAGTCAAATTAAAAAGACGTGTGAAAGTAATAAGTGCGAGGAAATACTTAAATAATGTTAAGAGTGGTTGAATCGGAGTTACATTTTCGAAGGAAAGATTTATAAATCGAAAAAAGCGAGTAGTTTCGAGAAGAGTCCAAGGAAATAGAATTAACCGGCGCCGCGAGCGGGACGGGGGAGTGCCATAGGAGGGGGAGGCGGCATCATGTCGAACTCTTCAACAATCGTTTTTGGGTGGAGCGCGCTTATGTTGTTGTCCACTGTGTACGTCCTGACATGGGTGTGGGTCAGTGCTGGTCGAGCATCATTAACCAGCCAGTCCTCTCTGTCGCGCAGGCGTTTGCGGCGCAAAATTTGCTTGTCTCGTAGATGCTGGAGACGGGCCAGGTGACCCTTGATCTGCTGAGGACTGAGGCCTGTGCGTCCGGAACGGAGGAGCTCCGCGTTGTAACGGAATGACGCTTCCGGGTCGTGACGGTTCCATTTGTAACTGAAAAGAGATTTTATATGGAATATAGAATACAAGAAGTGATACATTGTAGTAGGTTGTGGGTGTATTATGGACAGATTTATACGTAGTAAGTTTCTATTACTGCTTAGGAACCTGTCTAGATTTGCACCGAACTCTTACCTCTTACTGTTGCCAAGGAACAGTGCGTGACCGTGTCCCGGTCTTAAAAGCACAGAGAGCCAATATAAGGCATTCCGTCTTAGTCCTCATAGATGACAACGCATTTTGTAGCCTTTTTCGTTTGAAGTTGTTAACAGGTACATACATGTTTTATAGGATAGGGGTGACAAGCGAGCACACAGTCCACTTGATGGTAAGTGTTTGCTGTGGCTCATAGACATCTACATCTATGCTCGTTTGCGAATCAAAATGCAGATGCGTTGTCACTCGTGAGGACTAAGATGGGACCTCTTTTCCGGTGAAAAGGGTCTCCGGTTCTCTACACTCACCATAGGAAACAGCAGCATTAAGCTGCTATTTTACGCTGGTATTCTGTGAGAGCGTGGTCCTTGCCCGGTCGAGCAGACCCGTTTGTGCTACAACTATACTATTAATATAGCTGCAGCATGGCTCTACCACGTATGACTTGTAATCCTGCAATAGCAACTTACTTACTTTTAACAGTGGTAGAGCCACGCGGCAGCTTTTGCTGTCGCACGGATGGGCCGGCTCGAACCGGGGTAGTACCACGACCTCACAGAAAACCAGCGTGAAGTAGAGGTTCACCTCTGCGTTTCGCTTGGTGAGTGCAGGTGGCCGGAGGCCCTTTTTACTGGAAATGAGGCATTCTATCCTAGTCCTCACGGGTGACAACGCATCTACATTTTGATTTGTAATAGAAGATAGATGTAGATGTCTATGGGCCGCAGCAACCACTTACCATCAGGTGGACTGTGTGCTCGTTTGTCACCCTTATCCTATAAAAAAAAAACATCAAAAAGACTGGAAGTTTGTTTGACACTTTAGTTTTATTAAAATAGAAAAGTTTGATGATAGCTATAATATAAACTATAATGACTTATGTAACAAATAACTTCACCTCAGTCCCAACTAGCGACATCTGTCGAGCGGAATATTATTAGCCTTCATTAAGCAACATTAGCCTAATGGTAGGGTGCGGACTGTAAACTCAGAAAGTCGTGGGTCCGAATCCGCCATTCTATCTCTGTGGTGAACCAATCCTAACACAAGCCGACGATTGAATTTATGATATTAACTTACGAGAAAAACAAGTAATTTAAACTACTCACCCAGGGAATGGTCTTGTAAGCCGTCTATGCGCATTTGGTCTAGATCTCTTTCTTAACTCATTTGGTCGCAGGTTGTACAGTTTCGGGTTATTTCGGATCGGGTTTGGTCTTCGTTCGGGCCCCTTCGGTCCAACTCTTAGTGGGTTGGGCCGGAGGTCGAAGGATTTCGGGTTGAGTACAGGGTTGCTCGTGACGTCGTTGGACATGGGGTCGTTGACCTCCCTGCTGACGCTGGGTGCTGTTATCTCATTGATCTTGCCCATTCGTTGCCAGCGTCGCCGGAGATCTTTTAGCTTCGACTTCGGCACCTTGCGGAGTTTCGTTTGGCAAATGTATTGCCTTGCTTCGACGCAGCTTCGCGGTGCCCATCTGAAATCAATTTGGTTTTAATTATTTTTAATTAGTCAAGTGTCATGGTAAAAAAGAATACTTTATTTTACCATCAAATAATTTACAGATTTCACTAAAATATTTTGTGAATAGTATTCTTTTATAGGATAAGGGTGACAAACGAGCACACAGTCCACCTGATAGTCAGTGGTTGCTGCGACCCATAGACATCTACATTTATCCATTGCGAATCAAAATACAGATACGTTGTCAGCCGTGAGGACTAAGATGGAATGCCTCGTTTCCAGTGAAACGCTGGTATTTTGTGAGAGCGTGATCCTTCCAAGGTCGCGCCGGCCCATTCGATCGACACACCTACACAATTAATATAGCTGCAGCATGGTACTGTATACAGCACATATTTATCAACTTAGTATTATTAATAGTATTATTATTATTAACTAAGTGAGGTATTTTTAGTTATATGTATGTATATTTTCCAATTCTTAGAGAGATTGATAGAACTAAAGGATACAAATTCAAACAGGATGTGAATAAGTGTTCTGAACACTGCTTACAAAATTTCTTATTTAGTTTTTTTTTATAGAATAAGGGTGACAAACGAGCACACAGTCCACCTGATGGTAAGTGGTTGCTGTGGCCCATATACATCTACATATATCTTCGATTAAGAATCTAAATGCAGATGCGTTGTCACCCGTGAGGACTAAAATGGAATGCCTCGTTTCCAGTAAAAAAGGTCTCCGGTTCTCTACACTCACCAAACGAAACACAGCAGCGTTAAGCTGCTATTTTACGCTGGTATTCGTAAATAGTACAGGTAAGACTGTAGACCTAGAAATCTCTAGTGCGTAAAAAGTATGTGTTTTCTGCTATAGATTTTTTTGCTATAGATTTGCAATTATATATGATAAATTTCGAAATATTTTATTTCTTAGACATGCAGGTTTCCTCATAATGATTTCCTTCACTGCGGAGCACGTGGTGAATTAGCACTTAAAATTTCAATTAACAATTTCATTATTGTCGGCGGGTCGAGTGAAATTTATAGGAAGCACAGTCTCTGAGTTGGCATGGCTCTCATAATTGATGTGTTTTTGGTAGTACAACATATGGTAGGTACTTGAGCATCTAGAGGTACTTATATATCTACTTATATAATAAAGCTGAAGAGTTTGTTTGATTGTCTGTTAGTATAAACGCGCTTATCTCTGGAACTACCTTTCGTATTCGAAAAATTCTTATGTACATGATAGTCAGATTTATGAGGAACAGTACAGGATATTTAACATCACGTTGCAGCCGTTAAGAGCGTAACAAAAAGAAAAAAAACTCTGTAAGAATGCTAAGCGAAAATGAAGTAATAGGGCGGACGTGCGATGGTACACACGGCGGGTGAAACTGCGGGACACAGCTAGTATATATATTACTTAAAACATTAAAGTTAAACACAGCAGTTGGCCATTTTATTAAATCAACATTAGACCTATTTATTTATCGTCTATTGGCTGACCATCTAAATAAATGTGAATCAAAAGTCACATCGGTTGACTCGAACATAAATTCTCATATAATGTTCAATCGTACAGCGTTGATTGATGTTGCGACGTCTCATGAATTGAACCCTTTGCCTTGAACCGTTTATATTATATCTGATGACGTGTAAGTAAAATATTTAAAGTACAATTTATGTTTAGTTTTATTTCATTGCTTATTTTTAAAACCCAAAAGAGCCAGATAATACTGGTAGAAAACTGGGGAACAATGCCATATATTACGTCAGTGAAAAGAAAAAAAAATCGTCATGTAAATTGTGGGTACCCTTTACTATGTAATATTTAAAATCAATATTTACAATCAAACATGGACACAGAGAAATTCCAGATATAATAATATATTTTGAATTCTAATATCTCACAATTCAAATGATCTATAATTCAGCATCATCATCATCATTACAGCCCTTTACAAGACCATTGCTGTACATAGGCCTCCCCCAAGGAATGCCACAAAGCACGGTTCTGAGCCACCTGCATCCATCGACTTCCTGCATGTCTTATCAGGTCGTTATTCCATCTAACGGGGGGATGCCTTACACTTCGTCCGCCGGTACGAGGCCGCCACTCGAGAACCTTTTTTCCTCATCGGTTGTCGGTTTTTCGAGCTATATTGTGGGCCCATTGCTACTTCAGCTTACTAATCTGTTGGGCTATGTCGGTCACTCTGTTTTTACTGCGGATATCCTCATTTCTAAATTTATCGCGCAGCAAAATCCCAAGCATAGCCCTCTCCATAGCTCGCTGAGTGACCTTGAGCTGCCTCATACGGCCAGCAATGAAGGACTACGTCTCAGTTCCATAGGTCATCACTGGCAACACGCACTGGTTGTACAGTCTCGTTTATTCAATTTTTGAGGTATACCTGACGAGAAGATGTGCCTGAGTTGAATCCGTCGATTGACCTCTCGGTCGAAGTTAGACTTACCCAGTCGAACTACGATTATTTGTCTCAGGTAAACAACTACCAGCATAGGTGTGACATGGACGTTATATATATCTTTGTTTTGTCCATGTTCATCTTAAGGAGGTCATTGAGCATAGTGCTTAGGTCCTCCGGCGATTCTACCATAAGGACTATATCGTCGGCAAATCGAAGTTGAGTGATGTACTCGTCATTGATGTTATTACCGTATCCTTTCCAGTCCAATAGCCTGAAAACGTTTTTTTGTTGGATACGTTTCGTACTCTGGTTCTGTACTCGGATAGCCATCGTAGCCTTGTACACTTCAGCACTTCGATTTACCGAAAGTCAACTTGGAACTATAATTGCTTCGTTAAATATTTACGAATTATTTCACGAATATCGTTAAATAAGTTTTTTTTAATTGCTGATACTCATACTATGTATTATTAGGTTTTTAATACTTGTTGTCATATTTTGTTTTGCTGTGCACACTATTGGATTATAGACAAATTATAATTATATTTGTTACTGTAACTGTGTGATGTATTGTCTTTAATCCGTTTGTGTTTCTTATTAATAAAATAAAAGAATAAAATAAAATATAGTTATAATAATAGTTCAAATAAACAGGCACAGTATCTTCAATTAAAAAATATTCGCAGTTTTAATATTGGTGATAGTACGAGGGTGGATTGAAAAGTACTCGGCCTAACACAGATCCATTCAATTCTAAAAATCAAATCTACCCACATTATTTAGTTCAGTTCAGACTAGTTCATTGTGTGAAGTTCGAAACGTGTGCGATAATTAGTTGTGATTTTATAAATTTATTAACAAAGTAATCGGACATAATTTCCGCGAATGGAGCAAATCGAGCAGCGTACCGTCATTAAGTACCTCCATAAGAAGGGGCTATCATCAAAAGCCATCCATGATGACATGGTCAGTACATTAGGCGATTGTGCTCTGTCATATTCATCCGTCAAAAAATGGATAGCAGAATTTAAGCGTGGTAGAGAGAGTGTGAAAGATGAACCCTGCTCTGGAAGGCCTTCGACGTCAACTACTGACGAAAATATTAAAAAAGTACTTGATTTAATAATGGGAGACCGCAGATTAAAAATTAGAGAGATAGCCGAGATTATAGGCATCTCTTATGAACGAACTCAAAACATCATTGTCAACGAGTTGGGTTTCCACAAGGTGTCTGCGAGGTGGGTTCCGCGACTGCTTTCAGTTGAACAAAAAAGGACGCGATTGACTATTTCACGCGACTGTTTGGAGTTATTTGAAGCCGATGCAGATGATTTTTTGAATCGTTTTGTTACTATAGACGAAACATGGGTTCATTACTGTACACCGGAAACAAAACAACAATCAAAACAGTGGAGAAGACCTGGTTCACCACCCCCTAAAAAGGCTAAGTCGATTTTGTCGGCAAATAAGGTGATGGCTTCAGTATTCTGGGACTCGAAAGGTGTGATTATGATTGATTATCTTGAAAGGGGTCAGACTATAAACTCTGATTACTACTGCACCTTACTACGTCATTTACGTGAAGAAATAAAAGAAAAACGTAGAGGAATGCTCAGAAGAAAAGTCCTGTTTCATCAAGATAACGCCCGTGTTCACACGTCAGTACAGTCAATGGCTGAAATTCACAATTGTGGCTTTGAACTGTTACCGCATCCGCCGTATTCACCTGATCTGGCACCATCAGACTTCTTTCTGTTCCCTAACCTAAAAAAACACTTGGGAGGTCAAAGATTTTCGACAAACGACGAGGTCAAAGCAGCTGTAGACGCATATTTTGACTCTAAGGAAGAATCATTTTTTTTAACGGTCTGAATGCTTGGAAGGGGAGGTGGCAAAAGTGTATTGAACTTGATGGTGATTATGTAGAAAAATAAAAATATAACTGATTTAGTATGTGTTTATTTTCTTGGTTAGGCCGAGTACTTTTCAATCCACCCTCGTATGAGTACTATGGCTGTTCGCCCTATTTATTTATTAATACTTTATTGTACGCCGTAATAAAAGGGATTACAAAGGGCGGACTCAACGCCTTTTGGCATTGTCTCCCAATCAACCAATCAACATATATATTTGATTATACGTGTGGAAAAGGAAAATACATATAAATATATTTCTCCTACTAGTGAAATCTAATCGTGAAATCAAATCGAGGGCTTCTTAAATAACATTCCATAATCCTTTAATAAATTTCCACGTCACACCGCCATCTGCGTGAAGGATTAAGGGGTCGCCAGCACAATGGGACGCATAAGCCAATTCCGCCGTGTCCGCAGTCCCTCGTAAAACTTTTATACTGTTTCGTGGTATCGATCTTTGTTTAAGCATAATCGGTTTCGCAAACTGTCGTTCATTATAAATTTTTGGGAAGGTCCAAGGCATATACTGAAGCTGGGTATTATTATAATATTTTTAATTTTAAATTGAATCTTACAACGTATATGTCAAACTCTTACTACGTATAATCAAATATATATGTCAACAATATGCTATTAATAATAAATATAATATAAACAACCAATTTTAAAATATTTGTGTGTCTGTCTGTCCGGGTTTATCTTCAGAATGGCTGAACCGATTGTGATTTGTGATGAATCTCTAAGATAAGTAGGGAGTAATATCAGGACGGATCTAGGCCATATTTTATATGGCATACAAAAAACTTTTATTAAAAAAAACTTTTATTTGAAATAAAATGAAAACATGAAAAATAAAATAAATGGTCTTTTATTAACTGTATATGGTTGTATATGTTATATGGTTGATTATATTAACTAACTAACATTAATAGATCGTATTCAGGCGAAGCTGGGCGGATCGCTAGTAGTACAGAAATTAATATATATATATATATATATATATATATATATATATATATATATATATATATATATATATATATATATGTATATATATATATATATATATATACAACGTGTCCCAAAATTCAACGATAAGCCAACACCGGAGGATAGACCTGCCCCGGACTAATCGGGGAAAAAAAGAAAAAATATATCCCAATTATATTTTAAGTTATATAAAAAAAAATTAAATTCTTCAGAAATTGAGACCGTTTATGATATTTTTCACTACCATGACCACAATTTTTTAAATATTTTTTCTTTTTTTTTATAGACAACCTGAATAGTACTGCTGTCTACCACAATTCTTAAAAACTCCAGAATAACTCTTGTTTTATCACGATAATTAATGAATTTTATTTTATTCCCTAAATTTTTTGAAGACTTTTACTTTTAACCAAATTTAACTTATGTGGTGTAAAAAAAGTATGAACACTAGTATGGCAAGTTTTTTTAAAAATTGACGCATCTAACCAACATTCCAAAATGGTATAATACTCTAGGAAAACAAGTTATAAAATAATATGGGCCTATTATTTCTAAACAGGGGCCAAATTCCTTAAATTGTAATTGACAGTAATCACTTTTAGTACATGCCCAAAATTGGTTCCTGTTACAATTTCTAGAAATTCGAATGGGGCATTAATACCTTAGATGTTAGAGAGAGATAGATAGATAGAGATATTTACGTTAAAAAGAGACAACAACAGGGCAGGTAGAGAAGCTGTTATTATTCTCAGCAAGTCGGTTCAGTACACTCTGCTCCTCTGTTTACTGCACACCATTCCCAATTCAACTTACGTGGCCCTCGTACATACTATCGACTTTTGGCTTGGCTTTTTGGACTGGAATCGACCTGCAAACTTAACTGACTTGGCATTATTTGGACTGGAAGTGATCTGCAAACTGAATTGACCTGGCATTATCTTGGACTACGATTGTGTGTTTTGTGATTTAGAGTTCTGGCGCATTTTGGACTGTTTGGCGTTTAACATGCCGCAACCGTACACACCACAGGAATACGCTAATATGCATTTAATCTATGGAGAATGCCGATGTAATGCTAACGCTGCTAGCAGACTGTATCGAGAAAGATACCCAAATGCTCAAAAATATCCTGATTATCGAGTGTTTATTAATGTGCATCAAGCGTTTTCGGAGGGTCGTATGCCATCCAATAGGAGAAGCGCTGGAAGACCTAGATTGGATCGTGATGAAGAAGTTCTCAATGAGATAGAAAATGACTCGACTACTTCGGTACGTGCCATAGAAGAAGCTACAGGAATTCTGAAAAGTTCTGCACATCGAATATTAAAACGTCACAAGCTTCACCCATATCACTACAGGCGTGTGCAGACGTTATTACCGCGGGACTATCCGCTACGGGTCACATTTTGCCGTGTAATGCTGCAAAGGCACAGTGAAGATCCCCACTTCCTAGACAAAATTCTATGGTCGGATGAAACAACGTGCAAGAAAGATGGGTATTTAAATCTTCACAACCTACATAGTTGGAGTAATGAAAACCCACACTTGATGAGACAAGACAAATCCCAATATCAATTCAAGGTTAACCTATGGACCGGCATATTAAATGGAAAAGTAATTGGGCCCTTTGAGTTACAAGGAAACTTAGATGGCAATAGTTATTTAAACTTTTTACAAAATGACTTGCAAGAATTGTTAAACGACGTGCCCTTAAGTGATTTTCAAAACATGTGGTTCCAAAATGATGGTTGCCCAGCACATTATGCCCGTCCTATGCGAGAATATTTAAATCAAGAGTATCCAGGGCGTTGGATCGGGCGACTTGGTCCTATCTTATGGCCACCTCGTTCACCCGATTTGAACCCCCTGGACTTCTTCTATTGGGGTTGTCTTAAAAACAGGGTCTACTCAAAACCCATTGTGACATTGGACGAGCTTCGTCGAAATATCACTCAGGCTGCTGATTACATTGATAGAAGAAGATATGCAAGACAAATAAAACGATCATTTTTAAGGCGATGTCGTGCATGTATTAATGCTGGTGGCAAACAGTTCGAACATTTGCTATAATGTTAATAACTTAATAAATTACACGTGAAACTGTTTGTACCATTTGTTTTGAAATATTAAACATTTTTCAAGAACTAATACTTTTATTACACCCGACCGTCATTTGGCCCCTGTTAAGAAATAATAGGTATATATTTTTTTATAACTTGTTTTCCTAGAGTATTATACCATTTTGGAATGTTGGTTAGTTGCGTCAATTTTTAAAAAAAACTTGCCATACTAGTGTTCATACTTTTTTTTTTACACCACGATAAGTTAAATTTGGTTAAAAGTAAAAGTCTTCAAAAAATTTAGGGAATAAAATGAGTTTCATTAATTTTCGTGATAAAACAAGAGTTATTCTGGAGTTTTTAAGAATTGTGGTAGATAGCAGCACTATTCAGGTTGCCTATAAAAAAAAAAGAAAAAAATATTTAAAAAATTGTGGTCATGGTAGTGAAAAATATCATAAACGGTCTCAATTTCTGAAGAATTTCATTTTTTTATATAACTTAAAATATAATTGGGATATATTTTTTTTTCTTTTTTTCCCTGATTAGTCCGGGGCAGGTCTATCCTCCGGTGTTGGCTTATCATTGAATTTTGGGACACGTTGTATATGTCTGACATAACTTTATATAAATTTACGAGAAACAATGGTTATAATTAATTGGGTGTCACCAACTTTTCTCCTTAACCTCTAATTAACCTAAGCAGTCTCTACTGACAAAATTGTATTGTAAATTTTTATGTCATTATTAGGTGATAATATAAAACACAAAGCAATTTCACTGAGTTGAAAGGATTTTTACATCGTTTACCACCTCGAATTAATTCATATTAAACAACGCAGTTATTCTCTTGCAACGAATTAGTGAAATTAATTTTTATCCAATTCGTACCAAATCTGGTGACAAACGGTAAGTGGTTGCTGCGGTCCTTATACATCTACATCTATCCTCTATTACAAATCAAAATGTAGATGCGTTGTCACCCGTGAGGACTAAGATGGAATGCCTCATTTCCAGTAAAAAGGGCCTCCGGCCACCTGCACTTACCAAGCGAAACGCATAGGTAAACCTCTACTTCACGCTGGTTTTCTGTGAGGTCGTGGTACCACCCCGGTTCGAGCCGGCCCATCCGTGCGACAGCAAAAACTTGCCGCGTGGCTCTACCACTGTTAAAAATAAATTATATTAAAAATATTAAATATTATTAAAAATAGTATTGTAAATAAATTTAATATACCGCTTGTAGCTTGGACTATAAGTGGTAATTTTTGTGAATGAATTATAGATCGGATGACCGAGGTTTAGGGTCGCCACAGCCCGCCGCTCGTGAGCCACTCCGCTTTAACTCGAATCCCCGCAATGGCTATCGTTTCCCCTACTTTAGTTTTGTCACGAACTTGACATTTGTTTTGTCACATATTTCAATGGCTATACACTTTGTTACAGTATTGATGGGTTATTGAGCTAATGAGTAAACTTCTGCTATAACCGTCGGCTTATTACATGCTTTGCATATTACATAATGTGATTTTGAGCAAGATTTTTTATTTTCATTTATTTATTTATTTGATACAGCAACAAGTTAGTTGTATGTATACTTATTTTGTAATAATTCTACGTTTAGAAGTAACATGCAAACCAATTTCACGTGAACACATATACACTCATTTTATGACATCATTTCAAAGCTCATTTTAGTTGACAGCCAGCAACTTGCCAAAGTGAGCTTATCGATGGGACGATTGTATTTTCTGTTTAAATCTTTAAGCTTTAAGTTATGTTCTCGTTTTTATACTATTCTCAATTATTAAACAAGCTTATGATTCTGTAATTGTATTATATTATATCTATATATGCCATTTAAACAATAATGTTTTGTGATACAGATATTGCTATTTATTATAATACTATTATTATTTATAAACATAATAACGTGCATTGCATGTGGCAAGAATTGAGAATTACAAATATTGGACAAGTCTTTGTTCAGTGGTAGTTTTATGATTGGGCCCTTTAAAGTTTCAGAATTTTATTAATGATGTTTTGCGTAAATTTAAAAACATCCTGGCAAAAATTTGTACGATAACAAAATTCATTCATTCGTTCGTTCAAACCTCCGCTTTGGAAGGGCTTTTATATGCATTGCGAAGTTGCTATGATCGCTACGTACGGACTTGGTCAGGCGATCGTAGTGACATCCGACCACATCCGACAGCACGCTATGTCACCAGTCTATTTCAAATCAGGAATGTTTTAAAGTTTTTTTTTTAATATTCGACCGGTAAAAGGAGATATTTTAAAGATCATGTGGCCTTACACGATGGATAGTCTAGATGATGGAACAACCGTCTCGAATATATGTATATAAGATAATCTCGATCGGATATTGCAGTATCAATGTAGCTATAGGGGCGGGCCCCGGGTGGCAAATACCCACTATGCCACTGCAATATCTTGAATGTATCCTATGGAACACTGATAAGTTTTTGTTCGATTAGTTAAAAGCTATAAGATTTTTATGGTATTTCCCTCAGTAAGTTGAATCGACTCCACGGAACAAAACGAATACGTGCAAGATTGTTCAGTGTCGTCACTACACTGTATGTACCGATAACAGTTGAACATTTATATGAGAAAACAGTCTTTCTCCGTTCTTAAAACTACAAGTGCAAGTTTTAAGTAAGTCGTAACATGCACGAACAAACCAATTCCACGTCTTATTTATTCCGTGAGTTAGTTAAACTTCCTCTTAACTTCGCCTTTAAGAGACTATTGTTTCCGTGTTGTATTGTTGCACGTTTTCTTAACTTTCTCGGGTACGGTGGATGGCCGAAAGCAAGATCTCTGTTGGAAGTTTTATAACAAGATGTCGGACTGTTCTTGAATTATATTACTTACTTACTTATCTTCACGCATAATCCCTGACGGGGTAGCCAGAGAGAACAGATCGCCAAGTGTCACGATCCTTACATACCTCTTTCGCTTCTTTCAGATTCATTATCTTCTTTATACATGCACGTCTAGGTATCCGAGTACTCTTGACCCTCCCCTCTTCGAGCAATTTGCTCACATGGTCTTCGAAAGTTAGTCTCGGTCTACCTCGACACCTTTTAATATTAACTTTCGCGCTATATATTTTCTTCACCATTCGGTCTTCACTCATTCGCTCAACGTGCCCAAACCATCGAAGCACGCCCTTATCAATTTTTGTGATAAGGTCATCTTTCAAATTTCGCTTTCGGTCGGCCATGGTAACGCCGCACATTTTACGAAGAGATCGCATCTCCACTGCATTCAACTTGCTTTTATGCTTCTTCTGGCATACCCAGGTTTCGCTGCCATATAACAAAGTCGGTACCAACACTGCGTTATGTATTGCAAGGCGTGCACTCTTCACTACGCCTTGCCTTTTGACTAACGCAGTCAGGGCACCATTGACTTTGTTCCCGGCAGCGACACGCCTGTCCACATCTAAATCACATCTTCCATCACGGCTAAAAGCACTCCCCAAGTATACAATTCCATTTACCTGTTCTAGACATTCCTGATTTACCCATATTTCACACTTCGTTCTCTCTTCGTCCCTTTCAAATACCAGAACCTTAGTTTTATTAGCATTCAAACGGAGACCTTTAATTTCACATTCCTCTTTCATAGACTAATGCGTGCAGTTCTGCCTCTGATGGTGCAATAAGCACTGCATCATCAGCATACAGCAGACAATTTACTTTAATGTCACCCAATTTCACACCCAAATAGCTATCTTTCAACAGATTTCAACAGACAGCTTCTGTAAACAGCTGTCGAGATACAGTATGAACAGCCAGGAAGACATGACACAACCCTGTTTTACGCCCGTTTGGACGCTAAACATGGGTGACAGCTCATGCCCTACCCGCACACAGGCTTTATAGTTACAGTAAAGTGACTGCACAGCCCTTAGCAATCGACCATCCAAACCATATCCCGGCAACAGTTCCCACATTTTCTTCCTCACAACCTTATCAAATGCTTTCTCAATATCTACAAAAGCACAGAAAATCTTCTGGTTAGCAGCCAGAAGCTTTTCCGTGATCATGCGGAGAGAAAAGATTTGATCCGTACATCCTCTTCCAGGTCTAAATCCGCACCACTTCGGGTCCTTCCAACCTCTTTCCAGAAGAGTTTGGATTTCTCCTTAAAGTTGTGCGACAACCTTTCGTCCGCTTCCATTCTACACCTTTCACGCACTTCCTCAATCAATGCTTTCGTGTGAAGTTTTTGCAGCTTATATCTTTCTTTCATCTTCTCTCTCATATCCTTATCATTACTAGAGGCCAAATAGTCTAACCATGCTTTCTTCTTCTTCTTTACAGTTTCTTTCACTTCATCATTCCACCATGCATCTCTTCTTTTACTACTGCCTCTTTTTATTGTTCCACACACTTCTTCCGCTGCACTTACCATTCCATCCCTAAGGTTCTGCCATGTTCTTTCCACATATTCTTTTCTGCCATCGATGGTGTCAAGCTTTTCGGCTACCCTCGCATGATATTTTTCCCTAGTATCCGCTTCCTGAAGCTTCCAGCTTCGGATGCGACGGACTGACTGTGGTTCTGTTACTGCCTTGATTTATATGAATGAATTATTTGCGTTTTGACTAAATAAAATGTATTTAAACCTTTATAATAATAATATAGGATATTTTTGGAAGGATATATGCCACGATATATTGAAATATATACAAACAACGCTCCATTCAAAAACTGTAGACCGCAATCCTTTCTGAGCCGCGCCTACGCGCTGTTTTCGAGGGTCATTACGAATCGTCTCGCACGAAATCTCGGCGAAATCCAGTCTCCCGAATAAGCTGGTTACCTAATAGGCTTTAGTATCGTACATCACATACATCAATCAATCAATAAACCTTTTGTTCTGAAGATTTTTCAGTGGTTGTCTAAATTATTATGATGTTTATAGAATGTCTCTCAGTTGAGTGTGTCTCTTGGTAAAGACCTCGTCTAAGATCTTCCATTGCTTTCTATGTCTAGCAACCCTTCTCCAAGTTTACACCACATACATACCCTTCGGCAAATTTTGCAGAAGACCGATGAGTACAATCTCAATTTTGTCAAAAAATTTTGTCTTGCGTATGTGAAGTATGAGAAAGCCTTATCATCATCATCATTACAGCCCTTCACAAGTCCACTGCTGAACATAGGCCTCACCCAAAGAATGCCACAAAGCACGGTCCTGAGCCACCTGCATCCATCGACTTCCTGCATGTCTTACCAGGTCGTCACTCCATCTCGTGGGGGGACGCCCTACACTTCGCCTACCGGTACGAGGCTGCCACTCGAGAACCTTTCTTCCCCATCGGTTGTCGGTTCTTCGAGCTATATGGCCGGCCCACTGCCACTTCAGCTTACTAATCCGTTGGGCTATGTCGGTTGTCGGTTATTCTGGTTCTACTGCGGATAACCTCATTCCTAAGTTTATCACGCAGAGAAACTCCGAGCATAGCCCTCTCCATAGCTCGCTGAGCGACCTTGAGCTTCCTCATACGGCCAGCAGTGAAGGACCACGTCTCAGTTCCGTAAGTCATCACTGGCAACACGCACTGGTTGTACAATTTCGTTTTAAGGTTTTGAGGTATGTCTGACGAGAAGATGTGTCGTAGCTTCCCGAACGCTGCCCAGCCGAGTTGAATCCGTCGATTGACCTCTCGGTCGAAGTTGGACTTACCTAGTCGGATTATTTGTCCCAGGTAAATATACTCGTCAACAACTTCGAGCTTAGTGCTTCCAACAACTACCGGCATAGGTGTGACATGGACATTAAACATAATCTTTGTTTTGTCCATGTTCATCTTAAGGCCTACCCGTTAAGACACTTTTGAGGTCATTGAGTCTAGTGCTGAGGTTCTCCAGCGATTCTGCTATAAAGACTATATGGTTGGCAAATCGAAGGTGGGTGATGTACTCGCCATTGATGTTAATACCGTATCCTTTCCAGTTCATTATCTTGAAAACGTCTTCCAATGCAGCGGTGAAGAATTTCAGAGATTTAACATCTCCTTGTCTTACACCTCTCTGCAGTTGGAATGGTTTCGTATTCTGGTTCTGAACTCAAATATGAAGGGAAGAAGGGGTTAGCCCCCAAAAAGAGAGAAAAAGTGTTATATTTTTCCGTCACGACCCCTTCTGACTTAGTATAGATGGCCTTGGCAGCGAGATGGAATAATATCCATCTCCCTCGCACTTTTTCTCATCTTGGCATGAAAGGAATATAATTTTATTTTAAATGACGCTTCATTTTAATAAATGCTAGTAATTCATTTATTTGTATTTGTTAATCAATAATGTAATACGTTCATCAATAATAATATATTAGAAGCGTCAGTAGCCTAATGGCAGAGCGTGTACCACGACCTCGAAAGGTCATGGATTCGAATCCGCCATTTGATTACTGTCGTAAACCACTTCTAGCACAAGCATTTTAAGCTTACCAGAAGTGGTTTAAGGGAATATTAGTAATGTTTAACAGCATTACTAGTATTTAAAAAAATACTACGAAAGGAACTTCGTTCCAACCGAGTGTACCACGACATTCACGCATATTTTTTATTACAATATTTTTTACCGACTCCGTAAAACGAAGAAGATTCGATGTTTCTTTTTAATTATGTAACACATTATCGCCGAGGTTACATAGTTAATCGATTTAAACATTTTGTACGTTCTGTCTGTATTTAAAGTCTACAGCTGTTTCTTTTGTTGCAGCATAAAGTTCAACCACAACTGGTGACAATTGAAGTTGGTTTATATTTTTGTAAGTGATTCGATTATTTGCTGCGTGTAAATAGGTTGCCGGGAATACAGAATAAAATGATTTCACATTTTGAAGTCGATGCTAAGACATATTGTATAGACGAATTAAGGCCCCGGCTTCAGAAAGCAAAATTTTTTATTTCTTTTAGTTATTTGAAAGCGACATTTTCTTTTTATTAAGGTGAAAGCGCCAGGGTGGCCAGCGAAATTCAAATTTTCTTTTTTTTTCTTACGTTGGCTTTATTATAGGCGATTTTAATGATAATAATTCTGTAACCAGATACTCGTTACGGTCGCGAATCATATTTTGTTAAATATACAACCTGACCCTGACCTGCAAATTGCAAAAATCGTAAGAAAATTTAAATTTCGCGGGCTACTCTGGCGCTTTCACCTTAAGGGTTGATTTTGAGTGGACTAAGGCATATCACAATCCCAATGTCGGCTAAATAGTTCATTCCGCATATTTCCACCCGTAGTGATAGAACTTAACTCTTTAAATATGGGTCCACACTTGAAGTGGCCCAGTGGCTTAGCAATCAGTTGTTTCGCTGGGGGGCGCGGGTTCGAATCCCGCATGGAACAAGTATTTGTATGGCCTACAAATAATTGTTCCGAGTCTGGATGTTTGTCCTTGTGCAATTTGTGTTTGTGAACTGCCTCCACGATACAGGAGAAATTCCTAGTGTGGGGGTAACGTTTCTTTAAAAAACAAAAAAAAAACAAAAATAAAAAAGAATCATGATAATCGATTCACAATTGACGAAGCTAACGCGTAACATACTTAGAAAAAGAAAAAACATATTGTAAATTGTTCACCTCATTTTTTTAAGTCAGCTAAATAGAAACGCCGTTGTGAACGTACCTGTAAAGTAGTTCTGGCATCATGGCGATACAGTTCCACTTGAGCTCCTCTGGGGCCAGCTTCTTCATCTTGGAGAACGACTGATAGTGCATCTGACGCAACTCCCCGCCCCACTTCCACGCGCGAGCACTGTAATCGTAGATGCCGCCAATCCAACGACTCGCTTTCTCTGCGAAACGTTAATAACATTTCATTTGGGAAAACAGTTGCTTTATTTAAATTAAAAAAAAAACGAAGTTACAGTCTATATAGAAAGAGGTCTCATCTCGTTTCTGAGTGGTTTATTGAGCAAAATTATAAGAGGTAGAGCCAAGTTGCAGCTAAATTATAGTTGTAGCACGAATGGGTCGACTCGACCGGGGAAGGACAACGCTCTTTAGAATACCAGCGTAAAATAGCAGCTCAATGCTGCTATGTTTCGTATGGTGAGTTTAGAAAAACGAAGACCTTTTTTACTGGATACGAGGCATTCTATTTTAGTCCACATGAGTGACAACGCATCTAAATTTTGATTCTTAATAGATAGTAGATATCTATGAGACACAACACCCATTTACCATTAGTCGTCGCTTGCTCGCTTGTCGCTTGCGCTTGTCACCCTTATTCTATTAAAAGAAATAAGTGCTCTAGTGCATTGTGAAGGACTTTTATATTTCTTCCATCTTCAAGAAATGAACTTACTACTTTTTAAAAGGCCAACAACGCACCTGTGATTCATGGGCGGCTTCGACACTTACCATCAGGTGAGCCGCATGCTCGTATGCCTCCTCTTCTAGAAAAATATAACATATTATCGTAAGTTTATTAGAATATATTTACACACTGATTTACCACGTGCTTGATGGTGAACGAAAACGTTGCAAGGAAACCAAGAAATAAAATGTACACGAGTCAACCACCTATCGGTCCATTACAGCCAATAAAAGTCCACTGCTAAACATAGTCTTCCATAGATTTCCACATAAGTGGGATTCCGTCAGTGTCCACAATTTGCAGGCGGGTTGGCATACGTAGTTTTCATTATTTTTAGTTTGTTGTCAGGAAAGTGCTGCTGACCATCTCCTGTTTCAGTTTCACTCTGTTGCCTCTTACGATACCTATGGCACGATATGGAGTAGTGGATATACGGTAGCGATAAAAGTATACGAGTATGTACTTACAAATCTGATACCTCTAGTACATTAGTACAGTGAATATTTTTCGCTCCTATACCCTCTTAATAATGAGAGTAGGCGGCCAATGCCCGGCGGTTGGATGTTAACAGATTAATAATAATAAGTTACTTTACTAACCAACGTCGTGTTTGTTGAGGTAGTTGCGGAGATTCCTGTCCTCCCATCGGGCTGGCACCGACAAATTGCTGTCTCGATCCTGTTAACAAGGAGAGGTGATTGAATTAGACTTTTGCTAGACGTACATTCTTAGTGTAACAATTTTATAAATAAGTACAAAGTAAATAAGTGAATAAGTTATGCAAGTGTGTTATATGTTACATACATAATGAATGAGTGCTTTTAAATTTATTTATTTTTATAGAAGATGGGGCTAACGAGCATGCGGCTCACCTGATGGTAAGCGACTACCGTCGCCCATGAACAACCGCAACTAGTTAACTAGTTTTTATGAATCTTAACGCGTATATTAAATTATTTTTATTCTTAATTTATTGGGACGTCGAGCACCGCCGCCAAAATCCATAAAAATACTTTCATTTAAACGTTTATGTTCGCTTAACATAAGAAAATCAAATTGTAGTGCTATAATATTGATAGATATTGACACCGGTCTATTTCACAGTTTCCTAATATATAAGACGTATTATAATTCTTCGTTTCATTTGTTTTCCTATTAATAGATTTTATATTTTGTGTTTTAACTGAATTAAACGTGTTTTCCTTCTTTATAAAATATCAACTTGGTACTAATGTAGTCAACTGTTTACATTTCAGTACCGTACAAGTATTTGTATATCCTATAAATATAAAATATTTTTTCTGATTTTGGTGACTGTCCATGACAGATTTGTGTGTGTGAAACGCCTCCGTTGTAACATTTGAAATGCATTATTTTAACAGAGTCTTAAGAAAATTAAAATCCAAATACCTATGTCCAGCAATTGACATTTACGATTTACATTTTGTGGCTAATAAAGAAAGAAGACGACAACTCAAAGGAAAGGCGTGCTAAGAGGCTTATTTGTGACCCGGATTTGGTACAAAACCAATTTTACCAGCCTCGAACACAGAACGAACAGAACGCAAAGTATCCCGCCTTTCGGTTTTCTACAGGATGCATTTCGGAGAGTGTGCGCAGGAATTTCATAATTTAATTCCTCCCTCTCCCTTCCACCATCGGACAACCAGACGTTCGGCCAATCCCCAAGCTTTCGTTGTTGACTTACCACGCATTCGAACCAAACGGTTCGCCACGTCGTTCATCATACGTACATCAAAGGAGTGGAATAAGTTGCCAGCATCTGTCTTTCCATCCGATTACAGTGTGGGTGTCTTCAAGGCAAGAGTGAATAGGTTTTTGTTAAGTCAGTGCGCTTCACCGTCTTAGGGTACATCACCACTTACCATCAGGTGGGATCGTAGATAAGCGCTGGCTTAGTAGAATATAATAAAAATAAATTCTTTCATACTTCTTTTTACCGAATAAGGGTGACAAACGAGCACACAGTCCACTTGATGGTAAGTGGGTGCCGACATATTTGTGCTGCAACCATAAAATAGTTGCTAAATGGGTCTACCACGTAACTATATTACTTACTACATTTATGTAGCAACCGTGGGATCTTTGCTTCAGAAAGCACAAGGGATTAGTGTTAGTAAACGCCTTGTTCAGTTTTTACCATCCGTTAAGTGTATAAGAAGCAGGAGTATATAAGCTTGCTTGTGAATGTGGTCTCTCTTATATAATACAAACAAAAATATCGATAAAAATCCGCGTAAAAGAACATATAGCTAACGTGACGTAGTTTGCAGTCTGAACATGTTTAGGATCTTCCCATTTATTACATCAGATTTGATAGATCACAAATCTGAGCAAAAGAACAGCGACTACTTGCATGGTTGATTCGCAAGGGATATCTAAATAAAAAAAAGACCTTAATATCAATAGAGATAGAGATGGATAGGTGCTATCATCTGCTTGGGATCGCATAATTAATAAAGTTGAATCCAAACTCGAGCATACCACTTTAACACTTAAAGATACTGTGAGCTCGTTCTGCGTAGATTATCTTCGAAAACTCTGATATCAGTACGTCTAACACCTAAGTCTCCCCAATTACCATGTATAATTTATGTATATACTGCACATTTTAATCTCTTTCGTTGAAACAAAATACATCTTTCATTCTGCGATTGAAACCAGTAAGAAATTCATCACTTCGATTTCATCCCAAAATAACCTATGACTCGTTAGATTATGTTCTATGCAATAAATAACTCGGTTATGTGTTGTAAAATAATTTTTACTGGAACAGTGAATGATGTGCGCGCCTTGGCATGTCAGAATGTTTGATCTTGGTGACCGATGGAGTGACACATCGGCCGACATTCTTAACTTCTTTCTGGTGTACTGATGGCGTAAAGTGAATTATTAATAATTAAGATATAATTGAGTAATTTATTATAACTTGAACAAATTTTATGGATTTATCGCGTTTAATTTAAATTAAGCGATTAATCATAATAATATAAGATATCATTATGAGTAATTTATTTAAAAGAAAGTAATTTACGGGGGAGGTCTTTGTTCAACCAAGGACTAAAGTCAGATAGATGTGATATCAGTTAGATGAGATATAACGGTATGCTTAATTTTGATTTCGTAGCATCTTAACGGTAAGTTTTTGTTTACTTTTCTAAGGTCTAAGCCAACGCTAGACTACTATTCTACCGGATGGTAAGTAATTCAGCCGAGGATGGTAAAACGCATTGACTTAACAAGAGCCTATCCACTCTTTTTTTTATAGTATAGGGTGACCAACGAGCATACAGTCCACCTGATGGTAAGTGGTTGCTGCGGCCCATAGACATCTACATCTATCCTCAATTACAAGTCAAAATGTAGATGCGTTGTCACCCGTGAGGACTAAGATGGAATGCCTCATTTCCAGTAAAAAGGGCCTCCGGCCACCTGCACTCACCAAGCGAAACGCAGAGGTAAACCTCTACTTCACGCTGGTATTCTGTGAGGTCGTGGTACCACCCCGGTTCGAGCCGGCCCATCCGTGTGACAGCAAAAGCTGCCGCGTGGCTCTACCACTGTTAAAACTCTTGCCAACACTTAGGTGACTTGAAGACACCCATATTATAATTGGATGGAAAGTTATTTTATAATTAATAATAAATAATTTACTATTATTTTTTTTAGTTATTAATGCATGAATTTTCTAATTTAAGACTGCAACTTAATTTTTTAAAGATGCGATGAAAGGTTGTTCTAATACATAGTCACATAATCCACCTGATGGTAAGTGACCGTGGTTGATAAACACCCACATCTACCCGTTGTCAGCCCTGAGGATTGAGGACTTGGATTGATTAAAATGGAAAGCCTATTTATCAGGAAAAGGAGGCCCTTCCCTCT
This sequence comes from Parnassius glacialis, assembly GCA_033319125.1. Classification (NCBI taxonomy): domain Eukaryota; kingdom Metazoa; phylum Arthropoda; class Insecta; order Lepidoptera; family Papilionidae; genus Parnassius; species Parnassius glacialis. The sequence goes on from JAVANC010000021.1 coordinate 5,888,845, forward strand.
TCTTGGTTGTCTTAGTCTCCAAACGAAACAGTATTATGATGATGTTTTATGCAATATGTTTTATATATTATATTACTAGCAATCCACCCCGGCATCGCACGGATGATATTTGGATCTCGATAAGAGCGCCTACCGGGTCCAATGGTTAGGACTAGCGCTATGTATCTCATGTCTGTTTTTAAAAGCAAATACATTCTAGGTTAACGACGGAATAACGTGTACTGTTTAATGCAATCGTGCAACAGGCTATAGTAGATTCTGTATACATAAAAATAAAGCTCATAGTTTCGTAGATCCATTATGTGATCTCAGAAAAGTATAATCTTATTGCTAGGGTCGAGGGTTAAATGTGTGCGAACACGACAGCGGCTCCTAGAAATGGCAAATATTAACACAAGTGTAAAGTGGAACAATTGGCAATGAACGGCCGTGACGTCAGCGATGATCGAATCACCATTAATAGGTTTAAAGAATCTTGTTAAGAACCTACCGCAGTTGCTATGGTGGGTGGGCGGGGAATAGCCAAACTTCTATGGTGGGCTGAGAATAGATTGCGTTCGATTAACGTTTTGCGTTGTGCGCTCATACCAACAAACAAAGATAGACAGGGCATTACATAGACACATTTAGTGTGGCGCCAAAACCATGTTTAACTTCTTAACATGTTCTCGTGTACACATCTTTCTTCTTCCTTTTTCTTTCAGCTAAAAAATTTACACATTTGCGCTCTATTTCTTTAGTCAATATTTGTCTCTATTTGAAATCGAGAGTTGATTGAGCAAGTAGACGAGTTTGTATATTTGGGATGTGTATTTAGCATGCATGCTAGATATGATAAGGATAAAGAACGAGTGAACGCAGGAAAAAGAGTGAATGGTGCTCTACACGCTATTATAAAAAGTCAGAATGTGTAAAAAAAGGCACGTATGGCAATTCATAATACTGTGTTAATCCCTACTTTAATGTATGGTAATGAAAGTTGGGTCTGGCAGAAGAAGCACGAGAGTAGAATAAATGCTGTAGAAATGCAGTCATTAAGGAGTATGCTAGGGCTGAACCTTAATAACAGAGTGAGAAATTGTGTGATAAGAGAAAAGTGTGGTTTGCAAGATGACGTTGTGACCATGATTGAGCAAGGAATGCTTCGGTGGTTTGGTCATGTAGAAAGAATGAACGAGGAAAGAGTGACAAAGCAAATTTATGTTACAGAAGTGAACCGCAGAGTCGAGAAGGGACGAAGCCCTAGACGAAGGTTTATCGACCAAATTGCCGATATATTGAAAATGGGCCAGATTTGGAGTACCCTTAACCGACGAGCAATTATGCGTAGATATATGGATGTAAAGGAGGCGAGAGAGGTGTGTCAGGATCGTAGCATATGGAAGTCCGAAGTCTCTATTTTTCTTTTTATCAAAGGTTTATTTTTACTTTTGAGTGGAATATCTCGAGCTGAAGGTAATAAGCATGAGGTATATTTAAATACTTACATTAAATAAATACAACGTTCCTTATTTTTCCACTAGAGTTATTACCCTCAAAATATATATGTGAAAAAAGAATCATTAAAATCGGTTCACAATATTGACACAGATGTCATGTAATATACATACAAAAAATATTTTTCAAAGTTAAAGTTACAGTCTATTTACGTCCCACTGCTGGGCACAGGTCTCCTCTCACTTCTGAGAGGGTTTTAGGGCAAGGAAATGTCCGCCGCGCTGCCCCAATGCGTGTTGGCGCACTTCACACGTCTTCGAAATAATTTCTTTTCTTATTTCTCAGACATGCAGCTTTCCTCACGATATTTCCCTTCGCCGCCGATCATGTGGTAAATCAGCACTTAAAATTGCAATTAACCATTTCATCCTCTCTTTAAAGTGGGCTAAAAATATATGCTTTTAATTTTTCATTAATGAGTACAGGCCGTCACTAAGTTTTGAGAAGAAAAATGCACCAAAGGATTTTCATGAAAACCGCTCTAGTGCGTTGTATATATTAATTCAATACTTTCTTCATAAGTTTCAAGTTACTTTTTTGATACGGGCCCAAAACACATCGCGAGATAAAAATCAATTATTTCAAAAACTCTTTATAATTTTTATCCGATAAAGACCCTATATATCCAGGTATACGTTTGTAAAATTACAGCTTAATTTATTTTGAAACAACTGAAATATGAAGTTTTTAGACGAAACACACGATTTTACCATAGTGCGGTGGCCAGTCTTAACGGAGACAAGCCGTCTGCACAAGACAGGATTATAGTATACGAGTGTGCGCAAGGGTTACCTACCACACCAAATGCAGGCAATATCAATCGATCATTATACTCGTATAATTGTTTATTGGAACGAAGTTCTTTATCGGACGGTACGGGTTTGGCGGATGGGAGTTAGGCGACAAAAAGTGTAAGATTTTTTTCGTCACTACCCCTTGTGTCATAGTGTAGACGGCCTTGGCGGCGAAATAAGCAAGTGAGATGGAATAATATCCATCTCCCTTGCAGTTTTTGTTATCTTGCCATTAAATAAAAAAAAATATTTAAAATGACGCTTCATTTTAATAGATGCTAGTAATTCATTTATTTGTATTTGTTAATTAATATTCTAATACCTACGTTTATTAATAATAATGTACTAAGCAAGGAACTTCGTTCAAGCCGAGTGTTCCACGACACTCACGCATTTTTTTGTACACTAATATGTAACAAATAAGAAAAAGAAAATATATAAAGTACCAGTAATCCGCCCTGGCTTCGCACGGATTTCTGGATCTCGACAACAACGCCACCTAACGGGTCCAATTGTAAATCTAAACCAATCTCTAATCAACTTAATCACACACATGAAATTTAATCAAAATTGGTCCAGTTGATTAGGAGTTCAGTCACATACACACGGACAGAAGAATTATATAATATGAATGTATTATACATATAAACCGTCCTCTTGAATCATTCTGTCTATTCATGACAACCGCATCAAAATCCTTGCGTAATTTAAAAATCTAAGCGTACAGACGGCGGGAAGTTTTATAGTATGTGAAGATAATATTACTAAAATGAACGACAACCGATGGGAAAAGGGTTCTTAAAGATGCAGCCTCGTACTGGTAAACGAAGTGAACTAGAGTGATGACCTAGTGGAGATGCAGGAAGTTTATGAATGCAGGTGGAACAGGACCGTTCTTTGGGGAAAATTATGTTCAGCAGTGGATTTGTGAATGGTTGTAATGATGATGATGATGATGATTTTTTTATAGAATAAGGGTGGCAAACGAGCACACAGTCCAGCTCGTGGTAGATGAATGCTGTGGCCCATAGACATCTACATCTATCCTCAATTAAGCATTAAAATGCAGATGCGTTGTCACCCCTGAGGTTTAAGATGAAATGCCTCGTTTCCAGTAATAATGATGATAATGTAGGTACAACAGGCGACCTTATCGCATTGAAACCGATTGTTTCCAGACAACCTTTAATGTAGAGAACAGTCTAGAGAATTTTCCGAAAAGAATGAAAAACTGTATCATGTCATAATCACAACTTGCTCAATTCGACACAACTATTCTACGACACCGGGGCTGCGTTATCTTAAAACAAACTTGACGTGTTATTTTATTGTGTTATAAAACTTTAAATAAGTGGGCCATAAACCTAGATACGGCAGTCTCATTGCATTCTGCGGATAACGAGTCATCTCGGGCATTATGATGCATTCACGTGGTAAATTAGATCATAAATTCTTGTGACAGTTTTAGTTCCTATCAAAAGATAAGTGGCAAGCCTATTAGTAAATATCACTTTCTATTACAAAACTGTGGTTCTAAAAAATCGAGAATGAGGGCATCCACGAACTTTTCTGCCACCAGGGCGGCGCCACTTTAGAATGAGGTAAAATATTTGACAGATTTCGTAGCGGGGATGATAATTTCTCAGGAAAATGTAATCTTTAAGGTTTCTTTCTGTATTATTAGTTATATTTCATATTAATTACATTAGAAATGAATAAACCAAACTATAAATATAACTGAAAGACGACTCTTTAAAAAAAAAGAGTTATAATGTGCAAAAAATTAAAAATCAAACCACTGACGCATTGTGTTGTGTATTAAGTATGGAGTGTAGAGTAGAAGGAGGACCATCTGCTTATATGAAAAGTGTCCCTAAAAACGCGTCCAATAAGGGTGGCGCTGCAGTAGCATAGGATAAATTTAAAAAAAAAGCGCCGAAATTAATTAGAATAAGATGGAGAAATAAACAAGAACCGACCAATCCGCTTGGTTTTGTACTACGTAAATAGTTGAGGTTTTGTATACTGGCATTTTACTAACTACTCTAGTCATAATTTTTTTTAATTATTTGAATTCAGCTGACTTCACTCCGTCTACAACAGCTATATTCATATCGTAGTTTTTCAGACGCCAGCGCTATTGTGGTAGGTTTTGGAACCTCTATTTTCAGTAAATAGTGGGACACTTTTTCTACTTTCGCACCTTATAAGATGGTTCTCCTTCTACTCTACACTCCATAGTATTAAGGTAATACTCTAGATAATGATAAACTATTATTTAAAACTAATTTCTCAATTAACTGACACTGTGTAACAAAAAATTTTACCTCAGTCACAACTAGCGACATCTGGTGAGTGGAAGATTATTAGCCCTCATTGTTTTTTTTATAGGATAAGAGTGACAAACGAGCACACAGTCCACCTGATGGTAAGTGGTTGCTGCGGCCCATAGACATCTACATCTATCATCGTTTGCGAATCAAAATGCAGATGCGTTGTCACCCATGATGACTAAGATGGAATGCCTCATTTCCAGTAAAAAGGGCCTCCGGCCACCTGCACTCGCCAAGCGAAACGCAGAGGTAAACCTCTACTTCACGCTAGTATTCTGTGAGGTCGTGGTACCACCCCGGTTCGAGCCGGCCCATCCGTGTGACAGCAAAAGCTGCCGTGTGGCTCTACCACTGTTAATCTTTCTGTCTTTCGTGACGTGTCGTAAAAAGGGAGATTTTGGACTTTGTGTAATTTATTTGGTGAAATGGTGGTAATTGCAATGATTATGCCGATTTACCACATCTTTTATAGCATGCGGCTCATCTGATGAAAAGTGTTGATAGCCGCCCATAAACAACTGCAAGAGGATTTGCAGGTGCGTTGAAGGAAAACGTGATTGACCGTGAAGGAAAACGTCGCGAGGAAAACAGCGTGTCTAGGGAATAAAAATATTTGAAGGACATGCGAAGCTAACACGCACTGGTTAGCGAAGAGAACTAGTTATCTCATAACTCTTTCAGAAGTGAATGGGAGCCTGTACCAAGCTCGACATAGCTAATTCACTTTGACACACAGGTCAAATTTCATCATATATATATTTAAGAATAAAGTTCTATTAGAAAGTTAAAGATGGAGTCAGCATAACTTATTTTGGCGTCGTAGGCCGATTTAATTTAACTCACGATCTATTTTAAGACTGGAAAATAACGTCTTGATACTTGTTTGTTTTCTTGGGCCTTCGACAGAAATAAATATCTGATGTCCAATAGTCCATAAATCTAGGGCAGAGTAAATAAATTGTGCGTAAGCTCCGCTCGACTTTCTACAAATAATCTGGAGCTGCCGAGTGCCGACTACTTCAACTGTAGATATATCGTGGTTCAGTCGCACAATTGGTCACAACGTGATCTGCCTGGGCATTTGGTGATATGCCACCATATCACGGTTTGGCCGATTACTTATTATTACGTTATTAAATATATTATTTTTTACTTTTCTTCACTTTGTCAAAAATACGAAAGTATGACTTTTTTTAAATAGAATAAGTGTGACAAACGAGCACACAGTCCAATTGATGGTAAGTAGATGCTGATATCCTTAATTCTCACACATATGAAATCAGCCAAATCATGAAATTCAACGTGTCTTATGTTCAAGCAACTCACGATTTGTCCAATTCTATGATTAGACTGCCGCCACTTTGTTGTCGATATTCCACGCATTAGAACCAAACGGTTTGCTTCGACTTTTGTAATGCGTACAGCAAAGGAGTGGAATAATTTACCGGCGTCTATCTTTCCGGCCGAATATAATCTGGGCGTCTTCAAGGCAAGAGTGAATAGGCTTTTGTTACGCCAAGACAGTGCGAATTACCATCTAGGGCTGCATCACCACTTACCACCAGGTGAGATTGTGGTCAAGCATTGGCTTATATAAAGTAAGACAAAAACATATATTGATAGTCAAATGTGCCTTAGTATAGAACCTGAATGTTTTAATTATATTGAAGTGATAAGCGGATTAATTGTTCACTTGATGGATAGAGCCATGGTAGCTCAGATGGTTAGCGCTCGCTGTAAGCTTCACAGTACTCGAGCTACCCGGGTTCGATCCCCGCCGGCACCAACGAAATTGTTAATTGCAATTTTAAGTGCTGATTTACCACGTGCTCGGCGGTGCAGGAAAACATCGTGAGGAAACCTGCATGTCTGCGAAATAAGAAAAAAAATATTTCGAAGACATGTAAAGTTCGCCAACACGCATTGGGGCAGCGCGGCTGACACATCCTTGCCCTAAAACCCTCATAGAAATGAGAGGTCAGTGCCCAACAGTGGGACGTAAATAGGCTGCAACTTTATTTGATGGATAATGACTACTGCAGCCCATGAACAACAGCAAATATATTTAAACAAAGAACTAAAAGGCTATACAGATGTGTTGTCTCTACAACTGACTAAGACGGAATGCTTCTCAGTTTAAAATTAAACGAGCTCTATCTATCTCTATCTCTCTCTCTCTCTCTCTCTCTATATATATATATATACATATATATATATATATATATATATATATATATATATATATATATATATAGTTAGTAAGTTATTTCCGACTTATTTCCACTTCAGCTTACCGATCCGTCGAGCTATGTCGAACTTTGTTTCTTCATTACGAATCATATAAAGCCTCTAACAATCCTATAAATGGAGAAACTCCAAGCTCCAGGCATATCTATAGCTCGCTGAGCTACCTCAAGCTTCCTCATGCAACCAGCAGTGTAAGACCTTGTGTCAAATCCATAATATTATACGTCAGGTTATCAGATCATTAGTTAGATTTTAGTAAAATATCTATACAAATTTATTTTTATGCTGTAATAGTACAGAATATAGACAGAATATAATATAATATAAATAATCTGTATAGACAGAAGTTTGAAAATCGTCGAAAGACAATATCTCAAATAGTGGCGGATGTTTGGTCGACTTATTTATAGCTTGTATAAAGCAACCAGATTTTGTTACAAACGATTGATTCGTTCTTTTTCGGTCCGGAACAACATCAACAGGTTAAATTCAGCATCAACCTTCATTGCTAGATGTCGTACATCAACCGCATTTTAAAATACGCCTTCAAAGTCAAGAACAAATGAATGAAAATTATACCAACATTTTAACTTTTCAAAGACTTTTGATGTAACGTTAGGTTATAATTTGTCGCCTTTAGGGGTGGGAACGATTTATTATAATACTAGCTATTCGCCCCGGCTTCGCACGGTTGATTACTGGATCTCGACAACAACGGGTACAATTGTGAATCTAAAACATTCTCCAATCAACTTAATCACACATACAATTTTCATCAAATCTACATGCTACGTAGTACCATTATTTATTCTATGCTATTGCCAACCCGCTAACTGTAGTCTAATCATGTAAAGTATTGACAAATATTGCTATTCACCCATCTCTAGGTTAAGTTCTATGTTCCATATACTACTAAACTACGTACTATACATGCACTTTGTATATAATGTATCATACTATAGTATGTGCCAAATCGATTGAGAAAAACGGACAATGACCTTTCGGTCGTTTAACCAGGGGTTACAAACCTTCAATATATAGGCACATTTTATATGTAGTACTTTCTTTATTTATAATGATTTTTTTATAATGATTGATATAATATATATTTATTAACTATTATTAAAAAGTTATGTGAAAGATCGCTGTAGAAGAAAAATCATCTATTGTTATAAAGTACTTTATTCATTTAACAACAAAAAACATTAATTTATAACACATATAAAGATTCGAGTGATAACGACACCGAATAAGTACGTACTTATGCAAAAGATAAAACTTTATTTTTAATATTATATAAGAACTTTATTTTTATTCGGTGCAATCATCACTCGTATCTTCACTTGATGAACTATCTGTAACATTAATTATAAAGCGATCTGCAGTTTGGTCAATTCTATCATCCATGCCACGCATTTTTTGTTCAACCTTAAGGACATGCTGAACACAGTTTTTCCATTTATCTGGCGTGATTTGAGTTAAACCATCTTTAAGTAAATTTTTAACATCTTTTAACTTGAAAGTTGTATTTTTTCGTGCAACGTACCCTTTCACATCTGCCCACACAAGTTCAATGGGGTTAAGCTCACAGTGATAAGGAGGTAACCTTACCACTGTGATGCTTTTTTCTTTTGCCATCTCGTCGGTGACGTAACTTCGATAGTTATCTTTAACTGCCTTTATTTTTTCCATTAAGTGGGTCTTTGTGTCCGAGGGCACGTATGCGATCTGTTTAGATTCTAGCCATTCCTGCATATTTTGTTTCCGCCAAGACATTGTTGGGGTTTTTTCTAAACGTCTGGAGTGGTAACTAGCGTTATCCATAACTATGACATCGCCGCTTTGCAGTTTTTCTATTACTTTTCTAAACCAGTCCTCGAAATGGAGAGCGTCCATACTCTCATGGTAGTCACCAGTAGATGATGATTCAAATACCCAATCACATCCCTCCAAAAAGCCATTTTCATTGCCAACGTGTACAACTATTAATCGCTTTCCTTTACCCGAAGGGGCTTTCGCGCCAGTAGAGTAGCCTTCTAACCGTGATTGACGAGAAGATTCAATTGTGGTGTCTTCCCATACCTTTCCCATAGTATGACCTGCGTTAATCCATGTTTCGTCAAGGTAAAAAATGTTACGTCCCTCGTTTCTTAATATTTGTATTTCTCTCAAATATCTGGTACGCCACAGAACTATCTCTGGGCGATCTATTAGACCACTTTTTCTGTTTCTCTTTATATATTTGAATTTTAAATGGCGCAACACACGTCGCAGGGAAGTTTTGCTCAAGTTTGGCAACTGGTCATCTTGATTTATACTGAGCAAAATTTTGTCTAAAGTCGGTAATTCTCCTGCAAGAAAGAACTGATGCACTTTCGCTCTTATAGCCGATTTATCAAAATCGTCCAACTTGTCAATTACAGACTTTTTTCTTTTATTAATTATTCCCTTTTCTGGTATTTTATGGGAATCTCTATACACGCTTAATACGCGATATATAGTGCTCTTGCTGACTCCTGAGATCTCCGAAACCTTTTCTACCATATTAACGTTTGAAGGATACACGTCTTCGGGCCAGGTGTTTTTGACATATTTGTATACATTAATGATAATCTCTTGTTCCCCGACCGACAAAGTGGTAGGTTTTCTCTTTTTTACTGGTGACGTTAAAGGTGCTCCAGAAGATGGGCCTGTAAATAAATGACAAAAATATACTACCATAGTACTACATCACATAAATACATATTGTTTTAGAAAATAAATACCACATGGTCACATAAAAAGAGCGCTTTAAGAAATAGAAAGGCTACGTCGTCGCATTTGTACCTATTTGTACGTACCTGCTACGTTTATTATGGGTCGGCGACGTCTCTTTCCACTTGATGTTGAAGGACCGGGTCCTTCACCAAATTCTCCTGAACTCATGTCGATTTAGTAACGACCGTCACAGTAAAACTAATATAACAGATTCAAAAAACAAAAACTTAACGATATAACAAATTTAACAGTAAAAACTCAACTAAAACAATGCAATGAATGCTATGAATTACCCGAGACGTACACACGCAAGCGCTATCCGAACACGAATGAAAACAAAATGGCGGACCGGCCCAAAAAAGGTGACGCATCTCTGGCTGCCATTGTCACGTTTCTTTTAGAACGAACTGACGTAACGCGCGTTTTGTTTATTTTAAAGGGATGAATTTGCAAAAGCTCAATATGGTGATTATATTGCTTCAAATATTTTTTTAATATGAAACTGTTATTAAATGAATTGCTGCGTTACTTACCATAAATTGAAATATAAAATATAACACATTTTTCGCGATGTACCGTAAGATTTTACTATGTTTATAGGAACCACAGACAATATTATTTAAGAAACAAAAAAACAAAACATATGTGCTGACCTAGAAGTGGGAATAATATCAATATTTAAATATTGTTATCACATCTAAATTGAGATTTTGTAAGTTACGCCTTTTGACACTCGGCTCATATCTGAGGTCATTGTCCGTTTTTCTCAATCGATATGGCACATACTATAGTCTAGTGGTGACGAGGTAAGATAATGCGGTATCCCATTTCGTCCCGTGGGTGTCCATAGGAAGCGACTTTGTGAAAAGCCAGAAAAATCTTAAGGCTTTCAATAGACAGCAATGGATTGATTAGGGCGACACCAAAATCAAATTACACCAGTGTGCGTATAATGTGCATGTGTGGGTGACAAATAGTGCTGCACCATGCATTGCCTGTCCTCAAATTCAATTATCGATAACGTCTGCAATATACTCATGTTTAAAACCATAGATTTTGCAAATACAAGCGGGATTCGTTTTGTTTTTAAATGATGCCAGGCCGATACAGACGTGGCTGATCTCGCCTATCTTTCTCGCTCTAACATAAGCGTACACCATTCTCTTTCTCTTTTGCATTGCTAATATATTCTTACATCATTTTATACAAAATCTATGGTTAAAGCCACTTACTTGAGCATCGTCAAAGGTGGGAGACGTTTGGTACTTCCACATGCAAAGTGAGACTATTAACGCAAATCATCCCTGCAAAGGATCTCTTACGTTGCCTTTGGTATAAAGTAAGGCTGCGGATTCTTTGTGCCATCACTACACAGTAAACAGTGGTAGAGCCACGCGGCAGCTTTTGCTGTCGCACGGATGGGCCGGCTCGAACCGGGGTGGTACCACGACCTCACAGAAAACCAGCGTGAAGTAGAGGTTTACCTCTGCGTTTCGCTTGGTGAGTGCAGGTGGCCGGAGGCCCTTTTTGCTGGAAATGAGGCATTCTATCTTAGTCCTTACGGGTGACAACGCATCTACATTTTGATTTGTAATAGAGGATAGATGTAGATGTCTATGGGCCGCAGCAACCACTTACCATCAAGTAGACTGTGTGCTCGTTTGTCACCCTTATCTTATTAAAAAAAAGGGTATGTCCGCTGCGCTGCCCCATTGCGTGTTGGCAAACTTCACGTCTTCGAAATATTTTCTTTTCTTATTTCTCAGATATGCAGGTATGCTTACGATGTTTTCCTTCACCACCGAGCACGTGGTAAATCAGCTGTTAAAATTGCTATTAACAATTTTATTGGTGCAGGCGGGAAGCGAACCCGGGTTGCTCGCATACTGTGAAATTCACAGCGAGCGAGTAGCTTCTGAGCTACTACGATTCATCTGAGCTACATATCTAAGCGTCTATTATTGAATATTTTTTTAATTAAGACGCTCCTTATTTGAAATCAAAGCTCTATGTTTAGAATGTCTTTGTCTCAACACCGTTAGAAAAAAAATCAGTTAGATTCTAAGTAAACGTAGTGATTATATTCTCTTTGGTTCTAAAACGATGCGCACCTGACGAAAACCCTGAAAACCACACGAGCGCCCGGCAACGGCTATTTCCGTAAGTAAACATGGCGCTGTGGGCTAGAAGCACTTAGCATGAAATTGCCCAGAGCTTTGTGATGAACGCTATAAACAACGTCTCTGTTACGAGTAACATTCCATCAAAGGCGTCGTTAATTATTTGTGCTTTAATCATGTTGATATAAAGAGGAATGATTGGTATTTACGCTAGCCAGCGTCTCGAGCGGGGCGTGATACCACGCTCTGACAGAATATTAATGTACGTGAGAATAATATGGTCATGCGGTTAATATGGTCACTTTTTTATAACTCAAAAACTATAGCCTTGTTTTTATATATGGCTCTGTGATACGATAGCTCTTCTATATAGAATCTAATAATAAAAGTTCAAAAGGGAGCTGCTTTATCGACTCCATTTTGACAGTTGATATTATAGTAAATATTTTAGTCGATTTTAGTATTGTGTAGTTTAGTTAGTTTTTTTTATAGGATAGGATGACAAACGAGCACACAGTCCACCTGATAGTAAGTGGTTGCTGTGACCCATATACATCTACATTTATTCTCAATAAAGAATCAAAATGCAGATGCGTTGTCACCCGTGAGGACTAAGATGGAATGCCTCTTTTCCAGTAAAAAGGGTCTCCGGTTCTCTAAGATTACCGTAAGAAACACAGCAGTGTTAAGCTGCTATTTTACGCTGGTATTCTGTGAGAGCGTAGTCATTCCCCGGTCGAGCCGACCCATTCGTGCTACAACTATACTACTAATATAGCTGCAGCATGGCTCTACCACGTAGTTATATTGATGTTGATTTTCCGAAGTGTTCCTAAATATTGCCATAGCTTGTTTTTTATTTTTTCTTAATAATATTAGTCTTTGTATTTGTGTCTCTGTCCTCCTAATTTTGGTTTTATGAGCCGGCAAAGATTAAATGATTAAAGTGACCATATTACCCTCACGTACCTTGGTATAAATAAGTAGCGTAATGCTGCTCCGCCTTATTATTATAAATAGTTTATAGTTAATATCAGGTTCAAGCTAGAATCTGTTTCAATAAAGAACGCACACGGAAATATTCGAGCTAATTTGCAAGTATGAAATTTAATAGCAAATATCAAGTTTCTCGAAGCTACGCGGTTAATGGACTCTTACTGGTTCTTTAGTTAAAAGGACTCTTCTTAAACCATAACGCAAACCCGAGACTATAAACAAACTAAGTTTTTTAATAAAATCCAATTCTGCCGTGTGCAAAAACGTCAAATACGTTTTAAATAGTAATAACAAAACCATCCGTACGAATACGAGAATTTAGCCTAAAACTAACACAGATGTTTTACAGCTCGTAAGAAACATAAGGTTATGTTTTCACAAATATAATTACTAATTTTAAAATATTAGACGTAAACCCTACAGTTACACTATGATATTGTGGTTACAGTTAATTAAAATATGTTCTCAAGCTAATATTAAGGCCTTGGTTACGAAAGGATAATTTAAGAAACTATTGATTATTGTCGCTATCAATGCACCTAGTACTTAACAATTTTATGGTTGAATTATGCGGAACATGCCCATTCAATTTAGTGGTTGTTGCAGCTTATTGTATTCGGATTGACAACTGATATAATATAAGCTATTATACCTATAAAAATTATTTAATAATAAAAAGAAAGAATGTCCAACCCCATACCAATATTCAATAATAACCCGTGAGTGTCATAAGAGATGTCAGAGGGAAACTTAAACAGGAGATGGTCAGCAGCGTTTTCCTGATTACAGCTCAAAATAATAAAACTGCTGCAGTTGTCAACTTGCCTGCCAAACATGGTAACTGCAAATAAGAGGTAATATAACGCAATCTATGGGGTAGGCCTATTTTGTTTTATTTTATAGAATAAGGGTGATAAACGAACACATAGTTCACCTGATGGTAAGTGGTTGCTGTGGCCCATAGACATCTACATCTATCCTCGATCACCTGTGAGGACTAAGATGGAATGCCTCGTTTCCAGTAAAAAGGGTCTCCGGTTCTTTACACTCACGATATGAAACACAGCAGCGTTAAGCTGCTATTTTACGTTGGTGTTCTGTTAGAGTGTGGGCCTTCCCCGGTGGAGCCGACCCATTCGTGCTACGACTGTAACCAAACCAGTGTAAAAAAACCAGTAAAGCAGCATGGCTCTACCACGTAAAATATGCGAACTAAATTATAAAGTTTGAAATGTAGCCTATGCTCAGCAGTGGACTTTTGTATTTTGTAATAGAATGGATGGAAGAAATAAATGAAATCATACATTTTATTGATTAGAATCGAACTACTGGTTTCAACGTAGATCTCTAAATGAGAGAAGGAACAGCTGTGTGAGGTAATGAATGTTCTATATTTGTGCATTGAAAGTATTGTAACCGTATACTTTAAATGTATTTATATTCCAGTCCTTGGCCCACTAACAGCAATTTTTTGTGCTATTCGTTTGTCCACAAGCTTTTATGAGATCATGTTTTCGCCAAACACTCCGTTTTAAATATTTTATGGAAGCGTTTCCTAAGAATTTCGTTTTTAAAATTTTATAGCGTGTGGAACAGTAAACAAGACGTAAATTTTTTTAAATGGCTCCTTTCAGCCAAAATGATATGTGATGTTACTAATGGAATGATATATGTGGCTCAAAATTATATTGTATTTTTATATGAAATGAATAATATAAAAATCAAACTATGTTAAAGTGGTGTACAAATAAATAATATTATTGTTATAGTTGTTTTTCTTAATCGCTTAAAAAAATTAAACAATTTATTTGTTTGCATTAGGAAATTTATGGCGTAGCTATAATAATGATAAATTAGAATATTAATGTCAAATGGCCCGTCTAACTAAATCATTTTATTAAGAACAGTTTAATTGGGACGTCCAATTTATAAAAGTTGTTTCTTCACACCTAAACAAATCGGGTCATTATTTATAGATTCTGTACTTTAAATAAAAGTGGACCAAGTTCGCTCCCTTGTATAAACTTATAACGTAAACTTGTGTAAGTACACAAGTTTTAATAAAATTTGTTTGGAGCCATTGAGTTATATGTACTACGTACTAGAGAAGCCATTCCGAACATTGACTATGTTCAACTGAACTGTAGTGCAATCCGTACAAACTAAATATTGCGTAAATTGATGATTTGTGAATTCCATGAAATAATAATTATTACATTTTATTTAGAAATATAACCTGTTTATTTAGATGAAATTAAGATATTTTATATTAAATTCTTATATTTATTTTATATTAATATCTTATTTTATATCAAATTAAAGTCTTCGCGCATGCGTAACTATTACTCCCGCGCATGCGCAAAAACATGAGTAGGACACAGTTTTTGTTTGAAATGGCTTCTCTAGTACGTAGTACATAATATAACTCAATGTTTGGAGCACAAATTTTATTTTATTTAATTCCACTGCTAGACATACGATTCCTTCAAGTGATGCCACAAAGCACGGTCCTGAGCCTTCATTCATCTGTTGTGTATCTACCTTCATATCTCATATATTTCATCACTGGCAACACGCACTGGTTGTACACACTTGTTTTTGAAGTTTTGGGGAATACGTGACGGGAAGATGTGACGTAATTTCTTTTACAAGATTTTAAACGCTCTGTAATTTATGCAAATTATTTTATTACATTTTAAAATTCTAGCATTAAAGTTGTATAATATCAGCTGTAAATGAGATTATATATTAGAGACTTGTGAAAAAATATTAAATATTTTTTTTACACCGACATGAATTGGCTTTTCACACCTAGGATTTGTGCAAACGAGACGAACACGTTTTATTTCTTGTTTATGTGCATTCTTCTGTTCAGGACATTTACAATTAATTATGTTGTTAGCTCCAGAAGTCTGGAGCAAGTTCAGCGTACATGATGTGTTGGCTCTCGTCCAGTAGTAAATGTACGAGCCACTCCGGCTGCGTTGTTACACTTCAATTTCATCTAGAATTATATATTTAACTTTCACATTTTACTGAGTCAATTTTTCTGTTTACGCATATAGTTTGCAAGTATGTATGTAAGCAGGGTGTAGGTAAACTCAATATAAATAAAAAAAAATTAATTGATGTGGCCAATCGGAACGATGTTTTTGTTGACTGTTAATGAAGTGTGTTGATATTCCGTGCAAAGTAGTTCGTAAAAGCAAAAAGGTTCTTTCATTTTATTGGATTAGCGAACAATTATATATTACTTATATATACGACCTTTAAAAGTTTTACAGCTAGGCACATGTTACCTTTTTTTCTAGGGGTTTTAGGCCAAGCAATTGTCGCCTGGCTGTTCCAATGCGTACGGAATTTCACATGTCTTAGAAACATTTTTTTGATTTCTCATATTTAATGATTTATATCTAAGCTCTTTTCGATTTTGGTCGATAAAAAGTTTTGTAAAATACGGAAATCTTCAGACTTGTATAACTTGCTATTTTTTTGTTAACACTTGTAGTACTCGTATTGAGATATTTATTGGTGTATAGTTGCTTGAAATAATATTATTAAATTTTTCTAAAACAATTGCGAGGAATCGGGGATGACTGAGAAACCAAAAATATTTTGACGACGTGCCATCACAATCCGCCAACATGCACAGGTATCCCGGTGGACGCTATCCCGTTTCTTAAACGATCAGAATAAATCAGAGAAGGTATATGACTACCAGTGGGACAAGCGTAACTTACTTCATAATTCATCATCATTACAGCCCTCGAATCCACTGATGAATTTAGGCCTTCCCCAAGGAATGCCACAAAGCACGGTCCTGAGTCAGCTGCATCGATTTCATGTCTTACCAGGTCGTCACTCCATTTAGTGGGGGACACCTTACACAGTCGAAAATCTGCCGGCTGCCACTCGAGAACCTTTCTTCCACATCGGTCGTTAGTTTGTCGAGCTATATAGTCATATGACCGGCCTATTACTACTTCAACTTACTAATCCGTTGGGCTATATCAGTTACTCTGGTTCAAAGATCTTCATTTCTAAGTTTATCACGCAGAGAAACCCCGAGCATAGCCCTCTCCATAGCTCGCTGAGGACCTTGAGCTTTCTCGTACGGCCAGCAGTGAAGGAACACGTCTCAGATCCATAAGTCATCACTGGCAACAAGCACTGGTTGTACAATCTCGTTTTCAAGTATTGAGGGTTACGTGATGAGAAGACAAAAGCTGCCCAGCCGAGTTGCATAACTGACTTCTGTTAAATATTATTATATAACATAAACTTACTTTAGAATACTTTTAATTGTTCTTCAGATTATTCATAGCGAGGAGTGCTGAGACTTCGCCTATTAAGCAGTTTATGTATTAATGTTCATATTTTACAGTTAATATACATTTAAGCTTACGAAATATATCGTCAGAATTCTCCTATACTTTCGTTTATTTTTCAAATGTTTCACCTGCACCCACGTACAAACGACTGTATTTGAACAGCAGTTTTATAGTATAGGTTATGTTTACGTTCGCCACCCGGCAGCTCAAGCGTGGGAAATTAAATAATTTGCTCAAATCGTCTGACCGAGCCAACTGGGTTACTCAGACGAAGCTTTTTGTGGGTTGCAATGTCATGTATACGTGTGTACGTGTGTATGTATTACGTGCAATCGAATACTGGGTTATGTAATATAATATACAGCTTTATAAGGCTGTGAGTAGGTGTTTTGAAGGTGAACTTAATCTTGGACCTCGCTGCCAGTGAACTTGAATATTTATCATCAGTTTGTCTAGCCATGTTTTTTATAGAATAAGGGTGACAAAAAACACAGTCCATCTATTCCAGATAAAATATCCGTTGCTGTTGTAACTCAGGGGATCAGCTCAACGCTCAGATTTGGTCATAATAAGATTTTGAAGTACGCGACAAAACCCAATACGATTCCCGCTGGCACAAACTAAACAATTAATTGCAATTATTGGTGCCGTTTTATCACGTTTTCGGCGTCAAAGAAGCTGATCGTTAAAGACCTGCATGTCTGAGTATTAAAAAAAATAATTTTTGAGCCCGATTTTCCCCGGAATAGGCCAGACTAAAAATCAGTGCTACCTCTGAGACCGGTCCATTTTGCACTTTCATGCCGCAGCACAGGTCTTCTTTGAGTGTATTTTTTACATTTAAGTTTTGATTAATACTTCGTTTTATTTGTCTTTTCTCTTACATTTCTTTTCGAGTTTTTTGCTGTATGCTTTAGCTGGAATAAACGTGTTTTGTTTCCTATTTTCTTTCTTCCATAAAGTCCGCCATCACAGAACAGTCCACCGCGTTGCCACTGTGTTGCCCTGTATATTTCGAGGACCTTTAAAGTTGGTGTGGAATATTCTTTGCTCCAAAACCCTTACAAGAAATGAAATATGCTTTAATGGGAGACTTCAACGCAAAACTAGGCACAAGAGAGAACGGTGAGCTGAAAGTAGGGAAATTTGGAATAGGGCAACGGAACCCAAGGGGCCAGCAGCTGGCTGATTTTTCATGGGTAAAGAGGGACTCGTTATGATGAACTCTTTTTTCCAAAAGCGGCCGTACAGGAAGTGAACTAGTCAAGCCTGGTCAAGCCCCGACGGTTCGACAAAAAATGAGATTGACTTCATTATGACGATCAGACGACAACTGTTCAGTGATGTCTCAGTGATCGCGAGGATGAAAACTGGTAGCGATCACGGAATGGTTAGAGGCACACTGAACCTAAACGTTAAGTTGGAGAAGTCCCGTCTAATGAAGTCAATGCTCCGTCCCGCTCGTGCTCATTAGAGCTTCTTCTTCTTCGGAACTTTGGATTACCAAAGTTCCGAAACCTTTCAGCTAGAGTTGCAAAACCGTTTTCAGTATCTAAAAGACTGAAATGAAGTGGACGATATGAATGATAAGCTCGTGGAAACTGTCCATGCGGTCGAAGCTAAGTTTTACAAGACCCGCCGCAGAAGAACACAAAAACTCTCCGATTAAACTCTTAATCTCATGGCTGTTAGACGGGAAATGAAGCTGCAGTCTTCAGTAGATATGAAAGCATACAGGCAACTGAACAGACAGATCTTCAAATGCATGCGACGAGTCTTACGCAACTTTAATACTGCTTATATTGAAGAAGCGACCGAGCAGAACCAGGGCTCCAAATTCTTTGTCAGAGATCTATCTACCAGAAAGAGCCAACTGTCGAAGCTGAAAACCGAGTGTGGCAGCGTCGTTTCCGGGACACCTGAGATTTTGAGTGAGATTGAGAGGTAGTATGGGCAGCTGTACACATAATCGTTGAAGCCACACGCAAGTGTGAGTAATGATCCAAGAGCAAGTCTTATTCGATACTATTCCGATGATATTCTGGACGTCAGTCTGAGCGATATTAGAATGGCTCTCCAGCATCTTAAAAACGGCAAGGCCGCAGACGAGGATGGAATTACAGCGGGGCTTCTGAAAACGGATGAAAAACCGGTACTTGAAGTCCTTCATGGTGGCATTACACCGGAGGCGTGGAGTAGAAGTGCGGTGGTCTTGTCCTTCAAGAAAGGTGACAACGCTCTCTTGAAGAACTACAGACTGATTTCCCTTCTGAGCCGCGTTTACGTGCTGTTTTCGAGAGTCATTACGAATCGTCTCGCGCGCAGACTTGACGACTTCCAGCCTCCCAACAAGGAGGCCTCCGAACAAGCCGGTTTCCGGAAATGCTTTAGCACCATAGACCACATACATATCCTTCGGTATATGGACTATGAGAAAGCCTTCAATTCCGTCGAAGTTTGGGCGGTGTTGCTGTCCCTCCAGTGGTGCCAAGTTGACTGTTGGTATATCGAAGTGCTGAAGTGTTTGTACAGTAGGGCTACGATGGCTATCCGAGTACAGAAACAGAGTACGAAATCTATCGAACTGCAGAGAGGTGTATGACAGGGTGACGTTGTATCCCCGAAACTCTTCACAGCTGCATTGGATGACGTTTTCAAACTTCTGGACTGGAAAGGATACGATATTAACATCAACGGCGAGTACATCACTCACCTTCGATTTACCGGCGATATAGTCCTTATGGCAGAATCGCTTGAGGACGTAAGCACTATGCTCAATGACCTCAATAGTGCCTCCCAACGGATAGGTTTTAAGATGAACATGGACAAAACAAAGATCATGTACAACGTCCATGTCACACCTATGCCGTTAGTTGTTGGGAGCACTAAGCTCGAAATTGTTGACGAGTATGTTTACCTGGGGCAAATAGTCCGACTAGGTAAGTTCAACTTAGACCGAGAGGTCAATTTACGGATTCAACTCGACTGGGCAGCGTTCGAGAAATTATAGCACATCTTCACAGTGATGACCTCTTAACTTCCAGTAATCCGTATAATCGCGTAAGTGAGACGTGGTCCTTCACTGCTGGCCGGATGAGGAAGCTCAAAGTCGCTCAGCGAGCTATGGAGAGGGCTATGCTCAGAGTTTGTCTGCGTGATAAACTTAGAAATGAGGATATTCGCAGTAGAACTAGATTGACCGACATAACCCAACGAATTAGTAAGCTGAAGTGGCAATGGGCCGGCCAAATAACTCGAAGAATCGACAACCGATCGGGGAAAAAGGTTCTCGTGTGGTGGCCTCGTACCGGCGGGCAAAGTGTAGGGCGTCCCCGCACTAGATGGAGCGACGACCTGGTAAGACATGCAGGAAGTCGATGGATGCAGGTGGCTCAGGACCGTACTTTCTGGCATTCCTTGGGGGAGGCCTATGTTCAGCAGTGGACTTGTGAAGGGCTGTAATGATGATGATGGTGATGATGAAACATATCTATAAGATTAAAATCTCGATAGATACTATCTATTGTCTAATACTTTACGGTTACGCGATTGTCATTATGCTATAGATTGTATTTTGATAAAGTGCAAGTCTCTTCGATTAGCAGTATGTTATTCGTGGCCTAAATAACTGTCAAGGTCGTTTTGTTGGCTTAGTATTCGTAATATTTTCGTCACGTTATGTGTTTTCGCCTGGCAGTCGGATTAACGATAGCAGTAACAAATGTTTCATACTTTAGATGCAGATTCCTGTCGCTGTTTGGGGTATTTTATACCGTAAGCTGTTGGCTATCCTTCTATAACTTTTACTGCTTCGTTGATCTAATGGTCGTAAGCACAACTACTGATCATGAGCTCCCGGGTTCGAATCCCAGTCGGGTCAAAATCTGTTAATGTGTTTTTCTTCCAAGAAATTCGCAGTAGTAGTCCGGAGTCAGGAAGTTCACGGCGCTTCACCACCGTGGGGCGGACAATCCGTAAAGCAGTTGGTCCTGCGCCTGATCTCTCTCCAGTCGTGTCGGGTTGCCGTCCCGACGGACTATGAGATTAAGGGGATAGAGAGAGCACCTGTGTTTGCATATACACTCATGAACTTTAATCCTGTCCTATGCCGATGGCTGGTCTCCGTGACACCGGTGACCGTGACCGAAATTCGTTCTAAAGGACAATATTAATTTTTCTTTTTTAGCCGAGTTCGACATACGAGAAGGTTTTATATTCTACGCGTATGTGTTTTATATATCTTCACCGATTGCTCCGAAACGGTTAATTTAAGTGATTCTTTTTTGTTTTTTTTAAATAGGCCTATACATCAAGGGTAGTCCCACATACATCTGAAGAAACGAGGTATTCTATCTTAGTCCTAAAGGGTGATAACGCATCTGCATTTCGATTTTTAATCGATAAATGAAGATTTCTATGGGCCACAGCAACCACTTACTATCAGGTGGAATGTGTGCTCGTTTGTTATCCGCATTCTACAAAAATATATGATGGATATTTTAACGACGTTCTAGTTACAGTTCTAGTTAGTTCTACAACAACGTTGTCTTGAACTTATGATTTTTCTTAGTTCACTCAAACAGGGAAAATAATTATTTTTAATAAAAAGTAAAAACTTTCTTTTAAAAGTAAATAAAATAAATTATTTTATACTTTTTTTTTTGGTTGATTTTCTTTTTTTTAAATCGGTTAAAAACCATAAATTAATTTCCACCCAATAGCTCCTGAAGTCGAAACTTTCATTCTTCGATATATCGAGTAGTCTTAGCGCCGACTTCGATGCTTTTATGTGGATTTCTCTGTTATTTCCAATTTTTGAAGTCGGTTTCTGCTTTTTATTAAAAGTTTTAACTAGTCACAATACATACAGGGCCAAGCTCTAAGTATTGTAAAAGGCGATTGTGAATAGTTAAAAATTTTCGATTCGAAATTTCAAATGCTCGATAGTGTATCGAGCATTTGAAATTTTGAATCGAAAATACTGCGGCACTGCGTAGAGATGTTGCACTGCATCTCTTTGCGTATTTTATCGCATTTATCACGGGGAGTGCTCTGAGGAATTGTTCGGAATAATTCCAGCCGCTCAATTTCACCATCGCACATCGCGACAAAACTCGCGTTACCATCCATACCATCTGGATGATTGGCGGTCCACCACTGTGCGATTTAGAAGAAATTTTCTCCCTCGCACGACTTCCTTGTGGAATCAATTACCACCAGCGAATTTTCCGGACCGATACGACTTAGGAACCTTCAAGAAAAGAGCTTACACCTTTCTAAAAGGTCGGCAACGCATCTGCAATTCCCCTGGTGTTGCGGTTGTTCATGGGCGGCGGTAGTCACTTACCATCAAGTGAGCCGCATGCTCGTTTGCCCCCTATTCTATAAAAAAAAAATTATAAAAAGCAAGTGAAGTGAAGTATTTTCTTATTCCTCCACTATGTGGCAAATTTTCAATTACAGTTCAATGGCTGACTATAGAAACTCGATGTAGTCAATCTATCCACTTTTTACTTAGTCGAATATACATCTATTACGGCTGCGACATTATGGCGCCAAAAGTGACGCCATCTTTGTTGAACGAGAACAATTTGCCGCCAACGAACATTATTAGTTAAATGGTTGGTATCTTACAAAGTAATAGACGGTAAGATATGAGGTCTAGGTCATCGATGACGAACAAAAGTAAACAACTTCATTCATTCATTAATAAACTTCATTCAAATCTAATTTCATTGTTATTAAGAGTGACAAACGAACACAGTTCTCCTGATGGTAAGTGGATGCAGTGTCCTAAAGCCATCCACATTTAGCCTAAATGAGAATCAACATGCAGTTGTTTGTCAACCCTGAGGGCTAAGGGCTAAGATGACTAAGATGCCTCGTTTCCAGTAAAAAGAGTCTCCGGTTCTCTACACTCACCATACGAAACACAGCATCATTAAGCTGCTATTTCACGCTGGTATTCTGAGAGAGGATGGTTCTTACTCGTTCGAGCCGATCCATTCGCGCTAAAACCATAACGTAGCTGCAGTATGGCTCTACCACATGTAAGTATTATTTCATTTCACTTGATTAATTATAGCCTGTGCGCTTACACTTTTTACTAGAAAAGAGGCATTCTATCTTAGTCCGCACGGCTTTCTTTATAGGATAGGGTAACAAACGAGCACACATTCCACCTGATGGTAAGTGTTTGCTGTGGCCCATAGACATCTACATTTATCCTCGTTTGCAAAAAAATAGTTGGGAAAGAAACCCCGCTTTTTAATATCTTTATATATATATATATATATATATATATATATATATATATATATATATATATATATATATATATATAAAAGAAATTAAAGTATGTTATCTCAAAGCTAATTTTATAAATCCAAAAATTCAACTATATAATAAATGACATACCTAACAAAATTAAAAGGATTAGTTTTTAGATAATACAAAATGAATTCAAAAGTCCTCGTAAGTTATCTCATATCACTATGACCCACGACATTGCCATTGTCGTTTCGATCTATTGAGCACTGAACAATTTCAAAGCCAAGTTGCCAGCACCTGGTATCGTATATCGACGGTAAGGTGACACGGGTGATGTCAGCGCCATTCTATTTCTAAATAATGGTATTATCTAACGGAGCTGTGATTTTAGGGCTGGCGCGCACGGTATTTTATAAAGAGAAGGTAGCGAGTGTAGAAGGAAAGGAATAAAAGAAAGAAATTATTCATTCGTCATTATAACACAACATTCTGATTTCTTATATTTAAGCGAATACTACACATTAAATGATACTAACTTTACGGAATTTATTACGTTTAAATTCATGTAACACAAATAATAGGAGAAATTGGTAAATAAAATATAAAATATATTATAGTAAATGCAAATAAATTGGGATGCAGCAAAGATAATTATTCAGTGGCGAAGCTTGCGAAGTCACTTATTAAGTGGCGAAGCTTGCGAAGTCACTTATTGATTTCACGATGTCTGTCCGTCTGTCCGTCTGTCCGTCCGTCCGTCCGTCCGTCCGTCCGTCCGTCTGTCCCATGATTATCTCGAGAACGGTTTTGAATTTTCAAATTCTGTTTTCAGCAATCGATTACTGATCACCCAGGCATCTGAACCTCCTATTTTGAAACTGATTGCTCAACGGCAACCGTTAGAAACCGCTACAAAGCTGATTGCTTCGCCACTTTGCTATGCTGATAGCTTGCTAGGTTTATTGATTTCACGATGTCTGTCCGTCTGTCCGTCTGTTCGTCCGTCTGTCCGTCTGTCCCACGATTATCTCGAGAATGGTTTCGAATTTTCAAATTCTGTTTTCAGAAATCGATTCCTGATCACCCAGGCATCTGAACCTACTATTTTGAAACTGATTGCTCAACGGCAACCGTTAGAAACCGCTACAAAGCTGATTGTTTCGCCACTTTGCTATGCTGTTAGCTTGCTAGGTTTATTAATAATACTAAAGATGTTAAAATGAATTAGTTAAGATCTGCGTAAAAAATAAAAATAATATTACGCGAATATGTATAAGCTTATTAATTTTAACATTTTTAATACATTGAATTTCCGCAAATTAACGCCTGATTATTTTAATTAATTATTATTAATGCAAAATAATAATTACGTGACGTATTTCTGATTATTGTATCGTATAACTCTATTGTATATTAAACTGTTTAAAATTTGTTTGAAGATTCAAAAGACGCAGTTTTAAAGTTGTTAAAAAAAGAAATATCTCAACGTAGCGTAAACGTAACACAAACTGAACCCACATATTGTAAACGTTGTGGAATGGTTTTGAAGCACTTTAAAGCTAGAATAAACAAAGCGTTTCTAGGTCTCGTGATTTCTAACAAAAGGGAAAATTCCACTTACGCTAAAACACGACTTGATTCATCGACGTACCTCATATTTAATATTATTCTCTTTAGTTTAATGTCCACGAGACCGAATTGCGGTGGCCATAAACGAAAACTAGCCATCTGGCAGGACAGGATTATAGTGTACGAGTCTGTGCGCTCTCTACCTATTCTCTTACTCTAATCCACTCAACCGTCCGCTTCGCGCGAGTGATTCTCGCCTGCCCTGTCCGCGAATTAAATGTCACTATTTTTACGACCTCGCGAGACAGTCTTAACAAAAACGATTGCTACTATAGCTACATTCAAATAAAAAATATTCTCAAAAGACTCAAAGAATTCAAAATTTTATTGTTTTAAAAGAAAATTAGTCAAATTAAAAATAAAGCCTGAAAATAAAGCTTAGAAATGGGAATATCAAAAAAAATCGTATTTAATTTTTATTTCGAGTTTTACAAGAAAAGTGTAATACTTACTGGAGACAATTATTCTATATTATAATAGTATATGATATTCCCTTTAAAATTACACCAGTATCAATAACATCTTATATTCTCAATATACTCGTACATAAGTATATAATGTTTACCCAATATAAATTTGAATAAATATGTAAATAAATGAAAAAAATAGGTTTTAATAATTTGTAGACACATCTCAACAGATATTTCGTTTATAAATTGCTATCAACGTGTTAATAGTGAATCATTATTTTATATTTTGCATTAATTTAACACAAAAACTGATTAGAATACATTTTAAACAACATATAATCAATAAACGATGATCGCGTGTAGTGATTAAAATTTAGAGCTAAATTATTATACGTATACGTTTTGGAATTGTCGTAATGATACATATTTACTAAAGAAAATATCTTAACTATCTAACATTAGAAATAACGTATAAAAACAGACAAGTTATCACATTTTTGATCGAATTTCTCACACGTCAACATTCCACAAACAAATTTTTTTTTTAAGGATAAGGGTGACAAACCAGCACACAGTACACCTGATGGTAAGCGGTTGCTGCGGCCCATAGACATCTACATCTATCGTCGTTTGCGAATCAAAATGCAGATGCGTTGTCACCCGTGAGGACTAAGATGGAATGCCTCATTTCCAGTAAAAAGGGCCTCCGGCCACCTGCACTCACCAAGCGAAACGCAGAGGTAAACCTCTACTTCACGCTGGTATTCTGTGAGGTCGTGGTACCACCCCGGTTCGAGCCGGCCCATCCGTGCGACAGCAAAAGCTGCCGCGTGGCTCTACCACTGTTAAAAATAAAAAAATGGCGAAATTTAATTTTAACTTCTTTTTTCTAAATATTTTGTTACTATTATACAGATAAAATTCACTTTCACAGAGGACAAATTTCATATAGCACCATCTATAATTTTTTACTGTATTAATAACAGCTATCTTTTGCGCTGTATGCGTTTAAACCGAAAGATGTCGTTTGGCGCCTAAACAGGTGAGGCAATAATGGTTTTTGGGGACTGTAGTCACCATGGACGGTTGAGTGGCTAAAGTTCGATGATTTGGGATCAGGCGCAGGACCGACTGCTTTACGTGCTTTCCGAGGCACGGTGGTGAAATATCGCTAACTCTCGGACTCCGGACTGCTACGAAAAAATTCTTAACAGAAGAATCCATTAACTGATTTTGGCCTGTACCAAGATTAGACACAACAAGCACACAGTCCACCTGATGGCCTGGCCAGTAGACATTACATCTATCCTCGATTAAGAATCAAAATGTAAAAGCGTTGCCACTCCTGAGGACTAAGATGGAATGCCTCATTTCCAGTAAAAACGGTCTCCGGTTCTCTACAGTCACCATACGAAACACAGCAGCGTTAAGCTGCTATTTTACGCTGGTATTCTTTGAGAGCGTGGTGCTACCCCGGTCGAGTCGACCCATTCGTGCTGTAACTATCATATCTATAGCTGCAGCATGGCTCTACAACGTAAAAAGGTTAACTTATTTCATAAAAAAACGGCAATTTCATAGGTAAAGACCAAATAATATTTATAAAGTTACCCGGCGCGTTACCATCACAGAAGAAATAATTATTGTGGAAATATCGTTTTAAATGTGGAAGAGTTACATATATTGTTTCACTAGCTGTCTCTTGCGAATTCATCCGCGTGGAATTTACTACGATTTCAAGGGTTTTATTTTTTTTACACGGAACTCTGATTATTTTTCTAAAATAAATTTATTCGAAGTTACTCCTTATAACATCAGTTATCTGCCAGTGAGTCTCGTCAAAATCGGTCCAGCCGTTTCGGAGGTTAGCCGGAACAAACAGACAGATAGACAGACAGACAAAAATGTTAAGGAGTGTCTTTTTATTATTAGTACCGTTTATACTTTCATATGCATTTAGTAAAAAGATGCTATTTTAACATTACAAACAGACACTTCAATTTTATTTATTTGTATAGATTTTGAATGATACTACATTCATTGAAGTTGAATAATATAATATATATAATATATAACTTTCAAATAAATTCGTCGGTTCGATACGCACGCCACCTAGTGTATGTTAGTTGTACTATGAGTATAACCTTTGCGCAAGTGCAAGCAATAAGGTGAAAATAAGTGGCTTAATAATATTAAAGATGTTGTAAAATAAAAAATGCGCGTTATTAAAAAAATATGTTTTATCTAGTTGGAAGAGCACCTTCCGTCCACCTTAAGTTGCGTGCGCTATTCCCGTCACCACCAGTCCCAACAAACACCACACTAGGAAAGACACACTACCGTCAATAATACGTATTTTCCCCTCTAAACGAGGTATCTTCAGGTGCAGGTTAGGTCAGGTGCAGACTGCGGTGGCTGACCACTTAGGTGTAAGTCTAAAGCCGCCTCTCCACCAAAGTTTTGTTACCAACTGTTGTGTTGCCAACACGTGTTGGTAACAAATGTTTCTGTAATTACCTAGTGTTGGCAACAAAACTTGCAACAATGTCGGGAACCGTGTTTCTATTTTCGGCGGCAACATCAAAGGAATACGCTTGTTGCAAACATTTGTTACCTCGGTGGAGACGCTTGTTTCCGATGTTGCCGACAAATGTGGAAACATTTGTCGGCAACATCGGAAACAAATGTTGGTAACTTTTGTTGAGTTGTAACAATTGGAAACATAAATGTTGTCAACATTTTTGGTGGATACGCGGCTTAAGCCTCATTGGAGGAAGGCGGGAGGTTCTCTTCAAACTATAGACATCATTTTATTTTATTACGCGGATCTTAGCTAATTTATTTCTTGACATCGTTAATTTAACGGATTTCCGGAAAGTAACCCCTGATTCTTTCAATAACGTTCTATGACATTCACCTCTTTCCATAGAAAAGTCAGCGACGAAGTGTGCGTGCACCGCGCACTCACAACCCTATACTCCATTCTGATGTATCCTACTCCCCCCCCCCTCCCCCCTCTTACTTAACTTCTCATTTTCAGTACCTTTGCTCTAGCCACGACAGAAACCTGCGTTCTTCGAACAACGTTTCACTAAAGTGTCCCTCTCACAAATCTGACTTCCTACATTCTTACTTCACTGTACAGTCTGTTCTCCTCTGGAACGCACTCCCTCTTGAAATTAGAACGGCTAATAATCGTTATGCATTCAAGAAGAAAGTTCGCGAACATTACTTAAATAAACTGGCAGAATCATCTCATTTGTAGTATTTATTTATGTATTTATATAAATATATAATTATATAATGTATGTAATTTATTATTTTTATGTACATAAGTTATATATAATATTATACACATATTAAATAATTTTTTATTTGTAAGTTTATGTATGGGTATATGTATTATATTGTTTTATATTTATATACTTTAATTTATATTCTTGTCTTTTAGTTTTCACACGCCCACTTCAT
This sequence comes from Parnassius glacialis, assembly GCA_033319125.1. Lineage (NCBI taxonomy): Eukaryota > Metazoa > Arthropoda > Insecta > Lepidoptera > Papilionidae > Parnassius > Parnassius glacialis. The sequence continues at coordinate 5,917,700 of JAVANC010000021.1, forward strand.
ATTTTTATCTCTGCATCACCTAAAGGTTGACTGGTAGAGAATGCCTCAGGAAATAAGTCCGCCTATACATCATATTGTATGAAGTTTAAATAAATAAATAAATAAAAATACTAGAACACTCGCAATTAACAATAACACACCACCATCGATAAAACGATACGTGTTTGGCCCCTTAACGAGACATCCTCAGGTGAATTAGATTCTGCGGTGGCTGACCGCTGAGGTCGGTCAGCGACTTATTAATTTTTAACGCCAACTACTGAACTAATCAGCACTTGAATCTATTAATTAATAATATTATTTACTTTTAATACAATGGTGATGACGGTTCTGCGCAGTGGCGGCAAGGGAGAATCCATAACCTAATTTAATCCACTGATGCCGTAAGATTTGACTGTCTGACGGCCTTCAATATGTGTAGGCCCTCGGAGACGCCTTCAGCACTTTGGAGGTTGCGGCGGCTTGGCTGAGGCAAGAGATTGTTCGGTGTATAGTCATAGTCATAGTCATAGTAATTTATTCCATTGATAACAAAATACATTGTGTTGGAAATTACAAATTAATGCAATAAGATTTAAAAAATAACATTATCATTTATGCAATAGTCAATCAATTATCCACATCAAAATAATAAAATTACAATAATAGGAAATAATATAATTACAATAAAGACATATTATGTCAAAATATAAAATTACAATAAAGAAATATGTCAAAATAATAAGATTACAAAAAGGAATATGTCAGTTTTTTAACTATATTTTATCATCAGTCAATTAGAATTTACAAATTCTTCTACACCTTTCTACACTATAAAAACTATTTTCCAGAAGATACGACCTCAATCTGTTTTTAAATTGGATCACAGTTGTTATGCATTTTAAATAATTTGGCAATTTATTAAATAGTCTGACCGCTTGATATCTTGCACAAAAAAACAAAGAAACATATCTTAATAATGGATATTGCTGTATTGTAGATCCTTGTACGAAACAAACTTGAGTACAAAAGAATGTCTTTTGACCATGACAATCCCCCTCAAATTCTCCCTCATTCTCGGCCATCAGCCACCCCCCTCAACACCCTCGACTAAAACCTTCACAAATTGGAAGGGCTTCAAGGAGTCCCTAGCGAATGCTCTGGACTCACAGGACTCTCCCATCTCCCTATCGTCGGACTTAGACAGTCCCGAAAAAATCGACACCGCGGTCGATTCACTCTCCACCCTTATTAAAACCTCCCTTAAGGAGAATGAAAGGGTAGTCCCGATTGCTAATAATAGTGGGCTTCCCCTACATATTAGCAACCTATTAAAAGCCAAGAAAGCTGCTTTCCGGAGAGCAGCAAAATACCCCACGCCCGAATATAGGCACACGGCTAATCGTCTTCAACGAGAACTCCGTTTCCGCCTCTCTGAATTTCGAGACCTCGAAAAGAGTAAACTCATGGAGAATATCTCTCCCTCTCATACAGCGTACTATCGGATGGCAAGAGCCCTCCGTATAGACGCTATCACCCACACTCCCCCTCTCTCCCGTCCCGACGGTACGGTAGCCTTCGAGGACGAGGAAAAGGCTGAGTGCTTTGCAGACAGCATTGCCGCTCAATGCTCTCCTAGCTCTCAACCCGTTGACCCTTCACACGTCCAGGCAGTGGAAGATGAGGTCCGACGCCGGAACTCACCCCCTACAGCCTCCGAACCTATCTCTGTGTCCAATGATGAGATTTCATCCCTCATCAAAGGACTTAAGCCCAAAAAGGCTCCGGGCGCGGATGGCATCTCCAACCAAGCCCTTAAACACTTTCCTGAGCAGGTGTTAACCTTTTTATCTATTATCTTCAACGCCTGCTTCAACCTTAGCTACTTTCCCACTACGTGGAAAGAAGCAACTGTGATTGGTATTCCCAAGCCAGGCAAGCCTCTCAACCTCCCCTCCAGCCATCGCCCCATTAGCCTCCTCAAGGCCATGGGCAAGCTCTTTGAAAGAGTCATCCAAAATCGCATGAGGCGCCACCTGTTTCCCACAGACGGTGACCCTCTTATCATTCCCCATCAATTCGGTTTCCGAGCGAAACACTCCTGCCCCCAACAAGTTCACCGTATTGTGGAATATATCCTCAGCGGTTTTTATCCCCGTCGTCATAAGACTATCGCGGTCTTTTTCGACATCGCCAAAGCCTTTGATAGAGTCTGGCATACAGGCCTCATCTACAAACTATACAAAATAGGTCTCCCCGATCGTCTAGTACGTCTCGTGGCCTCTTATCTAAATCATCGTACCTTTCGTTTTAGACACGAAGGCACGCTATCTTCACAGCGCCCCATCAAAGCTGGTGTCCCTCAGGGCTCAGTACTTGCTCCTCTGCTGTACATCCTGTTCACCAACGATATTCCCATTCCGCCGAAAGGTGTTCAGCTCTCCCTCTTCGCAGACGACACTGCTCTCTACTGTAAAGGTATCTCGCTACCTTTCATACGGAACAAGGTCCAAAAGTCAGTTGATGACCTAGGAGCTTGGTTCAAAAAATGGCGCATCGATGTGAACCCGGAGAAGAGCTCCGCCGTTCACTTCGATTATAAACGACGCCGTATCAAAAACACTCCACCAATACGTATGCTAGGGACCCCTGTCCCCTGGCATACGTCTGCCAAATATTTAGGTGTCACTCTAGACACAGGGCTAACTTTCAGGCCCCACGTCAAAAGAGTAACCCGTCACGCACGTTTTTACCTGAATAGGCTCAACAGTATGTTGGGCCGACACAGTAAAATGTCCCTCAGAAACAAGCGTACCCTTTATAAGGTCTGTATATGACCAGTCATGTCCTACGCGGGCCCCATTTTTGCCCACGCTAACCCTAAAATTATTAATGAACTCCAAGTAGTTCAAAACCTTTTCTGTCGTCGAGCTGCGAACGCACCTTGGTACGTCCGTAATGCCGACCTTCATCGGGACCTAGAGCTCCCTACAATTCAACAATTTCTTAAAAAACTCTCTGAGAACTTCTTCAAAGCCTCAGAGTCGCACTCCAATCATCTTATTCGTGAGGCAGCTTCTTATGCAGCCCCACTCCCCTCTCGCTATCGAGTCCGCAGGCCGAGAAACTCTCTCTCGGACCCGCCTAATAAACTGTCAAACGACCTGAACTGCCTCATGGCGGCTCAGGCCAACTCTAATTAAATTATTCATAATTAATTTGCCTTCGTAGGCACTCCCTCAGCGGCTCGCAGCCGCCTGCGCCCTCTTTTCCCAAAAGAGGGTCGCTTCCGATACGGCATAAGAAGCTTTAAACAGCTAAGTTGCCACTCCCCAAAGGCGGTTTTTAGCGGGTATCACTTAGGTCCCCCGGTAGGCAGTGAGTCCCGCATAACCAGGACAGACCGGCTGTCGTGGTATGCGTAATGCATTTTCCGCCTCCCTCTGTGGTAGCCCTTTTCCAATTGCTTCGGGCGCAAAAAAAAAAAAAAAACCATGACAATCGAGAAGTAAAGTGGCAATTTATAGTAAATTTACTAAAACTACAAAACAATGAAACGGTTACTTTTGGAAATAAATTAACACTTAAACCTGTCGACTTCCGTAATCAAATTATTAAGGTAAAGGTCGCTACCCAACTCCTCAATTCAAGTGTAGCAGACGTATTAAGAGTGTCTGAAGAATTACTTATGTTTGCCCTTAAACTCGATAAATGCAGTTATTAGGATACTCGTATTACAAACAGACACTTCAATTTTATTTGTATGAGTATAATTTGTAAATTTAAATTTATGTTGTGTCTTTTCATAGCTAACTTTTATCTGACGATTGAGAAATTAGCCCCGAATCATATTTAATTTTATAATTTCATTTCAGAGAGACGTGAACAAACAAAACATGTCATAACCAGTTACAGTAAGTATTTGTAGTTTGGAATTCAATGTGTCTATAATCGATTTTTTATTATTCAAACGTTTCGATCACCTATGCTTATAACCAACAAGTAATTGCGGCGATTAAATAAAATGACGCCTAAAGTCAATAACCTGTAGAGATGCATAATAATTATTATTTTAATAGCTTCGCTGAACCCTCTACTAGATACAGGCTCTCTGAAGAATTCCCGACCTTGGCCTACTACACTATTGGCAACTAGAGAGTTGTAGGGAAGATTTGCCTTAATTTGGCAGGCGGATTGAAGAAGTTTCCAGAAGTGTCGCATAATTGACGCTGATGCCAGTCTAAGTATCGTAAGTCTAAGTAGCTTAAGTTACTTCTTATGACATCAGCTATATGCCCGTGAAAGTCCTGTCAAAATCGGTCCAGCCGTTTAGGAGATTACCCGGAACAAACAGGCAAACAGACAGACAAAAATTTTAAAAAGCGTATTTTTGTTATACTTTCATATGCATTTCGTAAAACGCTGTAATTTTGGCATTACACACAGACACTTCAATTTTATTTATTTGTATAAATGTATAGATGATTCTCGTGTAGTACTCGCCGTGTGTGACAGGCACGCAGCGAATTGTCGCTGCGAGTAATATTCGCAGCGAATTCACTCGCAGCGAATATTCGCTGTGTGTGACCGAAGCTTAAGACTGCATTTAAAGTTTGTACGTTTTCATAATACACCTATAATATTAACACTTTAGACTTATCAGTCGCTGGGACGCAAAAATAAATTTCCATTACGGCCTATAAAAGTCAACTGTTGAACATCAGCCTCCCCCATGGATTGCGATATACTTAGGGGGGACTTTGTCATAGTTGCCACGCTTAGCAAACGCAGCCTCGCGACTTCGCCCGCGTGGAATTTGTTACTTGAATTAAAATTCATGTAACAAATTCCACCTATAAATAGGTTTTAATTTTTTTGCGCGGAATCCTAATTCCTTTTCTAAAATAATTTAAAATTACAAATTTTGTACAGCCGACTTCAATATAAGTTATTAAGAATAACTCAACAACTATTGGTCTGACCTTGATCAAATTGTCAAATCATATGGGACCACACGAGAAGGTATTAGCTTTATGCAATATTTTAATTTGAGATCTGATTTAAAGAAAACCCATCGCGAAAAATATAAATATGATATACTTACCTATTATTAGAAATATGATTTATTATAAAAGTACCTATATTACTGCTATCCGTGTATACAACCAGTTACCACTAGCTATTAAGCAATTAAATGGAAATATGTTTAAAACAAAATTAAGGAAATTGTTAATTGAAAATGTTTTTTTACAATCTCAATGAGTATTTTAGTAAAAGTAATCTTAGTAAGTAGTTAATTTTAAATTTATTTTTCATTGTTGCATATCCGACATGGGTAGACTGTTGAGCCTAAAACTATATGTTTTTTCTATTAAGATCATATTGTACACAGTTATGCAATAAATGTATCTTTATCTTTATCTTTATCTTTAAAATAAAAAAAGAATCATCAAAATCGGTTCACCCAGTAAAAAGTTATGAGGTAACACACATAAAAAATAAAACATACAGTCGAATTGAGTACCGTCTCCTTTTTGAAAGTCGGCAGATAAAAGTAACCTAAGTTACTCCTTATAATACCAGCTATCTGCCAGTGAAATTCCCGTCAAAATCGGTCCAGCCGTTTCGGAGATTAGTCGGAACAAACAGACAGACAAAAATTATAAAAATTGTGTTTTTTGTTATAAGTACCGTATATCCTTTCATATGTATTTAGTTAAAAGCTGTTATTTTGACATTACAAACAGACACCTCAATTTTATTTATTTGTATAGATGTATAGACGTTATAACGAAGATGAGGCTCCCCGTCTCCTGTTTCAGGTTCTGTCGGTACTTAAGGACGATATGGGGTAGTGGATGTCCTGATATCGCCACTATACGGTTAGTAAAAAAAATTATTACATATAATATATTGATTACTTTCTATATATCATTTTTTTGTAGTTAAAATGACATACGAAAGTAAATATCTTAATAAGCACGAGACAGTAAATTAAACAAGTTTAACAGTATGATTACAGCCGTGATTGGCACGAGACTAATGCGCTAATGACAATTTAATGAGAAGACCGCACTCTGCTGCGGTTCTTGTACACTCGTTAATTACCACGACTTCGGAACTACATACCATTATCATTTTGTAGGTTTGCGTTTTTGTAAGTTAAGATTGGATTTAATTTGGAACCGGTTTCTAATTAAAGAAGACGGTCGAAATACAGAATTTTTTTAATTATCTTTATAATTTTCATTGCCAGTTGCTTTTTATAAGCAATTATATGTGTCACAATGAAAACCCATAAACGGTCAAAATCACTTTTGACTGAGAAAATTAGGCAAAAATGATTGTACGTACATTATAATGATATAAAATATAATAACTTTTTAATTTCAGAAATTCAAGTCAATAGTAATTTTGATTAACATTATTGGTCAAAACCACTTTTAACCGATGTAATTTCGTCAAAATCACTATTATCCAATATTTTTTTGCAGTTACAAATGGTTTTGACCAACGACCTCGGTCAAAACTACTTTTGACTGCAAAAATCAGTTAAAAGTGGTATTTACTTCTTTTGTCTGATTCTTTACAGTCAAAAGTGATTTTGACTGGTTATGAATTATGACTGGAACATATACTCGTATACTATTATTTATATTCTTTATGTGGTCATATTATTACGAAGTGTCACCAGCGATACTATACTTAAATCGTCGGCAACACACACGAAGGCCATTGATTGATAATTGATTTATAATGTCTGGTATTTTTTATATAGAATTAAGCGTGACAGATCAGCACACAGTCCATTTGAGGGTAAGTGGCATCTGACATTCAAATTCGATTGTTATTTTGAATCATTTGACATAGTACAATTAATTGAGATATTATATAAAAACATGTTATGATAAAAATAATACATAATTATGTAGGTAGTAACTTTAACATTTAAACTAGTGATGCAACGAATACAACTTTTACGAATACGAATATCAAACCTACTATTCGGCGAATACGAATACGAATATCTCGCCGTGGTAATAAAAAACTAATTTATTTGATGATTTTCTATTGTTCTAATAATTAAAATTTACAATAGGCAATTTTTTATTTAAAAAACTAAAATTTGTAGATTTTCTGTTCAGTTTGAATGTTCCCAGCCGTTGAAAAAAGTGTTTCCGAGGCGACTGTACATAGTTTCAGTGAAAAATATTTTTGGGAGTCCCCTGTCGTTGAGGCTAAGGACCAAAACACAAGTATTTTTTACGCACCGACGACGCGCGTTATCCAAGTCCGCCATTAATTAGAATTGCGTAAAAAATATTAGTTTTTAAATATTCGTGATCAGTATTCGCCGAATACGAATTTTCGGTAAATGTCTACTATTCGGCGAATACGAATATTCCGTATTCGTATTCGTTGCATCACTAATTTAAACTTACCTTGTGCTATTAACATTTCTGTGGTATAACGCAATGTGTTATGGTAGCATAGTTGTATTAGAATTAGACCATTGGACATATTTAGACGACCTCATGTTAAAGTTGCAAAGAGCGATAGAGATTACCAAAACAATTGAGAGCAACAGCTGCTTTGTATTGGCACGTACGATAACACTGCTGCCTTTGTGCTTTTGAATATAATACCGTTTTCTGTGTTCGTAAAGCTTTAAAAAAATATAACAATATTTGTAATATATTTCTTGTTTAATTTTTAGACACATTGTTTTTTAAGCCGACTTCAAAAAGGGGGAGGTTTTCAATTCAACTGTATATTATTTATGTGTGTTATCTCATAACTTTTTTCTAGGTGAACCGATTTCGATGATACGTTTTTTATTTGAAAGGGTGATTCTGGTATTTGAAAGGGACGAAGAGAGAACGAAGTGTGAAATATGGATAAATCAGGAATGTCTAGAACAGGTAAATGAAATTGTATACTTGGGAAGTGCTTTTAGCCGGGATGGAAGATGTGATTTAGATGTGGACAGGCGTGTCGCTGCCGGGAACAAAGTCAATGGTGCCCTGACTGCGTTAGTCAAAAGGCAAGGCGTAGTGAAAAGTTCACGCCTTGCAATACATAATGCAGTGTTGGTACCGACTTTGTTATATGGCAGCGAAACCTGGGTATGCCAGAAGAAGTATAAAAGCAAGTTGAATGCAGTGGAGATGCGATCTCTTCGTAAAATGTGCGGCGTTACCATGGCCGACCGAAAGCGAAACGAAGAGATTCGCAATATGGCAGGTTTGAAAGATGACCTTATCACAAAAATTGATAAGGGCGTGCTTCGATGGTTTGGGCACGTTGAGCGAATGAGTGAAAACCAAATGGTGAAGAAAATATATAGCGCGAAAGTTAATATTAAAAGGTGTCGAGGTAGACCGAGACTAACTTTCGAAGACCATGTGAGCAAATTGCTCGAAGAGGGGAGGGTCAAGAGTACTCGGATACCTAGACGTGCATGTATGAAGAAGATAATGAATCTGAAAGAAGCGAAAGAGGTATGTAAGGATCGTGACATTTGGCGATCTGTTCTCTCTGGCTACCCCGTCAGGGATTGTGCGTGAAGATAAGTAAGTTTTTTATTTGAAAGTTGGTACTTCTCATGTGGTCCCATATATTAATTTAGTCAAGGTCTGGATTAAGATGTAATGTCTCACAGCCTGTAGTTACGAGTATACTGGAAAGGAAGAACATACAGTCAGTCATCGCTCATCGCGTTTTAAGTTGTCGGAAAAGCAGGTGCTTAGTAGGTACTATACAAATAAATAAAATTGAAGTGTCTGTTTGTAATGTCGAAATAACAGCTTTTTACTATATGCATATGAAAGTATTATACGGTACTTATAACAAAAAAAACGATTTTTAAAATTTTTGTCTGTCTATGTATTTGTTCCGGCTACGACTGGATCGATTTCGACGGGATTTTTACTGGTAGGTAGATGATGTTATAAAGAATGATTTTGGAAAGGGAATTAGAGTCCCGCGAAAAGAATTAAAACTCATGAAATCGTTGTAAATTCCACGAGAACGAAGTCGCGAGGGACAGCTAGTAAATAAATAAAATTACAGCAGTTTTTCCGCCGCCCCACTTCAATGCGTGTTTGCAAATATCGCATGTCTTCAATGTATTTAATTTCTCCGAATAAACATTTTAAACATTCATCTCCACCCTACACTAAGTAACAAAAATCCTTTTTCTGCTTAGAAGTCCATTTGGGTAGGTTAAAATAAAACTTAAGGTTAAATTGGGTAGGATAAATTCAGGTAAAAATAAAGTTATTCGAATAAGTCGTTGTCTGATTGAGACCACTTTAGCAGTGATAAGACCACCCATTGTACATATTATTATACACAATAAATAGTACTATTATTTATTCTGTGGCAATATGGCCGGTGTACAGTAACGAATAAATAATTAATAAGGTACGCGGTCTTTGATGCCCATCTGTCCTATTGAAACTTTATTAAAATAAAAATATATGTCACATCAATTTTCAACTGGTGTCAAAATATTTAACACTGATTTCATGGGCAATTAAACTAAATTAATATTTATAGTAAAGCGATGTTTGTTTGCAGTTTAAACCAGTTTAAACATTACGCTTCCTGCTGTATAAAAAATCTCTATATCCATTTGTTTGCATACAAGCTGACCGTTATTACAATCATATCAAAATATTTTATTTTATATAAGTGGGGGCAAACGAGAATGCGTCTCACCTGGTGGTGAAAGCGACTACTGTCGCTATTGACCGATAACTAATTTACATGGAGCTCATTTGTCTATTACTAATAAAATCAAAATAGTGTCAATGTTAAGATGTATGAACTTGACACTTCGGTCAACATATGGATTTAAGGTGAATTAAAAAGGCTTACAATAATTAGTTTGACAAATGAACATACGTTTGCAGGTTACTCATATAAATTAAATTCAACTTTCGGTTTATTTTGTTTTTTTCTGCCGACTTCCAAAAAGGAGACGGTACTCAATTCGGGTGTATGTTTTTTTTTTATGTGTGTTTCCTCATAACTTTGTACTGGCCGAACCGATTTCGATGATTCTTTTTTTATATGAAAGCTGATAGTTCTCGTGTGGTCCCATATGAATTTGATCAAGGTCAGACCAATGGTCATTGAGTTATTCTTAAATAACCTATATTGAAGTCGCTTATACGAGGGTGGATTGAAAAGTACTCGGCCTAACCAAGAAAATAAACACATACTAAATCAGTTATATTTTTATTTTTCTACATAATCACCATCAAGTTCAATACACTTTTGCCACCTCCCCTTCCAAGCATTTAGACCGTTGAAAAAAAATGATTCTTCCTTAGAGTCAAAATATGCGTCTACAGCTGCTTTGACCTCGTCGTTTGTCGAAAATCTTTGACCACCCAAGTGCTTTTTTAGGTTAGGGAACAGAAAGAAGTCTGATGGTGCCAGATCAGGTGAATACGGCGGATGCGGTAACAGTTCAAAGCCACAGTTGTGAATTTCAGCCATTGACTGTACTGACGTGTGAACACGGGCGTTATCTTGATGAAACAGGACTTTTCTTCTGAGCATTCCTCGACGTTTTTCTTTTATTTCCTCTCGTAAACGACGTAGTAAGGTGCAGTAGTAATCAGAGTTTATAGTCTGACCTCTTTCAAGATAATCAATCATAATCACACCTTTCGAGTCCCAGAATACTGAAGCCATCACCTTATTTGCCGACAAAATCGACTTAGCCTTTTTAGGGGGTGGTGAACCAGGTCTTCTCCACTGTTTTGATTGTTGTTTTGTTTCCGGTGTACAGTAATGAACCCATGTTTCGTCTATAGTAACAAAACGATTCAAAAAATCATCTGCATCGGCTTCAAATAACTCCAAACAGTCGCGTGAAATAGTCAATCGCGTCCTTTTTTGTTCAACTGACAGCAGTCGCGGAACCCACCTCGCAGACACCTTGTGGAAACCCAACTCGTTGACAATGATGTTTTGAGTTCGTTCATAAGAGATGCCTATAATCTCGGCTATCTCTCTAATTTTTAATCTGCGGTCTCCCATTATTAAATCAAGTACTTTTTTAATATTTTCGTCAGTAGTTGACGTCGAAGGCCTTCCAGAGCGGGGTTCATCTTTCACACTCTCTCTACCACGCTTAAATTCTGCTATCCATTTTTTGACGGATGAATATGACGCCTTATGTACTGACCATGTCATCATGGATGGCTTTTGATGATAGCCCCTTCTTATGGAGGTACTTAATGACGGCACGCTGCTCGATTTGCTCCATTCGCGGAAATTATGTCCGATTACTTTGTTAATAAATTTATAAAATCACAACTAATTATCGCACACGTTTCGAACTTCACACAATGAACTAGTCTGAACTGAACTAAATAATGTGGGTAGATTTGATTTTTAGAATTGAATGGATCTGTGTTAGGCCGAGTACTTTTCAATCCACCCTCGTATTGAAGTCGGCTGTACAAAATTTTTAATTTTAAATTATTTATATTTCCAGTGATAAAGGACATAAAGGATATGGAATATTTAGTACACAAAAAATAAAATTGATACATACTAGTGCATATAGAGAAATACATGAATATAGAGATTTATGTTAAGGACGGTCCTGTTCGACACTTCATTTTAGAATATCTTTATAACCCTACGAAAAAATTACCATGTATTTTTATAAATAAGTATTTACTGTATATGTAATATTATATATGGTAATATGGTATAATCTTAAATCCGGTAACAGTGGCATAATGATTGCATCGTGCTGTGATATAACTCCTGGTGGTGGCGCCTGACGTGCGTCGCAATCGATCGTCGATGGGCACGCGTGCGTCGTTTACAATGTAATCGAAAATCGAGATCAAGATCACGGCTTTACAACAACGCAAATGCGTAACAATTGGGTGCTTTAAGTTATAAGTGCATGACGGGTAACGTGTTTACGTGGATGGTGAATAGTCTAGGTTATATCATACGGAATAATTGGAAACAAAGAAAATTTATTTGAGATGTAAAAGAAATAAAAATATAACACTAGAAAAAAATACTAGAGAATTGATGTTGTCAAATTGTGTCTCTATTTCAGATAACTAATTAATAGAGCTTAGTATAATAATTGCTGGATGTTTTGTGGTGCGATTATAAATGAATTCACCTTATTTATGAACTGTTCAAGAAATATTAGAGAGACTGGCCAAACTAATGTTTAATTAGACTACATTTTCAATAATTTTGAACAAGTGCAATAATTTTCAAGAAACGTTTTATTATTTTACTAGCTCGCCAGGCAAACGTTGTTCTGTCCTTTCCAACGACCCTTCCTATAAAAATCCTTAGATTCGCAATAAAAAATTTTGAGGGTCATTTATCAGGATAAAAACTATCCTATCTCTTAAGTTGGACCAAAATGCACACAGTATGCAAAATTTCATTGAAGTCAGTTCAGTAGTTTAGGAGTCCATCGCAGACAAACAACGTGACACGTACTTTTTATATATAAAGATGTGCATAGTATTGGTTGCTAATTTAAAAACGTTATTTTTTCACGGCTCATCTAATGGTAAGTAATTACCGTCGCCCATGAACATCTGAAACAACAAGAATTGCAGGAGCAGGTAAAAACCCCTGAAGATAGTATTCGACTTACTACTTACAATACTTGCCGTGATTGGTAGAAAATTCCGTCAGTTTCTTTACGTGGTAGAGCCATGCTATAGCTATATTATAGTTGTAGCACGAGTGGGTCGGCCCGACTGGGAAAGCAACACGCTCTCACAAAATACCAGCGTACAGATCAATGCTGCTGTTTCGTATGGTGAGTGTAGATAACCGGGGATCCTTTTTACTGGAAACAAGGCATTCCATCTTAGTCCTCAGTGTTGGCAACGCATCTGCGTTTTGATTCTCAGGATAGGAAATGTAGATGTCTATGAGCCACAGCATCCACTTACCATCAGGTGGACTGTGTGCGCGAGTCACCCTTATTCTATAAAAAAACGCATGGAAGTGGACCGCTAGCCATCGAAATAATGCGAATAGAATTTAGAAATCTGTCGCAGTGTGTGATGGTCGAATTTAGCAGCTGAAATTAATCCGACATATTCCTCTGAGCACTCCCCGTGTTAAATGCATTATTATGATGGGTATTATTAGAATCAAATATTATAGAATTATTTTATTTAAATTAGATTACTACAAGTATACTTAAAGTCATTTAAGCTTTATCACCGGTTTGGAAAAAACCTCCTGTCGGCCCTGGGAAGAACTAGTAAGAAACGCAGCGGGACTTTTTGTAAATGTTTATCTAATATATAAAAATTAATGCTTGTTTGCCATACCGTTAATCAAACTGCGATAAAACTTTGTCAACAAAAATGCTTGCACTTGCGCGAAGGTTATAGACGTAGTAAAATTAACAATTAACTTATAGTAGATGGCGCGCGTATTTTACCGACAAATTTATTTAAAACTTGTATATCATTCAATTTCAATGAATGTATTATCATTCCTAATTTAACAATATAACTCTTCCAAATTTAAAACCAGCTAATTTACAATATCTAATTCTTGTAACAGTGGTAGGACCACGCGGCAGCTTTTGCTGTCGCACGGATGGGCCGGCTCGAACCGGGGTAGTACCACGACCTCACAGAATACCAGCGTGAAGTAGAGGTTTACCTCTGCGTTCCGCTTGGTGAGTGCAGGTGGCCGGAGGCCCTTTTTACTGGAAATGAGGCATTCCATCTTAGTCCTCACGGGTGACAACGCATCTGCATTTTGATTCGCAAACGAGGATAGATGTAGATGTCTATGGGCCGCAGCAACCACTTACCATCAGGTGGACTGTGTGCTCGTTTGTCACCCTTATCTTATAAAAAAAAAGCTGCAGAAATAAAAGATGTGATAATGTATTATAGGTACGGTATTACGCTTTTAACTTGTAACACATGAAGATAAGTTCCCGCCAATTAGAAATCGTTAAAGGGAATTTTGTAAGAATACAAACTATTTTTTTTCTAAGCTATAAGGTGCTCGTAAGCAACCAAGTCGTACTGTGCTACCAAGAAGGAAATGTTTGTTGTAAAGTTGTAACTGCTGAGTTGGACTGATTGAGACTGAACAATCGTATTTTTTCTCAAAACGTTTCGTCATAAGTGTTCTTTGAATACTTCAATCGAGTTGTTTAAATGGCAATTGAGGTACTTTTGATGATTGGTACACTGCGGTGATGTCAATTGTGAAATCCGAATGGAATGTGTTTTATTTGTTTATGTTAGTAAAGCTTTGATTTGAAGATGTTGCATCGAAGGCGTATAAAATAGTGTTGTATTAGTAGAGACAGCGATGATTTCTCGTCTTTCCATTTATTTTAGTAGAATCAATAATATTATTAACTAATACTATCGAGCCGCCCGCCTTTGCCTGGTTTAGATCTATTAACGTGGCATCACTTAGCTTTCTACTTTTATCGATATCATAAAAAAATATCCAAGGATTTTAGATATTTTCTTACGTGTTAGAGCCATGCTGTATTCTGTATTATTATGCTATATTACTGGTATAGTTGTAGGACGAATCGCTCGGCTCGACCGGGGAACGACCACGTTCTCACAGAATCAGGTGGACTGTGTGTTCGTCTGTTACCCTTATCATATATAAAAAAATAATAATACTCCCATGTTTCGTATGGTGAGTATAGTGAATCTGAAGACAATTTCTAGTGGTCAAGAGGCAACGGATACTTTAGTTCTTAAAGATGAAAATTCATCTGCATTTAAAAAAATACAGTCCACTCTATGGCAAGTATTCCGTCCCAGAGACATCCAAATCTATCCTCGATTAAGAATCAATATACAGATGCGTTGTCACCCTTGAAGAACAAGACAGAATGCCAGTTTCCAGTAAAAAGGTTCTCCGCTTCTCTACACTCACCATACGAAACACAGTAGCATTAAGCTGCAATTTTACGCCGATATTCAGTGAGAGCGCGGTTCGATCCCGGTCGAGCCGATCCATTCGTGCCACAACCACAATATCGTTGCAGCGCATGGTAGAACCTACCATGTAATGCTTAACTGAGAATAGAGGTAGATGTCTATTGGCCACAGTATTAACTTATGTTGTCTATTATAAAAAATATAAATATTACAGTTAAAATAGTTGTACACACACACACGCTCCTATGATTGATTGCTAACAAATTTCAGTATTTGAATCCAAAAATTTCTTTTACATAGCATTTAGCACAGACAAATTTATGATGATATTTATAAAATATTGTTTCAAAACACAGATTTATTACACTGTATTATTTTGGGTTCGTGTTCGTGTATCTTACAATGATAAAAACATAGATTTTTAAGGATATGTTTTGTTTATTTTTATGTAAATTTAATTGAATATCGTCATGTTTACAATATATGTACACGGTAGCGTAATAATTACATTTTAAACATCTTTAATTTATTAATGAAAGCGTCGACCGTATAATTGTTTTTTACCGAGCGACAGTAAAAATGAGGAACTATTTGATTAAAAAATGTTGTTGACAATTATCTTGAGAAATAAATTTATACTTATATTAGTAAACATGAAATGTATAAGAAAACGATTGGGATTCTTCAGGTGCGACTGCATTGCACAGATATTTGTTACATTCCTCTGCATTTACGCGATAAGTGGGAATACATTCCAAATAATAAGTTTTAAAAAATAAAGTAAAATCAGTCTTGGAATATAGCAATTACTATAATATACTGTTTCAAATTGAACCCAAAACGTAAGATACCAACTAATTACGCCTAGAATTCAGAACTTTAACATTGGTGTAGACTGCCAAAAATTCTTGAAAAAACATATGTGAGTAGTAATTAAGTGAGCAATTCTTGTACGTGAGTCGTCTCTCGGAAACTGCCATAACGAGTTTTAATAATGTTTTGCTTTCTAAGTTTATCAAGACATTTTTCATCCCTAAGGAAAAAAAAGTGGTAAAGTAAAAAATGACTTTCAATAAGAATTACACATGTAATGTATATTGAATAAAAATTATTCTATTCTATTCTATTCTATTGTTTTTTTTTTCTAAGGCCACACAAAGCCCGTTCGCTTAGGTACAAGTGATGTGAAATGCGTTGTTTGAAGAAAACAGGGTGAAAAAAAGATACAGACGTAGATAACGTTCGAGAGGACTTTTGGCTATACAAACACTTCAGCACTTCGATATACCGACAGTCAACTTGACACCGCTGAAGGGACTGCAGCACCGCCCAAATTTCGACGGAATCAATGGCTTTCTCATAGTCCACATACGCCAGACATAGTGGCAAATTGTACTCCTCGAAAAACTTTTAAAAGACACTAAGGCGATAATGCCATGTTGTTATATGATTATCGTTTCGATACAGCCTATCAAAAGACTAGGGGGATTTTTGCCATAGTTGTTATACGCTAGGTATAAAAAGACTGTTTTTTTTTAATTTTTTAGTTATTATCAGGAAGACGCTGCTTCCATTTACTGTTTCAGTTTCCTTCTATCGCCGATATGGGCTATTATTGGCTAATGGATATTTTTACATTGCTACTACACGGTCAGTACAAAAATACAACATTGAAAATACAGCAATACATGTTTAAAAGCTATTGAAGCTAGGTTTTTATACCCCGTTATTATGTTATGTTTTTCAACACTCATACAGATAAATACAGGTGAATCACATACGTGTTGAACGACCGAAATAGAAGCAGCAATTAACTTTATTAATACGTGTTATTAACGAACTAATGCACCTCTTGGGTATCTTGCTATGAAATGATTTATGAGCTCGAAGATTAATGAACCGTGTTTGAATGGAGTTCAATGTCCTCTTCGGAGACTATTAGATAATTGCTTGTTTGATTGTTCTTAAAATGTGGTTTGCGATTGAAGTTGTTTTTTTATTTCGTCTTGCACAGGGGGCGAATATTGTCATTTTAATTGGTTGGTTTATAACCCGATAAGATGAATACATTTATTTATTAAAGCACTTCGACACCGTTTGGTCAATTAACATGAAAGTCGGCAAGTAATATATTATTATTATGTTGTATTTAACATGCAGGTTTTCATTATATCTACTTTGCCACTAGATGGCTCTGTGGTTTATCAACTTATACACCGTTCAACCAATCAAGTGCCTACAAAAGTTGGTATACACAAGCAGGACGTTTGTCATGTTTTGCCAGTAGTATTTAAAAGTATCAGCTTATAATATACGTCCCAAAACTGGACACATGCTTCTTATTTATTTATTTACGAACTTAAATGCAACACCTTAAAGTAAAGGGTACATAAGGCGGACTTAATGCCATGTGCCATTCTCTGCCGGTCGACCCTGGGTGCCAAAGACAATTGTTTGCAAATGCGAAAGATATTACTTATATAAAATACTTACATACATAAACAACATCTCATCTCTTCTCATTTCTAAGAGGGTTTGAGGGCAAGAGTAAGTCCGCCGCAATGCAACTACTTATATGTATTGGGAGACTTAAAATATCCTCGGCATGTTTTTTTTTATTTCTGGCGTGCAGGTTTCCGATGTTTTCCCTCAACGTTGAACAAACGGTAAATTTGCATTTTGCAAACACATTTTAATTAACAATTTCATTGGCGCCGACGATGTACGAACCCGGTTTGCTCGGAAACAACTGTGAAATTTACGACAAGCGATTTGCCTGTGAGCTACCACAGCTCTAATTGAATTTACATATAAGTTATTATAGAATTTTATCTTTGGGAACCACGGGACTATAGCGTAGTTGATAATTTAACGCTGTACCGTTAAACATCATTTATTTTAGTGGTATAGCTCAAGAAACAAACAATCGCCTTAAAATTGCATAGCAGTCGAGCAACCCGGGTTTAATCCCCGCCGGCACCTATAAATACGGCTGTATGTAGACACTTAAAGGCTGTAACCCAACTTTTCTTTTAGAAATTTTGTGTTAATATGCCTAAAAATTGTTAAGAATAATATTATCAAAAATAATATATTTAAATATATTAAGATTAATATACTATTATTATTATTATTATATATAATTAATACAATAAAAATAATTTAATCTCTTTAAAATATTACCCATAGAAATTAAAATATCTCTAACTTTATAATATTATTATTTATTTGGTATCTATAAAGTTTTCTCATCTGGTTGGGCAATATAAATATATAATTGTAAATAAACATGGTAAACGTACATAAATATCAATAAAATAAAATAAATACATTAAAAATATATGAAAATTATAAAAACCCAACCAGATGGAAGCCCTTCGTAGGGGAGACCAAACGGCCGAGGGTTAGGGGGAAAGGGAAAGAAACCGGCGGATGATGCGGGCGGTATCGAGGAGCACCGCCTTCTGCATTTGAGCTTGGAGCGGTCCGTCACGGAGTCCCAGTCACCTCAGATGACCCGAGAGGCTGACAGGAATTAACCCGTTCGCAGAGACGACTACAGGTATAATTTCCGCCGGCAATCCACCCCACATGTCGGTCACCTCGTGAGCCAGGTCCAGATATTTTGTCAGCTTATCTATTTCGGCTTTCACGAGGTTCTCGTCATAAGGAATGGTAATGTCGACCAAAATATTCTTCACTGTGCCCGGTTCATCAGCACAATGTCAGGCTTATTCGCAAGAATAGTCCTGTCTGTGATGACGGCCCGGTCCCAGTAGAGCCTGGCGCGGTCATTTTCGAGCACAGCTTCCGGAAGTACTTATAGTACTTGCCGGAAGCTGTGCTCGAAAATGATATATAGATAGGCAGTAGTACTCAGAGTTAGAAAGCGCCGAACAACCGGAGATGACATGCCTAAGTGACTCACCGGGATGGCGACAAGCTCGACAGATGTCGACGGTGCCATCCTTTAGGATGTACCTCCGATAATTGTTGGTCTTAATAACCTGATCCTGTATCGCACCGATAAAACCCTCAGTTTCCCCAAAGAGGTCACCGAAACGTAGCCAGTGGAGGGAGGCGACTGTGTCTACGAAAGGCTCATGTAGAGCCTTGTAGAACCTCCCGTGGAGCTCCTTCTCCTTTCATACGGTCTCCCGGTCGGAAATGTTCTGTACTGCCGGGTCTTGCCATTGTTCGTTGGCTAAGGATAGAGGGGCAAGTCCTTTATCACAAGAAATAACGTCCCTATAGTATGGATGATCCGCTCTCGTCAGAAAGTAATTACGGAGGCTGCACACTTCGCGATTATGCATGGTAAGCGCGCTTAAAAAGCCGCGCCCACCATGCTTCCGCGGCAAGTACAGCCTCATTACTGACGATCTCGGATGATGCATCCTGTGGGACGTCATTGTAGTGCGGACTTTTCTGTCCAGAGCCTTCAGTTCGGTCTGAGTCCAACTGAGCATGCCAAAGCCTTATTATTATTATTATGGGGTATTTGTATAATTTTCTCACCTGGTTGGGCTGTATAAATATATAATTGAAAATGCAAATGATAAACTTACATAAATAAAAATAAAATAAAATAAATACATAAAACTTACATAAATATATAAAAATCCAACCAGATGGAAGCCCTCGGCAGGGGAGACCAAACGGCCCAGGGTTAGGGGGAAAGGGAAAGAAACCGGCGGACGATGCGGGTGGTATCGAGGAGCACCGCCTTCTGCATTTGAGCATGGAGCGGTCCGTCACGGAGTCCCAGTCGCCTCAGATGACCCGAGAGGCTGACTGGGATTAACCCGTTCGCAGAGACGACTACAGGTATAATTTCAGTCGGCAATCCACCCCACATGTCGGTTACCTCGTGAGCCAGGTCCAGATATTTTGTTAGCTTATCTGTTTCGGCTTTCACAAGGTTCTCGTCATAAGGAATGGTAATGTCAACCAAAAATATCCTTGACTGTGTCCGGTCCATCAGCACAATATCAGGCTTATGCGCAAGAATAGTCCTGTCTGTGATGATGGCCCGGTCCCAGTAGAGCCTGGCGCGGTCATTTTCGAGCGCGGCTTCCGGCAAGTACTTATAATACGGCAGTTTCCGATCCACGAGACCGTATTTCCGAGCGAGCTCCTGGTGTAAAATCCTGGCTACTAAGTTGTGCCTGTGCAAATACTCAGAGTTAGAAAGCGCCGAACAACCGGAGATGACATGCCTAAGTGACTCACCGGGATGGCGACAAGCTCGACAGATGTCGAAGGTGCCATCCTTTAGGATGTACCTCCGATAATTGTTGGTCTTAATAACCTGATCCTGTATCGCACCGATAAAACCCTCAGTTTCCCCAAAGAGGTCACCGAAACGTAGCCAGTGGAGGGAGGCGACTGTGTCTACGAAAGGCTTATGTAGAGCCTTGTAGAACCTCCCGTGGAGCTCCTTCTCCTTTCATACGGTCTCCCGGTCGAAAATGTTCTGTACTGCCGGGTCTTGCCATTGTTCGTTGGCTAAGGATAGAGGGGCAAGTCCTTTATCACAAGAAATAACGTCCCTATAGTATGGATGATCCGCTCTCGTCAGAAAGTAATTACGGAGGCTGCACACTTCGCGATTATGCATGGTAAGTGCGCTTAAAAAGCCGCGCCCACCATGCTTCCGCGGCAAGTACAGCCTCATTACCGACGGTCTCGGATGATGCATCCTGTGGGACGTCATAAAAGTGCGGACTTTTCTGTCCAGAGCGTTCAGTTCGGTCTGAGTCCACCTGAGCATGCCAAAGGTAAACATGAGAACAGGCATGACCCAACCGTTATATGCGTGCGTCTTATTCACACCGGACAAAAGACTGTTAAGCACTTTGGTCAAGCGTGCATAAAACACATCGCAAACTGACTGTTTCATACCCGCCTCATCTACACCGATGTTCTGTGACATACCCAGGTATCGGTATGTTTCAGCCTCGGAAAGGGTCCTTATGTTGATGGGCATAGATAAGTCTATGCCCTCAGAATTAGCAACCCTTCCCCCTTCAACATGGAGGACCGCACACTTATCCGTCCCCAGCTCCATTCTAATAGAACTACTAAGATCACAAGTGATCTTTAGCAGCTCCATAAGATGGGAGCGAATGGAGGCGAATAACTTGAGATCATCCGTATAGAAAAGGTGGGTCACTTTTGTCTCTCCTTTCCGAAGCTGAAATCCCCTCCTGGAGTCCTCCAGTAAGGTACTGAGAGGGGTTCAGGGAGAGGCAAAACCAGATTGGACTCAAACCATCGTCCTGGAAGATACCCCTTCTTATCCTTATGCGGTTTTCCACATCCGTCATCCGCTCGCCTAGATGACAAAGGACTGTACTCCACTGCCCCATACATTGCCCGAGGAAGTCTCTAACTGTACAATCAACCTTGTACCTCTCGAGGACCCTCTTTAGCCATGTATGGGGCACCGAGTCGAATGCCTTTCTATAGTCTATCCAGGCGGCGGAGAAGTTCCGATGGTTGCGTTTAACCACTTTGCCAATGACCGCGTCAATGAGGAGTGGTTCCTTGGTTCCACGACCACCGCCCCGGCATCCATTCTGAGCACGCGACATCACCTGGTTTAAATCCAGGTGACGAATGATTCGCGTACTCAAAATGGATGTCAGTGTCTTAAATATGGTGGGTAGACACGTAACGGGGCGGTATTTGCTCGGGTCTGTGGAATCCCGGTCTTTAGGAACCAAATGAGTGATCCCAGTAGTGAAGAGGCTCGGAAGCGACATTTGGTCGAGAGCCAATTGAAACTGTCGGGCGAGCACAGCGTGACACACCACGAACCCCTTCAGCCAGTAGTGATGCAGTCCGTCGAGTCCCGGACTTTTCCAGTTCGCGGACCTACGGACCGCCTAAGCTACCTCATCCGGCGTTATGATGATGGGGTTCATGGGCGTAACATTTGCACACTGACTCGCCACAACTTCCGTCCAAGGGCCCTCGCTGTGGTTTACGGGCTCTGACCACAGGCCGCGCCAGAATGCGACAGTGTCGGCCTGATTCGGTGCTGGGCCCGTTCCACGTACCATTGGCCGCTCCAATGATTCATAGAGCCTCTTCTGATCACTCTGGAAGAGACGATTCTGGTTGAACCGTGTCGACCTCTCGGTATATCGCCGCATCCGCTTCCCCCAAGCAGCGATTCTCTGTTTCAGATCGTCTTTGCGCTCCGTCAGTTTTTGCGTTAAATCCGGGTGGGACAAACTGATATTTGTCCCAGCAAACGCCATCCTGACGGTGCGCACAATTCTCGGCCTATTATTACCCGACCTGAAGCTTATCAGTCTGCCGATGAGGGCCCTTGCCTTTGCGATGCGGTCCTCAATCCTCTCCAGGCTGGGATAGCGCTACTTTGCCTAGTAGTGCGTCCAGCCGTGGGAAGTTTGGCGCCAATAATACGGCAAACTGCCAATGCGGCGCCAAAAAGAATTGAGTCCGTCTTGCAAAGGTCCCGGCTGGCTTCCAAATAGGTCACCAGCATTGGGTTGAGAGCCCTCACGACAGCCCGATTCCGCTTGCTTAGGGGTATGCGCGGGAGTCGCAGTCGATTTTCGAGAGGCGTACTGCGCGTTTCCAAAATAGCCTCTTCCAATGTACTCCTCAAGTGCTCTAGTTCTAGTTCCTGGGCGACTGTTCCATCATCGTCTGAACCAACCACATTACTGAAAAATTCACGGCGGCATCCACGTGTGCTGGTTGCTCTGCAACTTGTGGCACCGCATCCTCAGCTGTAGCATTTTCATTCGATGAGGGTACAGCCTCACGTCGTAGCGGTTCGAGTTCGGTGCTATCAAATATGTTTGAGCTCAAGATATACCGAACCCGGTCTGCCAGGTTTTGCTCGGTGACGGTTATAGATGGCCCCAGCTCAGCAAAAAGTTGATGCATCCTAGCCCGATACGCAAAACCTCCGATTTCTCCCCCCTTCGCCCTAAAATACGCCCGCAATGCGTTGCTGTTCATCTTCATTGACCAACGCATGTGACGTACTCCACCAGTGGCGGGTGCTGATTGCTGGACCCGCGAAGGCCCTGCCAACACCAAGCCAGCTGGTGGGGATGATGGATGCAAGGGACTGCTGGGTGTTCGTGCAGCTCCTTGCGCTCGGCTGGCGGTTCGCATGCTGTAGCATCCAGCGCCAGCTCCAGACGCGCCCTGGCGACCTCCAGGTAGCGGTCCTTTGCGCAATCTTCTTAATTCCATCATCTATTTTTTGGGCGTCAGTTAACGGGAGACGCCCAAACCCGGCACCGTTTCATGGTGAGGCCATGTGCACAAGCGGGCCTTTGCACCTTCAATTTTGCCGAGGCACGGCGCTAACACCTCTTGGCAAGGTGCTGACTGACTGCGCTGACGTAGCAGTTTTGTCACATAACCGTTACGTCAGCGGGCGATGGGGTCGTCACTTCCTTCACTTATTATTATTACTATGCCTATAATTTCTTTGTAAAACATCTTACATATTACTAAGTACTAGTAGTATTATTTTATACGTGCACTTTTATAATGCAAGCCAAATGGGTCAACAGACGATTTAACTATTTGATATTACGAGTATATCAGCCGAAGAATGCACAGATGACGAGAGAGTCGGGCCAATGCCAACGCTCTTTTTGTGGCTGGCACAGAGAGCGATACTTCTTAGAACTTTCTTTTGGTATAAGTCATGTAATATTGGCATTTAGTGCAAAATTCTAACATCGATTAAAGTTACTCTACAGGTTTTAATTAACTAAGAAGGACTTATATAATTTTTATTTCGAATAAAGGTGACAAACAAATCAGTTGGATCTGATCGGAGTGAATACTGTGGCTGACATTTAAATTTATCCTTGGTGAAAAATTAAAATGCAGATGTGATGCCACCACCGAGGACATCGAATGCCTCATTTCCAGTAATAAGCGGCCAAGTGTGAGTCAGTCTCGCCCATGAAGGGTTCCGTAGCAGCAAGTAACATAATTTACGATTTATGACGTTTAAAAAAAACTACAGGGGGGGGGGGGGAGACACATTTCAGCACTTTGCAAGTGTCTCTCGCGCAAACTATTCAGTTTAGAAGAAAATTATATAAAAAACCTCATTATCATTTTTGAAGACCTATCCATAGATACCCCACATGTATGGATTTGATGGAAAAAAAGTTGTTGAGTTTCAGTTCTAAGTATGGGGAACCCCCAAATTTATTGTTTTTTTTTCCAAGTTTTTCCTTACCAAGTTTCAACAGCATAGTCCTAATAGTTTCGGAAAAAAAGTGGCTGTGACATACGGACGGACAGACAGACAGACATGACGAATCCATAAGGGTTCCGTTTTTTGCCATTTGGCTACGGAACCCTAAAAAGGGTGTTCGGTTCCCTACACTCACCATATGAAACACAGCAGTTAATGCTGCTGTGTTTCTTACATCATAGCTGTTATTTGTATGCTGGTATTTTGTGGAAGCGTAGGCCTTCCCCGGTCTAGGTGGCTAATTCGTGCTCCAACCACAATATAGCTGTTGCATGGCACTACCACGCTATTTTTAAAAATCTCGCAATTAATATACAACATCTATTACAACTAAAAAAAACCTAAAATCGCCAAACAGTTCTGTTCCCGCGTTATAGTGCAAAAACACTGGCTGCTTTTCCTCGCTGAATGGCTATGCTTAGCCTATGGGCGATAAAAGAAGAAGGCATCTTGTCTCCAGCGGCGACGACTAGTCGCTGACAATATATACTTGATATATTAAACGATATAGCGGAAAATATGTTACTATAACATATATGTTACTATAACATATATATTACTATAACATATATGTTATAGTGATCCGCTCCAGCTTCGCACGGGTGATTTCTGCATTTCGACAACAGCGTCACCATCCCGGCTCCAATTGTGAATCGTTTATATCATCCAGGGACCCATGCAAACACACACAAAAAATTCATCCAAACCGGTCGAGCCGTCTTCGAATTTTAACGAGACAGCAATTGATTTTTGTATAATAGAAATTATTGTACCTTTCTTTAATCTTAAAGGTTGGTATAAAACGTTTATAGCATTAAGTTCACCTATTGCACCTTATATATGGTCAACAAAGTATATATAAATAAAAATAAGCAGTTACTTAGGAAACTAGGATACTTGATTTTTATTCTATAGGATAAGGGTGACAAACGAGTACACAGTCCATCTGGTGGTAAGTGGTTGCTGTGGCTCATAGACATCTACATCTATTCTCGTTTACGAATCAAAATGCAGATGCGTTGTCAGCCTCGACGAATAAGATGGAATGCCTCTTTTCCAGTAAAAAGGGTCTCCGGGTCTCTACATTCACTATACGAAATACAGTAGCATTAAGCAGCTATTTAACGTTGGTGTTCTGTGAGAGCGTCGTTCTTCCACGATCGAGCTGACCCATTCGTGCCACAACTATACAATGAATATAGCTGCAGCATGGTTCTACCACGTAAAAAAATTGGAGCTTTAAAAAGATTTCAGATATACTACGACGCAACCACGTGGAATAAATAGTAAAAAGAAATATAACTGGCAAACAACACTTGGATTAATATGTATATATACAAATCAAACTGACACTCATAATATTGATACCCAAAACCTTCAATAATTAGAGTACAACGTTTTTGGGTGGATATATTATAAATTAGCGGCTCTATAAATACTGATTAAATATTACTGACATTAAATTGAAATTCAAAACATTTTATTTATCTTGCTTGAAGTACCTTTTCAGAGAAGAACTTGTAAGAAACTCTGGGGTCATTGATCTTTTTTAAACGCAATGTCAAAGTGAAATAGCAGAAAAGTTCGCATATTTTCTCTAACGTGGTAGGTTAGGGCTAATCCTTAAACTTTGGTAGAGGTTTATGGTCATGAACATAAATAAACAAACACTGGCCCGTAATGATATTTTTTTTATTATAATCACTCGAGTACCTTTAACCGACGAGCGTGTATGCGTAGGTATATGGATGTGGAGGAAGCGAGAGAGGTCTGTCAGATCGTGCCAAATGGAAGTACATAGTCTCTGCCTACCCCTCTGGGTGACAGGCGTGAGTGTTTATGTATGTATGTATGTATAATCACTCGCTGTATCTTACAACTTGCACCACGCGTAACAGATGCGCCCCATCGATCGTTCGTTCACATTATTTGCATCGAGTCAGTTTCGATTCTTACGTACGATTGAGTAATACTCTAACAATAACAGCAAATACCTTGAAATTCGCGAACCGGTTCGATCACGATCTGTGAAGTATGATCCTAGAATAGATAATCTCTTAACACGCAATTTGTTGATGAGTGTTTATAAAACATTTCTACATTCGAAACTGTAAATAGATTCAATCGCATTCCTTTTTCTTATGTAATTACTTTTCTAGACTTTGAATACTTTTTTTCATTCATTCATTACAGTTCTTCGCAAGTCCACTGCCGAACATAGGCCTCCCCTATTTGACCATTCCACCATCGATTTCTATAATCTCTTACCAAGTAGTCAGTCCATCTGGTGGGAGGCCGCACACTACTTACCGGTAAGTAATAGGTAGTTTTTTTTATAGGATAAGGGTGACAAACGAGCACACAGTCCACCTGATGGTAAGTGGTTGCTGCGGCCCATAGACATCTACATCTATCCTCTATTACAAATCAAAATTCAGATGCGTTGTCACCCGTGAGGACTAAGATGGAATGCCTCATTACCAGTAAAAAGGGCCTCCGGCCCCCTGCACTCACCAAGCGAAACGCAGAGGTAAACCTCTACTTCACGCTGGTATTCTGTGAGGTCGTGGTACCACCCCGGTTCGAGCCGGCCCATCCGTGCGACAGCAAAAGCTGCCGCGTGGCTCTACCACTCTAAAATAGTTGCTTATAATTAGTCAATAATAATTCATTATTACTCAAGTGGCAGTCTCGTACCGGTTAAAATCGTTATGAAATAATTTTAGAAGTTATATTTCTTTTGGTGCGTTTGGGAAAAATGATGAGAGTGAATTTTTACGATGCGCGTGCACGCCGACACCTAAAAACGACAACTTCAGTTGGTAATTTTATCTTATATCTATAATTTTTCGTGAGAACTGATAACTATACCGATTATTATTTAAAGTTAAGATACTGTATAGTAACACTTTCGTTTTTCGTGTAGTATGTCCTCCAGACTAAACATCTAGCCTCAACGGATACTAGCCATCTGCGCAGGACAGAATTATAGTGTCCTGCGCAATTGCGCTCTGTATTTCCTCACTTTCATAGTTCGATGGGACGGCAAATTGACACGACTGGACAGAGGTCACGCGCAGGACCAACAACATTACGTGCTTTCCGAGGCACGGGGGTGAAGCATAGCCAACTTGTTGTTATTGAGCATTTCTAGTGGTAGCGGTGTGAACATGTTCAAGATCGTCCCCGCCATTAAATTAGATTTGATAGACCACAAATCCTCGCAAGAGAACACCGATTCCTACCAAGGATGATTTGCGAGGCTATTGAAATTAAAAAACATCCTAATTTCAATAGAGAAGATGGACGAGTGCTGCTATCTGCTTGGGATCCCATAATTAATAAAATTAAATCCAAACCCAAGTATACCACTGCTAGACTTCAAGATACTGTAAGCTCATTCTGCGTAAATCGAACCAAAAATGACACGAAAAACTGAAGGTAGCCGGGCTAACTTTGACATCAGGTCGTCAAACACCTCAGTCCCCCGCGACCACGGGTGCTGGAAAGCACCCGAAACGTCGGGAATATAAAATAAGTTAATATACGCGATAAAATCCGCAAAATTAGTTTTATTTAAATGTGTAGTGTTCGCGTAAATATAAGAAATCATTATCAAAACTACCAGTATAGTTGTAGCACAAATGTGTCGGCTCGAATGGCGAAGGACCACGCTCTCATAGAATACCAGCGTAAAATAGCAGTTTAATGCTGCTGTGTTTCGTATGGTGAGTGTAGAGAACCGGAGACCCATTTTACTGGAAACGAGGCATTCCATCTTAGTCTCCACGGATGACAACGTACCTGCATTTTTAATCAAAATATTTGATTCGTAATCGATCTTTTTTCTAGGTGAACCGATTTTGACCATTCTTTTTTAATTTGAAAGTTGGTGCTTCTCTTGTGGTCCCATAAAAATTTGATCAAGACCTCACCAATAGTTTTTTAGTTATCTTTAATAATGCTTATTTAATTGACTTCGACTACATTGATGATGTTCCTATTTTATTTATATTGAAGTCGCTTGTACTATAAACACATGTTTAATTTTATCACTCGTTTTCGGTAACTTGTTCTATGTTACGTATTAATTTCTACGTAATTTATCACGTTACGAAAACAAAAAGTTTTTTGCTAAAACTATAATACTACTAGTATTAGTAAAAAGTTATGAAGCTAACGGAAAAAAACATGCGTGAGTGTCGTGGAAAAGTCGGTTAGAACGAAGTTCCTTTCGTAGTATGTTATCATCGATGAACGTATTACATTATTGATTAACAAATACAAATAAATGAATTACTAGCGTCTATTAAAATAAAGCATTATTTAAAATAAAATCATATTTCTTTCATGGCAAGATAAGAAAAATAGCGAGGGAGATGGATATTAATCCATGTCGTTTACTTATAATGGTCAATGCCGTCTACACTACGTCAGAAGTGGTCATGACGGCAAAATCTTACACTTTTTCTCACCTAGCCCCCGTTTGCCAAATTCGTACTGTCCGATAAGGGACTTCATTCTAAAAACTTTTTCGAATAAATTTGAAGCTATCGAAAATTTGTTCCGCCCAGTAGTGGTTGATACCCTAATGTCTTATGGTTACTCCCTTTTATTTAAGCTTCATTGTTAGCTTACTCACGCATACTGACGACTGTATAGAAGAACAGTTAATACCACGCCTCATATACAAAAACAATATTC
This sequence comes from Parnassius glacialis, assembly GCA_033319125.1. Taxonomy (NCBI): domain Eukaryota; kingdom Metazoa; phylum Arthropoda; class Insecta; order Lepidoptera; family Papilionidae; genus Parnassius; species Parnassius glacialis. The sequence goes on from JAVANC010000021.1 coordinate 5,946,602, forward strand.
ATAGAGAACAATGCTTGTGTGTCAAATTTGACACTTCAATATGATCATGTCTACTAAAGTTATATCAACTTCACTGCATAATGGGTATAAGCCGGAAACATTTAATATCGTCTGAAGAATTTAGAACGCTTTGTTTCATTAAACCGTTAATAAGTGATAAGATTAATGTTAAACATATTATCTACTACCCGATTATTTCTTGTGTGTAGTAAGAGGCGACAAGGGGAAACAAATTACGAGAAGAGCAGCAGCGTATTTCAAATTTGAATAAAATAATTAAAAATTAAAAATTTTGTACAGCCGACATCAATATAAATTATTAAGAATAACTCAAAAACTATTGATCTGTTCTTGATCCAATTCCAATATGGGACCACACGAGAATGTACCAGCTTTCAAATAAAAAAAGAATAATCCAAATCGGTTCAACCAGTAAAAAGTTATGAGGTAACACATTAAAAAAACATACAGTCGAATTGAGTACCATATCCTTTTTGGAAGTCGGCAGAAAACGGTTGACGCTGTGGAACTTCCCGGAAATAAATTTAATTATTTTTTTTTTGTTTTTTATTTTTTGAATATCTTTGAATCGGCTCGACCGATTGATCAGCTCGAAGTCTCAATGAACACTTTCGATTGCCGTGTCGCCCATCTCTATCGGTTGATTCGTTCTAAAGATATCGTACGACAAAATTTTATTTACATATATACATACACACTATTTTTAGATTATTTACATGGTAGAGATTAGAGCCATACTGTAGCTATATTAGTAGTATAGTTCTAGCACGAATGGATCGGCTCCACCGGGTGAGGACTATGTTCTCACAGAATACCAGCGTAAAATAGCAGCTAAACGCTGCTTTGTTTCGTATGGTGAGTGTAGAGAACCGGAGACCCTTTTTACTGGAAATGAGGCATTACATCTTAGTCCTCACGAGTGACAAAGCTTCTGCATTTTGATTCGTGATCGAAAATAGATGTAGATGTCTATCCGCAGCAGCAACCACTTATCATCAGATGGACTGTGTGCTTGTTTGTCACCCTTATCCTATAAAAAAACACACACACACACACACACACACGGCCGGACGTCCAGCCCGGAAAAGCCGGAACGGCTTCCTAGGACATCAAAACGTGGATACCTGATGAAAACTCGCATTCTTAAAATTGAACCGAAATCTATAACTTCTTCTTTTGAAAATTCTTAATTTTCAAAGCAGGAAGTTAAAAAACTGCGATTGCCAGTCCGTCCGCCAAGCATGGCAACTATTGCAAATAATATCCCCTAATCAGGCCCATGTTCATCAGTTGACTTTGATAATTTTTTTTATAGGATAGGGTGACAAACGAGCACACAATCCACCTGATAGTAAGTGGTTGCTGTGGCCCATAGACATCTACATTTATCCTCGTTTGCGAATCAAAATGTAGATGCGTTGTCAGCTGTGAGGACTAAGATGGATTGCCTCTTTTCAGGTAAAAAGGGTCTCCGGTTCTCTATACTCACCATACGAAACACAGCAGTGTTAAACTGCTATTTTACGCTGGTATTCTGTGAGAGCGTGGTCCTTCCCCGGTCGAGCCGACCCATTCGTGCTACAACTATACTACTAACATAGCTGCAGCATGGCTCTACCACGTAAAATATGATAGACTGTAAGGAGTTAATAAATGAATTAATATTAAAATTGTAAAAGTTTATTGGTTTCTTACGCGAACACTACATATTTGATACATACACGGATTTTATTGGGTTTAATTTTAACTTTCTTAATTTCCGTGACCGTGAACATGTGTACTATAAAGCACCCGAAATGTCGGGAATTAAAAGAATTTAAATTAAACGCGATAAAATCCGTAAAAATAGTCTCATTTTAAATGTGATTATTGTCCTCCAATCGCACTTGTTATTTTTTTTTTATTTCAGTTTAATTTGCGACCAGCGAAGAAGTGGGTAAAAGATAGTATAAAATATAACTGAATGCACGATATAACTAAAAAATATTAATGTTATTTGAGATTATGACTTTAACGCTGTAGTAAAGTTAAAGCCTAATTACGTCTGGGTACAGACTTCCTTTCATTTCTGAGGTTATTGAGCAGTCAAACTATAATATCTCTTTAATCAGATTATTTAATCGCGTTTCAGCTAAACGAATTCTTTAATCAACTCAATGTGCATTGTATTGAGATTCAAAATTTATCTGCACGCGTTCTCAAATACACACATCTCCATTACAATGGTATTTGATAAGTCCTCCACCCAGGCCATCAAATGAAGATTTATATCAATGAACTTGACGCCTACTATGGATTACTTCGAGGGCGGTCTGCGATGCAGGAATCTAATTATTTTACAAGCACAATTGACTTACGTATGTATACTGTATAGCCTACTTTGTTGAAGTTGCAACGCTTGGAAATATCAATCAACAATTTTTATGTTTCAATCGTTTGAACGTTGAATAGTCAATCTAAATGTTATTATGGGGTATAACGATTAAATATGAATCTATTTATTACTCAAAATTATACATAAAATGAAACATTCAAACATTCACCATACAATTAAAAATGTTGGTTACTCAGCTTTCCCATAAATATGTCAGCTGGCAAGCATTATATATAAGATGAGCCTACCTGGTTATGCTTGCCAGCTGTAATGTTCAGAGTACACTAGCAACCCGGGTTCGATTCCCGTCGGTACCAACGAAATTGTTAATTGGAACTTTAACTTTTACTGATTCACCACATGCTCGGCGGTGAAGAAAGCATTGTGAAAAAACCTTCATGTCGGAGATATTATAACATATTATGTGAAGTCCGCCAGAACGGATTGGAACAACGCGGTGGACCCCTTCTTGTCCTTAAAACCCTCAGAACTGAGAGGAGGCCTGTGCTTAGGAGCGAGACATACATATAGGCTGTAACTTTTCTTTACTTGTTACTTAAAATATCAAGAGTAGTTAAGTACTTCAAACTTTTTTCACGTGATTTCAAAATTATTATATCTCGAGAACTTTTCCAGGCTATTGTAGCTATTGCCTACACAAATTTTATATCTGTAAAAACAGACTAAAATACATCAAGTAATGAAACGTTGAAATGGGAATTTATAGCAATAGTATAAGTACATAATAAATATGTTACATTTTGTCGACATTATTTTAATTATATGCTCGACGAATTTAAACTGCAATATATTTGAAAAACGAAGTGCACACCTCGGTCTCTTATAGTTACAAAAATGTTACTTGCACTTTATAACACTATTATGACGAATTTCTAGAAAATCGTTCTCGAAAAGTTCATCGACTTCCGTTATTATCTCGTATGCAATAGAGATTCCTTTAACGGATTTCAATAGGAATCATTCAAAGGTAGGAAACTTTTGGTAAGATAGATTAGTTAAATAATTGCTACAGATATTTCTGATGATATTAACACGAATACTCATAGAACAATTGATGGAACGGTGAGTAATAATTTAATCGCATTTTCATACACTTAACAATGGTTACTCAATCTAAGAATGAATAAATATAAATAAAAATGGGGAAAATACTCTTTGTTCCACTAGCAACACAATCATTTGAGAATCAGTGTATATTTACGTGTACAACTACCGGTTTTAATAGTAACCATCTTATAGAAATACAAAAAAAAATTGACGGATTACTGAACTGATTTTTGAATGACACCAACTCTTTATAATTCTGAAGATAATAAAAAAAAAGTCAATTCGTCAAGTTGTAACAGACGGCGATGATAAAAAAATTCCTAAGACTATACGTACCTAAATATGTATGGCAAAACTTAATAAAAGCATCAGGCGTATTCATTATAGTGTTTGTCTTATTACTAAAGTGCTTTCGTTCACGCATTGGTGTGCTATAAAAATTATAATTCCAATTTAATGTAAGCGGGAAGCGTGACCTTGTCAAGTCAAAAATAAAACCCAATCTTTCCACTTCGCGTTAAATGTGTGCAGCATCACTAAAAAGATGAAAAGAAAAGAATAAGAGATCAAGAAACGTTAACAAACTCTTTTTGATCTCTTATAATTAATCAATGACTTTTAAATCTTGAAATAAATCCTCTAGTGCGGCTTTTTAATTTCAATGTTAGGTTATTTACTATAGATTTACACTAAACTGTAGATATAATGTAGGTAATATTTAGGCCTGTTAGGGCAGGCACGTCGACAGATGTTAATAATGTTTGAAGTACAGCAAAAAGGCGGAGTTATATAGCTATTTGCAATCAGGGTTACCTATTAGAAAATACTATGATTATATTTCTTGAGTGTTATTACACTTATATCTTAAGGGGACTACAGGAGCTAAACGCAAGTTTTATATTGCCTTAAAGTATATCATCCAATGCAGTAAACTAAACCAAAAAGATATATGATATTTTTTAGTATATATGCTAGTTAAATACTGTGATGAAAACATGATACTACTAATTTGATACGATAGAAAAAAATCACAAAGATACCTCTAAAAAAAATTTTTAACGAGTAAAAACCATACTAATATACATGCAATCTTTTTAATTTTTTGTCAAATTATTCTACAAGCAACATATTAACGTAATAGTGTTTTAAATTTTTGATAAAATTAATAGATTTTCTTTAAATCGCATTTTCTTATTTCTGAAATAATATGTATGGATGTGTGCGTAAACGCCTGTGTACCGACACTGCCGGCCGAGGCCCGATGCTATACAGACGTGTCGCTCTCTTTCCGTATTATTTACGTAAAGATTGTTTAATGTTTGTGTATAATTTTATTTTTAAATTCATTGTTTCATGTTCATAAAAATTCTTCTTTTCATAAATATTCCTCTTTCGTGTAAATATAAAATATTTTAAGTTTAGATTAATTTAAATTAAGTTAATAATAATTATAATTGGTAAATATGGGAAATAAAAGAAACCCGTTACCCGCCCAACATATGAACGAAAAAAGGTAAGAACATTTTATTATTACTAAATATTTATTCAAATTAAAATTAATAAAATTATTATTTAAATATTTAACTTATGATTTGGAAACGTAGTGTATACCTGAGTACTTGGGTTCGATTCAAGGAATATGAAGTTAAATTTTCTTTTTTCTTTTTTATTTAAAGTATTACATATTTAGACAAATTTATTAAATACTTTTATAAATAATAACTAAAAAAACCTATTTATTTTTATAAAAACAAAGCTATATTTGCAGTTTTCAATCGAGAGTGCCCGGGTTCGATTCCAGGAATATGAAGTCAAATTTTATTTTTTATTTAAATATTATGTATTTAGATAAATTTATTAAATATTTTTATAAATAATAACTAAAAAAATATATTTATTTTCATAACAATAAACCTTTGAATTTAGGAAACGTAGTGTATTACAGTAGTGCATTTTGTAGAATTATGGATTTGCAGTTTGCACTCGAGAGTACCTGGGTTCGATTCCAGCAAAATGAAGTTAAATTTTCTTTTTTCTTTTTTATTTAAAGTATTACATATTTAGACAAATTTATTAAATACTTTTATAAATAATAACTAAAAAAACCTATTTATTTTTATAACAATAAACATATATTTGCAGTTTGCACTCGAGAGTGCCCGGGTTCGATTCCAGGAATATATAGTCAAATTTTCTTTTTATTTTTTATTTTAAGTATTACATGTTTAATACATAAAATAAAAAATACAATTTATATTTATATATATATATATATATATATATATATATATATATATATATATATATATATATATATATATATATATATAATTTATTAATTACTTTTATAAATAATAACCAAAAAAGCTTTTGAAATGTAATTATTTTTTACAGGAGAAAGAAAGTTGAAAATATCAACACGAAATTTAGTATTTCCAATGTGTAAGTAGGTAAACTATCCTAATCTATAATAACAATGAAAAAAACTAAATATACCTGTTTCTGTTAAAAGACCGCGGCTTATTGATAAATTAACACCATAGATCCATAATATTTAGAATTGACATATCTACATAATTTGAAATATTCAATTTTTTGCATAGATTGGAAACAGTACCACAGGAAAATCATCATTGTGAAGTTATTGATATAAGTAAATATTATCCATCGAAGCGTGTACTGGAAGACGCCTATAGTACACAGGTAATATTCATAACATCAGCCGCACGTTGTAATGTAACATGAATAACCACAAACGCACACACATGCACACACACTCACACACAGACACACATACATGTGCATATATTTCTCAATTTTATATTTAATAATTTGAGAACTAGATTTTGTTATCATTGTAGCACTTACAACTGTAAGTATGTACTTATTATATACCTACTATTACGGGGATTGAGACTGTTACTCCTTAACACAGGTTATTCCGTAACCTAACTTTGAATATAATATTTTATAGTTAGTAGAAACGATGTAATGTCTTACCCATGTACTACAATCACTTTTATATAAATAAAGTTTATTACTATAATTATGTAAATAAATATAATTTAAGTTTCATCGAATCAGTTTTATTTCAAAATCACCCACATCCATAAATTTTCAAGTAACATTAAATTAAAATTAAAAATAATTTCGTTGTCCCATCTATTTCTTTGTTAGATCTTTATCTGACCTGCGTTTCGTCTATTATAACCACGAAGCAAATACAAAGACTTTGTATTTGCTTCATGATTATAACACTCCGGCGTAACTTCGCTAATTCGTTAGTGTTAAACCTCACTGTCGCTAGATGGCGCTCACATGGATTGTGTAAATGTGTGCGTGCATTATTCAAGGTCACTTGGCTCTTGTAGTCCTCTTAAGCGGTAATAGAAATAGTACGACTATTTTAAAATAACGCTTTTTAAAGACACATTCTGGTATTTTTTCTATTTTTGTTTTGTTTTTAAAACAAAAATTATTAAGAAGTACTAAAAATGTTTAATAAGTTTGATATTAGCAACGAATATTTCCTCGATCAATTGTTTATTTTTTGTGTTTGTTTATTTAACGTGTTATACTTATGATGTATTCTATGTTTAGCTCTTTTACAATTACCACCTGTAAATAAAAATAAATGGCTTCGAGTATGCATAATTTAATGTATCTTGTAAATTATTATTTTAACCAGAATTTAAATAGAAATTTCATATATTTTATTTAATAATGTAATAAGCTAACTGATGTTCCTGGCGTTGCAGATAAAGCACAGATATTTTTAGCGATACTATAAATGTGTTTTTTTTTTATAAAGTTAAACCTGTAAAGTGTGAAATAATACTTTCAAATTCAACTATAAATAACTTTCCATTATGTACATATTTTTAATAATTATTCCTCAGAGATACTTAAATAAAAAGTGCGGTAGTTTTAAATGCATACTTGCGGTTTCAATACTTTATTAATTAAGCAGAATTATTTTTACTTCGCAATATGTGAAAATCAATTTATCTATTTAATGAAAAATGCATCGTTGCGCTTCATTGACTGTTAAAATTTAAAAATCAAAAGGGATATGTAAGAGACAAATAAACTTCATGTTGTTAATAGGATTTGTTGTAGTGCTTTTATTAGTGCAAACGTTGTGTGAAGTGCGGTTCATTTTTTTTTGAAAACATATATCTTTCTAATGTGTCGTTTACTGGCGAAACGTGTTAGTAAACAATTTAAATAAAAAATAACGATAGTTCTATATTTACGGTTGCTCCTCAACTGTGCTATGAGTCAGTTGTTCGGACTTAATTGAACTTGTTTTCACTTTATTTTCGGATGGGTTACTCAGACTAAAAACAAAACAAATACTTGACAACTGCCTGTGTGTTGCTGAGTTATGAACTTCAACAATTCTGTGTTACCATTTAAAACAAGATTTGGCTAATAAAAACAAAATGCTAACTGCCTAAATTAAAGGTAAATTTTAATTTCTTATTTCCTTAAAAAGTTGATGTGGGGGAGTTTTTACATAAATACATTGTATAAAGATAAATATCTGGTCCCCGAACAATTATTAGGAGGCTATATAAAGGACTGTTTCGTGCTGAATCGATCCCGTGGTACACAGAGCTTCCAAGCGCTTAGCCACTGCTTACTAAGCTATCTAAAAGCAAAATAGTTCTTTATGGGTAAATGCAGAATATAAGCTTACATATGTATAAATATATGTATATATAGATAAAAATGATAATAAACTGACGCGGACTCTACTTTTGCATAAATACATAATATCTGTTTTTCCAGTCATGTTTTTTTTTATATAGGATATGGGTGACAAACGAGCACACAGTCCACCTGATGGTAAGTGGTTGCTGCAGCCCATAGACATCTACATCTATCCTCGTTTGCGAATCAAAATGCAGATGCGTTGTCACCCGTGAGGACTAAGATGGAATGCCTCATTTCCAGTAAAAAGAGCCTCCGGCCACCTGCACTCACCAAGCGAAACGCAGAGGTAAACCTCTACTTCATGCTGGTATTGGTATGTAAGATTAGGTTACCTCTAGGGGAAGCCTTAATTGTTACTCCACAGTTATCTTATTGTATTGTATGGAAACTGCTGAAAAGTAACTAGTAGGAGTTCTGTATGTTAACACAGTTGAAATAAAAATATTTAAAAACCAGTAATTTATGCGTTGTTCAAGCTAAAATTTACAGGAAGCAGTTCGCCACAAGATTTGCTTTTGGAAGTTTCACGGAACGACCTGAGTCAACCAACGTACATTGCGGCAGCGGTTTTTCCTGCTTCAAAAGCCTTTCAAAAATTAGAAGAGGCCTTTAGTTGAAACATAAGATGTCGGATCTATAATCTATATATATTTTATTACTCTATTCTTTATCGCGTATAGTTCACCTTTGTCTATCTCGTTCGTAATGTTTTATTTTTATTTTAGTTACATATTTGTAGCCAGCATCAAGACGATAATTTTATTATTTTGAAAGAAAGAAAGAAAGAAAGGTTTATTCTCCAAAATGACGCCATCACAGATAACATAAAAAAAAACACAAAATTTACAAATAATATTGGCTATACAATACAAATTACAATATACTACATATTACAAACTATACAATACCAATACTCATATGTGTCAAGGCGTCATCTGGGAACAGGAGCACACTCAGCATAATGCCATGAATTTTTTTTTTCTCCATGGCGCTGATTTTCAGTGTGTCCTACCAGTGACTTACCGAAATCAGTGCTATATTATGTATATTCATGACAGAATTATGCATGCATTTGCTTACTGATGTTTTGATACAAATATAATCTTACATAATGCACTACGTTTAAAATAAAGAAGGCCGTCCTAATAGCATTGGATCACCTAATGTAACAAGCGTAGCCGCGGTACTTGACCTCAGACGAAAATAATTACCGATTAGTTTTATGGAGCTAGCAGTGCTTGTGATAAGCCTAGACTGAAACAGAACACCTCGCATCTCTAATGTACGAGTGAGATGAAAGAACTATCATTGTGGATTAAGAATGAAATGTGTATCTACACAGCGAAATAGACAAGATAAGAACAGTTTTAAATAATTAGTGGAAAAGATTGAATAAAAATCCTTGTAAGTTTGAATACCATTAACACAATATGAACTACCCTAGGTAAGTCAGCGGAACGCGAAAATCCGGTACACGACGTAACGCGTTTGAAACTACAAACAGATATGAACGACAACGTAGGCAAAGTGTACGTGCACTTATTATTGGATATTCTCGCAATGTTTTTCTATTTCTATTCTATTGAATTCCTTATGATTATACATTTCTGATTATATCTATAGGTGCGCTTATAAGACGAGAGAAGATGGGGATGAGAAGGTCTTTCTGTGTTGGCACGTTGGTACATACACTTCGAATATAAATACACAGTTGAACAGATTTATTTAAGATGATACTTTTATTACTATTTTTTTTATAGGATACGTGTCACCCTCATTAACAAACACACAGTCCACCTGATGGTAAAAGTAGATGGTGTGGCCTATAGACATCTACATCTATCCTCGATTACGAATCAAAATGCAAATGTGTTGTCAGCCGTGAGGACTAAGATGGATTGCCTCGTTTCCAGTAAAAAGGCTCTTCGGTTCTCTGCACTCACCATACGAAACACAGTAGCGTTAAGCTGCTATTTTACGCTGGTATTCTGTGAGAGCATGGTCCTTACCCGGTCGAGCCGACCCCTTCGTGCTACAACTATACCAGTATAGCTGCAGCATGGCTCTACCACGTAAAGAAGTATTGTATTGAACGTCTATTTTCAGCTAGACTGGTGACTGTAGTTAATGACAAAATAAGCTATGTACGTATATATAAAAAAATGGCGCTCATAATTTGCAAAATAAAGAGATTTAGATCTAATCATGTGTATTTTTTCTACTAAAATAAACTAGTAAGGATAGCGTGGTGAACTGTAAAAAAATATTTGCGCCAAGAAACTCTATTTTACTTTCAGTTACTTTTCATATAACGCTAATAACGTTATTAGTTAAAACGCATTTCAAGCGTCGATTATACGTAGGCTTGCCAATTCCAAAAAGAGTATTTCCGGGATTACTCAGCTCGACATCCGGGACTTGGGTAAATTACGCGGGACACAACACACCACATACAAATAGGTTAAAAAAACACATTGGTTACAAAATTCCCTGCATTTTTTATCACAATTAATGTTAATTTGTAGTTCAGCCTTGACGTTGGTCAACAAACAGCTTATTTCTGCGGTCTGTCTATGCATTTCCACAGAGAGAAAACACTTCCTCTACTGATGCATTTGAAAGTGGTATCGAAGCTACGGCTAAGGTATAGTTGGTACGATGGTATCATATAATCACTAATTTCCGGGACAAAAGGCGTCCCGCAAGGGGTTACGGCGGGACGGTCCAAAATTGAGCCAGATGCGGGACGTCCCGGAAAATCCGGGACGGTTGGCAAGCCTAATTATACGCCGCTGTAATCAATTAGGTACCATTCTCATAGTCGTGGATAGTGTGGTATGTATTTGACGCACGTACTGATATAAAATTTAAACAGCTTCTTAAAATTATAAACGATTTTATAATCAGATACTGTTAATCGATATTCAACAACTGACACATCTCTGCCAAGGTCTGGCGAGACATGAGGGATATCCCATTTCACACCTAATTCACTTTCATATAAATATACCATTCTAACTCTTATATCAATGAATTTAAGTGCGTATTTACGTACATATTTGAGGTTGGTTTGGTAGACAGAAGTAGGTCGTGAAGTATGCTTGTTTGTACGCGACACATCTGTGCAAGCAACACACCGTCGCGTCGACCGTTTAATGTCTTCATAGTTGTATGTACCTGGTCTACCATTGGGCGCGAATGTAAAGAAAATGCCATTCTATATGTCTCATTTTTATAAATAGAACTGAATTTTACGAACACTTGATGACTCGATATTTGTATAAGTCTAACTATGGTAATAAAATCGTTACTGACGGTGTAAGTATATTCACCACCCCATGTCCTCCCATGGTGTCGCAAGAGCAATCTCAAAATAATTAAAAAAAACTTGCGGTTGTCGACCCGCCTGCCAAGCAGTCTATGGGATATTAACAGTAGTAGATATTTATAGGCTGTAATGGATAAATAGGTGGTAAAAAAGGGATTGTGATTGTCATACTTTGATTGTCAAACCAAATCTAAGGCCGGCCACATACATACGGAATTCCGTTTCGATATTCCGATTCGGGATTCCGAACGCAGCAAGTCCATATAAAATCCATGACCCGTCACACACGTACGGTAGTTTTCCGTCGGAATTTTGCGGGCAAAACAGGATTCCTTATGTGTGTGGAATTCCGAAACGGAATCCCGTATGTATGTGGCGGGCCTTAACTAAGACAATTCCTTCTCACAAAAGGAAAGGCCCAAATCCAGTAGTGTTTATATCAAATTATTACGGGCTGGTAAAAATAAAAGTATTCAAGTAGATTTCGTTATACTGTTTTTTTTTGTAATAGACACAATTTTCAGGTAGTCAAAGCATCGACTGTAGAAGGCCCATGTTCCGTAGAATGCCATATAGTGTAATAAAATAAATAGCAGCATTTAAACTTTTGTGTTTCGTATGGTGTGTGAATAACAACGAAAACTGTTTTTACTATATCTACTTGTCATCAGGTGAAGTGTGTGCTCGTTTGTCTCCCTTATAACTAATTTTAGCAAAATATTTTTGTCTTAATTTGATTATTTGGTTAAGCAGCAACAAAAGAAGAGACGACGAAAAAAGCTATCCCGGTTTGAAATCTAAATTTTTCAATTTTTTACGTGGTAGAGCCATGCTGCAGCTATATTGATAGTATAGTTATAGCACTAATGGGTCGGCTCGACCGGGAAAGGACCACGCTCTCACAGAATACCAGCGTAAAATAGCAGCTTAATGCTGCTGTATTTCGTATGGTGAGTGTAGAGAACCGGAGACCTATTTTAATGGAAAAGAGGCATTCTATATTAGTCCTCACGGCTGACAACGCATCTGCATTTTGATTCGCAAACGAGGATAGATGTAGATGTCTATGGGCCGCAGCAACCACTTACCATCAGGTGGTCTGTGTGCTCGTTTGTCACCATTATTCTATAAAAAAAAATATTTTTCGAAACTACTTACGACTTCTCGTCTCGTTTTCTTAACGTTACATAAGTTACTGTTACTGCTGAACATTTATGCCTCCCCAATAGCTTGTATAGTAAGGGGCATATTTGCCATAGTTGCCACGATTGGCGGACGAGTTGACAACCGCAGTTTTTTAATTTTTGTGTGTTATTAGGAAGACGTTCTTACTAATCTTCTGATTTGTTTCTCTCTGTCGCCTCATAAGACGCCCACGGGACGAAGTAGGGAAATTGATATTCATACACTGCCTCTATAAGGTCATTATGTTAAATACCGTCGACACACACACTGCAAGAGTTAATACTGCACTGTACTGTATAGTTGTCGTTGGTTTTAGAATTATTTATGTTCGTTAGTCATTTCGCAAAATGCATACGAGGTTCATTATTGGGCGTTGTGATTGAGACGACGATATTTCAATTACATGTAAGTTCAAATTTTAAAAGCATAATATGATTTTTGTATGTTAATCTCAGAGTTCTTATATTGATAATTAATTTAACATATATTTTTCAGATAACTACTTTTCTTTTAGGAACATCACTTCAAATCTTTTTTCCGCATTAATTTGTCGAATGTATCAAAATTTCGGAAATTGAGATTAGTATCTTGTTGAAAGTTTTTTTGTGTGAGAAATAAGAGTGACAAACGAGCACTCCAGGTGATTAGCGGTCGCGCTGCCTGACATCTAAATATATCTTAGATTTCGTTTTTGTATTTAAGAATTTAAATGCATATATGTCGGGGGATTAAAGATCTTTATTGTGATACACCGTAATGGGCTTACAATGGGCGGACATAGTAGCCTTATGGCATTCTCTACCAAAAAATGTTAAAACTACTAGACTTATTTTTTGTCTTTCATTTTCTTTATCTTTATTTTTTTTATAGGATAAGGGTGACAAACGAGCACACAGTCCATCTGATGGTAAGCGGTTGCTGCGGCCCATAGACATCTACATCTATCCTCGTTAGCGAATCAAAATGCAGATGCGTTGTCACCCGTGAGGACTAAAATGGAACGTCTCATTTCCAGTAAAAAGGGCCTCCGGCCACCTGCACTCGCCAAGCGAAACGCAGAGGTAAACCTCTACTTCACGCTGGTATTCTGTGAGGTCGTGGTACCATCCCGGTTCGAGCCGGCCCATCCATGCGACAGCAAAAGCTGCCGCCTGGCTCTACCACTGTTAAAAACAAAATTATGTCACATTATTCTGTTATTTAGCGCGAGTGTGGTCATTAATGCTATCATTCATCTACAAGAATGGGTTGGCTGACCTGATCTATCCAGAAACAGTTTTTTGAAATAACCTATAAATTTATGACATTACGATTGGCTGGTAACCTATTATTCTCATACCTCGCAGATTCGGACGTAATTTAAATTCCCTATAAACCTCGACGCTTTTCATATCTTTTAGTCCCAAGTTTCTAAGAAAATCTACATCAAAATTATTACAACAAACTCCAGTTCGCTTTACTCATGTTTTATTGAAGTAACTGAAATACTTTGAACTCGCCATCCGTTTATGCAAGACCCGTGTTTTATATTTCATCTACTTCTTACTCGGCGACCGGAGTCATTACCGTTTCCACCCGCATTACTCACGTCTGACCTTGGGCTATGCAATTAGAATATATTGAGTTGAGGCACATTATGTATGGTAGCTGCTATATAGTTACTTAATGTTTCACGTTTCTGCGAAAGTCTAGAACAATTGACGTCGCATTATGTCCTATTGTTGATGTCTATCAGTAAATGTGTTTATGCATCTCAAACACTTTTAGCGATGGGTATTATAGATAAAGGAAGGCGTGTAAAAAAGGAACTGCAAAGATAGTGTAGGAAAAATATTTTGGGAGCTGTTTGCTGGAGTAATAATATAGCTACGTTTTAAAGATTCGTTATTTAACAAATACGTAATTGCGACTTATTACATTTGTTAATTTAAAAGTAATTATTAACATAGCCAGTCCGTGTAAGATGGAGAGACAAAATTAGTCTAACAGTAAAACGTAAAAAAAATATTTTTTGTAATTCACGACTCATTCCCGTGACGGGCCTTGTAGCTTAGTTTTTATATGTGAATAAGGTCCGATACTATTTCATATTTGCCGTGCGGAGCTGATAAACCATCTGATGAAAAAAACACTGTCTGATAATTTTAATGAGTTTATTCTTTCCTCTCCAATTCATCTTCGGACCACCACACGCTTGGCGCACCGAGTAAAGAGTAAGGACTTCTTTACTTATGTACTTCTTTCTTCATGTGCTTGGCGGGCCTCCATCCCTTTGTTGTCAACATATCACTCATTCTAACCAAACGGCTTCCTTCGTCATAATGTTACAGAGGAGAGTCGAATAATTTGCCATCATCTGATTTTAAATCCGATTATAATGTGGGTGTATTTAAGGCAAGAGTGAGTACTTTTTTTTTAAGCTTAGTCCATACGTTTTACCATCATCGGTTGCATCACCACTTAACAAGTATGTTAGTAGTCAAGAACTGGCTATAAAAAAATGTTAACAGTTCCATTGAAAATGTTCAACTACTACAAAAGTCGAATATTTATTTTTATAGGAAAGGGTGACAAACGAGCACACAGTCCACCTGATGGTAAGTGGTAGCTGTGGCCCATAGACATCTACATCTATCCTCGTTTGCGAATTAAAACGCAGATGCGTTGTCACCCGCCAGGACTAAGGTGGAATGCCTCTTTTTCAGAAAAAAGGGCCTCCGGTCACCTGCACTCACCGAGCGAAACGCAGAGGTTCGCTCGGTGAGTGCAGGTGACCGGAGGCCTCTATTTCACACTGGTATTCTGTGAGGTCGTGGTACCATCCCGGTTCGAGCCGGCCCATCCGTGCGACAGCAAAAGCTGCCGCGTGGCTCTACCAATGTTAAAATTTGTTAAAATTGAAAAAAAAAAATATTTTTTTATTTTAATTTTTAAATTTGAAAATTTTGTTAAGTTAAAATTTGGCAGGCCGACATCCAACAAGTAAAAACGGATGGTGAGATAAATTTCTTAGGATCTTTAGGAAAAAGCATATTAGTATTATGGCATCGAAGCTAATCTTAACTTTTCAATTATTTCTTGGCATAACAGATAAAACTGAGAAATTCCAAAAATAAAACCGAAGCCATTCTTGAAAACCTAAATACTAGCCAGTTTTAGTTTCCTTTTATACAAAGACTACTAAGGTTTTAAAATAATAGTGTTTTTATTTAGTTGCAAAAAGAATGGCCTGTTTTAAATGCTTTCATAGCCAAAAACGAAATGAGTGCCAGATAAATTTAGTTATTCCTGAGTATGAGTGTAAGCTGATTAATAAATTTTATTTAATTTTTTTGGCATTTTAACAAGTTCTAACTATTGAATAAAACTGTTTTTTACGGATTTTATCGCGTTTATTTTATTATTTTTATTTTTATTCCCGACGTTTCGAGTGCTTTTCAGCAACCCATGGTCACGGGGGGGACTTTCTAACTATATCCATATCGGTGCAGAAGATAATCCATAAAGAGTTGCAACATCCCAATGTTAAATTCGTAGCAAACAAGACCAAGACAATAACGTTGATGTGTCGTGTAAGAACGTGTACGTAAAACTGTCACATTTTGACAAGAGCTATTGAGAGCAATTTAACGGTGATGCACGCAATGACATCATCGGCCCTATTGCTTGCACAATAATCCTACTACAATGTCTTGCCTCATTTTATTATATCATGCCTTGACTTATAAGTCTTTTACTGAAACAGAATCCCCTACTGGACATTTAGGCTTTTCTGTAATATGTTAAGATAATATCCGGGCGGCGTTTAGTCAAAAAACGATTCCTACGTTCTTTCTCTAAATAATATATCTTCCACTGTCATGTTCCTGTGTTTGTTTATTATATTCATTAGTTATTTGTTTAAATATAAGATAATAGAGACTAAATCTATTAAAACTGTCCAGTTATACCGCCGTTATCAGATAACTAGCAAACTACACAGCCTATAATAATTTACTGTGACCCCCATTCTACAGTGCGAGCGAGATGGAATAATGTCCATCTCCCTCGCACATTTTCTTACCTTGTCATTAAAGAAATATTGTTTTAAATGACACTTTATTTTAATAGACGATAGTAATTCATTTATTTATATTTGTTAACCAATAATATAATAGGTTTATAAGTAAATAATAATAATATACTACGCAAGGAACTTCGTTCCAACCGAGTGTTTCACGACACTCACGCATGACTTTTATTAGTTTGAATTGTTATCGAGAAGATGTTGCTGGATCTATCCTCGTTTGCGAATCAAAAGAATGAAAAGATGCGTTGTCATCCGTGAGGACTAAGATGGAATGCCTCTTTTCCAGTAAAAAGGATCTCCGGTTCTCTACACTCACCATACGAAACACAGGTGAGACCGTGGTCCGTCCCCGGTCGACATTGCATTTAATGCTTGTCAAGTTAAGGAAAAAAGATGTAGCCCTAAGCTAAAGCCGCGGATATTACATTAATTACTCAAAAATTTCAATATTTTTGTCTTTTTAGTTGAAAAGACCCATTGCAATAACTGCAGTCAGTTTTTTTGTTTTTGAAAACATTTAGTTATCTAAATTTTCTAGTTATTAACGATATTTGTAAAATACTCGATAGATAAAAGATAAGTTCTATATTTTTTTTAAAGATAATCATAAATTACTGTCGTCAGTGACCATCAAGAAGTCAAATTAAAAATTAAAGTGTCAAAACTTGTTCCGGTTAAATTAGTGTAGTGAACATAAATATCTTTATTGGCTTATTTGTACTTTGGAGCGACTTAAGATAATTAATTTAAATTTATTTAATTTTAAGATAACTAACCTTTTATTAATTAATTTATGGGTGATTTATGGCGTATTATTATTAATAATTTTAAAATGTCAGTCGGTAAACAGTGCACTGATAGACATGGGCTTGCGCCATAGTAGGGAGGGTTTGCCTTTCGCTACTCTCGACAATTGCAATAGGAATGTGTATTGTATTACAATTTATATAATCCATTGCAGCCTAAAAAGTTCACCGCTGAACATAGGCTTCTTTCATAGATTGCCTCATTTTGCCATAGTTGCCACGAATGGCAGGCGGTTTGAAAAGTGCATTTTTTTTATAATTTCGAGTAGATATCTCATTGTATCAGGTTGATGTCTTCTTATTTCTCCTGCCCATGTCCCGTTTCAGTTTCCCTCTGTCGCCTTATGCCACAGCATAAATAATAGTACAAGAACTTATATATGACACTTACAGGATCGACATAGGGTAGTGAATAATATTCTTACACCGCCACTACACGGTTAATTTAATTTATAATAAAAATACTTTATTACGCTATTCCTCTACAGATATTAATATGGTAGTCGGTTTTGGGTGCACTGTGTCTCGGTCAGTGGCATAATGTCATTGGAGCAGCGACGCCCGCCAAATAAACGGCGGTAATTAATTACTTTATTTTAAACTCCACAACTCCAATGATGACCTCATCCTGGTTTATAACGTAGGTTTATAGTGGGCTGTGAGTTAACGATTTCAAAGTTGTTTCGAAGTTTTTGTTTCTTTTTTAATTGGCCATTTGTAATTTTAATGAGTTTTTACATAATATTATTTTTTTATTCTGTGCGGCCAATATTAACGGACGATATTATATGGACAGAAATTCTATTATTAAGAATTATAATAGGATGTGCTAAAGTTTGCTGTGTGTGTAGGAGATTCCACCAACCCATTTTGTCTCGTGTGTGTCGTAAGAGGCGACTAAGGGAAAAGCAAAATCTCATGGCTTCCGATAGGTGGCATAACCAATTCGCTTACGCCTAACAAAATACTCAGCACAGACCAGCGACTGGCACGGGCAGCATCGTAAAAACCCTTGAATCGCATCGAACCTTCCCCCCCCCCCCCCCCCCGCGCCCTAGCTCAAGGAGCCTCACTCCGAAAGCGGGGGTCGGGGTGACTCGGGACTCGCCCCGCCGCCGGCTGAATCGTTGCACTCAATAGTTCGTAGGTCCTCGCATACGAGCCTAATTAGATGAAGCTGTCAAGGCCGCAGGGCCAACAGCGTACACTTTCAGAAAAAAAAAACATTTTGTATAGTGCGGTGTTATAGTCCAATTTTCTATCCGCCTGCCAAGCGTGATAAATTCTCCCTGCAATGGGAGTGAACTATGTACAGCTGTGGACTTTTATAGGCTGATGAAGAAATGCTAAAGTTAACCTAGGTTGCCATAATGAATTAATCACGTATTACAATTTAACGACTCTGTGATATTATATATTCTCTAAAGAGCAGCAAACATTTTCTATTTTCCACTTTTAAGATTACTCTAGAAATATATAAAATACTACACTACACTACACTACGATCTGACCCGGCTTCGCACGGGTGATTTCCGGATCTCGACAACAACGCTACCTACCGGGTCTAACTATAACTTAAAAAACTAGTTTACGCATAATTTTTTTATCAAAATCGTACAAAGCGTTTAGGAGGAGAAAAATTGCGAACAAACGCACGTCGGAATTTTATATTATAATAGGTTGGGGAAAAATGTTCTTCGTATTTTGTTTGTATAAAATTAAAGAAAATATCTGGCTGATTTATTAGAATAAATTGAGAAAAAAAAATAGTAAAAAAACACTTTCCCGCCATTTTTAAATT
This sequence comes from Parnassius glacialis, assembly GCA_033319125.1. Lineage (NCBI taxonomy): Eukaryota > Metazoa > Arthropoda > Insecta > Lepidoptera > Papilionidae > Parnassius > Parnassius glacialis. Next base: position 5,965,973 of record JAVANC010000021.1, read on the forward strand.
GTTTTTCTGTTTGCCAAAATAAGTGAATCTAACGAAGAAATTCGATACAATCAGAATTTTTATTACAAAATTGGGGAAAATGTGACTTAAACCGCGATAAAAAATTGTGAGATATATGGACCTAATGCAATGTCAGTAAGAGTAGCATAAAGTTGGTTCAAGCGTTTTCAGTCGCCATCATACGGATAAAGTCGAAGCCATTTTTGAAAAAGTGGAGCAAGATCGGCCAATGAGGGCTAATAATCTTCCACTCACCAGATGTCGCTAGTTACGACTGAGGTAAAGTTTTTTGCTACACAATGTCAGCTAATTGAGAAATTAGTTTTAAATAATAGTTTATCATTATCTAGAGTATTATTACACAATGCGTCAGTGGTTAGATTTTTAATTTTTTGCACTTTAGAACTCTTTTTTTAAAAATGGGCTTTTAGTTATATTTATAGTTTGATTTGCTCATTTCTAATGTAATTAATATAAAATATAACTAATAATACAGAAAGAAACCTTAAATATTACATTTTCCTAAGAAATTATAGTCCCGGCTATGAAATCTGTTAAATATTTTACCTCACTGTAAAGTGGCGCCGCCCTGGTGGCAGAAAAAGTCGTGGCCCTCATTAGTAGTTAGGACATTTTCATAATTGAGGATTAACTACAAAAGAGTTTCCACACATTTGAAAATGTCTGCCTATACCAAAAAAGTTCGACATTTGGGTACTACACGAGGTCACTGAAAGAAACCTAATGAATCGTGCATTCATTCGCGATTCTCCATTGAAATGTAATGAAACCATACCATTTTTGAAAAGATTGATCACTGGTGATGAAAAGTGAATCACCTACTACAAGAACGTGCGGAAAAGATCGGCCGCAAGACCATCGATTCGCATCTTTACTGCCAACAACTAATGAGACTCAAGCAAGAAATTGAAAAAAAATAACGGCCGGAATTGATCAAACGAAAGGGAGTCTTTCATCATGATAACACCAGATCACACACATCTTTGGCCACTCAGCAAAAATTGAGAGAGCTTGGTTGCGAAGTGTTAATGCATCCACCATTTTAAAAAAATGCCTTGTATTTGTTTATAAAACACGAAGAGACTTTTCCCCGACCTTATATTCGGATATAGATTTAAAATATAGTTTGCATATCCTCCTTCTTTAAAAAAATAGTTTCGCAAATGGTTATTTAATGTATATTTTTAATATATATATTATATAAGTATTCATCATTAAATTTAATATATTCATCATCAGAGCAATTTATTTGACAGAAAAATAACTTTAAATATTAAATATTTGTAGAAAGGTAGACGGCGCTTCTGAATATCTATAGCACGTGAGTAAACGTATCATCACCTTCTGGAGATATTGGAAGGTAAATATTGTTAGAGAGACAGATGCAAGCGAGGTGCCCACTTGACTGCCTAGTATTGCCATGTTTAGTTTTAGAAAACGCCGTATTTCTAGTGATATGTAATCCGATAGTAGTTGTAATTTTAAACTTTTAATACGCTGTACTACATATCTAACATTATCATTGGCATTACTATACGAAATTAAAAAATTCTGTCCATTTTTTTACTTTATCTTTTATATCGAACGCGATCCCTACCTATTTAAAACAATGTGTGTTATATATATATATATATATATATATATATATATATATATATATATATATATATATATATATATATATATATATATATATATATATATATGATAAAAAAAAACTTTACGTGCCGGATTTTAATACCAATAAGATTTTAATTTATGATATTGTGTCAATACAAACAAATAACCTACTTTTAAAAATTAATTGTATAATTGCCATGGCGATATAGTACGCCATTGCTATTTTTTTTTCACTGAATACTATTTTTATCATAATTAAAAATAAATTACATAAATATATAATTTAAAGTATGACTGGTTTTGTCTGCATTTGCATATAAAAGGCGGATCGAGATTTCTCTCTTTAATTTTAAATGAATTTAATCCGATTATAAGCTTAAAAGAAGAAAGTAGTTACATTCTTTTTAATTGCATTGCCAGAACTAAGTTTCTTTAACGTGGAACTGGCAACTCTACTTATCAGTTGTCATCGTATGATTCACTTTCGCCGCTTTGTTGAAAACAAACGAATGAACGAACGAATGTTTGTCTCAACACATGCATGGGAATGTTTTGTTTCGGAATGAGGTGCTAATGATAAAAGCTGAACGATTGTATTCCCCTAATAGCGCGGTCTGTAGTACGTATCCGAAGCGATGTTTTGTATTGTAATGTTTTTGTTTGTCTTATTATTGAGGCTATTTAGAGTGTTTAGTCTTTGATTCATTCTAGATCGTTTTTATGTTTACCGAGACGGAATGAAATTGAAAGAAAATAAATAATAAAGCATAAACTACTTTATGTTTTTGATAACTAGAAAAAATAACTGAAACTTCAAGCAAATAAGTAAATAGATGCTTAGTAAACCCTAAGAACTAAGATAGAAAGCCTCGTTTATAGTCAAAAGAGTCTCCAATTCTTGTGGGATTTATGTGAGAATGTGGTTTTAGTGGTATTCCCCGGTTGAGAGGACCCATTTGTGCTGCAGTCGTAGTTCGTTGCAGCGTGACTACCACTTACCATAAAACGATAACTAAGCTAAGATAGAGCGTTTCACCATCTTTGGCTGCGTCACCACTTACCACCAGGTAGGACCACCAGTAGTCAAGAACTGGATTAAAATATTTAAAAAAATCACAATTGTTTCACTGCTATTGCGTCAATGCCGACCTAATTTTTGATTGCTTAACCTCGTCGATTAGGACCAGCTAGCGTCTCCATTATTGAAAGAACACTTCGAACATCCTAAAATGTTCTGTGAACTAACTTTAGTATGAAATCGGAAGTTGGTGCCGTGGTCGAAGTTGGCCACCAAGTGATCGTCAGTATTAATATTACCTATTTCTGATAAGCGGGGCCCTTTTTACTGGAAATGAGGCATTCCATCTTAGTCCTCACGGGTGACAACGCATCTACATTTTGATTTGTAATAGAGGATAGATGTAGATGTCTATAGGCCGCAGCAACCACTTACCATCAGGTGGATTGTGTGCTCGTTTGTCACCCTTATCCTATAAAAAAAAGCGGGTACCATTTTTATTTGATATTGCCGTCCCAGAAGAAAAATGTTTTACTTTTAGTGATTTGAGATCAAAGCTTGCTTTCGACCGAACTGGCAATGGCATATAATTATTGTTCTTTAGACCCATGGAAACTAGTCTTAACGGAGACTAGCCACCTGCACAAGACACTCTCTATTCCTTCACTCTCAAAGTCTGATGGGACGGCAAACTGACACGACCTATTTAAGATCAAGTGCAGGACCAGCGGCTTTTCGTGTTTTCCGAGGCACGGGGATGAAATACCCCAAATTCCTGACTCCGGGCTACTACTCATAAAATCTTGACAGAAAAAATCAATGACTGTGTGAATTTTTTGATTGGACTCGAACCCGGGACCTTATGATCACCAGTCGCATTCACTATTACGCCAACGAGACAGTTGACAGAAATATAATATACATGAGATTGGATGAAGAATTTCGTTGTTTTATAAATACATTCTTCCCAGAAATTCGTTGTCACACCTCTGATTATATTTCTTAGTAATTGTTTATCTAAAGGTCCATACTTGATGCCAGTGTAGTAACTCAAGTATAGCCGTTGTAGTCATAATAATAAATGAGGCAACACTCTTAGTATAAATAATATTCTTGTTTAATATAGAAATAATATATTGTAAATTGTATTAAAGAATGTTATCCTTGTGTTTGCACATGCACTCGGGATCTATAATCCTGTCCTGTTGCTGATGGCTAGTCTCCGCTGAGACTGGCCGCCGCGACCCGCGGCCGAAATTCTGTCAGGACTTTTCTGGCATATTCCTTAGTCGACTCTTACAACATCCACGGGACGAAATACTACAAGATAATTAAATTGGGACAATTTATACCTGCAAAAAGTATGTACGTGTGCATCCGCCCTTACACAGTGTTATTTATAGGTCAGTTTTGATTAACGACTTTGTTACAAAACGTAGCACGTGTTTCGGGACCGTATTATTTAAATATATATGATGCCTTGAGTTGAATTTCTTTGGCGGGCACCACGTGTATCATGGCGCTGAAATAACATGGCAACAGATAATAATATAAACATTTATGAGCTATGCGGATTGTGCGTGCCCACGCGCGTCCACGGTGGTCTATTTATTTTAATCTATTTAAAAAGTTTCAATGGTACGACCGCCGAAGATTCCTCGATGCCTCAAGTATCTTATAAAGTACATATGAACAAGTAACCTCAACGTCGGTTTAGTTGCTGTATTTTTTTTATAAAATAATTTTGTACGTGGTAGAGTCACGGTTGTATTATGGTTGTAGCACGAATGGGCAGTGTTGCAAAAGTGAAAAATAAAAAATCGGTAGATTTGCCAGCTAAAAATCGAGAGAAATTGGGAGATTTTTATTTACATCCATGGGTTTAGAAATGTGTTATAAAACAGGTTCTTTTAGATGTCGTTCTTACTGGTTGCAATTTTTTTTGCAATCAAAATAATGTCTTTATAATTTAAACTAAAATTTAATGATTATATATTTCAGGCTTGTCCAAAATTCTTCTGTTTTTTCACTGAGCGATTTAATTTCTTTAGTATTTAGAAGCAAACGCCATTCTAAATTAGATTTTTGATAACTATTGCTCTCTAACAAATTTGAACATAAAGCACAAAAAACAGTTCACAACACAACAGAAGAAGGCAAGTAATTAGTGAATGCAATTCTATGAACGAACACATACATGGCTTAAGCTACCTAATTCGTAAAACAACCCGAACAAAGTAATCTTTAGGGATCTCTCCCGTACACTTACGAGACAATAATGAACTCTATTTTAAGATGTTTCAGTGAAATATGCTTTAAGCATACCGCGAAGTTAAAAACCTAATAAGGGTATAGGTTCCATAGGACGTGATGCGAGCAATTTCAGAAAGTCCCCGTACATAGATTTTGTGTTAAAGGTTCATTTTAGTGTTGTCGTATTTAGAATATTACTTTTCACTTTTATTTATGACTATTATTTTACATTAGTTGAAAATGCAAAAAAATCGGGAGACACGGTCCTAAATCGGGATATCGGGAGATACTAATTAAAATCAGTAGATCTCCCGATAAATCGGGAACTTTTGCAACACTGCGAATGGATCGGGTCGACCGGGGTAGCGCCACGCTCTCACAGAATACCAGCGTAAAATAGCAGCTGAAGGCCTGTGTTTCGTATGGTGAGTGTAGAGAACCGGAGGCTCTTTTTACTGGAAATGGGGCATTCTATTTTAATCGAGGATAAATGTAGATATAATATATAGGCCGTAGTATCGACTTACCATCAGGTGGACTGTGCGCTCGTTTCTCACAAGAGTCATTCAGTTTAAAAAAACTGTCATATGAATTTAAAAAAAAAACAATACGCATTTATCATGAGCTATGATGATCCTGATAATTATTTTAATTTATCTTTGTGGTCCTGATCAGAATATTAGGATAAAGTTAACAAATTATTGTATTTTGGTCCTTGATACGAGTGCAAAGTTTCAGGTCAATCGGCTGTCTTCAAGCAGGTGAAAATTACATTAAAAGGTTCCGTTACATATGTAGATAGCTAAATACATTTTTCTTTATTTTTCTAAGCCTTTTGAACAGTGGTAGAGCCACGCGGCAGCTTTTGCTGTCGCACGGATGGGCCGGCTCGAACCGGGGTGGTACCACGACCTCACAGAATACCAGTGTGAAGTAGAGGTTTACCTCTGCGTTTCGCTTGGTGAGTGCAGGTGGCCGGAGGCCCTTTTTACTGGAAATGAGCATTCATCTTAGTCCTCACGGGCGGCAACGCATCTGCATTTTGATTCGTAATACAAGATAGATGTAGGTGTCTATGGGCCGCAGCATCCACTTACCATCAGGTGGACTGTGTGCTCGTTTGTCACCCTTATCCTATAAAAACAAAGCCACCGCTTAAATACAATCTCAGCTGTTGGTGAATGGTCATGTAGCCTAAGATGGTGGTGGACTTAGCCAGATAGGTAGATAGATAGATACACACGGAGCTAATTAGAGCGTGTTAAAAAAATATTATCACCATTGAGATAAAGTTACCAGATTATTATATTGTCATCTATCCTTAATACGAGTGCAAATTTTCAAGTCAATCCGTAAGCGTATTACGTATCTTGCAGAAGGCTAGCGATAGCGAAACTAGAATCGTATTCGTATTATGTACCAGCGATAACCAAGCCCTAGCTAACTAGCGACCACAAGGCAGCGTTGTCTCTAGTTAGCTTGGTTATCGCTGATACATAATACGAATCTGCGATTTATCAGCAATTATTGTTCTAATTTCAAATTCAAATTCAAATTAATTTATTTCAGATAACATAAGATCCATATCATTGAAAAACATTGATTAATTGATAATAAAAATAATAATATGTCATTAAAATACACACACAATACAATTTCGCTATCGCTAGCCTTCTGCAAGATACGTAATACGCCAGCAGCTGTCTTCAAGTTGGTGAAAATTACATTAAAAGATTCCGTTACATATGTAGATAACTAAATACATTTTTCCTTACTATTGTAGGCCATCGCTTAACTACAATCCTAGCTGATGGAATGGTGATGTAACCTAAGATGGTGTTGGCCTTGGCCAGATAGATAGATACACGCGAAGCTAATAAAAGCGTGTTAAAAAAATATTATCACAATTGAGAAAACATAACGCGGTTGCGGGTGATTCTCTACGTTAAACGATTCCGATCAAAGTTACCCAATCGCACTGCTGATTAATTTTTGTAAGCGTAAAACGAAATGGTTTTGCATTACATTACGTGTTCGTGTAACTGTCTTCATCAATTTATATTTTTATGTGAGTTATTTAAATGTAATGCATGATGTACATGAACGGGATACACGAATACGACAGGCAACGTTAGTTGTGGTTTGCCAGATGTCCGGTGTTTACTCAGTTCGTGTGGAATTTATGTGTCTTCTTAAAATTAATTAGAGCAATTACGAAACAGTTTTAAGAAAAAAAATACTCATTGATTTTGCTTTTAATTTGCAAAAAAAAACATGGGTTATTTATAAGTATGTTTTGAAATTTTTAATACGTATTCATATTCAGGTCCAGCAGTGAAAGAATACATCAAGTTGTTCTCTTATTTTTGGCTGATCGTGTGCGGAAGCTCTGAGTTCTTCAGCGAAAAATAAATATTCTCAATGGAACTAAAGTAATCAATATAGCCCAATGAATAAGAAAGCCACATATGCTAGTAGGTTTGCCTTAACGAACCCGATGGAACGTGTCAAGTGTCGATGGATGCAGGTGGATTAGAATCATGCTTTGTAGCCGTTTTTAGGGCGTTCTACTTATATCAGTATTATATATATATAGATTAGGTGAATGGCAGAGTCGGGAAGGGTCGCCCTAGGCGAAAGTTTATCGACCAAATTGGCGATATATTGAAAATGGGCCAAATTAAGAGTACCTTTAACCGACAAGCGTGTATGCGTAGGTATATGGATGTGGAGGAAGCGAGAGGTGTGTCAGGATCGTGCCAAATGGAAGTCCATAGTCTCTGCCTACCCCTCTGGGTGACAGGCGTGAGTGTTTATGTTATGTTTTATGTTATATATAGATAATTCTTATACCTACTAGTTTTCTTTCAATTATTGTAAAAAAATTATAAAAAAATATCTCCATATATAAAAACCAATTGCTGTCCGTTAGTCTCGCTAAAACTAGAAAATGGCTCGAACGATTTTCGTGAATCATTTGTGTGCGTTTGAGTGGATCTCTGAATGGTTTAGATTCATAATTTGACCCGGTAGGTGGCGCTGTTGTCGAGATCCAGAAATCACCCGTGCGAAGCCGGTGCGGATTACTAGAATATAATAAAAATAATTTAAATAAATTTAATTGTTCTAATTACATTCTATGAGATTAATAAATTAATTAGTTAAATATTTAAATGTTATGATATTAATTTCATTATAATATTTATGATACTTCAATAATGGTGATAACTGATAATGATGATAGTACTAATTGAAGACGGCTAATGTTGATGGTGATTTTTTTATATACAGGGTTATATTGCAATAATCGGCCAAATTTGGCTACTCTTTGAAAAATTACCCTGTAATTATTTGCATTGAAATATTATACACTTTAGCATTTCTCAAAAAATTTTAAAAGGTAGTCCATGTCGCCTATTAAATACTTTATATTATACATAATACACTCGACACTTTATGCAAATAGCATTGCTGAATAACGGTGTCCAGACAGCTGTACTGTTAAATTGGCGCCCGAGGATATTGTGCTAGAACTGGTTCCTTATTAGTTCTCGTCTATGCCCACACGTGAATCATTTGTTATTGTTTCGTAAACTAATACTTGCTATTAAATTGCAACAGCTCAATAGCTGAATATCATGTTGCAAATTCTTATTTTTTTTTTTCAAATAAAATGACGTAACATATTATTTAAACAAGTGGTAGAATTAAAAATTTTGTACAACGGACTTCAATATAAATAAAATGAGAACATGATTAAATGCAGTTGAAGTCAATTAAATACGCATTATTAAGGTTATCTCAAAAACTACTGCCAGATCTTCATCAAATTTATATGGGACCACATGAGAAGCACCAGCTTTCAAATAAAAAAAGAATCATCGAAAGAGGTTCATCTAGAAAAAAGTTCGGAGGTAACACACAAACACAGTCAAATTGTGAACCTCCTCCGTTTTTGAAGTTGATTAAAAATAACTTGCTTTCAACTATTATGATATGAATATGATATTCTATAATATGGAATGGTTCTGATTTGTTATGGAGATTATCATGTGAGAGTTATATATATCGTTATTGCATCCGTTGGATGTCGTAAAATTCGACAGTTACGACAAGGTAATATTAGAAAAATATTATGATCTTTAATAACTGACGCAAATACATTATACTTTCGGTCACGGCGGCCAGCCTCAACGGAGACTAGCCATCTGCGCAGGACAATATAGTGCCCGAGTGTATGCTCAAGCACACGGCTCTCTTGATTTCCTCACTCTGGGTCCATAATTAAACACGATCGAAGAGAGATCATAAGCAGGTACATGGATACTTACCGAACCACGGGCGTGGAACTCCACCAACTTCCTGACTTTGGCTTGTCACATCGGAAATGTCATCAAACATTTCATATGTGACAGAAAGTTAGTTTTATGTTTGACATTTATGATAAGGGTCGCTTTTTGCTTGAACAAAGTTGGGATATATTAAAACTTATCTTCAAAGTGTCTCAAACTGTAAGAAATTTACAAAAAAAATTGATAAAAAGGATGTGCCAAAACGCAGTTTGTGTATCAATTTGTAAAGCCAGTTCGTGAAACTGGATCGTTGTTGGATAAAACAACCCGTGTACGTACTCGTCAAGTTTAGTGCATTCAGCCGAAAACATGCTGTTGCTCAAAGTGTGCGTGAACAACGTGCGTGAACAACTCGCCATCGTTCTCAAAAATTGAACATTTCACGCACTTATTTGAGAAGAATTTTGCATAAAGATCTCGGTATGAACGCGTACAAAGTTCAATTAGTGCAAGAGCGTAAGCCGCATGACCATCCAATGCGTTTTCGGTTTGCTCAATGGGCCAAAGACTGCTTGATCGAAGATGAGCATTTTCACAAAAATCGTCTTTTCAGATGAAGCTTATTTCCACCTTTTTTTTATAGGATAAGGGTGACGAACGAGCACACAGTCTACCTGATGGTAAGTGGTTCCTGCGGCCTATAGACATCTACATCTATCCTCTATTACAAATCAAAATGCAGATGGGTTGTCTGTCACCCGTGAGGACTAAGATGGAATGCCTCATTTCCATTAAAAAGGGCCTCCGGCCACCTGCACTCACCAAGCGAAACGCAGAGGTAAACCTCTACTTCACGCTGGTATTCTGTGAGGTCGTGGTACCACCCCGGTACGAGCCGGCCCATCCGTGCGACAGCAAAAGCTGCCGCAAGGCTCTACCACTGTTTCTCGGAGGCGTATCCTCAATCCGTCAATATTGTCGTATCTGGGGTTTAGAAAATCCACCCGTCGTCGTGGAAAAACCAACGCATCCACAACGAGTGACTGTCTGGTGCGGATTTTGGTCTGACGGCATTATTGGGTCATGTTTCTTCGAAAATGAGCAAGGAAACGCCATTACAGTGAATAACGATCGCTATCGCGCCATGCTAAGCGATTTTTTGTTTCCCAAAATTGAAGAGGATGATATAGACAACATTTGGTTTTAACAAGACGGCGGAACGTGCCACACAGACAACGTAACAATCGATCTTTTGCTTTTTTTTGTTTTCGAAAATTGCATAATCAGCGGAAATGCTGATGTCATTTGGCCACCTTGAAGCTGCGATTTCACTCCATGGACTTCTTTTTAAGGCTTAGAAATAAGGATATCCGCAGTAGAACCAGAGTAACCGACATAGACCAACGGATTAGTAAGCTGAAGTGGCAGTGGGCCGGCCATATAGCTCGAAGAACCGACAACCGATGGGGAAGAAAGGTTCTCGAGTGGCAGCCTAGTACCGGTAGGCGAAGTGTAGGGCGACCCCACACTAGATGGAGTGACGACCTGGTAAGACATGTAGGAAGTCGATGGATGCAGGTGGCTCAGGTCCGTGCTTTGTGCCATTCCTTGGGGGAGGCCTATGTTCAGCAGTGGACTTATGAAGGGCTGTAACGATGATGATGATGATGACTTCTTTTTATGGGAAGCTGTTGAAGATAAGTGTTATGCTAACCATCCAGAGACGATGGACGAATTGAAACATGAAATCGAAGTTGTCATTGACGAAATAGTGGCCCAAACAATTGGAAATGTAGGGAAAAATTAGACTGATAGAATGGGGTATTGTAAGGCTAGCCGTGGCAGTCATTTGGATGATGTTGTCTTCCATTCCTAAATGGAATCGTTCAATATTTTTAATATACTCATAACTTTGAAAAAATATTCATTAATTTTTTCTTATAGCCGATTCAAATTCCAAATCTTAAATGGCCCACCCATTATAACTTAAAATTCAAAATGGTCATTTTGTTGTTTTGCTTCCAATGAAAATTATAAATGGGATTTGTAATTTAAACTCAAGCTCAACCATTAATAGAATAATAGGAAATTTAACCTTAACAAATTAGGTCACCCATATACTCGTTTGTGAATATGCGTATATAGATATTAAGCAATAAATTATTATTTTAAAAGCTTTCTAGGTTTAATTTATTGTTTTATTCTACGCATTATCTTAGAATAAATTAAACTCTTTTCCAAATAATTTCAATATCTAAGCTCATTAAAATCTTAACTATACAAATTCCAAGTTTCCAATTCTAAATCAGGTTAAGCTTGCGATTATGTATGAAGCTGACGCGAATAACTCGCCATCTTGAACCATAAACAATTGGAACTTCAAATATATTGCACGCTTTGGAAAGGTTCTAGCTTAGGATATTATTAATAATCTATGGATTACGTGAATTTTCAAAATTTTTGAATTTCTTGAATTGCATATTTCTAAATATACTAAACACCATACGAAACATAGCAGCTTCATAATCCTGTGTTTCGTATGGTGAGTGCAGAGAACCGGAGACCCTTTTTACTGGAAAAGAGGCATTCTATCTTAGTCCTCACGGCTGACAACGCATCTCCATTTTAATTTGCAAACGAGGATAGATGCAGATGTCTATGGGCCAGAGCAACCACTTACCATCAGGTGGACTGTGTGCTCGTTTGTCACCCTTATTCTATAAAAAAATAGTAATGGAAGTATCATCTAAAATGTATTTGTACATCTGTGTAGTTAAATTCGAAGTTTATGTGCCAACGCGCCTAAATATTATACTTAAAATAGCTTTATAAATCTTACAAATCTGTACTTTAATGCAATTTCCTAGCCACTAATTTGACTTTGAAAATGTCCAGAGTGTACTGTTTAAGGTCTTATTAGTTTTAATATAACATTAAAAAGTCTCACTTACTTTGCAGGAGAACAAGGCGTTTTGCCATGTAGCCTTGTTGTCACTGAAGAAGTAACAGCTGTGTCCGAGACGGACGAACTGCGGCGGGCACACGTAGGACATCTTTGTGGAATTTCTGTGCCCTTGCACTCCTTTGCCTGAAACATGTGATGCTGTAAGTGGAAAGCTTTTTGTATAACACTCTATGGATTAACGAATTTTCAGTTCACCAGATGGTAAGTTTTTTTAGGATAGTGTGATAAATGAGCACACAGTCCACCTGATGGTAAGTGGTTGCTGTGACTCATAGACATCTACATTTATCCTCAATAAAGAATCAAAATGCAGATGCGTCGTCACCGTGAGGACTAAGATGGAATGCCTCTTTTCCAGTAAAGTGGGTTTCGGTTCTCTACACTCACCATACGAAACATAGCCGTGTCAAGCTGCCAGTATACGCTGGTATTCTTTGAGAGCCTTACCCGGTCGAGCCGACCCATTTGTGCTACAACTATACTACTAATATAGCTGCAGTATGGCTCTACCACGTATAAAAGTGGTCACTGGAGTCCATGGATACCAGCAGCCTACATCAAATAAAGAAATCTACAGATGTGTTATCACCTCTAATTGGATTATGATCGAATGTCTCGTTACTAGTAACAAGTGGTAAAAAAAAAACTGACTTCAATATAAATATAATTTATTGTTGATTTTTTAAAAACCGCTCGATCGAATTCGATTAAATTTAACCCTGAAAAGTATACCTCCTTGAAACAAAAAAAATATTTTTCCAAATCGGTTCAGGCGTCTTCGAGTAATCAGTTGAAGTCGGTTGAAAAGGCTCTCCGGTTCTCTAAACTCACCATACGAAACACAACAGCATTAAACTGCTATTTTATGCTGGTATACTGTGAGAGCGTGGTCCTTCCTCGGTCGAGCCGACCCATTCGTTCTACAACCGTAAAGTGCATCACGTCATAGAATTATTTTTTATATAAACTATTATTTTTAGCACTTATTTTAGAACAAACCAGCTCGAAACGAGTTTCTAAATAATAGAACGAGAAACAATTTTATTATTATCGATTTTAAGAAATAATACATATGTAAATGTTTGTATACTTAAGTTGTAACGTTAAAAACTATTTAGCTAAAATAGATTTTAACCTATAAAGACGATTTGATGAAGATCGCGAAAAATTTCATAAGACTAGTTTTCGTTCAAGGTTAGCTCACACTTTACAAATTAAGTGTGTACACTTTATTTATGTCGACATTTTCACTGTTATCGTTACCGTTACAGCCTAATAAAGTCCACTGCTGAACATAGGTATTCTTAGCTTGCCTCATAAGGGGGATTTTTGCCATAGCTGCCACGCTAGGCAAGCAGGTCGGCAACCGCAGTTTTTGGAACGAAGCTCTATCGTAAGGATTTGGCGTATGGGGGCTAGTCGAGAAAAAGTTTTAAGATTTTTCCGTCACCACCTAGGGTAGACGGCCTTGGCAGCTATAAGGAAGCGAGATGGAATAATATCCATCTCTCTCGCGCTTTTTCTTATCTTGCCATGAAAGAAATATTATTTTAAATGACGCTTCATTTTAATAGACGCCAGTAATTCATTTATTTGTATTTGTAAATCAATAATATAATATAATAAGTTTGTTAATAATAATATACCACGAAAGGAACTTCGTTCCACGAGACTCACGCATGTTTTATTTTCAGTCGTTATTTTAAGTAGAGGCTGTTGTCCGTCTCATGATTTGTTTCCCTCTGTTGCCTCTTACCACACCTACGATATTCTTATACCGCCCCTACACGTGTACCAATATTTTAATATTTATTGTACCTATAATTAATCGAATCAACATAAAATTATATAATATAATAAATTTAAAGCATGTTTACGACAAAAATGTATAATTGTATCCTTCAACGGTATCGACATTTTGTGGCATGAAACATTTATTGTGTAGCGTGTAGCTTGTTCTTATTATCTGGTATTATGCAAAACTGATTGAATTTAATTCAATTATGAGGAAATTAAATATAGACAATCGAAATGTTTACCGTGGTTAGCTCAGCCAACAACAAATTGGCTGTCATTCAATTTTGAAAAGAACTTCTCGTTGATATGATTATAAAAAATATAATTTAATCCAAAGAGTATAATATTTTTTTAGGTACAATATTGTATAGGGGTATCTATATAGTTTTCTCATCTGGTTGGGCTGTATAAATATATAATTGTAAATGAAAATGATAAACATACATAAATAAACAAATAAAATAAATACATAAAAAATACAAAAATAAATAAAAACCCAACCAGATGGAAGCCCTCGGCAGGGGAGACCAAACGGCCGAGGGTTAGGGGGAAAGGGAAAGAAACCGGCGGACTATGCGGGCGGTATCGAGGAGCACCGCCTTCTGCATTTGAGCTTGGAGCGGTCCGTCACGGAGTCCCAGTCGCCTCAGATGACCCGAGAGGCTGACTGGGATTAACCCGTTCACAGAAACGACCACAGGAATAATTTCGGCCGGCAATCCACCCCACATGTCGGTCACCTCGTGAGCCAGGTCCAGATATTTAGTAAGCTTATCTGTTTCGGCTTTCACGAGGTTCTCGTCATAAGGAATGGTAAAGTCGACCAAAAATATCCTTGACTGTGCCCGGTCCATCAGCACAATATCAGGCTTATTCGCAAGAATAGTCCTGTCTGTGATGATGGCCCGGTCCCAGTAGAGCCTGGCGCGGTCATTTTCGAGCACGGCTTCCGGCAAGTACTTATAATACGGCAGTTTCCGATCCACGAGACCGTATTTCAGAGCGAGCTCCTGGTGTAGAATCCTGGCTACTAAGTTGTGCCTGTGCAAATACTCAGAGTTAGAAAGCGCCGAACAACCGGAGATGACATGCCTAAGTGATTCACCGGGATGGCGACAAGCTCGACAGACGTCAACGGTGCCATCCTTTAGGATGTATCTCCGATAATTGTTGGTCTTAATAACCTGATATTGTATCGCACAGACAAAACCTTCAGTTTCCCCAAAGAGGTCACCGAAACGTAGCCAGTGGAGGGAGGCGACTGTGTCCACGAAAGGCTCATGTAGAGCCTTGTAGAACCTCCCGTGGAGCTCCTTCTCCTTCCATACGGTCTCCCGGTCGGAAATGCTCTGTACTGCCGGGTCTTGCCATTGCCCGTTGGCTAAGGATAGAGGGGTAAGTCCTTTATCACAAGAAATAACGTCCCTATAGTATGGATCATCCGCTCTCGTCAGAAAGTAATTACGGAGGCTGAACACTTCGCGATTATGCATGGTAAGCGCGCTTAAAAAGCCGCGCCCACCATGCTTCCGCGGCAAGTACAGCCTCATTACTGACGATCTCGGATGATGCATCCTGTGGGACGTCATTATAGTGCGGACTTTTCTGTCCAGAGCGTTCAGTTCGGTCTGAGTCCACTTGAGCATGCCAAAGGTGTACATGAGAACAGGCATGATCCAACCGTTATATGCGTGCGTCCTATTCACACCGGACAAAAGGCTGTTAAGCACTTTGATCAAGCGTGCATAAAACACATCGCAAACTGACTGTTTCATACCCGCCTCATCTACACCGATGTTCTGTGACATACCCAGGTATCGGTATGTTTCAGCCTCGGAAAGGGTCCTTATGCTGATGGGCATAGACAAGTCCATGCCCTCAGATTTAGCAACCCTTCCCCTTTCGACATGAAGGACCGCACACTTATCCGTCCCCAGCTCCATTCTAATAGAATTGCTAAAATCACAAGTGATGTTTAGCAATTCCATAAGATGAGAGCGACTGGAGGCGAATAACTTGAGATCATCCATATAGAAAAGGTGGGTCACTTTTGTACCTCCTTTCCGAAGCTGAAATCCCCTCCCGGAACTCTCCAGTAAGGTACTGAGAGGGTTCAGAGAGAGGCAGAACCAGATTGGACTCAAACAATCGCCCTGGAAGATACCCCTTCTTATCCTTATGTGGCTCTCCGCAGCCGTCATCCGCTCGCCTAGATGACAAAGGATCGTACTCCACTGCCCCATACATTGCCCGACGAAGTCTCGAACTGTACAGTCGACCTTGTACAACTCAAGGACCCTCTTAAGCCATGTATGAGGCACCGAGTCGAATGCCTTTTTGTAGTCTATCCAGGCGGCGGAGAGGTTCCGACGGTTGCGTTTAATCACCTTGCCAATGACCGCGTCAATGAGGAGTGGTTCCTTGGTTCCACGACCACCACCCCGACATCCATTTTGAGCGATCGACATCACCTGATTTGAGTTCAGGTGACGAGTGATTCTCGCGCTCAAAATGGATGTAAGTGTCTTGTATATGGTAGGTAGACACGTTATGGGGCGGTATTTGCTCGGGTCTGTGGAATCCCGGTCTTTAGGAACCAAATGAGTGATACCAGTGGTGAAGAGGCTCGGGAGCGACTTTTGGTCGAGAGCCTCTTGAAACTGTCGGGCGAGCACAGCGTGACACACCACGAACCCCTTCAGCCAGTAGTGATGCAGTCCGTCGAGTCCCGGACTTTTCCAGTTTGGGGCCCTACGGACCGCCTCAGCTACGTCATCCGGCGTTATGATGACGGGGTCCATGGGCGTAACATTAGCACACTGACTCACCACAACTTCCGTCCAAGGGTCCTCGCTGTGGTTTACGGGCTCTGACCACAGGCCGCGCCAGAATGCGATAGTGTCGGCCTGATTCGGTGCTGGGCCCGTTCCACGTACCATTGGTCGCTCCAATGATTCATAGAACCTCTTCTGATCACTCTGGAAGAGACGATTCTGGTTGAACCGTGTCGACCTCTCGGTATATCGCCGAATCCGCTTCCCCCAAGCAGCGATTCTCTGCTTCAGGTCGTCTATGCGCTCCGTCAGTTTTTGCGTTATGTCCGGCTGGGACAGACTGATATTTGTCCCAGCAAACGCCAACCTGACGGTGCGCACAATCCTCGGCCTTATTGCCCGACCTGAAGCTTATCAGTCTGCCGATGAGGGCTCTTGCCTTTGCGATACGGTCCTCAATCCTTCTTCTCCAGGCTGGAATGGCGCTACTTTGTCTAGTAGCGCGTCCAGCCGTGGGAAGTTTGGCGCCAATAATACGGCAAACTGCCAGTGCGGCGCCAAAAAGAATTGAGTCCGTCTCGCAAAGGTCCCGGCTGGCTTCCTAATAGGTCATCAGCATTGGGTTGAGAGCCCTCACGACAGCCCGATTCCGCTTGCTTAGGGGTATGCGCGGGAGTCGCGGTCGATTTTCGAGAGGCGTACTGCGCGTTTCCAAAATCGCCTCCTCCAATTTGCTCCTCATCTGCTCTAATTCTTGGGTGACCATTCCATCATCGCCTGAATCAACCAGAGCGGGAAGATCCATGGCGGCCTCTACATGTGGCTGCTGGTCTGTGGCCTGAGGAGCCGCATCCCCAGCTATAGCCGGTTCATTCGATGAGGGAATAGCCTCACGTCGTAATCGTTCGAGTTCGGCATCAGCAAATATTTTCGAGCGCGTGATGTACCGAACTCGGTCTGCCAGGTTTTGCTCCGTGACGGGAACAGACGGCTCCAGCTCAGCAAAAAAGCGATGCATCCGAGCCCGATATGCTATCCCTCCAGTTTCTTCCCCCTTCGCCCTATAGTACGCCCGCAATGCGTTTGTGTTCATATTTTTATTCCAACGCATGCGGCGTACTCCACCAGCGGCGGGTGCCGCTTGCCGGGTCTGAGAGGACCCTGCCGACGCCAAGCCATCTGGTGGTGATGATGGATGCGAGGGGCTGCTAGGTGGTCGTGCAGCACCTCGCGCTCGGCTGGCGGCCCGCATGCTGCCGCGTCCAGCGCCAGCTCCAGACGCGCCCCGGCGACCCGCAGGCAGCGGCCCTATGCGCGTTTCTCGTTGTGCCATCATCCATTTTATGGGCGTCAGTTAACGGGAGACGCCCAAACCCGGCGCCGTTTCATGATGGAGCCATATGCACAAACGGGCCTTTGAACCCGTTATTGTATTATTATTATTTTTTTTTATTTAGGTACAACAACAGCGTCCACATCATGCTAAAGACTCATAAAAATCCTTAGTGACATTTTTTAAATAGTATACGTGTAACAGACGAGAACACAGTCCACCTCATGGTAAATGAATGCTGTGACTCATAGACATTTGTTCCCACTTAAGAATCAAAATGTAGATGCGTTGTCACCCCTAAGGACTATGATGGAATGCCTCGTTTCCAGTAAAAAGGGTCTCCGATTCTCTACACTCACCATACGAAAAACAGCAGCATTAAGCTGCTATTTTACACTAGCATTCTGTGAGAGCGTGGTTCTGTGGACCATGCTGCAGTTTATTATGGTTTGTAGCACGAATGAGTCACCTCGACCGTGGAATGACCACGCCCTCACAGGATACGGAGAACCGGAGACCCTTTTTACTGGAAACAAAGCCATTCTATCTTAGTCCTCCCTAGGGGTGACAACGCATCTGCATTTTAATACTTAGTGGACAAAAAAATGTAGATGTCTCTACAACAGCATCCACTTACTATCAGGTATGGACTGTGTGCTCGTTTATGAACCTTATTTTATAAAAAAAAGCTTCTGTCATAATGCAAATGCATATTTCAAATTACATAATATATG
Source organism: Parnassius glacialis (assembly GCA_033319125.1). NCBI lineage: Eukaryota > Metazoa > Arthropoda > Insecta > Lepidoptera > Papilionidae > Parnassius > Parnassius glacialis. The sequence goes on from JAVANC010000021.1 coordinate 5,984,780, forward strand.
CATACAACCGCCAAATTTCCCACTCTCATGAATAGTCAATACCAGTATTAATGAATTTATATGTGCATATCTATATATATGTATGTCACCCATTATTTTAGCATAAACTGAATGGGCGCTCAAAGCCGTCTGCATGATAAACCATGCACTTGCAATGAATAATGTAGCATCTGTCCGAACATATCGCTAATGTGTTACGTGCGACTCCAGTGTCTCATATTAACAAGGATACCAGTAAGATGTGTAATCACTTCTTATCTAAGAACGTATAGGTATTTGTGACGCGTTTACGTGACATCGTTTAGTCTGTTTTCAACCAACTTCAAAAGGTTCTCAATTCGACTGTAGTTTGGAACGGAGTTCCTTATGGCACGGTATGAATTCGGCGGATGGGGGCTAGGCGACAAAAAGTGTAATATTTTTCCGTCACGACACCTTTCTATAGCACGAGCGGGATGGATAATATCCATCTCCCTCGCACTTTTCTTGCCATGAAAGAAATATTATTTTAAATGACGCTTCATTTTAATAGACTCTTGTAATTCATTTATTTGTATTTGTTAATCAATTATATAATACGTTTATCAATATTAATATACTACGAAAGGAGCTTCGTTCCACAACACTCACGCATGTTTTTTTGTGTGTTACCTTGGAACTTTTTTCTAGGTGAACCGATTTTGATGATTCTTTTTTATAATGATTTCTTATATTTACGCGAACACTACACATTTAAATAAAACTAATTTTACGGATTTTATCGCGTATATTATCTTATTTTTATATTCCCGACGTTTCGGGTGCTTTCCAGCACCCGTGGTCACGGGGGACTGAGGTGTTTGACGTCCTGCTGTCATAGTTAGCCCGGCTACCTTCACTTTTTTCTTCTTTTTTATTTGACAGCTGGTATTTCTCATGTGGTCCCATATAAATTTGATCAAGATGTAACCTGTAATTTTTGAGTTATTAATTAACTTCGACTACATTGATGACGTTCTCACTTTATTAATATTGAAGTCTGTAGTACAATTTTTTTAATTTTATTACTTGAATTTTTTTTAATTGATACTAGAAAAACACGCTTTGATAGAATAATCGTATACCTAGTTGGTAAGGCTTATTCGGTCTAGGAGATCATCTGAATAGGAACCACCCACTTGCAGCCGCAAAGAAGCACACGTGTACTTCTTTACCCGGTCTTATGGCTATATAGAGCCAGTGTAATTTCAGTCTTAGACTTAGTCCTCAGAGGTGACAACGTGTCTGTAAAGCCTTCTTTGTTTGAAGTTGGCTGCAGGTAGGTCCATGGACTGTAGATACCATCTACCAACGTTCTGGATGTTCGTTTGTCATTTCAGTTTTATAACAATAATAAAATACTTTGTGTTTCGTATGAGAGTTTACTAAAAGTTGCCGTCTCCATATTAGAATAGAATAGAATAGAATATTTTTTATTCCATATTGATTATAAGTAATTCTTATTGAAAGTAATTTTTTTCTTTACTCCTGGTTCGAAAAAAAATCCACTGTCCTGGGAAGAACCAGCAAGAAACCCAGCGGGACTTTGTTTTAAAATAATTTTTACAATATAAATGATTACAAACTATTTACAAAATTTTAAAATAAATTTTGTAAACAGCTTGGAAGCGACCACCTCATTCCCAAGGCTTATTAACAACCATGTATTCATTTATATTATAATTACCCTTTTTGTACAGCTTTTGTTTTAATTAAATATTTAAACTTGGTAATAGAGATACCTCCTATATTTTCTGGGACTTTGTTGTAATAGGGTATACATTGCCCCAAGAATGAATTACTGGCTCTGTGGAGTCGAAATACTGGTATCACTAGCTTGTTTGTTCCTAGTGTTTACAGAATGTATATCACTTTTTTTACTAAAACTCTCTTTGTTTTTGTGAACATACATTAAATTTTCGTAAATATACTGAGAGGCCAAAGTTAACATATTTATTTCTTTAAATTTTTGTCTTAGAGATTTTCTCGGTTTAAGGTTGTAAATAGCTCTTATGACCCTCTTCTACAAAACAAAAATATGTAGTTTCTAAATCAGCCGCATTTCCCCATAGCAAAACCCCATAAAACATTATGCTATAGAAATAACTTTAATTTAAACTAATCTTTTTTGTACATTGGTATTCAGATTTTTTACATTCCTTGTTGTAAATTTAATACATTTAGTTTAATTGCCGTTAAAATGCAGATTATTAACGAGAAACAAATGCACTAATTTTGATATAGCATTATTCTACTACATCTATCCTCCTTTGCGAATCAAAATGCGGATGCGTTGTCAGCCGTGAGAAGAAAGAGTAAAAAGGGCCTCCGGTTCTCTACACTCACCATACGAAACACAACAGCATTAAGCTGCTATTTTACGCTGGTTTTCTGTGAGAGCGTGGTCCTTCCCCGGTCGAGTCGACCCATTCGTGCTACAACTATACAATATATTATATAGCTGCAGCATAGATCTACCACATACGGAATACTTTACATGCATAATACTTACATTGCGACCAAAACACGATAAACATTACTGCCGCGTATGCTAATAATTTTCCTCTTCTTTCTAGAGCCTCCATTTTGAACCTTGAATTCAATGGAAGTATCACTTTCGTATGTCACTGCTTGATTCACACTTCACTGCACTTCACTTGCTAATAGCACGATTTGATGTCATAGTTTTATAACAATAATCGAACTGTTAACTGATTTAGGACATTATTGATTTACTCTCGAACGTGTTGATTGTGATCTGAAACAAGAAAGGTATTAATTAGTTTTGGTAATGCACTGTTGCGGCGTTACTGTATTAATATTTATTTGTAACTGGGTGAAAGGTCGGAAACGCGGCTGCACATCATGAGGTCCCGCGTTCGGGATGGGTCCCAAACAAAGATAAGTTATCGAGTTTTTCCGTCGAGAAATTATTGAAGTCAGGAAAGTTGGCGGTGTTTACCCCCGTTCTTCGGAAACTCGTGTCGAATTGCCATTGATGAGGGTGAAGGAATAGACAGTGCACCAATACTTTCACACACACTCGAAGAACTCGAGTACTGTAATACTGTCCCGCGCAAATGGCTATTCTTTGTAGAGTCCGGCCGCCGTGATCAGAATTCCGTCTGGAGGGCATTATTTTGTATGAATAGAGCATTCGGCTGAAATAAGTGATACATAATACGCACACTCACAGACAGAGACGACGGATTTCCATTTGGCACAATCCTGGAACACCTCTCTCGTCTCATCCACATCCATATCCATAACCAGCATTTATCGCATACATGCTCGTCAGTGAAGGGTAATCTTAATTTGGCCCATTTTCAATATACGAGGCACTGAAAGTTTTTAGAACTGGCCACTTGTAAACGATATAATAAAAAATAAGTTAAAATTTTGAAAATGGAACTCTTTTCCAATATTATTGTGTATGTATTTTATTAATTTGTCATTTGTTTATGATTTGGCGGCAAATTGAAAATTGTCCGTGTCACGTCAGCATGAATTTAGCGCTAGAAAATTTTCGTACAATGATTTTTATGACTTTCGGTGTCATTTAAGTCAACAAGAAAGTTATGGTAGACTTCGATTGGTCTTTCACGATAAAGCCCCATCTCGTGCCACTGTTTACAACTGGTTTAATGAGTTTAAAAATCGATAAAGCTTCGCCTAGGGCGTCCCTTCCCATCTCTTACGTTCACTTCTGCAACATAAATTTGCTTTGTCACTCTTTCCTCATTCATTCTTTGTACATGACCTAAGTCCTAACCTAAGACCAAAAACCTAAGACCTTACTACATAATTTCTACATGAACTAAGTAAGAGACGCAAATATGAGTTTCTGAGAGATGACTTCATATTTGTGACATTTGCTGTAGAGACTATCAGTTCGTGGAATCCACGACGGTGAAGTTCCTAAAGGAACTGTATCTACGACTGGTCGTCGTTTCTGGTGATAAGAAGGCTAGTTCTTCTCTCACTTAAAGGCTAAGTATAGCCATTCAGTGAGGAAACGCAGCCAGTGTTCTTGGCACTATACCGCAGGAAGTAGGACTATATGATAATTTAAGTTTTTTTATTATGGTTTTTAATGGTGTATATATTTTAATGTTAAATTTTCGTAGCCAGAATATCGTTGTTTTTTGAATTATGTTGTTGGAATGTAAATTAACCAAGTTGTAAGTATAATAAAACGGTGAATCACTCACGGTTCGTAAAAGTCCTTCTAAAAGGTAATATAATTTGCTAACTGTTTTGAACAATAAATAATTCCTGGCGCGTATTAAGGCTGACTTAGAAAGTGCAGCCACGATGTGAAATCTAGATTTAGATTTAGAACATAAAAGTGATTTAAAGCTAGCAAGAAAGAGTATTTATACTTAAGTATTGTATAAGCACCTACATGTTCACTGATTGGAGAAATAAAGATATTATTACGATGTTTGGGCTATTTGTATAAATATGCGAATATTATTATGTGTAATATAGAGCTATAATTATCTATCTATTTATTACAATAAGAAATCTATTACTATAATAAAAGTATAACACGACGTCTGTCTGCACACGCATCACGCAAAAATCTGTGAACCGATTTGGATGTGTCTTTCACTTGCAGATAGCTGATGTTATGATAAGTAACTTGGGCTACTGTTATTTTAGGAAAAGAATTAGAGTTCCGCAAAAAAAATAAACCCCATGAAATCCAATCGCAATAAATTCCACGCTGGCGAAGTCGCAGGGGAACAGCTAGTTGGTAATAAATCTTAATTAATATCGATTATTATATCTACCGTCACGGGCAATGAAATTAGTATTGCCTATGGAGGATTCTAATATCCTCCATGTTATTGAATAAAACTACCTTTTCGGATTATATCGCGTCGGGGGACGGGGTCCCCTGTGACCATGGGTGCTGCGAAAACGTCGGGAATTAATAAAAACAAGTTAATTAAACGCGATAGAATCCGTAAAAGGTAGTTTTATTCATTATATTATATTCAATGTGTAGTTTTCGCGTAAATATAAGAAATCATTATCCTCCATCTCATTCCATTATAGCGTATAAAATTTCACTGCTAAATATAAGTTTCCCCCACGGATTGCATCATTGGGCAGATTTTACCATAGTTGCCACGCTTGGCAGGTGGATTGGGAACCGCAGTTTTCATAATTTTTTGTTGTTACCAACAAGATGCTGCTGCCCATCTCCTGTTTCAGTTTCCCTCTTACATCACCCACGGGACGATATGGTGTAGTAGATATTCTTCACTACACGGTTATTTGTTATACAAGAGAGCGTCTGCCGCCCCTTTCTCAAAAGAAAAGGTCAGACGACAAAGATTACGGGTCCTCTTGAAGTGGTCCCGGTCCAGTCGTTCCATGTGATTTGTGGACTGTATTATATAAATAATAGAATCAGGCGTTACTTTGCGGAAATCCATTACATAAAAGCTTTTAAAAAAAGTTACTTCGCAAACATCCGCTTTATAAAATAAGATGATATGTCTTACCTAGTATGAAGAGCACCTCCCGCCCTCCCTCAATTGCGTGCACTATCCCCGTCACCACTAATCTCAGCACCACTACTCCCAACACCACTACACTAGGAAAGACACATCACTGACGACAATACGACACGTGTTTCGCCTCTACACGAGGCATCCTCAGGTGATGTAGACTCTACGGTGGCTGACCGTTAAGAATTCTTAATTTCATTTTATTTTATAGAGTGGATGTTTGCGAAGGAACTTTTTTTAAAGCTTTTATAGACTGTATTATAGGTAGTGGAAGATCCTTTAGGAATGAAACAGCATTTCTCTATAGAGCTATGATTATTGGTAATAAATTTTAATTAACATCTGTTATTATATAGTCGATATAATCGACATTAATTAAAATTTATACCGTTATAACGGTATGACCAATCAAATAAATAGTATTGTCTATCATGGAACATTAACATCCTTCAAAGACAATACCATGATGTCATCAACCGCCGTTAAATTACTTCTTAAATTCAGTTTCGGTAAACTCGAATCTATCAAATGGGAAGTTGACAGTGATGCCAGACCGAATCGCACCCATACCCAATTTAAAAATTATATTAACTCTAGCGGTTTTTGACTGATCAACGTTTTGACAGTCTGTTTTTGCCTAAGTGTTTAAAACAAACATTTGTGCAGTGATATTTATTTTGATTTCCATTACAATTTCGTAGGCGCATTTAACTTCCCATCTAATAAGAACTTAAAATCACCATAGTCAGTACAAATTACGTTTTCCAAGAGGCATGGAGGCATGCCGCGGGAGCAACATCAGTTTACGAAACCGTCAACAACAAAATCATATTAAGACATTAGGGTCCACGTAAACAGAAGAGCCCCATATAATTTGTTTATTGAAATGGGAATTAAGTATTTTTATGGTTCCGCACCTCAAAAGGAAAAAACGGAACCCTTAGGGGATCACTTTTTTGTCCGTCTGTCTGTCAAGACCCTTTTTCTCAGGAAGGCGTAGAGGTATCAAGCTGAAATTCATATCAAATACTCAAGTCTACTGTCCCTTGGAGATGTGAAAAAAATCAAACTTCTAAGTCAACGCAATCAAAAGATACAGCCGTTTATGCCGCAAATTTTCGACATTCGCAAGGGAATCAAAACCTACAGGGTACTTCCCATGAACTCAGAATCTTAAAATTTAGTACGAAGCAACATATAGCACAGATAAGGGAAAAATTGCGAAAAGCATAAATTTTTAGTTACATCATATAATAAAAATATTTTTAATAATTTTAAACTTATATACCTTCGGATTTCTTCGGAACCCTCGGTGCGCGAGTCCGACTCGCACTTGGCCGGTGTTTTTTTTATAGGATAAGTGTTAGATATGAACACAGTCCACGTGGTAGTAAGTGGTATTTGTAGTCCATAGATATCTACATCTATCCTCGATTAAGAATTAAAATGTAGATGCGCTGTTGCCCTGAGGACTAATATGGAAGGCCCCGTTTCCAGTGGAAAGGGTCTCGAATAAGAAACTCAGCAACATTAAGCTGTTATTTTACGCTATATTCTGTGAGAGCGTGATACTTCACCGGTCGAGCCGACCCATTCGTGCTAAAGTTATAATATAACTGCAGCGTGGTTCTACTGCGTAAAACAGTTGCCTCTCTGCATTGATCATGCCTACTATTTTTAAAATAATAAAACAAACTACTTCTAAGTAACTAGGTAATAAGTGTTCGTTTAAATTTTAATTTATAACTTCAGATTCTGATGATATTCACATGATGATGATGATACTTCCACCATGGAAAAATAAAAGTTATAAAGGGGAAATAAGCATAAGGCGTTTTTATTTGCGCAGACGGTGTTATGGGCCTGAGATAAATGCTTGTTTTCCAAGTTTCAGTGTAATAACTTTATATTTATTTATTACTACTATTACTGTTATAGATTTCATTTAGATTATTATCATGCTTTGCCCGTGTAACATAGAGAGAAGCAAGGTAACTCTGAACGGAACACTCGTTTTAATTTTCACACAACTCTACCAGTTTAAATGTCGATGCTAGCACAACTATAAACTTGCATCTTGTAGATTCAACCGTAAGAGAAAACGTAGGTTGAGTGGCTTACTGAAAAATTGAAGTAAACTTCAATTTTTCAGTAAGCCACTCGATTACTCCATTACTTTCTTTAAAATGACAACGATATTTAAGGATGAAGCCTAGTTCATGTTGTGGGGCGTACTTCAATTACTCATGTTTAGCGAATGTATCCATTTCCATACCATTACCTTCTTTACGTGGTAGAGCAATGCCGCAGCTATATTAGCAGTAGGTATAGTTGTAGCAGGAATGGGTCGGCTCGACTGGGGAAGGACCACGCTCTCACAGAATAAAGGCGTAAAATAGCAGCTTAACGCTGCAGTGTTTCGTATGGTGAGTGTAGAGAACCGGAGACTCTTTTTTACTGGAAACGAGGCATTACATCTTAGTCCCCACGGCTGACAACGCATCTGCATTTTGATTCGTAATCGAGAATAGATGTAGATGTCTATGGGCGCGTAGCAACACAAAGCACACCACTCAGGTGAACTTAAAAAAAATACTAGTAATGCTATTAAACGTTACTAATATTTCCTTAAATCACTTCTGGTAAGCTTAAAATGCTTGTGTTAGAAGTGGTTCAGGACAGTAGTCGAATGGCGGATTCGAACCAACGACCTTTTGGGTTTGCGGTCCGCACCCTGCCATTAGGCTACTGACGCTGTGTGCTCGTTTGTCACCCTTATCATATTAAAAAAAATATTAGCATTTTAGTCACATACACGTCCACTTCTAAACATAGGTCTCCCTCATGGATTTCTCATAGGGGGAATATTAGTCATAGTTGCTTAACAAGTTGGTTGGGAACTGCAGTTTTTATTTTTATTTAGCTGTTGTCAGAAATATGCTTTTGCCCATTTCCTGATTTGCTTCTCTCTGTCGCCTCTTACGACACCCACCGAATGAAATGGGGTAGTGGATATACCTACACCGCCACTACAGGGTCCATTTATAATTTAAATGTATTTCGCGAATGTACAAAAATAAACAAGTTTATTATAGCTTTTGTTAGTGTCGCTATAAGAGCACAATTTATAGTATCTTCGAGCAATATCTCATTGAATAGGGAAACGTAAGAGCATGTCGGACTTTCGAACAGAAACCGTTGCTGCATTAGTTTACACTGGCAGATAATTCTTTAGCTTGTATATTTATAGAAAATGATATCTTATTTGAAAGTTACGTACAGTTAAGATTGAGTTGTGTTTATTTGTTTGTTCATATTGTATGTAAAAAATATCCTAGCTGATTTGAAAGTAGCACACACATAGGTATCGCAATGATATTACCGAGGACGAAACATCATATTATTATTAATGAATATAAACATATTGTCAATACATGTTTCTTACTTTTATCTATGCTTTTGTCCCATAATATGTGTATGCATATTTCTTTGTAACTGCCTTCGTAGTTATATCACTGCCTTAAGGTTGACTGGCAGAGAATGATTTTAGCATTAAGTCCGCCTTTTGTTCCTTTACTTAATATGTAAGGTTCAATAAAGTTTAAATAAATAAATAAATAATAATAACCGAGTAGCTCCTTCGTTGGCGACGCGACAGTACCTTTAAATGTGTGGCGGTATTATTTACTCGACGGCTACCGCGGCTCGCGCTTTATATATTGCCTTACCACACCTTCTCATGCAAGGACTTAGGGTCGTAATTTATAGCAATCTATGAGCGAGATTCACATTTAACAATGGACTTTTTAGTGGGATGTATCAACAATTATAAATAACTAGTGATTTCCGGATCTCGACAACAGCGACATCTACCGGGTCCAAATGTCAATCTAAATCATCTAGGTACCCATTCAAACACACAAAAAATTTCATCAAAATCGGTCGAGCCGTTTTTGAGTTTTAGCAAGACTAACGGACGGCAATTGATTTTTGTATACATACTCGTACATATAAGGATTTATCCAAGTGAAACAAATCGGATGGATACTCTAGTGGGTATTTGCGTGCCCACGTGCCGTCAAGGTGTATTCTCTAAATGATAAATTACAATAATTGTTGTAGAGGAAGTCGGTGTTCTCAATTCGAATTATTTACGCATTTATTGGCTATGTAAAATTGTTATGTGGTGAAGTAATTGAAAGTTTTTTTTACTCTGTCTTTAATGACTATTTTTACGTTCTTAGGAAATTAAAACGGCGATCGCTCGATTTATTTTATGATGGTATGGATAGAGAATATTGGTTGCAGCTAGGGTTGCCAGCTCCCGTTTCATATTTTAGAGGATTTGAAAAGATTAAATAAAGGGCATAGGATAAAATAAAGCTTATCATTTTGTTTTCAAAAAAACTGCTGTTATTGTGTCATTATCAACATTTATTAATATAAAAACAATGTTAATACGCAATGTAACGTAGTTTTTCTCTAAAATCGCGCGTCACCTCAAAGTGATTTTTAAATTCTTTAACCTCAACTAGCAGAGGGAATGCAAAATACGCGCATATGCCTTGTCCTCTATGAAAGATTTCAAATTAGTGGGCAAGATCAATTTTTGTGTCAGAAATAGAGAACGTCCTTTAAAGTAAAGGACGTCTGGCAACCCTAGTGGCAGCTCTATAATAGGCTATAAACCAAACGATTTATTAAAATACTTTCGCTTTAATATAGCTTGTATTAACTACTTAATACACTGCCGTAGCAGAAAAGTGGGTTAGTATTTTGATTGTGTAACTATCATTTAAAAAAACCAAAGAAAAAAAATATTCTACTTGGTACAACCACGCTCTAGGCTCGGGTTGACTGTGAGTTTGTTTGTCATCCTTATTTTATAAATAAATAAAATATCAAAAACTTTTATTAAAACAAGGATTTTATAGAATAAAATCTCACAGTCAAACTTAAAACGCTATTTAAACATTTCAGTGCAATCATAATCCATTCTTTCATCGTTTAGATTTAAGTATTGAATGTCTACTGTTGGTCATAGGTATCCAATATATATTGCCAGAAAACAAAACCCTACTTTTTTATATAAGTGCGGGCAAACGAGGATACGGCTCAACTAATGGTAAGTTACTACCGCTGCTAAAAACTGCAAACCTTGGGGAATTGCAGCTGAGTTGCCGGCCTTTTAAAAAGGTAGGTCTCTAAGTCCGAAGCGAACCGATACGTTCGGAAAAATCGATGAACTACCCTCATCTGTAGACATTTTTGATGTTGCATCAGATCGCTCAACACTGTGCTTTCTAGTGCGAGTCTGCCACTCAAGAAACTTTTTTTACATTCTTTGATTATCGGTTCTTCGTTTCTTCGAGTTATTTACAATATGACTACACATTGAATGTATATTGTTTAATATTTGATTTTGTATGCAAAATCAAAGAAAATACATTTAGACCCCAAAATCAACAACCAACAATTTAAACATGGTAGAGCAATACTGCAGCTATATTACATCGTATAGTTCTAGCACGAATGGGTCGGCTCGACTGGGAGAGGACCACGCTCTCACAGAATACCAGCGTAAAATGGCAGCTTGACACTGCTGTGTTTCATATGGTGAGTGTAGAGAACCGGAGACTCATTTTACTGGAGAAGAGGTATTCCATCTTAGTCCTCACGGTTGACGACGCATCTGCATTTTGATTCTTTATTGAAGATAAATGTTGTACAATCGACTTCAATATACATTATTAAGAATAACTTAAAAACTATTCGTCAGACCTTAATAAAATTTATATGAGACCACATGTGAAGCACCAGCTTTCAAGTAAAAAAGAATCATCGAAATCGGTTCACCCAGTAAAAAGTTATGAGGTAACACACAAAAACATACAGTCGAATTGAGTACCGGCTCCTTTTTGAAGTCGGTAGAAAAAGTATACAAATTTGCTCTTACTATGATTCGAATTAAGTATCCATTACTGCTGCTGTATATAAGTAATAATTTTTTATTTGGTTTAATACTCGAAACAAAACCCTCTCCAAAGATCGCTGTTTGTTTCCTCACACGGCCAGTGTCAAAATCGATTAGTTTATTTTTTCGAGACAACAGAAGGAACATCTTAACATCATTGGCGCTTGCATCACTCACCTTCAATTTGTCGACGATATAGCCCTTATGGCAGAATCGCTGGAGGACCTAAGCAATATGCTCAATGACCTTAATAGTGTCTTCCAACTGATATGTCTTAAGATGAACATGGACAAAACAAAAATCATGTTTAACGTCCATGTCACCCCTATGCCGGTGGTTGTTGGGAGCACTAAGCTCGAAGTTGTTGACGAGTGTGTTTACCTGGGACAAATAGTTTGACGAGATAAATATAACTTCGACCGAGAAGTCAATCGACGGATTCAACGCGGCTGGGCAGCGTTCGGGAAATCACGACACATCGTATCGTTATACCTCAAAACTTGAAAACGAGATTGTGCAACCAGTACATGTTGCCAGTGATACCCTATGGATCTGAGATGTAGTCCGTCACTGCTGGCCGTATGATGAAGCTTATGGCCGCTCAGCGAGTTATGGAGAGGGCTATGCTCGGGGTTTCTCTGCGTGATAAACTTAGAAATGAGGATATCCGCAGTAGAACCAGAGTAACCGACGTAGCCCAACGGATTAGTAAGCTGAAGTGGCAGTGGGCCGGCCATATAGCTCGAAGAACCGACAACCGATGGGGAGGAAAGATTCTCGAGTGGCAGCCTCGTACCGGTAGGTGAAGTGTAGGGCGACCCCCCACTAGATGGAGTGACGACCTGGTAAGACATGCAGGAGGTCGATGGATGCCGGTGGCTCAGGACCGTGCTTTGTGGCATTCCTTGGGGGAGACTTATGTTCAGCAGTGGACTTATGAAAGGCTGTAATGTTGATGAAGAGAAGAAATCTCTATTAGTTTTTTAAATAATCCACGAAGGATTACATTATTGCTATACGATTTTAATATGTGTTTGTAATCAATGATCAATTATATTCGTTTCATGCTGCATCGACCCCGACCGCGGCAAGGTTAATGAGGCGAGCCTGCAACGAGACTCTGGCAGCGTGTTAGTGTTGCCAGTATTTTGGTGCCCAGGTGGATTGTCTGATGAAAAATTTATTAGATTTCTTTTAGTCAATCATTTCTTGTGTATTGTGAACCCGTTTTACATACATAATATTAAATTACAAATGGAAAAACATTCAAACCCAGAGTAATTATTTGCGGTTCATACATGTTCTTTCTTTGCGGGATTCTAACCTGTGGTTCGCGTCGCCGTATCAATATAATTATATAAGCTATGGTTGGTGGTAGATTTTATGATAATCTGATATTTCTATCTATTAATTCATTAGTCCGTAATGTCATTCCTGTCCTCTGCTGTACGTGGTCTTCCCATTGAAGGAAGGAGGCAGCCGTAATCATCACGCTTGGCAGGGTAATAAGCAATCAATGTAACAAATGCCACGTACTTTTGCAAGTAGCGTACTCCATTTCATCAGTGTCAGCAGCTATCTAGACGAACTCATTTGCGTTTTGGATATGGCAGATGACCGTTGACCGATGAATTTTGTCTGCAAGTGGAAGGGGTCGGCTGGACAAGAAAAAAACCATAGTTTAACAGAATGCCAGGATAACCTAGGAGAATAATGATTGCTGTGTTTTGTATGGTAAATGTAGAGAACCGGAGGCCCATTTTTACTAGTAACGAGACATTCCATCTAAGTTCTCAGAAGAGAAACTAATCCGCATTTTGACTCTTAATCGAAATAAGATGTAGGTATCTATGTGGTACAGTATCTGGTGATCTCTATGCTCGTTTGCCATATTTTCTACCTAGCAGGTTTACCTCACTTGTATAAAAAATATAGTCTCTGAAAAATGTGTATTTATGTGGTAATCCTATCATGAAACCACAATTCGGCCACACCTGTGGCTTTGCATTCTTCCTCGACCACTAAGCCTATAGAGTAACATAGACAAAACCTGATGTTTCCTTGTTTATCGATTTATAGATATTCCATTAAATATAATAATCGATCTTATAATATCAAGATGTGAAATTAACTGATCCTTAAATTTACAAAGTTAACTCTGACAGTAAGTTCTCATACTACCTTTTTTTTATAGAGAAAGGGTAACAAACGACCACACAGTCCACCTGATGGTAAGTGGATGCGGAGACTCATAGACATTTACATTTATCTTCAATTAAAAAACAAAATGCTGATGCGTTTTAACAGATGTGTTTCCAGTAAAAAGGTTCTCCGGTTATCTACACTCACCATACGAAACACAGCAACATTAAGTTGCTATTTTACGCTGATATTTTGTGATAGCGTGGTCCTAACCCGGTCGAGCCGACCAATTCGTGCTACAACAATAATAATATAGCTGCAGCGCGTCTCTACCACGTATATGTATCTTTTTATTTGCTTTTTATCAATCAATTAAATAATAAAGGATCAAAAGGGCGCTGCTTTATCGGCGCCATTTTGACAGTTGCGAATTAGTAAAAATTTTAGTCGATTTTAGTATTATGTAGTGAGGTTAGTTTTTTATAAGTTGACTTTTCGAAGTGTTACTTTACATCATATAATAAAAATATTTTTAATAATTTTAAACTTATATACCTTCGGATTTGTTCGGAACCCTTGGTGCGCGAGTCCGACTCGCACTTGGCCGGTGTTTTTTTTATAGGATAAGTGTTAGATATGAACACAGTCCACGTGATAGTAAGTGGTATTTGTAGTCCATAGATATCTACATCTATCCTCGATTAAGAATTAAAATGTAGATGCGCTGTCGCCCTGAAGACTAAGATGGAAGGCCCCGTTTCCAGTGAAAAGGGTCTCGAATAAGAAACCCAGCAACATTAAGCTGCTATTTTACGCTGTACTCTGTGAGAGCGTGATACTTCACCGGTCGAGCCGACCCATTCGTGCTAAAGTTATAATACTCGTATAACTGCAGCGTGGTTCTACTGCGTAAAACAGTTGCCTCTCTGCATTGATCATGCCTACTATTTTTAAAATAATAAAACAAACTACTTCTAAGTAACTAGGTAATGTGTTCGTTTAAATTTTAATTTATAACTTCAGATTCTGATGATAATGATACTTCCACCATGGAAAAATAAAAGTTATAAAGGGGAAATAAGCATAAGGCGTTTTTATTTGCGCAGACGGTGTTATGGGCCTGAGATAAATGCTTGTTTTCCAAGTTTCAGTGTAATAACTTTATATTTATTTATTACTACTATTACTGTTATAGATTTCATTTAGATTATTATCATGCTTTGCCCGTGTAACATAGAGAGAAGCAAGGTAACTCGGAACGGAACACTCGTTTTAATTTTCACACAACTCTACCAGTTTAAATGTCGATGCTAGCACAACTATAAACTTGCATCTTGTAGATTCAACCGTAAGAGAAAACGTAGGTTGAGTGGCTTACTGAAAAATTGAAGTAAACTTCAATTTTTCAGTAAGCCACTCGATTACTCCATTACTTTCTTTAAAATGACAACGATATTTTAGGATGAAGCCTAGTTCATGTTGTGGGGCGTACTTCAATTACTCATGTTTAGCGAATGTATCCATTTCCATACCATTACCTTCTTTACGTGGTAGAGCCATGCCGCAGCTATATTAGCAGTAGGTATAGTTGTAGCAGGAATGGGTCGGCTCGACTGGGGAAGGACCACGCTCTCATAGAATAAAGGCGTAAAATAGCAGCTTAACGCTGCAGTGTTTCGTATGGTGAGTGTAGAGAACCGGAGACTCTTTTTTACTGGAAACGAGGCATTACATCTTAGTCCCCACGGCTGACAACGCATCTGCATTTTGATTCGTAATCGAGAATAGATGTAGATGTCTATGGGCGCGTAGCAACACAAAGCACACCACTCAGGTGAACTTAAAAAAAATACTAGTAATGCTATTAAACGTTACTAATATTTCCTTAAATCACTTCTGGTAAGCTTAAAATGCTTGTGTTAGAAGTGGTTCAGGACAGTAGTCGAATGGTGGATTCGAACCAACGACCTTTTGAGTTTGCGGTCCGCACCCTGCCATTAGGCTACTGACGCTGTGTGCTCGTTTGTCACCCTTATCATATTAAAAAAAATATTAGCATTTTAGTCACATACACGTCCACTTCTAAACATAGGTCTCCCTCATGGATTTCTCATAGGGGGAATATTAGTCATAGTTGCTTAACAAGTTGGTTGGAAACTGCAGTTTTTATTTTTATTTAGCTGTTGTCAGAAATATGCTTTTGCCCATTTCCTGATTTGCTTCTCTCTGTCGCCTCTTACGACACCCACCGAATGAAATGGGGTAGTGGATATACCTACACCGCCACTACAGGGTCCATTTATAATTTAAATGTATTTCGCGAATGTACAAAAACAAACAAATTTATTATAGCTTTTGTTAGTGTCGCTATAAGAGCACAATTTATAGTATCTTCGAGCAATATCTCATTGAATAGGGAAACGTAAGAGCATGTCGGACTTTCGAACAGAAACCGTTGCTGCATTAGTTTACACTGGCAGATAATTCTTTAGCTTGTATATTTATAGACAATGATATCTTGTTTGAAAGTTACGTACAGTTCAGATTGAGTTGTGTTTATTTGTTTGTTCATGTTGTATGTAAAAATATTCTAGCTGATTCGAAAGTAGCACACACATAGGTATCGCAATGACATTACCGAGAACGAAACATCATATTATTATTAATGAATATAAACATATTGTCAATACATGTTTCTTACTTTTATCTGTGCTTTTATCCCATAATATGTGTATGCATATTTCTTTGTAACCGCCATCGTAGTTATATCACTGCCTTAAGGTTGACTGGCAGAGAATGCTTTTAGCAGTAAGTCCGCCTTTTGTTCCTTTACTTAATATGTAAGGTTCAATAAAGTTTAAATAAATAAATAATAATAACAGAGTAGCGCCTTCGTTGGCGACGCGACAGTACCTTTAAATGTGTGGCGGTATTATTTACTCGACGGCTACCCGCGGCTCGCGCTTTATATATTGCCTTACCACACCTTCTCATGCAAGGACTTAGGGTCGTAATTTATAGCAATCTATGAGCGAGACTCACATTTAACAATGAACTTTTAGTGGGATGTATCAACAATTATAAATAACTAGTGATTTCAGGATTTCGACAACAGCGACATCTACCGGGTCCAAATGTCAATCTAAATCATCTAGGTGCCCATTCAAACACACAAATAATTTCATCAAAATCGGTCGAGCCGTTTTTGAGTTTTAGCAAGACTAACGGACGGCAATTGACTTTTGTATACATACTCGTACATATAAGGATTTATCCAAGTGAAACAAATCGGATGGATATTCTAGTGAGTATTTGCGTGCCCACGTGCCGTCAAGGTGTATTCTCTAAATGATAAATTACAATAATTGTTGTAGAGGAAGTCGGTGTTCTCAATTCGAATTATTTACGCATTTATTGGCTATGTAAAATTGTTATGTGGTGAAGTAATTGAAAGTTTTTTTTTACTCTGTCTTTAATGACTATTTTTACGTTCTTAGGAAATTAAAACGGCGATCGCTCGATTTATTTTATGATGGTATGGATAGAGAATATTGGTTGCAGCTAGGGTTGCTAGCTCCCGTTTCATATTTTAGAGGATTTGAAAAGATTAAATAAAGGGCATAGGATCAAAATAAAGGTTTGTGCCAGTATTAACATTTAAAATAAAAAAAACAATGTTAATACGCAATGTAATGTAGTTTATCTCTCTAAAATCGCGCGTCACCTCAAAGTGATTTTTATTTTTAAATTCTTTGACCTCAACTAGCAGAGCCTTGCCCTCCATGAAAGATTTCAAATTAGTGGGCAAGATCAATTTTTGTGTCAGAAATAGAGAACGTCCTTTAAAGTAAAGGACGTCTGGCAACCCTAGTGGCAGCTCTATAATAGGCTATAAACCAAACGATTTATTAAAATACTTTCGCTTTAATATAGCTTGTATTAACTACTTAATACACTGCCGTAGCAGAAAAGTGGGTTAGTATTTTGATTGTGTAACTATCATTTAAAAAAACCAAAGTAAAAAAATATTCTACTTGGTACAACCACGCTCTAGGCTCGGGTTGACTGTGAGTTTGTTTGTCATCCTTATTTTATAAATAAATAAAATATCAAAAACTTTTATTAAAACAAGGATTTTATAGAATAAAATCTCACAGTCAAACTTAAAACGCTATTTAAACATTTCAGTGCAATCATAATACATTCTTTCATCGTTTAGATTTAAGTATTGAATGTCTACTGTTGGTCATAGGTATCCAATATATATTGCCACAAAACAAAATCCGACTTTTTATACAAGTGCGGGCAAACGAGCATACGGCTCAACTAATGGTAAGTTACTACCGCTGCTAAAAACTGCAACCCTTGGGGAATTGCAGGTGAGTTGCCGGCCTTTTAAAAAGGTAGGTCTCTAAGTCCGAAACGAACCGATACGTTCGGAAAAATCGATGAACTACCCTCATCTGTAGACATTTTGGATGTTGCATCAGATCGCTCAACACTGTGCTTTCTAGTGCGAGTCTGCCACTCAAGAAACTTTTTTTACATTCTTTGATTGTCGGTTCTTCGCTTCTTCGAGTTATTTACGATATGACTACACATTGAATGTATATTGTTTAATATTTGTTTAGGAGTGGACGATAAATTGTATGCAAAATCAAAGAAAATACACTTAGACCCCAAAATCAACAACCAACAATTTAAACATGGTAGAGCAATACTGCAGCTATATTACATAGTATAGTTCTAGCACGAATGGGTCGGCTCGACCGGGAGAGGACCACGCTCTCACAGAATACCAGCGTAAAATGGCAGCTGTGTTTCATATGGTGAGTGTAGAGAACCGGAGACTCATTTTACTGGAGAAGAGGTATTCCATCTTAGTCCTCACGGTTGACGACGCATCTGCATTTTGATTCTTTATTGAAGATAAATGTTGTACAATCGACTTCAATATACATTATTAAGAATAACTTAAAAACTATTCGTCAGACCTTAATAAAATTTATATGAGACCACATGTGAAGCACCAGCTTTCAAGTAAAAAAAGAATCATCGAAATCGGTTCACCCAGTAAAAAGTTATGAGGTAACACACAAAAACATACAGTCGAATTGAGTACCGGCTCCTTTTTGAAGTCGGTAGAAAAAGTATACAAATTTGCTCTTACTATGATTCGAATTAAGTATCCATTACTGCTGCTGTATATAAGTAATAATTTTTTATTTGGTTTAATACTCGAAACAAAACCCTCTCCAAAGATCGCTGTTTGTTTCCTCACACGGCCAGTGTCAAAATCGATTAGTTTATTTTTTCGAGACAACAGAAGGAACATCTTAACATCATTGGCGAGTGCATCACTCACCTTCAATTTGTCGACGATATAGCCCTTATGGCAGAATCGCTGGAGGACCTAAGCAATATGCTCAATGACCTTAATAGTGTCTTCCAACTGATATGTCTTAAGATGAACATGGGCAAAACAAAAATCATGTTTAACGTCCATGTCACCCCTATGCCGGTGGTTGTTGGGAGCACTAAGCTCGAAGTTGTTGACGAGTGTGTTTACCTGGGACAAATAGTTTGACGAGATAAATATAACTTCGACCGAGAAGTCAATCGACGGATTCAACGCGGCTGGGCAGCGTTCGGGAAATCACGACACATCGTATCGTTATACCTCAAAACTTGAAAACGAGATTGTGCAACCAGTACATGTTGCCAGTGATACCCTATGGATCTGAGATGTAGTCCGTCACTGCTGGCCATATGATGAAGCTTATGGCCGCTCAGCGAGTTATGGAGAGGGCTATGCTCGGGGTTTCTCTGCGTGATAAACTTAGAAATGAGGATATCCGCAGTAGAACCAGAGTAACCGACGTAGCCCAACGGATTAGTAAGCTGAAGTGGCAGTGGGCCGGCCATATAGCTCGAAGAACCGACAACCGATGGGGAGGAAAGGTTCTCGAGTGGCAGCCTCGTACCGGTAGGTGAAGTGTAGGGCGACCCCCCACTAGATGGAGTGACGACCTGGTAAGACATGCAGGAGGTCGATGGATGCAGGTGGCTCAGGACCGTGCTTTGTGGCATTCCTTGGGGGAGACTTATGTTCAGCAGTGGACTTATGAAGGGCTGTAATGTTGATGAAGAGAAGAAATCTCTATTAGTTTTTTAAATAATCCACGAAGGATTACATTATTGCTATACGATTTTAATATGTGTTTGTAATCAATGATCAATTATATTCGTTTCATGCTGCATCGACCCCGACCGCGGCAAGGTTAATGAGGCGAGCCTGCAACAAGACTCTGGCAGCGTGTTAGTGTTGCCAGTATTTTGGTGCCCAGGTGGATTGTCTGATGAATAATTTATTAGATTTCTTTTAGTCAATAATTTCTTGTGTATTGTGAACCCGTTTTACATACATAATATTAAATTACAAATGGAAAAACATTCAAAACCGGAGTAATTATTTGTGGTTCATACATGTTTTTTCTCTGAGGGATTCTAACCTGTGGTTTTCGCGTCGCCGTATCAATATAATTATATAAGCTATGGTTGGTGGTAGATATTATGATAATCTGATATTTCTATCTATCAATTCATTAGTCCGCAATGGCATTCCTGTCCTCTGCTGTACGTGGTCTTCCCATTGAAGGAACGAGGCAGCCGTAATCATCACGCTTGGCAGGGTAATAAGCAATCAACGTAACAAATGCTACGCACTTTTGCAAGTTGCGAACTCCATTTCATCAGTGTCAGCAGCTATCTAGACAAACTCATTTGCATTTTGAATGTGGCAGAGGACAGTTAATTTTGTCTGCAGGTGGAAGGGGTCGGCTGGATGAGAAAAAAACCATGCTTTAACAGAATGCCAGGGTAAGCTAGGAGAATAATTATTGCTCTGTTTTGTATGGTGAATGTAGAGAACCGGAGGCCCTTTTTTTACTAGTAACGAGACATTCCATCTAAGTTCTCAGAAGAGAAAACTAATCCACATTTTGACTTTTAATCGAAATAAGATGTAGGTAAATATGTGGTACAGTATCTGGTGATCTCTATGCTCGTTTGCCATATTTTCTACCTAGCAGGTTTACCTCACTTGTATAAAAAATATAGTCTCTGAAAAATGTGTATTTATGTGGTAATCCTATCATGAAACCACAATTCGGCCACACCTGTGGCTTTGCATTCTTCCTCGACCACTAAGCCTATAGAGTAACATAGACAAAACCTGATGTTTCCTTGTTTATCGATTTATAGATATTCCATTAAATATAATAATCGATCTTATAATATCAAGATGTGAAATTAACTGATCCTTAAATTTACAAAGTTAACTCTGACAGTAAGTTCTCATACTACCTTTTTTTTATAGAGAAAGGGTAACAAACGACCACACAGTCCACCTGATGGTAAGTGGATGCGGAGACTCATAGACATTTACATTTATCTTCAATTAAAAAACAAAATGCTGATGCGTTTTAACAGATGTGTTTCCAGTAAAAAGGTTCTCCGGTTATCTACACTCACCATACGAAACACAGCAACATTAAGTTGCTATTTTACGCTGATATTTTGTGATAGCGTGGTCCTAACCCGGTCGAGCCGACCAATTCGTGCTACAACAATAATAATATAGCTGCAGCGCGTCTCTACCACGTATATGTATCTTTTTGTTTGCTTTTTATCAATCAATTAAATAATAAAGGATCAAAAGGGCGCTGCTTTATCGGCGCCATTTTGACAGTTGCGAATTAGTAAAAATTTTAGTCGATTTTAGTATTATGTAGTGAGCTTAGTTTTTTATAAGTTGACTTTTCGAAGTGTTCCTAATTATTGCCACAGCTTGTTTGCTACTTTTTTCTTAACATGTTGGTTATAGTTATACGACCTTAGTATTTTTGGTTTTATAGGGCGGC
This sequence comes from Parnassius glacialis, assembly GCA_033319125.1. Taxonomy (NCBI): domain Eukaryota; kingdom Metazoa; phylum Arthropoda; class Insecta; order Lepidoptera; family Papilionidae; genus Parnassius; species Parnassius glacialis. The sequence continues at coordinate 6,006,358 of JAVANC010000021.1, forward strand.
GAAGTTTAAGGTGACCATATTACGCTCACGTACCTTAGTAAATATAAGTAGTGAGTGATGTAACATCACGCAAGGAGTGATGTTACATCTACATCACAATGCCCTTCTCTCGAACAGGTATGTTACAGCGTCTATCTCATGTTATCATAAGAAAAACAAAAATCATACAATTTTGAATCTTCACGTCAAGAATATAAGAAATATTTCCCAATTGCAACGATATATTTTACAAATTGCTTCAGTAATGCAAGATACACTTCAATGCATTGGGTTCTAAGAATACTCGACATTAAACACTTGAGGGCTCACGTGAAGAGGTAGCTTGTTACAGTTTTGCACATGTCTATAAGTTGTGGTGAATAATATGGCTTAGTCTGCGTTCACCATTTTGCCCAACAGTTTTATTTTTATGTCACCGATTATTAAACGATAGGATTTAGTTACATTTCTATGGAGGAGTCATTAATGCACTAAAAAGACAGAAACAATATTGAGAACAGAAATTAAAATTAAAATAAACAAAGTAAATTCTACTTCGGTTCAACAGACTATATTATGAAAGTCTAAGTTAAATATCCACATTAAGTTTAGTAGCAGGCGGGACCCAATTGCAAATTATAAACCGAAAGATAATTAATGGGTTAAGCATACCAGATGGTTTCGTCGGGCCAAACGGTTTGTTCCCTAGTTAGTCGAGCATGCAGCAATGGAGTAGCATAAATTGCCAGCATCTGTTTTTCCATCTGATTACAATGTTGATGTCTTTAAGCTAAGAGTGAATACTCTTTTGTTAAGCTAAGTAAGTATGTTTTAATACCTACGGCTACATCACAAGTCCCAACTTACTATCAGGTGAGATAATAGCAAGATTACTTTATAATATTAAAACTTTAAAATAGATGTTTTAACCATAGACTTTAAATTTTAAAGTCTATGGTTAAAACATCCATTTGCCTAGAGTCTAGGCCCTAGACCATGATCTTCAGTTTTTCTATAAAATATTTATTTCATTTATTAACAGTTTAATTACATCGTGGGATGTTTGCAAAATCACGTGGTGAATAATTACTAATATGAGCTGATTTTCAAGGAGTACATACCTACATACCATACGCCAGTTCGCAGTTTCATTTTGGAGGTAGTCGTAAAATATATTGTTCCGCCAAGATACAGAGTAGAGTGTACATAGAAAGTACGCTTTTTAATAATTTTTAATGTCAAATCAAATGAAGCTGATTTGAAGTAAATATCCAGGGAATACCGAAGTGCATAAGTATTAACAGTGCATTTACAGTCCTCGTGTTATTAGATTTTAGTAGTGCCTTCAATTCTGTTGACTTTGATATCCTCCTTAAAATTCTTCAGGCTATCAATGTTTCATCTTCGGCCATTCTTTGGTTTGATTCCTATCTTCGGGGACGCTCGCAATGTATCCGCTCCAATGACACTTATTCCAAGTGGTGTAATCTTATTGCAGGTGTACCCCAAGGTGGCGTCTTGTCTCCTTTACTCTTCAACGTTTTTATTAATTCTATAACGAAAATAATATCCTCCAACTTCCATCTTTATGCAGACGATTTGCAGCTTTACCGTCTTTTTGAGGCATCTGAAGCTAAATTGGCGATAGATGCACTGAATGACGATTTGGATAGAATTAGTCGTTGGTCCAGATCCCATGGCTTAACTATAAATCCAAGTAAGTCACAAGCGTTAATAGTAAGTAGCAGATATAATAGTAGCATTACTGATAACTGCACCTTGCCAAATGTGGTTATCAATGGCACATCAATTGCTTATTCGGAATCTGCGAAGAACTTGGGCCTAATTATTGACAATAGGTTATCATGGGGTGCTCATATAACGGACTTAAGCAGAAAAGTTCATTATGCTTTTCACTCGTTAAAACGACTTCAAAGTTTTTTACCCTTATCAACTAAAATCTCTCTTGTCATGTGTCTCTCTCTCATTTTGCCAATCTTAGATTACGCTGATGTCTGTTTTTTGGATGCTACAGAGGAGCAATTAAATAAACTTGAGCGATTGCAAAACCTTTGCATTCGGTATATTTATGGACTCAAGAAGTTTGAGCACGTCTCTAAATACAGAAAGCAGCTCAAGTGGCTCCCGATCCGATTTCGCAGGAACACTCGTATCCTTTGTCTTCTTTTTAACATCTTACATAGTCCGAATTTCCCTTCATACATATTATACATATTTTTTAAATCTCCAGATGTAGCTTGTAGATCTCACCTTAAGACCCTCTTAAAATTCCCATCCTTTAAAGCTCATTCATATTCACGTTCATTCTCTGTACATGCAGTAAGACTCTGGAATTCACTTCCTCCTCCTATTCGAGAAATCAAAACAGTCACATTATTCAAAAAACGTGTAAAAGAACATTATTTATCACTGTCTTCTATGTAAGTTTCCATATCTTTGATATTTACTATACTTTTTATTATTTATATATATATATATATATATATATATATATATATATATATATATATATATATGTGTGTGTGTATGTATATATATGTATTTATTTTATCTTGTATGGATATATGTATGTATGTGTATATAGTAACAAAGTGCACACCTTATTATCTTTTATTTATCACATATCTTTTTAACTGGCTTACTGGAAGAAATTTCATAATGAGATAAGTAGCGCCCTTGTACAAACTCTTCATCATATTGTGTCCTTTCCACTGTTTGTGTGTACATAAATTGTGAAATAAATAAATAAATAAATAAAAGTTGTAATAATAATTTATTTTGTCCACTGACTTATGGGTTTTATTCAAGACAGAGTAATTCGATTATTTCCCTATGCATGTTATGCTGATACATTGGAAATATTATATTTATATTGAAATTAAAATAATAAGGAGAATATTGCCTGGCACCACAGAATAGATAATAGTACAAGTTTTTTTTTTATAGGAGAGGGGGCAAACAAGCATACGGCTTACCCGATGGTAAGTGATTACCGCCGCCATGAACAACTGCAACACCAGGGGAATTCAGATGCGTTGCCGGCCTTTTAAAAAGGAGTACCCTCTTTTCTTGAAGGTCTCTAAATCGTATATGTCCGGAAAAATCTTTGGTGATAGTCGATTCTACAAGGAAGTTGTGCGAGGAATAAAACTTCTTTTAAATCCCACCGCCAGTCATCGGATATGGATGGTATCGCGAGTTTTGTCGCGATATGTGATGGTGAAATTGTGGGGCTGGAATCAGTCCGAACAATTCCTTAGAGCACACCCCGTGGTAAATGCGATAAAATACGCAAAGAATGCAACATCTCTTCGCAGTGCCAGTGAGTCAAGCCGATCAGAAAGAGTTCGGTCGCCACCGATTAGAACAGCTCTGCGCTGGATGCGATCAAATGGAAGGAACTGGCACTGGGCAACTCCAGCCCAGAGATGGGGGCAGTATTCCATGTGCGGTCGAACCTGCGCTTTGTAAAGTTGCAGGGTGCCGGCATGAAATACTGTCCCGATCTGCTGAGCACGCCAAGCTTTTTAGAGGCCAATTTGGCCTTCTCTTTCAAGTGACCACGAAACTGCACGTCTCACTCACGAGGATTTCGATAGGCAATAAGGGGAGTGCCTTGAAACTGAGGAGATACGACGAAGGGGTTCTTTTCAACGGTAAACGCTCAAACTTGTGTCTTCTGGGGATTGAACTGGACTAGATTTAGTCGCTAAATTTTGTCCAGCAAACTTGACTTCAGACACGAGTTTGTCCTGGTACTCGGCGACGTTTCCCCCGGAAATATTGTTACGGCTGGTATATAAGGCATCAACATCTGCATAGCAATGAATGTTACTAGTTTGCAACATATCATTGACTAGCTGACCAGGCAGACGTTGTCCTGCCCTTTCCGAACGACCATTTACTTTCCCAGAAATACTCCTGAAATTAGCAATAAAAAAATTGAGGGTCACTTATCGGGACAAAAACTATCCTATCTCTCAAGTTGGACCAAACTGCACATAGTCTGCAAAATTTTTTTGAAATCGGTTCTATTTGTTGAATACTTACAGCAATACGTGGTGGTTATACTACTAAATTGTAGCTTATATTAAACGTTTGTATTTTTAACATAGCGCCATCTATTAAATATTTACTCAATCCAGTGAACAGATATCGTCATCTGACAGAATCGTTTGGAGCTAATGTACGAAGTACATGCTGTCAAATAATAGACAAATAATTTTCAATAAAATAATATTGTGTTGCGACTATAAATTGAGATGTAAGCTATCCTATCTTTTAAGTTGGACCAAACTGCACATTGACCGAAAATTTCATTGAAATCAGTTCAGTAGTTTAGGAGTCCATCGCGGACAAACAACGTGACACGTACTTTTTATATATAAATATTATTAACCTTAGCAGCATTGTGTTCGAGTTTCTGGCCTTTAAGTCGCTGTTTCAATGTCCAAGTCTCATTGTTAATCTTTCATAATGTTTCTGCTACACATTTTGTGTTTTGTTTGTCACTAATAAGCTGGTAATCCTCAAGGTACCGCATGAATTGGCTGTTAATAATGGATTTTTGAGAACAAGGAGGTGATGGCGATAAGCCTATATTTGTATGGATCAGATCGGTTACCTTGTTTAGGGATCGGGTGCATGAAAGCTGTCTTCTATGATTTCGGGACTACGCCTAGGGAGTAAGATTACAGGAAAAGCCGCACTAAAATCGGTGCCAACTCCGGAGCACACGTTTACAGCACAATAGGAGGGTTGCCATCAGGCCCACTCGACTTGTTGACGTCCAGGGAGAGGAGTTTTAAAACTAACTCTACTGTTTTGTTAAACGGTACTTTATCACATGCAAGCGATATGTTTGCAACGATATAGGATTCTGTCTGTCGTGTCATGAGAGCTGTCGATACGATCTAAATTCTCGTAAGATTTCAGCGTGACGAACACCATGAGGCTTCAGTTATGCGATGTCTGCGCTAAATGACGGCCGCAAAAGACCTAATCTGATTAAATGTTTATTCGTTATGTTTTCTCAGTAATCTGTTACAGTACTGACACAGCGCCGGTAGCTTTTTTAGAAGAATGGGTCGTCACATTTTAGATTATTTATAATAAATATAATACAACATACAGCTGTCGTACCTATCGAAATTTACATATGTAATCGATTTTTCCAGCTCTAATATTCATGCAATTTAGTTATTAATATTCAACGAAATAGAAGGATATTTATAAAATGCACTATTTGTTATTTATTATAACAAAATATTTTATTCATATACCTGATTTTAATTTATAACTATGTAATATAATATAACTGTTATATATGTTATAATACATTTTATTTTAACATTTATAGAAAACCATTATAACAGGTTATAACATACCATTAATATTGACAAAAGACTTATAAAGCTATTGGAATGCAGATCATTGAATCTGTCAAGAATTAATGATTTAAGTGAACTTTATTAGTAAGCGCCAGTCATAAAATGCACACTCTCAGGTAATGATTGTACGTCAGCTAAACGGAATCTTGATCTTGATCTGGGATAAATAGTGTTTTAATGTTAATCTGCTGGATTGGTCTGCATAGTATTAAGGAAATATGAGGTTAACTCATTGTATTATCGCGCTATACGTCTTGTATTGGATAAACAACTGACGTAATTTGTTAGATTGCACCTGTTACCAGACTACAAGCCGAAACCAAAATATGTCCACAAATTGTTAAAGATTTTCTTCTTTCTGTCATTTTTTATAACTCTGACTCATTACGAACGGATGTTATCTTAAATAAGAATATTTTTCATTATTTCAACAAAAACTAGCCACACTTTTTTCAATTTATGATATCAATATTGACAGAAAATGACCTGAACTCATAAATAACATAATGATAGTTCGTTCGTATGGTAGAGATAACCTTATTTTATATTTGGGCTGAATGTAAAACTAACCACTTGAGATTTATGACAGTTGTGTATTCCATAGTCAAGCTAAGGTTAAGTTCCTCTGTTTTTTAGTTACTCTGTAAAATGAATAAAGCTTACGAGGGAGTTACGTCAGCCCAGCATTATTCGTATCGCCTGGGTGACGCTGTCTCTGATGTATGTAAAAAATGTTTTAGAATAGTTTGCACTGTTTGCAACTGTTTCGTTTCGTTCAGCTTTTTTATTTTTAAATAATATTTTAAACAACATGAAATAGTAAATATTATTATAATATATAATAATGTCCTCAATACTGAATTTCGTTCACGACGACCAGTCTCAACGGAGACAAATCATCTGCACAAGACAGGGTTATAAACTTCTTCCATTAGTATTAAGTTTAGCTCATTGCTTAAATCGTATAATCTTGTAAATTTATTCTTAGAACCAACACGTATTGCTGGGCCTAGTGCGACCTGTATAGATAACATTTTTACAGATGTTAAGCCCTTGCATAAAGCAATTATTCAAAATTTAAGTTCAGATCACTGTGGACAGTTAGTATCACTACCTTACATACACAAAAAACAGAAAAATAAGAAAGTTGTGTTTGTTCCAATAAATGAACATCGCTTGGAGAGGTTTAGAAGTAATATAATAAAAAGACTTCCATCACTTTCGTTTAAAAATAGTGCTAATCATATGTATGCTACATTATTTAAAATTATAAGTTGTGAATTTAGTAGAATATTTACTTCTAAAACTTTCTCTTTTAACAGTCGCAAATCATTTAATGAATGGGCGACAGTAGGAATTTATAAAAGTAGGCGAAGGTTATACGAGCTTTATGATGAAAGATCATATAATAGTAGTGTTATATTTAGAGATTATGTAAAAACATATTCTAAAATATTTAAAAAAGTGTGCTCCACTGCTAAGGCTTTACATTTAAGCAACAAAATTAAAACTGCATCCGACAAAATTAAAATGACCTGGAGAATAATAAATAGTGAAACGGGCAAGGTCAAACCGCGCAACTCGGATTTTCAATTGAATATTAACAATAATTTAACGCGATCTGATCAAGAAGTTGCTATGGCTTTTGAGAAACATTTTACTGATGTTCCTTTTTTGACAACAAAATCATTAAATTCTTCTCCTACTGTCGCCGAATCATTGCTCAAACAAAATGTAAAGGCTTGTTCTAATACTTTTAAATTCCATAGAGTACTGCCAAAAGATATCGTTAAATATTTTAAAACTATTGATGTTAAGAAAACGGCAGATTTATGGGGGATTTCCGTTAAAGTTATTTTATCTATAATAGATATATTAGCACCTTATCTAGCCACTATATTTAATATAAGCGTCGAATCTGGTGTGTTTCCTGATTTAATGAAACATAGTAAAGTCATACCTATATTTAAATCTGGTAGTACAATAGACCCCGCCAATTTTAGACCAATTTCTGTACTACCAACATTAAGTAAAATTTTTGAAAAAATTATTTTAGATCAGATGTTATGTTTCTTTAATATTAATAAATTGCTACATAAAAATCAATTCGGTTTTACAAGGGGTCGCTCGACAACTGACGCTGGAGTTGAGCTTATTAAACATATTTTTTGTGCATGGGAGAATTCAGAGGATGCTTTGGGTATATTTTGTGACCTTTCCAAGGCCTTCGACTGTGTTCACCATGAGACATTAATCAGGAAGCTACAGTACTATGGTGTCAAGAACACAGCGCTTAAACTTATTATTTCATATTTAAGTAATAGAAAGCAGAAGGTTATTATCAATGGTAAAAGTTCTTACGGGTCACCTGTACTAATGGGTGTTCCTCAGGGCTCGATTCTCGGCCCATTCCTGTTTCTGGTGTATATTAATGACTTACCTCACCTTGTAGGGGATAGTCATGATATAGTATTATTTGCTGATGATACTTCCTTGATTTTTAAACTTAAACGTCAATCATTTAAATGTGACGAAGTGAATAATGCTATATCAAAATTAGTGCATTGGTTTAACGTTAATAATCTGCATTTGAACGGAAATAAAACTAATTGTGTTAAATTTACAACAACGAATGTTAAACATCTGAATACCAATGTGTTTTTAAATGGGGAGGAATTGAGCCCTGTTGTATCCACTGTTTTTCTTGGCATCACTCTTGACGCAAAGCTTCAGTGGGGCCCCCATATATCCAAATTAGCAAGCAGACTAAGTTCTGCAGCCTATGCTGTAAAAAAGATTAGAGGTCTCACTAGTGTCGAGACAGCTAGATTAGTTTATTTTAGTTATTTCCATAGCATAATGTCTTATGGGATCTTGCTATGGGGAAATGCGGCTGATTCAGAAACTATTTTTGTTTTACAGAAGAGGGCCATTAGAGCTATTTACAATCTAAAACCGAGAGAGTCTCTTAGAGATAAATTTAAAGAAATTAATATATTAACTTTGGCCTCTCAGTATATTTACGAAAATTTAATGTATGTTCACAAAAACAAAGATAGTTTTAGTAAAAAAAGTGATATACATTCTGTAAACACTAGGAACAAACACAAGCTAGTGATGCCAGTTTCTCGACTCCACAGAGTCAGTAATTCATTCTTGGGGCAACAAGGTCCCGGAAAGTGTACAGGTTCTCTCTATTACCAAGTTTAAATGTTTTATTAAGCTGAAACTGTATAAAAAGGGTTATTATAGTATAAATGAATACATGGTTGATAATAACCCCTGGGAATGAGGTGGTCGCTTCCAAGCAGTTTCTAAAATCAATTTTGTAAATAGTTCGTAATCATTTATATTGTAAAATTTATTGAAAAAAAATGTCCCGCTGGGTTTCTTGCTGGTTCTTCCCAGGACAGAGGGTATTTTTTCGAACCAGTGGTAAAGTAAAAAAATGACTTTCAATAAGAATTACACATGTAATGTATATTGAATAAAAATTATTCTATTCTATTCTATTCTATTCTATACACTCTTTATTTCCATTCATAGCCCGATAGAACGGCAATCCGATTCGACCGAATAGATTAGACGCAGGAGCAGGACCAACGATTTTACGTGTTTTCTGAGTCACCCTGGGTAAAACACCTTTTGACCCCGGGCTGCTACTGATATTTTCTTGATAGAAAACCCAATAATATCATGACTAGCAGTCGCATTTAAGACCATTAGAACAACGATATACTTATATAATTTTTCAACGCCGATTATTACGACTTCGGTAGTGAACGGGGTTCGACAGGAAAGGTTCTTAAATACTGGTAAGAATTTAGTATTTGTTTAGCGGTTTTCATTATAAAAAAGAATTGAAAGAGACACTTCAATGCAAACATTTAGGCACATTTATTTTACTGATAGAGGAGTAAAACAAGTATCTATTTACAGTATTAGTGCCAAAGCACCACTAGTTATACATTTCTATGATATAACGGTTGCAGTTAACTGCCTGGTTGGCCACTATATAAATAGTGGTCGTAAACGCGACTGCTGATCTAGTGATCCAGGGTTCAAATCAGGTCTCGTATCAAAATTAGTTTTTAATTTTTTCTGTCAAGAAATTTGTCTCCCTCGCACAACTTCCTTATGGAGTCAATTACCACCAACGAATTTTCCGGACCGATACGACTTAGGAACCTTCAAGAAAAGAGCTTACACCTTTCTAAAAGGTCGGCAACGCATCTGCAATTCCCCTGGTGTTGCGGTTGTTCATGGGCGGCGGTAGTCACTTACCATCAGGTGAGCCGCATGCTCGTTTGTCCCTCTACTATAAAAAAAAATTATCTGTAGCCTGCAGTCAGGAAGTTGACAATTTCATCTGATCTTTCCCCGGTCATGCTGGATTTCTGCCCCATTGGACTATGAGAGCGAGTGAATAGAGAGTGTAGCTATGTTTGCGCACACATGTGATTGTAATCCTGTCCTGCGCTGATGGCTAGTCTCCGCTGAGACCGTTGCGTGACTTAAAATTAAAGTTAAACCACAACGCTGCGAAGTATGCCCTTGACTTGGGACCTGACACACACGTAATAAGGCATCAGTATTTTAATCGGTATAACATAACATAACATAAACACTCACGCCTGTCACCCAGAGGGGTAGGCAGAGACTATGGAATTCCATTTGGCACGATCCTGACACACCTCTCTCGCTTCCTCCACATCCATATACCTACGCATACACGCTCGTCGGTTAAAGGTACTCTTAATTTGGCCCATTTTCAATATATCGCCAATTTGGTCGATAAACTTTCGGCTAGGGCGACCCTTCCCGACTCTGCCATTCACCTCTTCAACATAAATTTGCTTTGTCACTCTTTCCTCATTCATTCTTTCTACATGAATCGGTATTGAATTAATCGGTATACTATTTTTTTTTATAGGAAAAGGGTGACAAACGAGCACACAGTCCACCTGATGGTAAGTGGTTGCTGCGGCCCATAGACATCTACATCTATCCTCTATTACAAATCAAAATGTAGATGCGTTGTCACCCGTGAGGACTAAGATGAAATGGCTCATTTCCAGTAAAAAGGGCCTCCGGCCACCTGCACTCACCAAGCGAAACGCAGAGGTAAACCTCTACTTCACGCTGGTTTTCTGTGAGGTCGTGGTACCACCCCGGTTCGAGCCGGCCCATCCGTGCGACAGCAAAAGCTGCCGCGTGGCTCTACCACTGTTAGAACTATACCAAAAGCGATCCGTAACAGGAACCAGAACTTGAACCGTGCCGAATAGTGGATTTTTTTGAAACCTAAATGAAACAGAGGAATAATTTTTATCGTCTATTACGTTACGGTATGGTTTTTGATGTTTAGATTAATTGAACAGTTTACGTAAAGAAATATTTGACAGTAAATAGATGAAAACATATTTTTTGTACGAGACCAGAATCACTATGTGACCAGTATAATCTATTGCGGTCACTGCTATGGCTATAGTTTTATGCTAAGCCTTCTGTCTTTAAGTAGTTCTTAAAAAAGTAGTTCCCTGGACATTTAAACAATTTACACAGTCTTAAAATAGCTGCGAGGTCACCAAGTTTGATCTTAATACTATCAGTCATCACTCTTACGAAATTTAATCTCTCTTATCAGTTGAGATCCACATTTAAAAAGAATATTACCAAATCAAACGATGGCCTCAATAACTTAAAATAAAAGTTTTTGTACAGCCGACTTCAATATAAGTTATTAAGAATAACTCCAAAACTATTGGTCTGACCTTGATCAATGTCAAAAATGTATATGGGACCACCCTAGAAGTACCAGCTTTCAAACAAAAAAGAATCATCGAAATCAGTTCACACATAAAAAAACACAAAAAATACAGTCGAATTGAGTACCGTCTCCTTTTTGGAAGTCGGCAGAAAAGGCACATTTAATTAACCTCGTCGAGTTACGTATGAACATAATATAATTGCGTCCGGTGTTTTAGAAAACTATAAAAAAATAAAAAAAATAAAAAATATAGACTAACATTTCTATCTCAAAGACAAACCTAAGTCAAGATAGGAGACTTAATATGGGTAGAAAAAGAAATAAATAGAAAGAAATTTCATAGACAAAAAGTACATTATTCTCTGATGGAGAAAGCTCTAAACAAATCAACATAATTAGCACAATATTATGTCTTATATGGACATAAAGTTGCATCTAATACTTATAGGGCGTAATAAAACAATAAATTCAAGTACACAATGATTGGATTACGCTATCCTTTACGTCTCACATTCCATACCATACATAACTTAAATACTGTAGTAAGGGACATAATAAGCATTCCGTTTTCTTTGCATTCGAAAGGCATCTCATTAAGAAAATGAAGGGCGGATACGACGGCATACTTTGCTGACCGCACGGCTCGCTTTTTCTATGATGTGACCCGTGGGTATACGTCTTAATAAATTTACCGAACTTTAATTGCCAGGGCGACCACACACGTGCAGTTTAGGCATTCATTTGTAAATATTTGTTCAATCCGCTCAATACAACATGGGTTAATTTAATCTCAATGTTTTAAATCAATTTAATTTTTAAAATCGGTTGAATGGGATGCTTTGTATGCTTTACACAATGATGATGAGATTGATATTGTAGAAGTCACTTACGCCAGTGGTTTTTCCGGATCGATACGACTTGTGGACCTTCAAAGAAAAAAGCCTACTCCTTTCGAAAAGGCCGGCAACGCACCTGCATTCCTCAGAATACCAGCGTAAAATAGCAGTTCGATGCTACTGTTTTTTATATGGTGAGAACCGGAGACTATTTTTACTGGAAACGAGGCATTCCATCTTAGTCCTCCAGCGTGACAACGCATCTGCATTTTGATTCTTTATTGAGGATAAATGTAGATGTCTATGGGTCACAGCATCCACTTACCATCAGGTGGACTGTGTGCTCGTTTGTCACCCTGATTCTATAAAAAAAATGATTTGCAATAAGATAATGTTCAATCTCCTTGAACGCGTTGGTACAACGTCTCAACACACCCTGTTGATCAGCTACCAATGTAAATTCCACGATTAATCAGCCAATTTACTCTCATCAAAAGTGCCAAATGGATACAAGGACATATCAGTTGAAAAAATGGATGTGGACCAGTACTGCGAGAAAATTTCTTAATTTTAATTTTGCAAATCAGACGCCGTTGATGTGGAACTCCTTCGATGAGACAGAGATAATACTTGTGAAAGTGACATTAAAGTATATAGAAATAAAGGTATTTTTTAACTTATCCAAGGACCTACTCGAACACACGCAAAAAATCTCATCAAAATAGGTCGTGCCGTTATTAAATTTTAGCGAGAGTAACGGACAATAATTGATTTTTATATATAGAGATAATATGTTTAAAGAATAATTTAAAATTAAAAATTTTGTACAACCGACTTCAATATAAATTATTAAAAAATAACTCAAAAACTATTGGTCAGACCTTGATCAAATTTATAAGGGACCACATTTGAAGCACCAGCTTTCACATAAAAAGAATCATCGAAATCTGTTCACCCAGTAAAAATTTATGAGGTAACAGCCTATATTCATCGGTGGATTTTTAACAGCCTGTATCGGTAACTTTATTTTGCAAGAACGTACTCGTAACATTGAGATATTAAATACTACGTATATTAAAACTCAATGGGATGTAAGAGGATTTTTTTCGCAATGCCCAATAACAAGCACATATTTAACTGCTCATTAAAATACGATGCTATAGCGACTGACGAAATATCCATCTGAAAAAATGTCGACCTTAAGTTTCACAAACTGGTACAGATTTATCAGTGCGAGTGTATCGACTCAGCAAGTGCCTACTTACCTAATGTGCAGGTTACCATAGCATCATAGCAGCATGACGGTGTATTTAAACGGCTTATTTTTTTTCTAAAAAACGTTACATTAGGTTTTGCTCCTGTATCTTGGACGCAGTTTATATACATAAATTGCATAAGCACGTAAATCCAGACCCGGAAGAATTATTTGCAGCCCACACAAATACTTGTTCCGTGCGGAATTCAAACCCGTGGCCCTAAGCGCAACTCGATGTCATTCAATACTATGCCAGTGCGGTAGGTTCTCCTTATTATAATTAAAAATAAAAAATTTTGTACAGCCGACTTCAATATAAACGACTTCAATATAGGTTATTTAAGAATAACTCAATAACCATTGGTCTGACCTTGATCAAATTCATATGGGACCACACGAGAACTATCAGCTTTCATATAAAAAAAGAATCATCCAAATCGGTTCGCCCAGTACAAAGTTATGAGGTAACACACATAACAAAAAAAAACATACACTCGAATTGAGTACCGTCTCCTTTTTGGAAGTCGGCAGAAAATATAGTAAGCAATTGCATGCAAAAGGTGTAGGGTTACCTAGAAGAGCATCTTTCTTGAACATATTACGCAATTAAAATTTCTAAAAGTTTAATTTAAATTCAAAAAAATTTATTTCCTTTTTGTTCTATTATATATTGTACGTTTAAAAAAAATAAAATTTTGAAATTAGAATTTCTATGAAAAAAGCTTGGCTGTATAATGGTTACAAATAATATATTCTAAAATTTTAGAAAAAAAACAACATTTTAAAATTTACCGATTGAAATGATAACAATTTATAGACGTCTATGCGTAATTCGGAGCCATTTAAAATTCTTTATATAAAGTGGTCATTTGTCAGCGACTTAAATAAAACTGGTTTGTTTAAGTCGTAGGGACACGAGGTTTAAATACGAAAAAGTCCGCCAATAAATTATAATAGAAACAATATGTACGAATTACGGACATACAAAATACATTAAATTAATTATAATTTCTTCTAAATGGTTAGTAAAAACATGTATTGATCTCGAGTTTGTTGAGAAGTGTGGAAAATATTTTTTGTATCTAGTTTAACATTTTAACTTCCGAAATTTTGGCTTAATGTTTATGTAACAAACTAGATAAAAACACGTCTGATGGTAAGCAATTCAGCTTTTGGTGTCGCACGGATGGGCCGGCTCGAACCGGGGTGGTACCACGACCTCACAGAATACCAGCGTGAAGTAGAGGTTTACCTCTGCGTTTCGCTTGGTGAGCGCAGGTGGCCGGAGGCCCTTTTTACTGGAAATGAGGCACTCCATCTTAGTCCTCACGAGTGACAACGCATCTGCATTTTGATTCGCAAACGAGGATAGATGTAGATGTCTATGGGCCGCAGCAACCACTTACCATCAGGTGGACTGTATGCTCGTTTGTCACCCTTATCCTATAAAAAAAAAAGCTACTAAAGCTATAGGTTTCTTCAAAGACGAAAGTTACAATAATGTATTGTCACTTCTGTGGGCTAAGTTGGAATGTCTATGGTTGTACTGCCTCTATAAGTATATTTATATTTAAATCGGAATTCAACAATGGATCGGTACAATGTTGTTTAATGGTAGAAAGATTTCATAAAAAAAAATGGAGGTTTTGTTATGAAATCCGCCAACTCGCATTGGGGCAACGCGTCGGGATCTTTCTCTATAACTCTCTTAGGAATGAGAGGAGACTGTTACTGAGAGAGGAGACAGTGGGTTTATATACTCGTAAGCTGCTTCTACAAGCTTACGACTTAATGGTTGGTGACATTATCTAGTAGTCGACTATGTGCCAGCATGATCACATTAAAAACATAGTTTTGTCTAATTTAGTAACTGTTCGGAAGCAAGGTTTTAAGGAAAAATTTCGCTGCGTTAATATACTTAAAATACATTACTTTAGTTATTTCGTTAAAACATAGGCAATTTATGTTAATTGCAGTCGTAATTGATTGTCAATATGGCGGAGTTGCGTAGATTATATCTTGACTCTTTAAAACATAAAGAAGTGTTAAATATTTGCACTAAAGAATTTAATAAACAATATTCTATAAAGTGAAAAGGATTTTTTTTAAATAAACTAAGACAACGTGTGTAACTTTCGTCCAAGTTTATTTAAAAAAATCTTACTAACGTAATTAAAAATGATTAAAGCTACGGTTTAAAAAGTTCACGTTAATTTAGATAAGCCTTTTTAACTCACACAAAACCTAATTTGAGTTTAAAGGCAGAATAATTGACGACTTGCGTACGTTTATACTACTGATATTTTTTGCGTAAAGCCGTCGCGTAGCACGTATATTTTTTATTAAATAAGGGTGACAAACGAACATGCTGTCCAGCGGATAGCAAGTGGATGCCGTGGCTCATTGACACCTCTATCAAGAATCGAAATGTAGATCCGTTGTCACCCTTAGGACCAGGATAGAATGCCTCGTTACTAGTAAAAAGTATTTGGTCCGTGTTTTTTACACTCACCATATGAAACACAGCAGCATTAAGTCGCTATTTTACGCTGGTATGTGCTGTATGGTCAGAACTGGCTATTTCGTTGCAGATTCAATGGAATAATCAAATATACCTATAACAGAACCGGAGACCCTTTTTAATGAAACAGTGACATTCTATCTTAGTCGTCACGGCTGATAACGCATCTGCATTTTAATTCGCAAACGAAGATAGATGTAGATGTCTATGGGCCACAATATCCACTTACCATCAGGTGGACTGTGTGCTCGTTTGTCACCCTTATTCTTTATAAAAAAATCTCTTCTCTTATTTGAAAGAAAGGAAGAATCCTTTCTTTGAAGTAATTGCACTACAATTATTTTCTGGCTATCTGTGCACCGTGTTAATCCATTTTAATGCCGACAATATACCAAGTGTTTTTGCCCAACGCTCGCAGCTTCCTGCATATTAAACAGGTCAATGGCTCGAGATAACAGTTTTTTGTCGAGACTTACGAGCACACGCGAATTTAATTGGTAGTTCGTGAATTAAACGAAAAATTGATTGAGCGATTGTGATGGACAAATCTAAAATTAAAGTTTTATACTAGCCTTATTTGCTTTGAAAGAAAGGCGAATGAATTTTTTTGAGAAATACATAACCATCTTTCATCTTTTCACTAGGCCTTTATAAACATTTTACGATTTCTTTACAAAGGTCAAATGTAATATTTTAAAATGTAAACCTTAACAATGTATCAGTGTCTTAATAGTAGGATATCCGGAGGAGAAGAAATTTGAAGTACAGGTTTTTAACGATCTAATACCATATCGATATACTTGAACGACCGAACTAGATAACCGAGACAACTGCAGTTCGAACTGATTATATTATAAAAAAATTACTTGTCTTATCCAAAAGTGGACCGATTTAATTTTTAAAGAACAATATAAGAGGAGGACAGTCAAGAAAAGAGCCTTCTCCTTTTTAAAAGGCCGGCAACGCATCTGCAATTCCCCTGGTTCCCCTGGTGTTGCGGTTGTTCATGGGCGGCGGTAGTCAGTTACCATCAGGTGAGCCGCATGCTCGTTTTCCCCCTCTCTTTTAAAAAAAGGATTGTTGCTATGCCTGTATGCTCTTCTTAATTTTTTTTTACGTTCGATAAATTTGTTTGCTAGGTGTCTTAACAACGGCGGCATATTAGAAGGTTACTAGTGTTTATAATAATTAATTTATAAAAAAAATAGGAATAAGACAGTGTTAGAAATAGTATGCTCCAAAATATTTTTGATCTAGTGTCACCATGTATGGATGAAACGCCGTGGGTATCAAAATTTTACCTCATCTGCATACAGTTCTCTGAACTGATTGACGAGTAAAGTTTTGGGACAGAATGATGGCTTAAAACCCACTCAAAAACGAAATAAAATATCAATGACTGATTATAACGGCAGCATAACCAGTGGGAGGGTATCAGCTCTGACCTCACCAACCGGCCAAGTGTGGTGAGTATGGAAATGTTCCATTTAATGTACGTGAGCTGGAGCTTTCTCGGCAAGGTTTATGCCAAGCAGTAGACTTACAAAGGCTGTTGCTAATGTTAATGACAAGGATGCCACATCGAAATTGGCAGTCATATTTTAAGCACTTCACCATAAAAGGCTTTATATTTTGTATCTACTTTAGTTGTTCTACTTGTTCGCTGTAACTTCATATTATATAAGTTATATTGAGCTACTTCTAAAAATTGCTAAATAAATTTCTTTTCACATGAATTAAACAATTATCCGAACATTTGCAATGTAATAAAGTGCTCGGCGTAAAGAGCATAACTTTGCATGCATATTTATATGAAAAGATAAATAAATTATCCATTTTCGACAGAGCCCCGGAAGCTGTAATCCCAAGGCAGCCTGTCAGTTTGTCTTGATATACCAGCATTGTGAACTTGTGTTGCAAATACTTTGATTATTTGCGCAATGTTACACAAAATTAGCCTTTAAATCTTGGAAACAAGAATGTTTCTTTAATCTTCCAATTACAAACACGGTGCTTGTGGATGACAGAATAGGTGTAGGCGTTTTAGTACACAGTGATTTATTTCAAACGAAAGTTTTAAATTAGAATTGTAAAAGGAGAGCGTTGTTTTTTTTTTAATTGTAATGGAGAGTAACGTAACGAATTAATTTCAAACGCAATGGCTGGAACAAACATGCGTTTTACTTGCTATATACATATACATAAATATTAATACTATTGACGGGTATAACACGTCTAAGCTACAATCTGTCTTAGTTATTTTACTCTATGGTACCATCAGAGTTTATTGCTTTGTACAGGCTTTTAGGATGGAATGCCCGTATCCAGTAAAAAGGGTTCTCTACAGTTCTCTACACTTGCTAAACACAGCCGCATTGAGCTGCTATTATTTTATATATTATATTATATTATTTTTATACGTGGTAAAGCCATGCTGCAGCTATATTTCTGATATAGTTGTAACACGAATGGGTCGGCTCGACCGGGGAAGGACCACGCTCTCACAGAATACCAGCGTAAAATAGCAGCTTAATGTTACTGTGTTTCGTATGGTGAGCGTAAAGAACCGGAGACCCTTTTTACTGGAAACGAGGCATTCCATATTAGTCCTCACGGGTGACAACGCATCTGCATTTTGTCTATATATATGGGTCACAGCAACCACTTACCATCAGGTGGACTGTGTGCTCGTTTGTCACCCTTATCCTATAAAAAAATACGATGGTATTCTGCGAGGCTTATTATAGGTTAAATGCATTTGTGAGGAACGTCGTGATCAAAGTACGAGTGAAACTTTAGAAATTCAAACCACAATCCGTCCTCACGGTTTTGTTAGCAAGCAAGAGATATAGCGTCATTAGCTAAACCCGGCGGTACTGCGGTCAGTCGGCTAACGACTGCTAAGTGCAAATGTTAGATTAAAACGCATTTTATTTACATTTACAAGCAAGTGCCTCTTTGAATGGCAGCTCTAGTAGTTCAGACTACAAAGTTTGTTAAATGAGCTCCGAGTTTCCAATTTCCAATGCAGCTTTACTAAAAACAAAAGAAAGTTGAGACAGCTATTATAAATATAAGCCTATAAAGTTCAGGAGTCTGACGTTTGTATTAAATTTCCACATACCCGACTCATAAAAATATCCTTTTCCTATATACTATCAAAAACGTTTAACGTTACGCGTGAATATAATAAATATATTTGTTATGAACAGACCTACACAATATGCTTCGGTGCAATATTAAATAAATGTTTTGTATGGTGAGTTACAAGAACCGAAGACCACTAGCAACAAGGCACTCCATATTAGTCCTCACAGATGGCAACATTTCTGTATTTTAATTCCTAATTGAGGATGGATGCAGGTGTCTATAGTATGTGCCAAATCGATTGAGAAAAACGGACAATGACCTTTCGGTCGTTTAACCAGGGGTTACAAACCTTCAATATATAGGCACATTTTATATGTAGTACTTTCTTTATTTATAATGATTTTTTTATAATGATTGATATAATATATATTTATTAACTATTATTAAAAAGTTATGTGAAAGATCGCTGTAGAAGAAAAATCATCTATTGTTATAAAGTACTTTATTCATTTAACAACAAAAAACATTAATTTATAACACATATAAAGATTCGAGTGATAACGACACCGAATAAGTACGTACTTATGCAAAAGATAAAACTTTATTTTTAATATTATATAAGAACTTTATTTTTATTCGGTGCAATCATCACTCGTATCTTCACTTGATGAACTATCTGTAACATTAATTATAAAGCGATCTGCAGTTTGGTCAATTCTATCATCCATGCCACGCATTTTTTGTTCAACCTTAAGGACATGCTGAACACAGTTTTTCCATTTATCTGGCGTGATTTGAGTTAAACCATCTTTAAGTAAATTTTTAACATCTTTTAACTTGAAAGTTGTATTTTTTCGTGCAACGTACCCTTTCACATCTGCCCACACAAGTTCAATGGGGTTAAGCTCACAGTGATAAGGAGGTAACCTTACCACTGTGATGCTTTTTTCTTTTGCCATCTCGTCGGTGACGTAACTTCGATAGTTATCTTTAACTGCCTTTATTTTTTCCATTAAGTGGGTCTTTGTGTCCGAGGGCACGTATGCGATCTGTTTAGATTCTAGCCATTCCTGCATATTTTGTTTCCGCCAAGACATTGTTGGGGTTTTTTCTAAACGTCTGGAGTGGTAACTAGCGTTATCCATAACTATGACATCGCCGCTTTGCAGTTTTTCTATTACTTTTCTAAACCAGTCCTCGAAATGGAGAGCGTCCATACTCTCATGGTAGTCACCAGTAGATGATGATTCAAATACCCAATCACATCCCTCCAAAAAGCCATTTTCATTGCCAACGTGTACAACTATTAATTTATTATTAAAGGTAATTAAGGTATATTAATATATTATTAAAGGTGCTCCAGAAGATGGGCCTGTAAATAAATGACAAAAATATACTACCATAGTACTACATCACATAAATACATATTGTTTTAGAAAATAAATACCACATGGTCACATAAAAAGAGCGCTTTAAGAAATAGAAAGGCTACGTCGTCGCATTTGTACCTATTTGTACGTACCTGCTACGTTTATTATGGGTCGGCGACGTCTCTTTCCACTTGATGTTGAAGGACCGGGTCCTTCACCAAATTCTCCTGAACTCATGTCGATTTAGTAACGACCGTCACAGTAAAACTAATATAACAGATTCAAAAAACAAAAACTTAACGATATAACAAATTTAACAGTAAAAACTCAACTAAAACAATGCAATGAATGCTATGAATTACCCGAGACGTACACACGCAAGCGCTATCCGAACACGAATGAAAACAAAATGGCGGACCGGCCCAAAAAAGGTGACGCATCTCTGGCTGCCATTGTCACGTTTCTTTTAGAACGAACTGACGTAACGCGCGTTTTGTTTATTTTAAAGGGATGAATTTGCAAAAGCTCAATATGGTGATTATATTGCTTCAAATATTTTTTTAATATGAAACTGTTATTAAATGAATTGCTGCGTTACTTACCATAAATTGAAATATAAAATATAACACATTTTTCGCGATGTACCGTAAGATTTTACTATGTTTATAGGAACCACAGACAATATTATTTAAGAAACAAAAAAACAAAACATATGTGCTGACCTAGAAGTGGGAATAATATCAATATTTAAATATTGTTATCACATCTAAATTGAGATTTTGTAAGTTACGCCTTTTGACACTCGGCTCATATCTGAGGTCATTGTCCGTTTTTCTCAATCGATATGGCACATACTATAGGGGCAACATAATTTACTAATCAACGACTGAGCTGTGACCTCGTTTGTTACCTTCAGTTCCGTAAAATAAATATATCTAACGAACATTTTTCAAAGTTTCTTATCACAGAGAACATTTGTTAAAGTCCAAACTTCGTGAACTTACTCGTTATCAGCGTTATAAGTGGAGCATTTACGGTGTCTGTTGCGTAAATAGCACAGCGTTTGTGCTACTTTAATTACTGTAAGTGTAGGTGTAACAATTAGTCGTTTGCGTTCTGGCCTACGGAGTCTTAGGTTCAGTTATCAACCGGGTCAAATATTACATACATACTTCACCTCTCATGCCTCTCATCCAAAGGGGTAAGCAGAGGCTACGAATTTCCATTTGACATGATTCAGGCACAATTCTCTCGTTTCTTTAACTTCCATATATCACGCTTTAATTCCTCATTCTCCTTTCCATCATCGGTCGGCGGGTCTTCATCCCTTTGTTGTCGATATTCCACGCATTACAACCAAACGGTTTGCTTCGTCTTTTGTAATGCGTGCAGCAAAGGAGTGGAATTATTATTGCCGGCGTCTATCTTTCCGTCCGAATACAATCTGGGCGTCTTCAAGGCAAGAGTGAATAGGCTTTTGTTACGCTAAGACAGTGATTTACCATCTAGAGCTGCATCACCACCACCAGCTGTAACACGAACGGATCGGCTCGACCAGGGTACAACCACGCTCTCACGGAATACCAGCGAGGAACAGCATATTAATCATGCTGCTGTTTATAAAGCGAGAGAATAGAACCAGAGAGCTTTTTAACTGGTGACGAGGAATTCCATGTTAGTCCTTAGAAGGACAACGCATTATGAATCTTGATTCCTAATCGATGATAGATGAATCTCTCTTGTACATGTCTATGGACCACTGCATCCACTTACCATCAGGTGGATTGTGTGTACGTGCTGCCCTTATTCTATAATAATTTAAAATTAAAAATTTTGTACAGCCGACTTCAATATAAGCGACTTCAATATAAGCGACTTCAATATAGGTTATTTAAGAATAACTCAATAACCATTAGTCTAAACCTGATTAAATTCATATGGGACCACACGAGAACTATCAGCTTTCATATAAAATAAGAATCATCCAAATCGGTTCGCCCAGTACAAAGTTTGAGGTAACACACATAAAAAAAAACATACACTCGAATTGAGTACCGTGGAAGTCTGCAGAAAACATATGCACGCAGGTTAAGCATACACTTAATTTAGCTCATCTTTAATATATCGCCTATTTAGTTGATAAACTTCCGTCTCCCCCACTATTTTATTCAGCATTATTTTTTTGGTTAATTTCTGTGCATCTCTGGAAACGGACTTTTGTTGACAGTTTTGGACTTGTAGTAATTCTCACATTGACGTCTCATATTAGTCAAGTTGACAGTTTACGTGATAAAGACACCTTGTAGTTGATTTATGTTGACGGCTCGACCTTAGAGAGACCACGTACGTATAGAATATCAGCGTCAATATATTTACCATTTAAAATGGTACCTCCACGCAAGTATTATATACTGTAACGATGGCGTTGTACATAATAAAACCGTGCATGGAATATCAGGCAGAAGTAAAACAATTATTTGTTGGTCTTACGTAATCTTGTTCCGTGCGGGATTCGAACCTGGGGCGCTGCAGTTAATTTAGCCACTGTGTTAACAAGAAGTCAAAAAGTAGGACAATGCTGCTACGAGTATGTTATGGCGTGGGGTAAGTTACGAGAACTGGAGATCCTCATACTGATGATGACGCAACCTTAGTCCCTTTACTGTTGCTACTTCGGCATACTTTTGTGGCATACTACATGTCAATAATAAGATTCAAATCCTCGGAAAAACTACATAAATTTATTTACTATGTCAATAAGAAAAATCTATTGTAGATAGAATAAGTATATTTTCGTGACCACATGTCGCGGAAACATATACGCGACATTAACTTTTGCCCCTCGTCGAGGGCGAGTGCGAAATGTTACAACTTAATTTTGTAGAAGGAATTAAGAGTTTATTTTTTTTATTTATTTCTAGCTGTACACCGCGTCTTCTCCCGCGAGGAATTTATTACGATTGGATTTTATGGGTTTTAATTTTTTTGCGCGGAACCCTAATTCCTTTTCTAAAATAAAAGTAGCCTAAGTTATTGCCTATAGCATTACCTATATACTAGTGAAAATCCCGTCAAAATCAGTCTAGCCGTTTCGGAGATTAGCCGGAACAAACAGACAGACAGACAGACAGCATATCATGTAGAGGGTGTCAAGGGGGTTATGGTTGAATAGGGGCAAAAAGTACTCATTACACTCCCAGGGGGCCAAAATGGCCAAAAACCAGAGAATTAAAAATTCTTATTTCGGCTATAACTCCGCCTCCTTCGGAGGTTCTTACAAAGTCTTTAATTCCCGCATCCCACTTGTTCTTGGAAATACTATTGACATGAAACTCCAATGGGGCTCTCAATTCACTAAATAAACAAGCAGACTTAGTGTCCTATTAATGTTGAAACAACTAGATTGGTTTGTTTAAGATATTTTCATAGTATAATGAAGAATTTTGGTTTAGGTAAACGCGATAATGCTGAACTTAAAAACCTTAGCAGACTGATGTGATAGCAGTGTTATTCCAATGCCTGATGAACTTTCATGATTTTAGTTTTTTTATATTTACGCGAAGACTACAATTTTTCCCTGTCCTTTCTTCCTTAAAATTCCTTAAAATGCCTTCAACATTTTCTGCCGGTATCAACTAAGATTTCTCTTGTCCAAACACTTATTTTCCCGATTCTTGATTATGCTGATGTCTGTTATTTGGATGCGACTGAGGAGCAATTAAACAAACTTGAGCGGTTGCAAAACTTATGTATTCGTTATATTTTCGGGCTAAAAAAGTATGACCACGTCTCCTCCTATCGCAAACAGCTCAAGTGGCTCCCAATCCGACTTCGCAGGAATACTCCAATCCTTTGCCTCCTCTTTAACATACTATACAATCCAACATCACCACCCTATCTACGTGATCGATTCCACTTTGCGCACTCCCCCGATGCAGTTTGCAGATCACATTTAAAAACCCTCCTTAATTTCTCTTCCTCTAGAACTAAGTCGTATTTTCACTCTTTTACAGCACATGCAGTTAGGTTATGGAATTCTCTTTCTGCTGCAATTCGAGAGGCTCAAACAGTGTCCGTGTTCAAAAGGCGAGTCAAAGAGCACTATCTTTCTTTGTCGTCCCAATGATTATATATATAATATATTATTATATTTATATATGTAGTATATATATATATATATATATATATATATATATATATATATGTGTGTGTGTGTGTGTGTGTGTGTGTGTGTGTGTGTGTGTGTGTGTGTGTGTGTGTGTGTGTATGTATTTATAGTGGTATTTAGTTATATGTATATTTACATGGATACTTGTTTTTATATATATATATATAAATAAATTAAACGCGATAAAATCCGTAAAAATTTGTTTAATTTCATGATTTTTTTATACCTTTACTTGGACATTTAAATTGTAGTAAAATTGATGATGAAGAATATTCTTAAGTAAAAACCCTTGTTCGATATCCAAATTCATGAATATTGACGGTAAAGAAAGTTTTATTAGGCCTGAGCCAATTCAGGCAGAGGTGGTCGTAAATTATTTCGTTCAACACTGCAACACTCTCAGATACCTACTTGTATATCAGTTCTGAAGTTTTACGAGTATCGAATAGTTAAATAAAAAATGTGGATAAAAACATACGTGGTAGAGCAATGCTGCAGCTATATTAGTAGCATAGTTGTAGCACGAATGGGTCGGCTCGACCCGGGAAGGAGCACGCCCTTACAGAATACCAGTGTAAAATAGCAATTTAATGATGTGTGACCCTTCTTGCTGGATCGCATAAATAGAAGCTTGATGCTGCTGTGTTTAGTATAGTGAGTGTAGAGAACCGGAGAGTTTTTTTTCTGGAAAATAGGTATTCTATCTTACTCCTCACGGGTGACAACGCATCTGCATTCTGATTCTTTATTGAGAATAGGTGTAGATGTCTATGGATCACAGCAACTACTTACCATCAGGTGGACTGTGTGCTCGTTTGTCACCCACATTCTATAAAGAAAAATACCCGACGTCTCTCATGAACTGGAGGCTTTGCAGCATTCGATTCATGGGGGACTGAAGCTTGGGAAGAAACCACGTTTTTGTGGCTTTACCATGGATATTAAAAAATAACTAAGCAAGACTAAATCCGTTTTATTCAATGTGTAGCTTTCGCGTAAATAAATCATCGCGTAAAACATGTTCCTATATAAATTCAGATGTTATTTAGCTTTAGTTCTATCGTGGTACTATTTCTCAACGTTCATACAAATTCAAAATCAAGGATTTTAACTGTGACGCTAACAACGACTAAGGCCGATATGCAATAACACTCGACTCAAATAAGCTTAACGCAATAAGCACGCTTTGCGTTTCCCCTCTAATGAATCAGGACAGCTTAATACAATAACCGTGTAGTAGCCCACTCAATGAAGGAAAAATAGGGGAAATAAATCGTGTAAAAGCGATTTTTGGCATAGTTGTAGGGAATGGTGTCTTAAACAACATATTCAAAGTACTGATGGATGGGGGTGAAGCTAACAGGTAGGGGGGGGATGTAAAGGTCTCTTTTTTAAGTTTTTCTTAAATAACTCGTAAACGGTGGCTCGTAGTAAAAAAAGTTCGTTCACTTAAGTAATCTACATAAAATTTCCTACAAAAAAGGTTCTATACATTTTTTCGCTGTGATCAATATTTAACGAGATATTAAAGGAGAAAAGTTAATTATGATCAATTCTGTCCGGGAATGGTTCAGTAAACATCCCCCATTTCCAAATTTATATTATATTATATTAAATATTTATATTATATTATATTAAATATTTATATTATATTATATTAAATATTGAATTTAATAAGATATGAAGAAAAGAATATGGACAATAATAAAATGAACTTACATTTAGTTAAGTAAGTATGACAATTATTAATATTAAAAAAATCTAATTATGTTCTAAATCTAAAATATCATCATCGACATCATCGCCGGCGGTGTTTTCAATAGGGGCTCCATTTGTATGAGCCGGAGCATACACCGCAGATACTGGAGCATCCAATTCCTGCTTTCCGGCAACCGCATCGCACCCCACACCTAGTCGTGCATCGGCAAAATATGGTGTTGAGAATAAAGTCAGGTGCCACTGGATCGTTGGTTGTCACCGGCTTTAGGATGCCAATCTTCCCTCTGGCCCAGCCATTTATATATATTATATTACAGTATTTGACAACTTCTGTCATTAATGATACCTGTAAGTACACTCTCAACGAGTGCTGCTTCGAAACTCGTCTGGTAGGAGGAAGAGTGGCCAGATCTCTCTCAAAAAAGCTGAGTGGCGGTATTTATTGAGAATTTGTTCCTGGACAGGCGCTTGGTAAATTGCCAGAAACAGTTTCTCGCCAACGTGTTCAAAACTCTCAGGTGATGTTGAAATCCCACAGAAAATGTCTGAGATGTTTTGGGTCAGGTCTGGTTTAGCCATGAACAGCTTAGCAATTCCTACTTTGCTCCTTCCATAGATTGCGGAAGTGGTGTCGCATCCGGAGAAGCTGTGAAGAAGGAGAATAGTCTTGGCAAATTCAAACTCTTGAAGTTGTCGCACTGAAAACAATTTGGTCTTCACTTTTCCACGCCCTGGTTTCATAAAGAACACGTTGATATTTGGTGAAGCCAATCCCATGAGGAGGACTATCTAGTCAACATCCTCCCCAACCGTTACAATAGTTAGATGAACGGCAGCCTTATCCAACTGACAATAGTACCATCAGCGTCTCCTGTTGCAACAGTTGTTTCAATCCCTGCTGCTGTCATTTTCTCGGTGAGGAACTGAATCAGCCTCATTTTATTCTTTTCATTGGCGAGAAAATGCTCCTGTTGAACAGTGATGATTGTATTTTCATTACAATTAATGTCAATCTACGTTTTAGTCAGACCTCGTCGTTTCTGCTCTGCTAGTTTTGTGCTGTTGACATTATTGTAACCATCAAAAACCACCATACAATTTGGACCGTAATGTTTCTGCATGTAGGTAATGTACTGATGGCAAATCGAAGAAACGTTGGAGGACGGTTTCCATTACATACGGTGTAGTAGGAAACCACCATCTACCATATTGATGGTTTGGTTTAGATCGAGAGCTGCGTTGTTCTCTACTGGCAAAAAATCGTAGAGGGATGACATCTTTCCTATTCGCATTACACCCTCGTGGAACAGAGCCATGGGGAATGGGGTTAGTTCATAAGTCAAAAGGTGTCCAACATCTTCTTCGTTCTTTTTTGCTATGACAGTTCTTTGGAAAATCGTTAAACGGTTAGCAGTAATTGTCTCACCATTGACTTTAATGCTACTGCTCATACTGGCTAGTGACAAAACCACATTCTTCTTAGACTGCTTCATCTCACTGAATTTGCTGCCAATGAATGCCAATGGTGGGATTTTAATTTGAAATTTCCCAAGATGCCCGTTGACAGGGATATTATCGATTTTAAATTTGGAAATGGGGGATGTTTACTGAACCATTCCCGAACAGAATTGATCATAATTAACTTTTCTCCTTTAATATCTCGTTAAATATTGATCACAGCGAAAAAGTGTATAGAACCTTTTTTGTAGAAAATTTTATATAAATTACTTGAGTAAAAGAACTTTTTTTACTACGAGCCACCGTTTAAGAGTTATTTAAGAAAAACTTAAAAAAGGGACCTTTACATCCCCCCCCACCCGTTAGCTTCACCCCCATCCATCAGTACTTTGAGTATGTTGTTTAAGACACCATTCCCTACAACTATGCCAAAAATCGCTTTTACACGATTTATTTCCCCTATTTGGCAGTTTTTGGTCTTCGTTGAGTGGGCTATAGTGGCGGTGTAAGAATATCTACTACGCTATATCGTTCCGCGGGTGTCGTAAGACAGACAGAGGAAAACTGAATCAAAAGGTGGTTGGCAGTGACTTCCTGCTAAACTAAAAAAACAAGCGAGACAGCTATGGCAAAATCCCATGCCTCCATAGCAATCTATGGGGCAAGTCTACATATTTTCAGTAGATTTTGATATGCTGTAACGGTTACAGTAATGGCAAGGTTTTAAAGCAATGTATTACTATGAATTTGAATGTTAGCCTCCATTGAGTTATATGTACTACGTACTAGAGAAGCTATTCCAAAGAAAAATTGTGCGCTACTCTATGCCTTCGCGCATGATGACATGAAGACTTTAATTTAATATAAAATAAGATATTAATATAAAATAAATATAAGAATTGAATATAATATACTCTTATTTTAATATAAACAAACATATTTCTAAATAAAATGTAATAATAATAATTATCTTATGGAATTCACTAATCTTCAATTTACGCAATATTTAGTTTAGTGTACGGATTGCAGTACAGTTCAGTTGAACATAGTCAATGTTTCGAATGCGAAATCTAGTGCGTAGTACATATATATTGATGGTTAGGCTCACTTCACTCAGTAAGCAGAAAAAGGACTATGCGTTGCTGTAACCTAGAACGAACTGATAAGAAAGCAGAAGAATGTATAGAAAAAGTAAGTAAATTTGAAGTTACACTTCTTTTGGCGCGTTTGGGAAAAAAGATGAGAGTGAATTTTTACGATGCGCGCGCACACCGACATCTAAAAACGACACCATGAAGTTGTTACGATGCGCGCGTACACTGGCACCTACGTGCGTACATAAGTATACACACAGTTTTCTGCCGACTTCCAAAAAGGAGCCGGTACTCAATTCGAGTGTATGTTTTTTTTTATGTATGTTACCTCATAACTTTGTACTGGGCGAACCGATTTGGATGATTCTTTTTTTATATGAAAGCTGATAGTTCTCGTGTGGTTCCATATGAATTTCATCAAGATCAGACCAATGGTTATTGAGTTATTCTTAAATAACCTATATTGAAGTCGGCTGTACAAAATTTTTAATATTAATTTTTTTGTATACTAAAACCTTTTGACTCAGCAACGACGCGTATTTTTATAGAGTAAGGATAACAAGCGAGCACACAGTCCACCTGATGGTAAGTGTATACTGTGGCCCATAGACATCTACATTTTATCCTCGATTAAGAATCAAAATGCTGATGCGTTATCAACCCCAGTTAGCCCTGAAGTCTAAGATGGAAAGCCTCCAGTATAAGCGGTCTGCGGTTCTCTACACTCACCATACGAAACACAGCAGCATTGAGCTGCTGTCTCACGTTGGTATTCTCTGAGAGCGTGGTCCTTCCCCGATCTTGCCGACCCATTCATGCTACAACCAATTTTTTTTTTACTTTTTGTGTCAATACTTGCCCACAATCCCACCTGATGGTAAGTGGTGACGCAAACTTAGATGGTAAATCGCACTGTCTTAGCGTTACAAAAGCCTTGTTACTGTTGTCTTGATTGTATTTGGATGGAAAGATAGACGCCGTCAAATTATTCCACTCCTTTGCTGTACGCATTACAAAAGACGAAGCAAACCGTTTGGTTCTAATGCGTGGAATATCGACAACAAAGTGGTGGAGGCCCGCCGGCCGCCTGGTTGTTCGAAGGTGGAAAAGAGGGGGAAGAATTAAAGCGTGTAATTCCTACACACACTCACCGGAATGCATCCTATAAAATACCGAGAGACTGGTTACTCTGCACCGGTGCTCGAGGCTGACAAGATCGGTTTCAACCAAATCTAAATCACTAATGAGCCTCTTAGCACGTCTCTCCACTGAGTCCAACGCTGCCAGATGGCATTTTGCAACACCAGCCCATATGTGACAGCAGTACTCTATGCACAGTCGGACTTGCGCTTTATATAAGGTAAGAAGCTGCCCCGTAGTGCAAGGACACCAAGTTTCCTTGCGGCTGTTTTATCTCTGGACTCAATGAACCACCCATAGTTGAGGTTCGGAGAAAATTCAACCTCTAACAACTGAAGGCGGTGAGTGTACTCCAAGGATACATTAAATATAGCTGCGGCGTAGCTCTACCACGTCAGATAATAATTAAATATTGTAATAATGCAAGAGTTATTTTATCTGGAAATGAACAGACACCCAGCATCCAATAATGAAAACGAACCGCAACGAGACAGGGGCAATAAAATCAAAACTTAACATTTTTTTTTTTTTTTATAGGATAAGGGTGACTAACGAGCACACAGTCCACCTGATGGTAAGTGGTTGCTGCGGCCCATAGACATCTACATTTATCCTCGTTTGCGAATCAAAATGCAGATGCGTTGTCACCCGTGAGGACTAAGATGGAATGCCTCATTTCCAGTAAAAAGGGCCACCGGCCACCTGCACTCACCAAGCGAAACGCAGAGGTAAACCTCTACTTCACGCTGATTTTCTGTGAGGTCGTGGTACCACCCCGGTTCGAGCCGGCCCATCCGTGTGACAGCAAAAGCTGCCGCGTGACTCTACCACTGTTAATCACATTGTTAGAAAGATAAATGATTGTTGAACTTATTAATATTTTTTTAAATCGATTAATTTTTTGATTTATCTCACCGTCTTACCGTCTTAAAACCCTAGCAGTTCTCACGCTAAGCTAAGAGCGTGTCTGTTTCTCTCCGCCAACACAGAAATTGTTAAAAGCAGTTTTAAGTACCGACTAGGTCCCGGTAGTAAAAGAGATACTTGTTAAAAACATGTTTGAGAAACTTAAATATTTTATTTAATTTATTTATTTTATTAGACGCTTACAACAATGAACATTGTTACATTCATATGAAATAACATCATAATTATTACAACTAAATGTCCCATTACTTACAGCAGGGCACCACCACATGCATAAAAATACTACGTTAATTTTACAACAGTACACAGGTATAATTTAACTGTACACATACACACACACACACACACACACATATATATATATATATATATATATATATATATATATATATATATATATATATATATATATATATATATATATATATATATACATACTACCTGACCAGGCAGACGTCGTTCTGTCCTTTCCGACGACCATTTAATTTCCTAAAAAAACTGCAAAAAAAAATTGAGGGTCACTTATCGGGATAAAAACTATCCTATCTCTCAAGTTGGACCAAAATGCACACAGTGTGCAAAATTTCATTGAAATCTGTTCAGTAGTTTAGAAGTCCATCACGGACAAACAACGTGACACGTAATTTTTATATATAAAGATAAAGATTTATGCTCTTGAAATATATACATAATTCATACATATTTCAAGAGCATAAGGAGTGTACCTATGCAAGTTGCAAATTCGCAGCGGAACCTTATCTGCATCAAAACCCTTTTAAAAATGTAACGTGTCCATCCATCCATTACAACCTATAAAAGTCCACTGTTGAACAGAGATCTCCTCCATAGATAGCCTCATAGAGGGGATTTTGCCATAGTTGCCAAGCTTGACAGTCGGGTTGGCAATCGGCAGGAAGATGCTACTGCCCATTTGCTGTTTCAGTTTCCCCTCTGTCGACTCTTACGCATCTACGTGATGATATTGGGTAGTGGATATTCTTACACTACACGATTTATGAAAGGTGTATCTCGCTGTAAAAATTATGTTTCAAACTGAGAAGATTATAGATATAGAAGATGCTTGTAGCGTTTCTACCTTAATGAAATAGCATGTTGGCAATTACTAAAACCCCCATTACAAGGTTTGATTGCAACATACAAAGTATTTTTGGGACCGAGTTCCTTATCGGACGGTACGAATTTGGCGAATAGGGCTAGGCGAGAAAATGTTTGAAAGATGTTTCCGTCACGACCCCTTCTGACGTAGTGTTCGTCTCGCTCGAACTTTTTCTTATCTTGCCATGAAAGAAATATTATTTTATTTTAAATGATGCTTTATTTTAATAGACGCTAGTAATTTATTTATTTTAATCAAAAATATAATACGTTTATCAATAATAATATGCTACGAAAGCAACTTCGTTCCAACCGATTGTTCCACGACACTCACGCATGTTTTTTTTTAAATTTAATATGTTCCATACAACCTATACCCGTACCTATGCCTCAAAAATAAAGGTATCCCATGCAAACTTCATTTTAAAGCTTTCAATGAGTCAAAACCGCCAACCCGCGCGTTAATTTGACGATTCGTGGACATCGACCTCGTTACCTCGTAAACAAGAAGATTCTCGGCTTTTTGTAACTAAAGAAGTGGCTCCCAGTGCCTTTATTATCAAGCAAGCCGACTTTTTCTCATTATATTGTCGGTAGAAACCAATATTAAAGCAGCAAGAGGACGGAAACTTGTATGTGCATCATGTGAATGAAACAATTACTTGAAGGTTTCTGGTAACTGTAATTTTTATAGTAAACAGAAATAAAGATTTTATTTCACTTTGTCACAACGAATTTTGCATGAAGAATATGATGCGAAGCATTTCATATTTAACCGATTTCAAAAAGGAGGAGGTTCTCAATTGGAGTGCATGTTTCTTGTGTACATATGTTACGCGATATCTTCGCAGACTGTGAACAGATTTTGATGATTCTTTTTTTATTAAATAGGTTATACTTCAAGGGTGGTCTCATATACATTTGGAGAATTAAATTCGCCCGTAAGCAAATAAATAACTCCTTTTTTAACAATTTAAAGACGGTTTTACTTTTAGTTAAAAGATATAATTATTGTATTCAAGATGTGTAATCAAGGTGTGGAGGCGGCGCGGCGTAAGAGGATCCATCACATAGCTATTAGAAGAGGCGACTATGGTATACTCCAGAAAGATCTTGTGGCTTCTGATAAATGGCGGTATAAGGATATCGTTTATGATAGGCGTAATAGTCCCTTTCTGTATTATTGTGTGCTTCAACCATAATATAGTTGCAGCGTGGCTCTACCACGTTGTACTGCGCCCAATAATCAGCGACCCCTTAAACAACTCACCAGACTGATCGTCCTTGGCGAATGCTCCCACAGGCTTGCCGGATATGGCGGTAATGCTCCAGTGACTAAAGCAATGTCAAAGGCGCGAAATAACTGGTACTGTGTGATGATTACGCTGAATAATCTCTACAATAATCCACTCTATAAATCGCATTATCGACTGAAAATTCAACGTTGAAAATTTTAATGTGAAATGCAAGTCGTTAGTTTGTTTCAAAAACGAATCAAGTTTATTAAGGTGATAGGGTTAACAATCGATATGCAAAAGGAAATTTTCAATAGAAATATTAATATGAACTGATATTGAGCTCTTTTAAAAATAAATATATAATAAATAAAAGTTTGGTCATGTAGAAAGAATGAACGAGGAAAGAGTGACAAAGCAAATTTATGTTGCAGAAGTGAACGGCAAGGTCGGGAAGGGGCGCCCTAGACGAAGTTTTATCGACCAAATCGGCGATACATTAAAAATGGGCCAGATTAGGAGTACCTTTAACCGACGAGCGTGTATGCGTAGATATATGGATGTAAAGGAAGCGAGAGAGGTGTGTCAGGATCGCGCCAAATGGAAGTCCCTAGTCTCTGCCTACCCCTCTGGGTGACAGGCGTGAGTGTTTATGTTATGTTATATGTTACGTTAAAAATATTTTGACAATGTTTGACATGAAAGAACGTCTTAAAACGAAAAACTCTCTTGATAAAAATTATGGAATGTTACTTCAAATTTTTAAAATTATTCCCATAGACAAGAAAGTGAAATCCACCATTATATTGCAACAGCATGGAATGGTAACATTTAACCTAAGACATACAAAATGCCTAAGGGCCAAATGAAAATTACTTTGGACGGCGTACAAGGCAATGGATAACTCCGACATTGTGTAATGAGGTGGCGGCCGTATTATGACAAGAGCGTAACTAAGTCGCAGCTCAAAACTATCTATACGTGGTAGAGCCATGCTGAAGCTATATTAGTATAGTATAGTATAGTTGTAGCACGAATGGGTCGGCTCAACCGGGGAAGGACCACGCTCTCACAGAATACCAGCGTAAAACAGCAGCCTAACACTGCTGTGCTTCGTATGGTGAGTGTAGAGAACCGGAGACCCTTTTTACTGGAAAAGAGGCATTCAGTCTTGGTACTCACGGATGACAACGCATCTGCATTTTGATTCTTTATTGAGGGTAAATGTAGACGTCTATAGGTCACAGCAACCACTTACCATCAGGTGGACTGTGCGCTCGTTTATCACCCTATCTTATATAAAAAGGTAACATTGTGTCGTTGTGTCCATAGTGGTGAATAGTTTCTTATATTTAAGATAAGCAGATACTGAACTATTTATAAGTACTTTATATTGTTATTGAGTGTGAATCGTTAAACTGTTTTGTTGTTGATAAACTGGCTTTTTTTTTTGGAAAAATTTAAAAAAGTTTAGAATGTGCACTGTTTGTAAGAATAAATAAAAAGAAACAATAGTTTACTAATAACTTAACAATAATTTAACATTCGTTTAACCATTACTTTTATAATATGATGTCGACTTTAAATCGGTTTGTCGATCGTATACTGTATCACTATCAATCAAGAAACTGCCTAATCGAAATGTCGATACGATGTCAAAATACGGCAAAGCGCCGGACCGTTTGAAATCAAACACTTTCTCAATAAACATTAACTAATATATATTTATTTGTGAGGGCGGGTTATTTATGTGCAAACATAACCTAGACAATGTTGACCCATAGACCGGTAACGACACCTACGCAACGACAACGGAGTTTTCGTAACAGTGTTTCATTCGCTGAATACGATTATGAACTTTAAGTGTAATATATTTATGGGATAAATTAATTAAATTGAGTTGTTTTTTTTATTTGTTGCGACTTATTCTGCAGAGAAAAACCATGCTCAGTTTTTGTGTGAACTTGAAGCTAAGCTATAAGGACATAAGGGCTAAATTCGTTTATCTCTAAAATATTTGCTGGGAATTGGTTACAAGTACCAATGGACATTTAACAAATGTGTACGATATTATAATTTTGCTCGTGTCTTCTTTTTTCAATTTATTAAATTTTTGTTCAGTTCATTAATGTTTTGTACACACACGAAATTATTTTGTCTATTAACGGTTTTTTTTAAATTTTATATGATATCTTAAAAATTTCTAATTGATCGTGAAATCCGATCCTACAAAGTTTTACCATCACTATAATCATCATAACAGGAGTAATGAGTACAGTGCTGAACATAGTCAAGCCTAAAATACTGCCACAAATTACAGTCCTGGACCACTTCTTCAGCATTCATTGACTGTGACTTGTTGATTGACTCTGTAGTCAGATCATCTAATTAGGAACCGCCAGGCACTGTCCTTGTCGTTACCAGACTGCCACTCGTGATCCTTTTATCCAAGTTCTAAATGGTGTATCGATATCGTTGGTAGAATTCATTAATAACAGATTTATCGATTCTTGCCGATTTAAAACAAGGCCTCTACTTCTGAATATTGTTGTCAGCTCTTAACTATGAATGATATTTTGTAGCGCGGTAAATTTATATATGTGATCACAAAGGAACCTTCTTCTACTCTATGTTCATCATTATTTATTTATTTAAATCAACCCATTTGACTAACAGAATACATTCTCAAAAGCTCACATACTAACTTAAAGAATTCCTTATAAACTATCATGCAAAATAAAATTATAAATTATTATCATCATTACAGGCCATAACAAGTCCACTGCTAACGTAGGCGTTCTCCACAGATTGTCATATAGAGGGTATATTTGCCATGGTGACATGGCATGGTGGCTTTGCAGGTGGGTTAGCAAATGCAGTTATTATTATTATTTTTGTTTTTATTATAGTTGTTGTCAAGGAGAAGTTTTTGTCCCATCTTCTGTTTTATTTTCGCCTCTTACGACTCCTACAGGATGATAAGGGATAGTGGATTCTCTTAAGGCGCCACTAAACGGTAACTCTATTACGTTTAGGTAATACAATCAAATGTAGGCTACGATGCTAGGCAGCTAGGCAACTCCCGGTACCCCTTGTATGACCTACAAATAATTGTCCCTTGCCTGGCTGTTTGTCCATGTTCAATTTATGTAAGTTTTATCCTAATGAAGGTGCAAGCGTAACGTATTTTTTTATTAAACGAAAATATAAAAACAATAATATTACATTCATTCCGAATCGAAGGTATGCAATTTGTCATCTAGTTTCTGAATGCTGAAACACGCAGCTGGTAACAATGAAGACGATAAAAGCATATGGTGTAATTCATACAATATTAAAATTAAAAACCAGTTCTATTTCAAAAGATCTTCCTGCACTTATCAAAAGTTATTTGAGGTCAGCATAGCATGTCTTACTCTTCCATTATCCTAAATTAGGCGTCATCTTTTCGCTCTTTCCTTTCTTATGCATATCATCCCTAACACAGTCTATCTACATTTTCTTCTTACATCCATCTAAAAGATTAAAACTTTAAAAATATTTTTTAAGGTAATGTGACATTACCGCGAACGTTATGTTGTTGTTGAATGTTAGCTTAGTAACATAATAACGCTAAAAGCGTGACACAATTATGAAAGCGCTTGTAAACACTGACAGTAGAATCTACAGATTTTCACTGTTGACTTGGACTGGAAAATGACACCGCATTTGTTTTGTGCAATTATTTTAAGAAATATGTTCAGTTAATTTATTGTTTCGTTCTAAATTAAAAACAAACAATTGCAGAGTTTTTTTTATAGGATAAGGGTGACAAATGAGCACACAGTCCACCTGATGGTAAGTGGTTGCTGCGGCTCATAGACATCTACATCTATCCTCGTTTTCGAATCAAAATGCAGATGCATGCAAATGCATGCAAACGCAGAGGTAAACCTCTACTTCACGCTGGTATTCTGTGAGGTCGTGGTACCACCCCGGTTCGAGCCGGCCCATCCGTGCGACAGCAAAAGCCGCCGCGTGGCTCTAACACTGTTAAAGAGTGTTAAGTGTTAAGAGTGGTAAAACGTCAATCCCAAAGATAAGAGCGTGGCAACTATGGCAAAAATCCCGTCTATGAGGCAATCTATGAGGGAGCTGCTCCAGTTAGCGGCAGTTACATGTCCTCGAAATTTTATTTCTAAGACATGCAATTTTTTTTATAGAATAAGGGTGACAAACGAGCCCACAGTCCACCTGACGGTAAGTGGATACTGAAGTCCATAGACATCTACATTTATCCTCGATTAAGATGGAATACCTCGTTTCTAGTAAAAAGGGTCTCCGGTTCTCTACACTCACCATACGAAACACAGCAGCATTAAGCTGCTATTTTACGCTGGTATTCTGTGAGAGCGTGGTCCTTCCCCGGTTGAGCTGACCCATTCGTGCTACAATCATAATATAGCTGCAGCATGACTCTAACACGTATTAAAAATATAATTTTACTTGCATTATGTTGTGTGTATGTTAAAATCGTTTGGTTATTCCGCCGAAATACATATATATATTTAAAGACAGGACCGCGAAAATAAAAACTGATGGAAAATCCGTCAGTAACGGAAAAACTAGTACTTTTTTTAAATTGTGGTAGCAACCAACCTAGGTTAGATCCCTGTCGGCTGCGATGAAATTGTAAATTGAAATTTCAAGTGCTTACGAGTATTTACCACGTGCTCGGCGGCGAAGGAAAACATCGGAAGGAAAACTGCATGACTACGAAATAAATTATGTTGAAGACATGTGATATTTGCTTATACTTAGGTACTAGAGCCGCGCGGTGGACTAATTAATCCATAACCCTGGAATGAAAGTAATATTACGGAATGTATCGCGTTTTATTTCAGTCTTAAAACTAGCTGTTCCACGAGACTTCGCCTGCGTGTAATTTAGGGTTTTAATT
Organism: Parnassius glacialis; assembly: GCA_033319125.1. Lineage (NCBI taxonomy): Eukaryota > Metazoa > Arthropoda > Insecta > Lepidoptera > Papilionidae > Parnassius > Parnassius glacialis. The sequence goes on from JAVANC010000021.1 coordinate 6,044,386, forward strand.
TTTATGCGCGGAACCCCAATTCTTTTTCTAAAATAAAAGTAGCCTAAGTTACTCCTTATAACAACAGCATCAGCCATTTCGGAGTATAGCCGGAACAAACAGACAGACAGACAGCCAAAAATTTTCAAAAATGTGTTTTTGTTATAAGTAACTTTCATATTCATTTAGTAACAAATTATTATTTTGACATTAAACAGACATTTCAATTTTATTTATTTGGATAGATTAAAATTAAACGCAATAAAATTCGTAAAATTAATTTTATTCTACGTGTAGTATTCGCGTAAATATATCTATCATATAGAAATCATAATCTATAACCCTCTTAAAATGATAGGAGGCTTGTGCCTAGAAGTGGGACGCATATAGAATGTAACTTTATTATCATTAATTTTAATAGTGTTATTAGTATTTAAAAAAAAATCAGTCGAACTCGTTCATCCTGGTAGTATGATGTAACAAAAAAAATTGATGGGATGAAGAAATGGTCTCATTTGAATCCTTATATTCTAATTAACGTATAAAGTTACCTGTTTGTATACAACACAATATCCCCAGATAAAAAAACGTTACAGGTGGTATCCTTCCTCCACGAAGAGAATAAAAAGCGGGACGTGAATGTCGGCTATCCACAAAAAATGAAAACGGTTAACTGCGACCTGTTATTATTTTAGCCCTTATAATTACGTCCGCGTTGCCACAAAATGGAATTTCACTTTGTGAACACTGACAACTAACCGACAAAAGAGGGAAATTATATCAATAGAAACATATACAAAAAATAATTGGTATGCATACTGCTCACATACAATTCCTTTTAAATTTAATTAGAAACGTATTTAATTTTTTCGTTAATTTTGTTGCTTAAGGGTATAAAATTGTGGTGAAATGATACGGCTACTACAAAACCGATACGGATGACTATTACATCGTATCAATATTACGATTACGGAGAACGATAGGAATACTTTATGATTTTTCTTCTTAGTTAATGTTTTATTTAAATAAAATTCAAAAAAAAAGAGTTTTAGTTTTCTCATTTATTATTAATCAATTGAACGTAAATTTAATTTAATATTAATAATTTATCGTTGTAAGCATAGAGCAACACGGGCTACCGTCGGACCGGAGGGGAGTAGCCATAGCGTTTTTTCCCGATACAGAAGAGTCTGTCATTTTTGCGGCGGGGAATCTGCACACACAAAAACAATCGCCTGTCACTACGAAACTCACTCATAACAATTAAAACTATAAACCAACAATTTTACACACACATAGATACATTGTAACAGTATCGTTCGGTGATATACAGATAGATACAGACTCGGATCAGACGCTCGACCAATCTGCATATGTATGAGAGCAAGTGGTTTGTGTTAGTAAACAAATCGAAAATAACACGATTGATATTATTGTAATTTTTAAGTTTAAAATGAATTAAATCGCAATAATGTGATTGCAAATTACTTGTATAAGAAAGGTAACGCCATCTTTTTGAAAATTTGACGTGAAACTAAATAATTCGGCATTTTTGTTGGACGTCGATACAGCCGAGCAACTAGATTTAGTCTGTACAATAGGCGAAACACGTGTCGTATTATCGAGAGTGGTGAGTCGTCCCTAGTGTGGTGGTTTTGAGAGTGGTGGTGGTGGAGGGAGGGTGGGAAGTCCCCTTCAAACTGGACAAGACACATCATTTTCTTTCTTTACGCGGAATTAATTAAATTAAGTTATAACAACTTCGTTGCTTGCAGGTGTCCATGGGCTGGAGTAGCTACTTACCGTTGGGTGGTATGTATGTTCGTTGTTACTTTAATTTAAAGAAATACTCCTCGCATCTTACCCAATTCTTTCAACACGTATATGCGATAAAGCAAAAGTAGGCTCGCATGACACAGAGACAGTTAAAGCATAATATTCAGATTCGAGAAGTAAATTTGTGTTTTTGCATGAATTGAGATAGTCTCCCTGCTTCACAGATAAGCTACGTTCGTGATATACAGTCATGCCGATTATACGTTAAGGTCATATACATGATAATATAAATCCCGTTTCGAGTCCAACGTGCGTCCCACTTACAGTGAGCCTGTTGTGCGAATGCGCTGGGGCTCGTTGAACGGTGAAAGGTCCGCGGAAGACTATAGGCGGGCAGCGCAGATGCAGGCGGTACACAACGGTGCTTTGTACTGCGGATTAAAATATCGATACGATATCAATGCTGTATGATATCAAGTAGGCAATATTTATTTTTTTAATTGCGGCCTAAAATAATCTCATTCAGGGTGGTAGGTGACGTTATTAACAAAGAGGATTCATTCATTAGCGACAAAATACAGTCTAAAAAAATACGGTTGACCCTGGAGGCCATCCCAGGAATTTCCCGCTCATATTCGAGCGCAACGCTCGAAAATCTATTTAGTTTTTTTTGGTTTTTATTTTTTGAAATTCTTTGAAACGGCTCAACCGATTCGTTGACTTGAAAATGTAATCAGCTCGAAGTCTGAAAAAAAGTCTCAATGAACACTTTCGAACGCCGTGTTGCCCATCTCGATCGGTTGATTCGTTCTAAAGATATCGTACGACCAAATTTTATTTACATACATACATACATACACACACACACACACACACACACACACACACACACACACACACACACACACACACACACACACACACACACACACGCACGGCCGGACGCCCAGCCGGGAATAGTCGGCACGGCTTCCTAGGACCTCAAAACATGGAAATCTGATGAAAACTCGCAATCTGAAAATGGGACCGAAATTTATAACTTCCTACTTTTGAAAATTATTAATTTAAAAACTTATAACTAAGCCAGAGCGAAGTGCAGTATATTGACGCAGATATTCCCCATAAACGCCAATGACAATGTTAGAATTTTACTACATAAGATCTGTTGTTGTTGATGATGATATTTCAGTAATAATGTTTAACTAAATCAATTAATAAAATAATTTTATCTAAATTAGCGTGAGGTTTTGTTTATAATCAGACTTCTTCTTCATATTTAGAACGCGACAGACGACTGCTGGACATAGGCCCATTTAATTGCTCAGACTGGCGTTCACAGTAACAGAAGCCTCGCCTGTTTGAGACTTTTACATTTATCTAGTAATTACATTATTAATACTATTACTTAATCTAATATATAAAATTAATTTTCGTTTGTTCGTATTTTATGTGCTGTCATACCGTTCATCAGATTGCAATAAAACTTTATCAACATATTGCACGCAGATCCGCGAAGGTTATAGGCATAGTACAAATAACTTACAGTAGGTACAAATTTACTTGAAAGTTATATATCATTCAACTCCAATGAATGTATTATCATTCCCAATTAAACGATATAATCCTTCCAAATTTAAAACGATATTTTCGCAATTATTTCTTCTGCGGCTGCAGCGCGCCGGGTACCAGCTTGTAATATGGAAAAACAAAAGTGACTATTCATGTCCGTGTCAAATGTAATTTAACGAATAAGCCCACACAAAAACATTCTTAGCATATGAAATGACATAACTATATGCAGAATGTCAAGGCTTTGGCAAAACGTAGAGATAACAATATCATAAACGTCTTTAAAATAATCTGTGCTAAACACGAATTTGTATGTTGTAGGATTTTGACGTTTTTATGGGTTGCGTCAGACGTGAGATAGCCTACAGGTATAATCTATGCAGATAGCGTTAAGTTCTACCTGAAAAAGCTTTTATGGTTGATAACCAGCTGATAACAGCGATAAGAAGATTGATTTTATATAACAATTACATATTTTTTTATAGAATAAGGGTGACAAACGAGCACACAGTCCATCCGATGGAAAATGGATACTGTGGCCCATAGACATTTACGTTTATCCTCAATTAAGAATTAAAATGTAGTTTCGCTATAACTTCTAAGGATTGAGATGGAATGTCTCGTTTCCAGTAAAACGGGTCACCGGTTCTCTACACTCACCATACGAAACATCAGCATTAAGCTGCTTCTATACGCTGGTATTTTATGAGAGCGTGATGCTACCCCGGTCAAACCGATCGATTCGTGCTGCAACCACAACATATCTGCAGCAGTGCTCTACCACGTAAAATAAATACTTTTTTCTCTTTTGAATTCCCATTGGTTACTAAGGCGAGTTTTCATTACTTCGGCGCGGCTAAGATGGGTGCAATATTAGCAGAACCGCCTTTAGCCATCCGGGCGCCCCGGGCGTGAAAATTCCGCTCCCTCCCCATTTTTAACTAAGTACGCGCTAGTGCTTGGGCTACATTCCCACTGTTATAAGTAGTGGTGTGGCCCTAGATTGACACGGGAACGTGATAACCTTGACACTGACGCTCCGGGTTCTAAAGCCGCAACTGAATATTAGAGGATATATATGCTTAGAGTATTTGGATGTAAATGTGGTGTATAATATAGTCGTATCTATATATATCTATCGTTCTCTTTGTTTTGATAATGTATTTGAACCTTTGGCACCCGGGTGGAGGGTATCTACTTCTACTACTGGTCTTTAAAACATGCCCTTTTCTCCGTTTAATGTCTGAAATTGTATTTTTACCTTATTAAAAAAAACACATTGTAAGTAATTTAACATTACTACAACTTTTGTATTTATTAATTCAAGAAATCCGTAGTGATTCCTGTATTGGTTTATAATATATCTATACAAATAAGTAAAATTGAAGTGTCTGTAATGTCAAAATAACAGCTTTTTACTAAATATATATGAAAGTGTATACGGTACTTAAAACAAAAACACAATTTTTAAAATTTTTGTCTGTCTGTCTGACTATCGGTCTGTCTGTCTGTCTGTTTGTTCCGGCTAATCTCTGAAGTAACCGGACCGATTTTGACGGAACTTTCTCTGGCAGATAGCTGATGTTATAAGGAGTAACTTGGGCTACTTTTATTTTAGAAAAAAATTAGGATTCCGTGCAAAAAATTAAAACCCTAAATTGAACGCGGGCGACGTCGCGGGGAACAGCTAGTTATTTATAAGAATAGAATATGCCGTGGAGTGGCAGCGTAAGATAATCCACTATCCTTTTCATCCGTGTAGCAATAGGCATCAGAAAGAAACTGAAACATGAAACGAGCACCAGCATCATCTTAATGACAGCTTAAAATAATAAAAACTGCGGCTGCCAACGCGCCCGTCAAGCGTGACAGTTGTGGCTAATAATGGATCATCATTGGAGGAGAACTATGTTCAGTTCAGAGCAGTGAACTTTTAATAGTCTGTAATTAATGAACATTATAATAACAAAACAGCATTTACTAAAAATGGTGTTCTCCTTACTTTATTAGCAAGTATAACACATGCTGTAGAATCACAACTTGACAGGTCCTTAGATTTAATAAACCTAGCAAGCTAACAGCATAGCAAAGTGGCGAAGCAATCAGCTTTGTAGCGGTTTCTAACGGCAAAAAATAGGAGGTTCAGATGCCTGGGTGATCAGTAATCGATTGCTGAAAACAGAATTTGAAAATTCGAAACCGTTCTCGAGATAATCGTGGGACAGACGGACAGACGGACGACAGACGGACAGACGGACAGACATCGTGAAATCAATAAGTGACTTCGCATAAATTACGTATAAAATTAAACCCCGAATTAGGAGCAGCCATTGATTATGAACATTGTTTAAATTTTTGTTTGAAAAGAGCCAAGATAATTACACGCTAAGGCATTTCATTCTAATCAATAGAGCGATCTTGAAACTCTAGTAGCAATAGTGGTCGGTTTCAATTTGACGTTTGGTTTTTAAGAAATTTTTGTGCATCAGTTTTGTAGCATCTAATAAATCTATGCGATCTGCTTGCATGCATGTGCTGACAAGATTAACGTGGAATAAAACGTCGTACCAAATGACTAAAGACAGCAAAAACTCGAATTTCTTAACATTGGCTGCAAGTGATTTAGCTTCCAAACTTGCCACGGGATCAGTTGTGTCGACTCTTCTTCCAAGGCACTTTTTACTTCGGCATACTGACAACGCACCGCTTGCAAGCTGTTGACTTTACTTTCGCGTATTGTTTGACACACCTTTAAAATTAAGCTCTTCACATGTTTAGAAATAACTCCCCATCTTTTTGTTAAGTTTATAAAAAATTCAAATAAGCGCTGAAGAATGCCGCGCTCGTCTCAACAAATAAGGCCATACGCAAATATATCAACTAGCCACATTGTTCGAAACCAAAATATTGAAAAGCGAGAAAATTTTCATCAAGAAACTTTTTTTTAATAGGATATGGGTTGTCACCCACAACGAGCACACAGTCCACCTGATGGTAAATGGTTGCTGTGGCTCAAAGACATCTATAACTATCCTCGATTACGAATCAAAATGCAGATGCGTTGTCACCCGTGCAGACTAAGATAGAATGCCTCGTTTCCCGTTTTAACAGTGGTAGAGCCACGCGGCAGCTTTTGCTGTCGCACGGATGGGCCGGCTCGAACCGGGGTGGTACTACGACCTCACAGAATACCAGCGTGAAGTAGAGGTTTACCTCTGCGTTTCGCTTGATGAGTGCAGGTAGCCGGAGGCCCTTTTTAATGGAAATGAGGCATTCCATCCTAGTCCTCACGGGTGAAAACCTGCATTTTGATCTGTAACAGAGGATAGATGTAGATGTCTATGGGCCGCAGCAACCACTTACCATCAGGTGGACTGTGTGCTCGTTTTTTCACGCTTATCTTAAATTAAAAAAAATAGAGATTATAAAGCAGTACGTGTTAAGATTATAATGTGATGTTTTTTTTCTAATATCAATATTTTGGTTTAGGTTACAAAGTATTAAAATAATGAAAACAAAAACATAAAGCAGTTGCTGAGTTATTCCCACCGGTATCGATACCCAGCAAAGTTACACAGTCGCACCGACGACGATGAAACTATTTAAAATCATTGACCGACTACGATACGTACTAAACTACTTTAGACGTCTCCTTTTTGATCTCTGACGCTGCTCCCCGTTGCCAACCTGGGTATTTTACATCAGGTGTAAATAACCAGCATAGAATAGATGCCTAATTCTACTGTTTCATATGGTTACTCTAGAGAACTGGTTACCCTTTTTACTGGTAGCCAGACATTCCATCTTAGTGTACAGGGGTTACAACAATGCTTATACATTTTGGTTCTAAATCGAGGATAAATATAAGTGACTACGAACAATAGTATCTACTTACCATCATCTTATAATGCAACGTTAGGCGCAGGGACACAATAATAAAAGTATTGCGGGCCCGAAAACAAACGATATGTTTTATAGGATAAGGGTGACAAGCGAGAACACAGTCCATCTGAGTGTAAGCGGAGGCTGCGGACCATAGACATCTACATCTATCCTCGTTTGCGAATCAAAAGCAGATTCGTTGTCAGCTGTGAGGACTAAGATGGAATGCCTCGTTTCCAGTAAAAGTGCTCTACACTCACCATACGAATCAGAAGCATTAAGCTGCTATTTTACACTGGTACTCTGTGGGAGCGTGGTCGAGCCGACCTATTCGTGCTATAACTATACTATTAATATAGCTGCAGCATGGCTCTACCACGTATAATGTGTTTTTTGAATTGCTTTGATATAAATAGTCACCTTGGCGTAAATACCCAACCAGGACCTGCGAATTACATGATATAATCAGGAATTCTGAACACAAGAATTAATACCTAATTGAATATGCAGATGCCAATAAAATAAAATATAGTTTTGTCAATGTGTTTTCTGGGAATCCTAGATTGCTTTGAAGATTTCTAGATTTATAACGTTTATTCTATTTTTATAGTTTTTAAATCCATTTATGGAAGAATAATTTGCAGTAAATCCAGATCAGGAATTCTTTAATGGCTTATTTTGAATACGGCTGTATAGTTAATGTGATGGTTGTTCTGAGAAAATCATTCCAAGGTTTTAAAAGTTGAATTTGTTTTACAACACAATGTTACAGAATCCAATTTAATTTGTGATGTTATGCATTGTAAGTCAAGTGTTGTCCCTAATCCTCATATTATCACCTACGATCAGGGCTATATCGGAGGTTGATACACGATTTTCACTTTTATATACGTCAATTTTAGTACAAAATTGTTTATCTCTACATTTTTACTTTGTGACAACTACCAATCAAGCTTATTACGTATACGAATGATTCCCTTGACCGTTTTTCCGTCATGTCATTGAGACAAGTCAAAATATTCGTTTTTCGTTAATAAAGCGATCTGCTTCGTGTTTTGTAATGGAGTTTTTTTAAACCACTGTAGAAATTACTGATTTGTTGTCGCCCTTATTGCATACTTTAGATAAAGAGACTTTAAAAATATTGTAAAACGGTCTACAATTAACTCTCACTGTGATAAGGTTCTGCTGCTGGTATTTCTTTTTTTTTTTTGGAGATAATATAATGTCCGCTAGAGCGAATATCGGTCACGGCGGCCACTCTCAAAGGATCAGCCTGCACATGGCAAGATTATCGTAAAAAAAAAGTAAAGTTACAGCATATATACTCGTAGGTGCCACATCTGGGCACAGACTTCCTCTCATTTCTAAGAGGGTTTTTTTTGGCAAGGCAAGTCCGCCGCCGCCGTTGGCGAACTTCATATTATGTTTTCGAAATATATTTTTTTCAGATTATCGTGCCAGAACGAAAAAAAATGTCCAGCAATGGACTAATACGGGCTGATATAGAAGAAGAGTTAAAACCTATAAGTTTTAGAATTTTAGTACTTTTATATTCGGCAGAGCCACGCTGCAGCTAAAAATATGGTGGTAGAACAAATTATAGTTCTTAATTAAAGTTGGTAAAAATTACTTCGCGTACATCCATTACCAACTTTAATATAATGCAAAGTAACGCCTGATTCTATTAATTAAATTATATCGGTCGAGCCGGGGAAGGACTACGCTCTTAAAGAACACCAGCGTAAAATAGCAGCTCAATGCTGTTATTTCACGGTGGCATTTCGTTTTTTCTTATAGTATAGGGTGACAAACGAGCACACAGTCCACCTGATGGTAAGTGGTTGCTGCGACCCATAGAGATATCTATGGGTCGCAGCAACCACTTACCATCTATCCTCAATAAAGATTCAAAATGCAGATGCGTTGTCACCCATGAGGACTTAGATGGAATGCCTCTTTTCCAGTAAAAAGGGTCTCGTATGGTGAGTATAAAGAACCAGAGGTTCTTTTTACAGAAAATGACCTCCATTTCATCTGAGTCCCCAGGGATGACAACGTATCTGCATTTTAATTTTTACTACAGTGGTAGAGCCACGCGGCAGCTTTTGCTGTCGCACGGATGGGCCGGCTCGAACCGGGGTGGTACCACGACCTCACAGAATACCAGCGTGAAGTAGAGGTTTACTTCTGCGTTTCGCTTGGTGAGTGCAGGTGGCCGGAGGCCCTTTTTACTGGAAATGAGGCATACCATCTGAGTCCTCACGGGTGACAACGCATCTGCATTTTGATTCGCAGACGAGAATAGATGTAGATGTCTATGGGCCGCAGCAACCACTTACCATCAGGTGGACTGTGTGCTCGTTTGTCACCCTTATCCTATAAAAAAAAAAAATAATATGGTATATACGTAGATATTTAGAGGCCATACCATCCAATTATCATCAGGCGGATTGTGTGCTCGTTTGTCATGCTTATTCTATATAAAACCTTAATTTACATAGTTAATTCGCCATAGCATTGTGTATGTAGGTCTGTATCACGTAACTACTGATAACTCTTATCATCCTCTCCTAGATATAGATATGAAAATAATACGGCATTCGCGGAGAAGTGTTTGTAGGTGACTTCCACATTGCATAATTAGGGCAAACCAACGTTGTGTTTTAAGAACTATTTGTCATTAGATAAAAATCTACAACTCCATGCTCAAGAGATTTTTCGGAATGTCGTTTTATTTATTACTGGCAGGTACCCGGCGCGTTGCTTTCACAGAAAATAATAATTGTCGAAATATCGTTTTAAATTTGGAAGAGTTATATTGTTGTTGAATTATGTATAACTTTTAAATAAATTTATTTATATATTTAGATGTCACTAGATGGAGTGACGGCCTGGTAAGACATGCAGGAAGTTGATGGATGCAGATGGTTCAGGACCGAGCCTTGTTACATTCCTTGGGGGAGGCCTATGTTCAGCAGTGGACTTGTGAAGGGCTGTAATGTTGATGATGAAATGAAAGTTAATTACAGTCTATGTACATGCTATTACTTGGCACAGGCCGCCTCTCGCTTCTGATAGGGTTATTATAGAGTTATTATACTGTACTGTGAAATTACTATTTATATTTGTATTCAGGCCTGCTGGAAGAGATTTCAATATGAAATAAGCAGTGCCTTTGTACAAAATATCTTTTTTTTTCTTCATTTTAACATTATTTTGTGTGTACATAAATGGTTAAATAAATAAATAAATAAATAAATGTATGATCCTATATTGTAATATAATTATATGTCGGTACGTTTGTATGGTTTATTTTTAAAACGATTGTGAAATCTCTTTAGAAAAATGAGCTTCTACTACCATGAAAGGACACCGCTCATACACAGTACCAACTTAATTTGTTTTATTTATTTTTGTTTTTGTTATTGACGAGATCTGGAAACCTTTTACTGAAAAGAGTATTATTTCATAAGTCCTCAGGGATGACAAAACATCAGTATTTTGATTCATAATCGAAGATAGATGTACGTGTCTATAGGCTATAGCATCCAATATCCATTAGGTAAAATGTGTGCTCTTTTGTCACCCGTATTCTGTCCCTTATCTTATAAAAATAGCGTTAAAGTATGAGCTAAGTAGCCATCCACTGCTAGGTAATTTTTTTTTAAAATTGGAGGAATAATTTTCCATCTGTTCTGTTAATTCCTAGCTAATATTTATGTCAGTTAAATTTCACAATATCCATAGCAAAAACAGAGATGAAATCTTAGGCTGAAAACAATTAAGGATGTTTTCTTACTCTACAATTCGACAAGTAGGTACAGTAGCGAGTTTAGTGACAGGGCAGTTGACAGTAAACGGTTAAGTGGCCAGTAGCAATCAAATGTCTTCGTGGCGAGGTGGCGAGTTTAGATAAAAAAGTACAATTTTATATTTTGAGGGTCGAACGCGAACACGTTGCCTCATGTCAACTTATGCACTGATTCAAGCTCTCTCGTATTTATGTGATGTAAAAATATTTTTGTGTTATCTTATATATAAAAATTAGTTTTTGTTTGTTCGTAATTTATGCGCTGCGATACCGTTCATCAGATTGTGGTAAATCTTTAGCAACTTATTGCTTGCACTTGCGCGAAGGTTATAGGCATAGTACAATTAACGTACACTAGGTGGCGTGCGTATCGTACCAACAAATTTATTTGAAGGTTATAAATCATTCAATTTTACTGAATGTGTTACATATCATTCCTAATTAAATAATATAACTCTTCCAAATTTAAAACAATATTTCTACAATTATTTCTTCTGCGATAGCAACGCTCTGGGTACCAACTAGTGTACCGAATATAAAGTTTAGTCAGAGAAAATTGCGAAATGAACCTAATTAAATTAAATAAATTTAGCATTCTATTGTAATTAATAATTTAAAAACTTTATTTTATACTACAAATCATGTTATTTATGCTACAAGATAAAATAAAAATATGATTAATGTTGTGTACTGGAGAAAATAATAATAAAAAATCTATAGTAGCATAAAAACATACTTTGTGGTATAAAAACGCATTAATTATTTCCCCTGAAGCAGCGTTTATGAACTTACTTAACGTACCGTTTTAACCTTATCTTATGTTATTTAATATTAGTAAATTTAATCAGGTTTTTTAATACAATAATATTTTATATTACATTAGAAAAAAAACATCGAAACTTTCTTATTAGCCTAGTAACTATATTACAGGATAAAACCAATAAAAATTGAACCCGGATTTGTCTTGTAGGCAATGGGTAACGCAATCGTACGAGGCTTGAATTTAGATGGTGGCAGCCAACGCACCGGTGGTGACTCAACTGTGTTGCCATCGGTGCTGAATAACCGTTAGTGTTACTAGCATTAGAGGAAAGTTGGCGAAGAAAGCGTTTCTTTAATTGCTTTGCTTCCATTTTAAGGGTCATATTACATTGCCATGTAGTGGTTGTGTAAGAATATTCACTATCCTACGAGCATTGAGTTATATGCACTACGTACTAGAGAAGCGATTCGAAACAAAAATTGTGCGCTACTCTGTATTCGCGCATGCGCGAAGACTTTAATTTAATATAAAATAAGATATTAAAATAAAATATATATATAAGAATTTAATATAATATACTCTTATTTTAATCGAAACAAATAAATTTCAAAATAAAATGTAATAATAATTATCTTATGGAATTCACAAATCTTCAATTTACGCAATACTTAGTTTAGTGTACGGATTGCAGTACAGTTCAGTTGAACATAGTCAATGTTCGGAATGCGAAATCTAGTGCGTAGTACATATATATCGATGCCTACGAGTAGAGACGATGCATATCGTCGTGGATGCCATAAGAGGCGTTAGAGGTAAACGGGAACAGGAGATGCGCATCAACGTCTTCCTGATAACGACGCACAAACTCAAAACAATAAAAATCTGCGTTGCCAACCCGTCTGATAATCGTCAATTATGGCCAAATCCCCCTATAAAGCAACCTATGGGGTGTCTTTTTTATAGGATAAGGGTGACAAACGAGCACACAGTCCACCTGATGGTAAGTGGTTGCTGCGGCCCATAGACATCTACATCTATCCACTATTACAAATAGAATGTCACCTGTAAGGATGCAGATGGAATACCTCATTTCCAGTAAAAAGGGTCTCCGGTTCTCTACACTCGCCATACGAAACAAAGCAGTGTTAAGCTACTATTTAACGCTGGTATTCTGTGAGAGCGTAGTCCTTCCCCGGTCGAGCCGACCCATTCGTGCTACAACTATACTACTAATATAGCCGCAGCGTGACTCTACCACGTAAAAAAGCCTGTGTTTAGCAGCAGAATTTAATAGGCTGTAATGATAAAGCTGATGATGATATTTATTCTAACTGTAGTTAACATCGTTTTCTAGCTTGCTGCCTATCTGCTCGTTTAGGATAAATATAAAATATGCAAAATCTACTCTCGAAGAGAATAATATAATAAGGAAGTAAAACTTATAAATATGACAAAATGGTGGTAACATAGGTAAAGTTAGGTAATTTTGATAATTTTCGCGGTAAACTTGATGTCATTGTCATACATGGATACTTTGTTATCTGTAGATATGACTGAAGTACCGCGCTTCTACGGTTACAGATTACCGATATTCAAAGATAAAACTTAATGTTCGTCTTTTGAAATTTAACATTTAAACTTCGAATTCGGAAGTAAATTGTGACGTCACTTGGTAGTCATGTAGCAGCAATATGGCTGAACATAAATTAGGCGGCTTTTTCGGAGAAGGCTCATGCTCTCATAGAATATGAGCGTAAAATGGTATATTACGAACTGGTGAGTAACGAGTAGTTTTTTTATTAGAATAACAGTGACAAACAAGTGGATGCTGGGGTTCATGAATATATAGATGAAAATCAAAATACAGATATGTTATCACCCAAAAGGACCAAGAAAAATGCCTCATTTCCAATGAGAAGTGTTCAATCAATGAATCATCGGAGGTGACAAAGCATCTTCATTTTGATTAGATATACGATTAGATTATAAATATCTATAGGTAACAGCACCCGTTTTACATCAGGTGAAATAAGCACTCGTGTTTCACGCTTAATTCTATAAATAAATAAACATATATACTGTATGGTGTGTGCTGCCGGTCAGCTGTGTCGACAAAAGTTGACTAAGAATTTACCTCTAAAATCGTGTGGTATCCGACAAATGGCATATTCACCATCTTAAGAAAATTCAAACCGAAAATACTCAGACCAATGATGAAGATTCCGAAGCATCATCTAAAGTAATTAAGCGAGCGTTGTTCCGAAACTTATCAACTTTGGAGAGGCCTAGATGAGAACATAAAAGCATTGAATTTACATTATTATAACTTAAAGATGTTAAAATTAATTCTATATAATCCGTGTGGAAAATAAACGTTTTACATAATTTGAGAAGCAAGATGATTTTAAATTTTTCGTTCGAATTTTAAATACCTAAGTAATTTTATTTAATGAGCTTCCGCAAAGTATGATGCTATTCATTATTATTCGAAATAAATTTAAGGCTGACCTAATATTTTTGTTTACAAAAATATTCAATATGGAATGAAAAATAACAACAAGTGGAAAAATTAAGTATTTGCATTTTTTCTTAACATCTTGTACCATACATTGCTGATGTAACTATGGGCCATAATAAGAAATTATTATATATTTCATTTATTTATTTTTTATATAAAGGATCTAAAATAAATCTTCTATACTTTTTTTTAAATTAAACGATTAAATGTAAATCTATGACTTATAAAGGACTATTGCCTTTAACTTGATTTTTTTTTATAGGTTAAGGTGACAAAGGAGCACACAGTCCACCTGATGGTAAGTAAGTTGCTGTGGCCCATAGAAATCTACATCTACCCTCAATAAAGAATCAAAATGCAGATGCGTTGTCACCCGTGAGGAGTAGGAGTTTAACTGGAAAAGATAGAATGCTTCTTTTCCAGTAAAATGGGTCTCCGGTTCTCTACACTCACCATAGCACAATACAAACACAGCGGTGTTAAGCTGCTATTCTGTGAGAGCGTGGTCCTTCCCCAGTCGAGCCGACCCATTCGTGCTACAACTATACTACTAATATAACTGTAGTATGGCATCTTCAAACTTCAATATCAATTTAGCCGGTTTTACGCTGATTAATAGCATTGATGGCATTTCGGTGTGAGAAAATAAGATCGAAATATACATTACATTTAACTTGATGTATGTCTTCGTAGAAGAGCGTCGACTCGCGCTAGTTTTTCCATTTCCGCATTCTTCACTGTTTTGGCGGGATTTTCGACTCTACGTCAGGTTAAGACGATGTGCGGCGAAATTAACGTTCGGCTTGATGTAAGATACTACAGCGGTCGATTACAAAGGCTCAGTGAAGCGTAATGCCGAAATGATAACAATTACAAAACAAATAGATAAGAATCAGCCTGCCGTGGCATTATAGATATATTTAAATTAAATATGTATAAGTGTGTAATGATAGTGCATGGTAGGTGTTTAACAGGTTGTATTGATTTTTGATATTTTCAGCCCACTACAAGAAAATAAAAAGTTCTCAATTCGACGATATTTTTTGCATGTTATGAATCGCAAAATCTTCGCCAATATTTTTTTAAATAGGATATGGGTTGTCACCCACAACGAGCACACAGTCCACCTGATGGTAAATGGTTGCTGTGGCTCATAGACACCTATAACTATCCTCGATTACGAATCAAAATGCAGATGCGTTATCACCCGTGGAGACTAAGATAGAATGCCTTGTTTCCCGTAAGAAGGAACTCCGGTACTCTACATTCACCATACGAAACACAGCAGCCTTAAGTTGCTATTTTACGCTTGTATTCTGTGAGAGCGTGGTCCTTACCCGATCGAGTACCTATTCTTGCTACAGCTATACCAGTAATATAGCTGCAGCATAGCTCTACCATGTAAATAATGCCGAGGGTATTTTTAACTTTGATTTTTAAATTTGACGGTCATTTTTAACTTAATTTTCAAATGTAGGAAGTTATAGATTAGATCTCCACGTTTTGAGTTCCTATGAAGCCATTCCGACTATTGCCAGTTGCCGGCCGGTGTGTGTTTGTGTGCGTGTGCGTGTAGGTGCGCGTGCGCGTGCATGGGTGCGTGCGTGCGTGCGTACGTGTGTGTATGTGTGTATGTATGTATCTATGAAAGTAAATAAAATTTTGTCGTACCATATCTTTAGAACGAATCAACTGATCGAGATGGGCGACACGGCATTCGAAAGTGTTCATTGAGACATTTTTTTATAGGATAGGGTGACAAAAGAGCACACAGTCCACCTGACGATAAGTGGTTGCTGTGGCCCATAATCATCTACATCCATCCTAGTTTGCGAATTAAATTGCAGTTGCGTTGTCAGGCGTGAAGACTAAGATGGAATGCCTCTTTTATCGTAAAAGGGGTGTCTTGTTTTCTTCACTCACCATACAGCAGTGTTAAGCTGCTATTTTACGCTGTACGCTGGTATTTTGTGAGAGCGTGGTCCTTCACCGGTCGAGTCGACCCATTCGTGCTACAACTATACTACCAATATAGCTGCAGCATGGCTCTATCACGAGACTTCAAGCCGCTTAGATTTTCAAGTCAATCGGCCGAGCCGTTTTAAAGATTTTCAAAAGAAAAACAATAAAAAAATTAAATCGCCTCACATAAAATTATATATTTGCCTATGATTGAACAAAACGCAAATATTGATATAATTAAATGTGCATATTTGTTTTAATATTTTTCTTATAAATAATATAAAAATAATAAATTTACATGCATTTTATTTCAGACTGGCTGTTTCCCGCGACTTCGCTCGCGTGTTAGGGTTTTTACATTTTTGCGCGGAAACCTTATTTTTTTTTTAAAATAAAAGTAGCCTAAGTTACTCCTTATGAAATCAGCTATCTGTTTTTCTAAAATAAAAGTAGCTAAGTTACTCATGAAATCAGCTACCTGCCAGTGAAAGTCCCGTCAAAATCGGTGCAGCCGTTTCGGAGATTAGCCGGAACAAACAGACAGACAGACAAAAATTTTAAAAATTGTGTTTTTGTATTAAGTACCGTATACACATTCATATGCAATTAGTAAAAAGCTGTAATTTTGACATTACAAATAGACACTTCAATTTTATTTATTTGTATAGATGTCCAATCGTTATCAATTCCGTTATCGTTAGTACAGGTATTCAAAAGTCCACTGCTGAACATATGTAAGTATCCCCCATAGATTGTTTCATAGGGGGGACAATTAGTTAGCATCACGCTTGGCAGGTTTTTTTATTTTTAGTTGTTATTGCTGCCCCTGGTTGTTCGACTCTGTCGCCTAATAAAGCCACGGGATGATATCATCACCCATATGGGTTAGTGGATATTCTTACACCGCCACACACTATGAAAATGACCAACAAACAGTAATTATTTTTAATTTTATTTGCAGGATCCTTGTATAAAAATCAACAACGAGGCTTAAAATTGTGCGAAATGGAAAGCAATAAATCACCGAGGGGCAAACAACCCGGCACCTGCAAAGGCACAACTAAACACTTTAATTAAAACAGCGACTGGAAACAGCGTCAAAACATTTAGAGGATAATTAGCAAAGTGTACAGTCACGTACGGAGGTGTGTGAAGTCGTGACTGACCGAGGTCTTACTGGCCCACTTGCATCTGATAAGCATACTGCATATTCTGTACACACGTGTACACGAGTGCACGAGGTCTGCGACTAAGGAGCGTCTGTCGTATACCGAGATGCCGCGTGGTTTATTTTTGCATAATAAAATACAATTTAATCGCGAGTATACAAATATTTTTATACCTTTATTTATATAAACCTTCTGTCCGTGTGTATATGACTGAACTACTTTTAGTTTTATCGACAAATAGTTTCCTCAAGTGACGGTTCTTCGCGAATTCCGCGAGCAAGGGTTGTTTATCTTCTATTGTGTTGTATGTTTCGCGTTTGAAGATTGTTTCTTTATACATATACGCCTTACTGATAGAATAGGACATTTTTGCAAAGGTCTTTCTTGCTGTCTCGTTTCCAGTAACCTTTTTACTGGAAACGAGACAGCAATTGGAGTTTTTCGAGGAGTCAATTTGGAGTCATTCCATCTTATTCCTCACGAGCGACAACGCATCTGCATTTTAATTCGTAATCAAGGATAGATGTAGATATCTATGGGCCACAGTGACCACTTACCATCACGAGGACTGTGTGCTCGTTCGTCACCCTTATAAAAAAGATCTGAATTGGTCCTCTGAAAGTGAGTGGTTTCTGTAATTCATGCACAACCGTAACCATCTTCATACAAAGAAGGCTACACAGGCATTATCACCTCCGCTGACGACGATGGAATACTTCAAAGTCTGCAACTATATTGCCTATGCTTTTCTGACCGGAACGCTCGTGATACCTTCCTTGTCGGACTCCTATGTAGGCAAGGTGTTCTACCTGTCATTTTACTTAATATAGGATTGGTTTTACAAAGCAAAGTAAAGTGAAGTTAGAGCCTATATACGTCCCGATGCTGGGCACAGGCCTCCTCTTACTTCTGAGAGGGTCTTAGGGTAAGGAAGTGGCCGCCGCGCTGCCCTAATTCGTGTTGGCGGACTTCACATGTCTTCGAAATATTTTTTTTTATTTCTCAGACATGCAGGTTTCCTCACGATGTTTTCCTTCACCGCCCAACACGTGGCAAACCGGCCCTTAAAATTGCAAATAACATTTTAAAAGTGAGATGAAAACTAACCAAAGTCTACCAGGTCGTATGTTCTAAAGTTACGGTATATAAAAATCTACTTTCATTGTCAGTCGAGATAAAATCCAAATATAACTGATTTTTGATATTTCTTAACTTTTTCTCCCGTGGACTAAACTAATTTACTCCGTTCGCATGTTAAAATATTTTACTCCCGTCAATTTTCATAAATGGTTCGTAATATTTGATTGAAACGGATGACAGCGCTAACTGCATGCGATGCATTTTTAAAATTTAGCATAACGTAGAATTATTATGTTACATATCAAATTAAACTCAATTGAACGCCAGGATGTGCTGGTTATGCAATACTTTGTTCAATACAACAATTATTAGAGCGGCAAAAAATTTAATGTTTTGACAACCAGAAATTGATTTCATATTTAACAATGAAATACTAACAATTATATTTCAATAATTTACTTATTACGGAGAGTATGCGTAGGAATTAATTCTTCCATGCTCTTTCCGCCATCGGATAACGGTCGTCGGGTCTCCACCCTTTCGTTGTACATATTCCACGTATTCGAAAAAAAACCGATTTGCTTCTTCTTTTGCATTGCATTCAGCAAGGGAGTAAAGTAATTATCCGGCGTATTTTGACTATTAAAACTTGCCAAGTTATAATTTTAATATCAAAGAAGGTAACAGATTTTCTTTTAAGTAATTAATAATTCTGAAAAACTTTGTATATTCCCATAGCTATGATTTAAGGAACTGCTTTGGAATGGAACTTGGTACCAGTTCACATTTTAACCCTTCATTGCGGAAGCCGTCAAACTCGATAGTCACTTGTACCGAAATTGGCCCTCATTTCACATTTGTTTCAGTATTAATTTTTTAATATTAGTATTGTGGGTCATGCAGATATTTTATCGCTTTCTAGGTAAATCTACATCTACTTAATCTACATAATAAATATGAACTTATAAGAGAATAAGATGTAGAAGCCAGACTACTTATCATGCTTCGCTTATACTTAGAGGCGAAACTCGTATCGTATTTTCGACAGTGGTATCTTTTTTTAGTGTAGTGGTGATGGGATTAGTGGTAACGGGGATATTGCATGCAATTGGAAGCGGAAGGTGCTTCAACCGAGATAAGAGATTTTTTTATTTTATTTTTTACGCGGATTTTAGCTAAATAATTTTAGCACCTTTAATATAATGAATTTCCGCATAGTAACGTCTGATTCTATTAATTAAACATGATTTTATTGCGACCTGAGGATAATTTGTAAATTGCAATAGTAAATTTATATTTCATAATTTATGAAATATAAGCAAAAAGGTCGTAACCGTGAATGGCATAAAGCAATCCCTTCGATTGTAGGAACTATTATAACCATCATCCATACACTGGTAGAGGTCCATGTACGTAAATGGGCTAAGATGAGCTGATAAAAAAAATATAAATTTCTACTTACGAATGTTAGCAATGAAACGCCACCTTAATCTTTTCAAAAGTATTTACCTGGAAAAAATAAATAATACGTTAATCTCACAGTTGAATTAGTTTATACAATTTACATTAGAAATAACGTACCTACATACTGGTATTGTATAAGTGTCTGCGTGTTTTGATAATGTTTTTTTTTTATTTTAGTGAGAAGATATAATTTGTATAATTTTAAATTAATTTTTTTTTTATTTTTTTTTTGTACTACTTCTACATATTACTTCTTGAACATTACAGGGGAACATTATTATTATTGCAGTAGTGTAATAATGAGGGCTAATCTACTTCGGCTTACCAGATGTCGCTAGTTGCAACTGAGGTGAAAATATGTGTAACGCATTGTCACACAGTGTTGTCATTATTCAAAAGTTGCATTTTAACTAAAAGCTTTTCGGTTTCTACTATATGCACCATATATGCACATACACACCTGAGTGCTGTAGACTAATTTTTTACGCATTTTTAAGTTTTTTTTTAAATTTTCTACTTTTAGGAATTACCGTAGTTTGACTTATTTTTTTTTGTTAAAACATAGTATAAAATTAAATTTAACTAAAAGGAAACGCAGCCAGCCGTCTTGCCACGATACCACGGGGAGTAGGACTGCGTGACAATTAAAATTTTTAGTTTTAGTTTTTCTTTATTATAGTTTTTTTTTTAAATATTGCGTGTAACCTTTTAGTTAACTTTAATTTTGCTTAATTAAAATAAAATATAAGTAATATTTCAGAAAGAAACATTATTATTTACACTTTTCTAACAAATTACCTCCACCCGCTACGAAACCTGTCAAATATTTTACGAACGTCGCACCGCCCTGGTGGCAGAAAAAGATTTTAATGCCCTCATTAGTGTAGAGTATATGTAAATTAGTTAATAGTTTATAAATTATGCTATAGTATGTTATTGCCGTCATTATGGTAATGATAGCCACTGGTAATTAAATGTAGGCGCTAATTGATATTTGTGTGAAATATACATAAACACCAAATTACCTTTACGCGCTTATTACATAAGAATATTAATTTGTACCGTGTAAATAGACGATTAATTATTTTAATTACGTATAGTATTGATTTATAATTCACCTTATATTAGAATTTCGTATTATTTTTATAATTAAATACGTAATATATTTTTTGTCGAATGTGTAACAATCCAGTGGGTGTCGTAAGAGGTGACAGAGGGAAACAAATCAGGGCATAGGCAGCAGCATCTCCCTAATAACTACTAAAAATAAAAAAACCTGCAGTTGCCAACCCACTTGCAAAGCGTAACAACTATGACAAATATGCACCCTATGAGGCAATCTATGGGCGAGGCTTATGTTCAGCTGTGGACTTTAATAGGCTGTAACGGTAACGGCGGGCAGCATAAAAAGTCCAGTACCGCATTTGTATCCGTAGACGTCATAAAACTACGGAAAATGCCCGAAAGATCACATGGCTACATATAAACTGTGGTAAAACGATCACGGATGTAGATATGAAGTATGCAGATCGGTGAAATACCCAGGTAATACATAAGCGTGTAATATGGATGGTGTTAACGAGGCCTCTGTTCTTCCTTCTATGACTTTAATTAGACTATTTCCTTAATTTTTTTTGCGCCTAGAAGCAATGAAAAGGGCTACCCTCCGGGAAGCGGGGGCGGGAGGTGTTGAATGCTCTAAGCATACCACGCAGCCGGCTCCGTGGTATGCTATGCGCACTAAACAGCACCTGTGGACCTGGCATTGGCCTCTTGACTTTTCTGCCGAATCGGAAACGACCCTCTTTAGGGAAAAGGGGGCGCAGGCGGCGAGTAGCCGCTGAGAGGTGTGCCTAACTAAGGCAAATTAAGAGCGAGGAGAAGATTCGGCCTGAGCCGCCAGGAGGCAGTTCAGGTCGGCCGAAAGCTTGTTTGGGGGGTTCGAGAGAAAGTTTCTCGGCCTGCAGACTCGATAGCGAGAGGGTAGTGGGACCGCATAGGAAGCTGCCTCACGAATGAGATGATTTGAGTAAGACTCTGAGGCTTTAAAGAAGTTCTCAAATTGGTTTTAGAAATTCTTGGATTGTGGGGAGCTCTAAGTCCCGATGGAGGTCGGCGTTACGGTCGTACCAGGGTCCGTTCGTAGCCCGACCACAAAAGTGGTTTTGAACTATTTGGAGTTCGTTTAAGATTTTGGGTTTAATATGCGCAAAAATGATGGCTGCATATGTCATAACTGGTCGTATACAGACCTTACATCTACACAGAACAATATATTTGTCATAATATTGAGTGTTTTACGTCACAGGTGGACTAGGTGTCAAATTCCCAGACCGGTGTTGGAGAGCAACGTCAAAGATATTAAGCTAAGCTAAGTGTGAATTGTTCGGAAACTTCGATAGCGTGATTTGGTTGTTGTTCGGTCCGTTTGCGCTATTGCGGCACGATAACAGCACTGCTATAGTAACACCTACACCTACATACTTCTCACAGCTAAGCACATGCCTCGTCTCAACTCTGAGAAATTTTTCTAGCAGGGAATATGATTCAGTTATTCGCCATTGCAAATAAATGAACTGAACTCATCCTTATATCACCGATAACTATACTGTACCGACTGGGTCCAAAAAGTTTTAAACCATAAGTAGTGGTTACTGTTACTGCCTGCAGCGGGACATAACAGGCTGAAAATAATAATACTAATAAAAAATAAAAAAATGTGTACAACCGATTTCAATATAAATTATTAAGATTCAAATAAAAAAAGAATCATAGAAATCAGTTCACACGGTTATTCGGTAAGAAGTTATGAGGTACACACACATAAAATGTTTTTTTACGTGGTAGAGCCATGCTGCAGTTATATTGTGTAGAATAGTTGTAGCACGAATGGGTCGGCTCGACCGGGGAAGGACCACACACTCTCACAGAATACCAGCGTAAAACTGCAGCCACTGCTGTGTTTCGTATGGTGAGTGTAGAGAACCTTACTGGAAACGAGGCATTCCATCTTAGTCCTCACGGGTGACAACGCATCTGCATTTTGATTCGCAAACGAGGATAAATGTAGATGTCTATGGGCCACAGAAACCACTTACCATCAGGTGGACTGTGTGCTCGTTTGTCACCCGATCCTATAAAAAAATCATACAGTCAATTTGATTACCGACTTTTTTTTTGAAGTCGGTAGAAAATATGTGGCCGCAATAGTTCCCTGTTACCATGTAACGGTAGTTAAAGAATATCCCTTATCCCACATCGTACCGTGGATGTTGAAAGAAGTGACAGGGGTAAACAAACCAGAAGATGGGCAACATCATCTTACTGATAACAACTTCAATTAAGGCGATATTTGCCTTTGAGGCAATCTACCGGGAGGCCTATGTTCAGCGGTAGACTTATGATAGATAGGCTGTAATGATGAATGATGATGAATAGTTCACTGATAGATAAAGGCATATGCCAGAAAACTTGCTCAGTTAGCGCATTGGCTATCGCTGTACCAGATTTCTCACATCTATGTCTACTCATGTTGACACCCGCTGAAGAAAACATTAATTGTACAAAGTGCGTTAATAACAAAATTATGTACTCTTAATGAAATGTCGGCTGAATTTCAAACTTATCTAAAATTAACCCTCATTTCAAAGGTTAATCTAACGTACAAATTGGTCTTGAAAAGGGAAGATCTCTTGGTTAAATAGTATTTAATATTACACTCCATATGTTCCATTAAGGCAGTCACGCGAACGCAGTCGTGTGGAAAACAGAAGTTGTTAAGCTGAGATCACTGACCCATACATCGAAAACAAGCGTATTATAGGGATTAATTTTTTTATTATAGAATAAGGGTAACAAACAAGCACACAGTCAACCTGATGATAAGATGTGGCTTACAGACATCTACATTTATCCTCGATTAAGAATCACAACACAGATGCGTTATCACCCCTGAGGACTAAGATGGAATGACTCGTTTCTAATATAAATAATTTAAAATTAAACATTTTGTACAACTGACTTCAATATAAATTATTAAGAATAACTCAAAAACTATTAATACAATTTATATGGGCCTACATGAAAAGCACCAGCTTTCAAACAAAAAAAGAATCATCGAAATCCGTTCACCCAGAAAAAAGTTATGAGGTAACACGCATAAAAACACATACAGTCGGATTGAGTACCGTCTCTGTTTTGAAGCCGGTAGAAAAAGGTTCTTTGGTTCTCTACACTCACTTTACGAAACACAGTAGTATTAAGCTGACCTTTTACGCTGGTATTCTGTGATAGCGTGGTCCTACTCCGGTCGAGCCGACCCATTCGTGCTACTACCATAATATAGCTGCATCGTGAGCGTGACTCTCCCACGTTAATAGTTGTACATCGGAGACACGCGTAGTCTAATGGTATTGATGATGCCCGCGTGCCTTATGTTCAGAGTGCCTAGCTACTGACTATCCCGGAGATGAACAAAACACAAATTGTTGGTTTACAGTTAGAGTTGCCAAACCTACTGTGTAATGTCGCGTCTCCACCAAAATTGACAAATCAACAAAAGTTGCCAACATTTGTTTCCGAAAGTGTTTCAAAATGTTCCAAGAAGCGTCTCCACCGTGGTAACAAATGTTGGCAACAAGCGTATTTCTTTGACGTAGCCGCCGAAAATGGAAAGAAGGTTCCCGATATTGTTTCAAGTTTTGTTGCCAACACTAGGTGATTACAGAAACATTTGTAGGCAACACGTGTTGTCAACTGTTGTGTTGGCAACAAAACATTATACTACTATATTGAACATCTAGATGTATACTTCGGGGCCACAGAAGAGAAAAAAGACGTTAGCCATCATTATAGTATCCTAGTATCCTATAATATCCATACTATATAATAAGGCATTTTTACTTTTTATAATTACGGTTATAATTATACATTATCTACCCAAAAGTTAAGAAATAAAGTCAAATATAGTAAAAAATAATGTAAATAAACTGGTGCACACCAAATCAATTTACATTTAATTTAAATAAAATTCTAATGTATCTGAGTAATCTCTCCGCTTTCCGGTGGACCGAAACATTATAAAGGGTATGAAAGTCAAGGTAATTTCACGAGAACTTATATTGGATTTAAAAACGTATTTCTATTCTATCGATTATAATCGATTAATCGAAAGCGCAATGGTATCATCGAACAATCATTATCAATACAGCCTCAAATCTCACTGCTGAACCTGCCTCTTCGTAGATTGCCTTACAAGTGGTAACTTTCTATAGTTGCCACGCTTGGCAGACGGATTGGCAACCGCAGTTTTTTTTTAAATTTTTAGTTGATATTAGGAAGACGCAGAAGACGCTGCTGCATTTTCCTAATCTATCTACATTTATACAACATGTAACGAAAAACCTGTGGTTCCCGTTAAGTACGTTATCAGGATCAGTATTCAAACTTATAGAAATATATTTTTTTAAACTCGACCATATTTTTTTTTGTTTTATTTTTTATTTTAATTGGTTTTATTACCTCTTACTGACACTAGTCGATGCTAAAGCTAAGTAAAGCGGGGTCTTTGACAACCCTCTTACTCCCCAGACAATGCAGAGGTAATAAAACCACATACAATTTGCATACAATTATTTTTTTAAATAAAATAAAAAAATATTGTTAGAGTTTAAGAAAAAGTTATTTCTATACGTTTCCTGATAACGTACTTAATGGGAACCACAGGGTTTTTGTTACATATTGTATATATACAAATAAATAGAATTGAAGTGTCTGTTTGTAATGTCAAAATTACATCTTTTACTAAATGCATATTAAATTATATACGGTACTTATAAAAACCCTACAAATTTTTTAAATTTTTGTCTGTCTGTTTGTTCCGGCTAATCTCTGAAACGGTACCGATTTTGACGGGACTTTCACTGGCAGATAGCTGATGTCATAAGAAGTAACTTAGGCTACTTTTATTTTAGAGAAATAATTAGGGTTCCGCGCAAAGAAGTTAAAGAGCAGACAAACGAGCACATGGCTCACCTGATGGTAAGTGATCACCGATGTCCATGAACATATACAACGACAAGGGGAATTGCAGGTGCGTTACCGGCCCTTTAAAAAGAAGTAGGCTCTGTTATTGAAAGTCTCTAAGTTGCATCGGTCTGGAAAACCGCAGGATATTCTGACAACGCCAGCTCACGCAATAAAATTACTGAAATTAAAATGTGGCGGGTGGAAGGAAAAGGGGAGATCTCCCGCCAGGCAAGGTGTTCTGCCCGGGGAGCGGCCAACGCTCCAGGTGGTAGTTCGGAGCTATTCTATATATACTGCTTTAACTTCGGAACTTTGTTAGCGCGATTTAGGCTTCGATATGTTTCGCTTGTGACGCGACGGCAGCGCCGCCACAAAAATACGAGCAGATTGTCCTTTCAAGATTTACTATGAAGTCACACAGATAATGACGGATTTGTAATTATTTACATCGCTGTTGGTTCGCTTATCGCTTGCCTATTAATGCGGACTGGGGCTTACAATGATTTAACAGGGTAATGTTGGTGCATGCAACACGCTTGAAGTAGCGATGCTTTAATCGTGATACTGGTAAAGAAATACACCGCGCTCCCGCGCTAATTGGCACCGCCAAGATAAAGAGGCGTGTATGCCTCTGTATTATAGTATTTGTACCGCCGATGCCGTTATTCGGCGTCTTTCAAGCCAGAATTCCCCTCAACGATATAAAATTTTACTAAGCCAAGTTTTAGTTAGGAATTGGTGACAATTAGTGAGTAAAAAAATGCTCAAGGAGATATTATATCCGTTTTAGGGGGATTTTACACTGTTCGATAATGATTTTACTGCGTGATGTCTTTTACGACACCGTCGACCGGAGTAGTTGTTCTTACATCACTATTGAGAACTATTGAGGTCTTATATTTTTTCATTGTCTATCTTGTGTGATTTTTAATATGTATTGAATAATCAGCCGGTAACATTTCTTAATTTGGCGATCGAAGAACTGGTAAGTTTTACTGTAAGATATACACACCTTTGGGAGTTTTGGCGGCAACTTGACCTGCGGCGGTTTATTGCTCCTGTATTATTGTTTAAATAATGGTTTGAAGTGGACTTTGATACATAAAAGTGGTGTGATTTTGTATATTAAGTGTCTGCGCATGTGAACTATTAGTGGAAACTGTGAAACAAGTGCTCTGATGGTGATGGATTCTCAAGATAAGCTGTTTGTTTGCATAGGCGCCTTTAGATACCATCGCCAACTGTAAGCTGCCTGCTGGCTCAAGTTGCCGTCAAAATCTCCCAAGGGCTGCACAATGTGACGCATCAACATATTGTGAAGCAGTGAACTATGAAGAAATTATAATAAACCGAATAAAAATACTCAAGACTTGGCCTAAAGGTCTAGATACCAGGCCATAAACTCCAAAAAAAAATATACACACCTTTGACGTCACTCCTCGTCATTGGTTCGAGTGTTTGACGTCTTGACAAACCACCATAACAAATCTATTCAAAACTTTCCATATAAAAGAAAGTATTTATTCATTATATATCAATACATTGGGCATTATTATTTAGTTGTAAGCAAACCTCTGTTATTAATTCCGGAGCTAGCTAGCCGTTAGAGATAAATCTAAGGTATTTGAACAGGTTCTAAATAACGAACTAAGCTGGAGTCTAAACATGTTTAGATTCACTGAGGAGGTCTTTGATATTGTCTACGTTGTTGTATTGAGCTTTATTAATTATAAAATTGTTCTTTTAAAAACTTTTCGACTTATGTTAAGAATGAAGTGTGTACTAATGTTGCATTTTATGAAGAAAACAGAAAGTTGTTTTCAACATTTGAAATTTTTGGCGATGTTACGTTGAATATAATATAAGCTTTTTTGAAAATATGCAGAAAATATTTTATAATTCGGTCATGTTTAAAATGTCTAACCGTAAAATGAGACGAGGCCAGTGCCCTGCAGTCGGACGTAAATATAGATTTGACTTTACTTTTAGGTGTAAAAATAACATATAACATTTTTTTTAATTATGTCTATACTAATAAAGATATAAATAAAATTGAAGTACCTAACTGTAATATCTATATAACTGAATTTTATTAAGTTGAAGGGGTTATTTGAATGCTATTAAGACATAAATAATTTTAAATTTTTTTATGTCTGTCTGTCCGGTCTAATGATCGGATAGGCTGAAAATATTGTGATGAAACTTCCAGACCTGATAAAGAGTAATGGCAGAAGTGATCCATATTTTATTCGAAAAACATGCATATTTTTTTTATGAAATCGAAAAACTAAAAAATTGCTTTTGATGATTATTTCTTCTATCGAAGGCATGAAAAATGTTTCGGACAAAACTTTTTTGGTTTGCAATTTTACGCAAAAGGTCCTTACACTGTAAATAATATCAACTATTTCTAGTAAGCTCCCTACTCTCTTTTTTATATTTAAATTAAAAATGCTCTATAAATAAACCCGATACAAACTAAATGATTGCTGTCCAAAGAACTGTTACGGGTCGTAACTTAATTGTCGTCAGAGTAATTTAATTAATAAACTCATAGTAAGTGTCAGATGTTTTTCGAGATTCCTTTAGTAATTTTCGAAAATCAGCTGTTGGAAAATTATCGTATGGGGCTAAACAAAGCTAATATGTACTATAAAGAGCTAATATGTACCATTGTAATTTATCTTTGTTGAAAACATTACAATATAGTACGTGAGGGTAATATGGTCATCCTGTTAATATGGTCACTTACTTATAACTCAAAAACTACAGCCTTGGTTGCGTAGATGGCTTTCTGTTACGATAGCTCTTCATCAGTCAATCAAATAATAAAGCGTCAAAAGGGCGCTGCTTTATCTACGCCTTTAGTCGACGCCATTTTGAGAGTTCATATTATAGTAAACATTTTAGTCAATTTTAGTATTGTGTAGTGTAGTTACTTTTTTTAAGTTGGTTTTTCAAAGTGTTCCTAATTATTCCCAAAGTTTGTTTGCCATTTTTTTCATAATATATTAGTTATAGTATACGACTCTGAGTTTTTGTCTCTCTCCTCCTCCTAGTTTTTGTTTTATAGGGCGGCAAATATTACCCTCACCTACCTTAATTGTTAATACATTTTTAAAATGTCTTAAAAGCCACTTCATACAATACTAGCAATGTTTTGAATGCAGAACTGGTTACTATCTCCGCGCTAGTACTGCTGCTTAAAATTAATTTAGTATTAATGATTTGGTTTTTATATTTTGGGAATGTATATTCTATCCATCATAACTTACTTTCTTTTTATTTCTATTACTTTTTTTCATTCATATTATATTCAAGCTCACCGTAATTCCACGCAGCTTACTAAATTCTCTAATTTATCAGTGGCAAGTTTTATGTCCTCCGTGCCCACAGATTACAGGTCGAATAGCCGTGACCACTAGGTAGGTCAGGTTATTTGCTTACATTTATGCATAAATAAACCGTAATCGCACGCAAAATTTATCTCTCTAGATATTTTCTGTGGTGTATGTAATGGCTCAATTGCACATTTGATTGTCTTTGTCCTCTTAGGGTGATATCACATTTTACTGGAAACGAGGCATTCACACAACGCGTTCTGCATTTTGATTCTTAATCGAGGTCAGATGTAGATGACTATGGCACACAGTCCACCTAATGATAAGTGGATTTCTTGCACATAGAAACCTAAATCATTCCTCGACTAAGAATCATAAAATGACAACACATTTTTCATCACAGTTGTCATCACTGAGGACTAAGAAGGAATGTTTCGGTACCAGTAATGGGTCTCTGGTTCTCATCAACCAACAATCGAACACAGTAGCACAATGCAGCTGTTTCACGTTGGTATTAGAGAGCGTAATCATTCCCCGATAGTACCTTCGTATTCGAGCTGCAGACGTATCACGTATATCATACTTGACCTTTTTCATACTAAGTTGTCCATAGGAATCCGTGCAATATTTCTGTAGTACCTAAAACTTTTTGTTTGCGATTATATTATAGTTATTATAAGAAGATCAATGCATTCGATTCTAACCTAAAAATATTGAATTTATTATTAGCTACCGCATTTTTCTAATCACTCAACGAATGAATCATTACAGTCTATCAAAATTCCAGTGCTGAACATAGGCTTCTCTACAGGGCGAATTTTGCTATAGTTCCCAAGCTTGTTGTGAGGCGTGCAACAGTGGGTTGTGGCATCTACTATTGCACGCTTCACAACGCGCGAGCGTGTGGAAGTGCTCTATTCTCGACACGCCGCTACGTGATGAGTTTGCGATATAAAATTGTTAGTATATCTCAATTTAGATACTAAATCAATATAAAATGGGTGTTTTGAAAACTACACATAGTAAATTATTAAGTCAGTGTATGTTTTTATTCATTTC
This sequence comes from Parnassius glacialis, assembly GCA_033319125.1. NCBI lineage: Eukaryota > Metazoa > Arthropoda > Insecta > Lepidoptera > Papilionidae > Parnassius > Parnassius glacialis. The sequence goes on from JAVANC010000021.1 coordinate 6,074,789, forward strand.
TTTACTTAAATTTACAAAAAATGTAGTTAAAAATTCTTAATGCGCCTGTCAATAATTAGTCTGTGCACTTGTTTGTCTTCAGAAAAATATACGCAACGAAATGAAATAAATCTTTCTGAATAAGTATCCATTTCTCCATAGGATAATCCCTATTACTGGTTGTTGTCAAACTCATAGACGTTTAAAAGATTTTTTTAAATTTCATTTAACTTTGATGAACAAAATAAAAACGCTTATGAGGCGTGCATTTTTGGATTATCCAAACTATTTTTGTTATTTTCTGTTGTTAGAAAGATTTTATCAGATGCTACTTTCGCCGATGATGCGTCCTTGTTTGTGACTTGCATCGTGATATCAGAACTTGTAATATGTTTTACATTATGTAATGTAAATATGTATTATATCCGTTTTTCAATTTAAAAGTATTATCCACCACTTACCCAGTCGGTTGCATATTACTCAAACACTATATTAAAATAATTTAAAAAGTTATATGTATTAGTCAATAAATTAAACCATTATTCTCTATTATAATTTTGGCAGCACGAAACTGTATAAATGCACATCTGAAAGAAGTTACATTAATATAAATGTTACAAATTTATTAAATAAGATAAATTAGTAAATGTCACTTGTAAAAGTAGTTTCCATTGACACACAACGTGAGCTCGGATATTCATAATATATATTCACGTAAAATACTCCCCAGACGAGGACTTCATTATAGGGCTTGTCGTGTTCCATTTTAAATAGTGTTTTGTATATTTATCCTCATTTTAATTGGTACAGCAAACGCTAAAATTAGGATTTCGCAAGGTTCACGATTACACTACACAACTACAAATAAATAAAATTAGAATGTATGTTTGTAATGTCAAAGTTTGAAAGGTTCTCGAGTGGCAGCCTCGTACCGGTAGGCGAAGTGTAGAGCGACCCCCCGACTAGATGGAGTGACGACCTGGTAAGACATGCAGGAAGTCGATGGATGCAGGTGGTTCAGGACCGTGCTTTGTGGCATTCCTTGGGGGAGGCCTATGTTCAGCAGTGGACTTGTGAAAGGCTGTAATGATGATGATGATGATGCCAAAGTAACAGCTTTTTACTGAATGTATATAAAAGTATATACGAGGTAATTATAAAAAAACAATTTTTGTAATTTTTGCCTGTCTGATTCTTTGTTCCGGCAAATCTCTGAAACGGTTGGAAGATTGCTGATGTTATAAGTAGTAACGTAGCAAATAAATATATATATCAGAAAAAGAATTTGGGCTTCGCGCAAAAAATTAAAACCCATAAAATCCAATCGTAATAAATTCTACGCGGGCGAAGTCGCGGAGAACAGCTAGTTTTGAATGAGTATGTAATTTAAATATCATAAAATTAGACAAGTAACAAGGAAATAGTGCTTGTTACTTTCATTGTTCTTCTTTGTCTTTGTTTTTCATTCTCAAGTTTACTGCTGGACATATTCCCAGAAAATATACAAAATTTGACCTGCTCAAAGTTCACAAACTTTATTAAAAAATGTTTGTATAAAAGATTATTATTATATTAAGGAATTTATGGATGATAATAACCCCTGGGAATGAGGTGATCGACGGCTCGACCCGGGAAGGACCACGCTCTCAAAATACCAGCGTAAAATAGCAGCTGAATTCTGTTATGTTCCGTATAGTGAATGTAGAGAACCGGAGACCCCTTTTACTGAAAACGAAGCTTTTTATCTTAGTCCTCACGGGTGACAACGCATCTGATTCGTAGTTGAGTATGGATGTAGATTTCTATGTGCCACAGCAACTACTTACCATCAGGTGGACTGTGTGCTCTTTTGTCACCCTTATCCTATAAAAAAATCCCTTTGTGGCCTCTTACGTAACATGTGACGAAATGATATATCACTGGTCTCTTACACCGCCCTCACACAACAGTTCACACTTTTAACCATAGCTTCTCTTTCTGAATTGGTATCTCTTTAAAAATGTGCTGTCCTTTGCGTACCTATGGGGTTATTTTTGAAAAAGTAACCAAATTTTAAACTTAAGTTCAAATATATATACACAGTCAGGTCATAAGTATTGTCACACGGTAAAAACTTTTCTTTTAGAATGCTGGCCACAAAAAAGTTTATTGAATTCGTATTTCGAATTGTTCATGAAAATAAAACTGTATACTTTTTAGAATTTTACTCATTTTTAAATATGGAGTGGACGCTTAAAGAAGACCGTGTTGCAGTTATTGCGTTGCATCGTTGCGGTTACATGCCAATTCAAAATTTTGACATACTGAAAAATTTTAATATAACCAAAAGATTCGTTTATCGTACCATCACACGATACAATGAAGACTCTAGTGTAGATGACAGGTCAAGAAGTGGTCGCCCTCGGTCTGTTAGGACTCCAGCAGTGATAAAAGCTGTGAAGGCGCGAATTCAAAGAAATCCCAAACGTAAGCAGAAACTGAAAATGAAGACTTAGGGCTTCGGGCATATCGAATAAAAACAGGATATCGTTTGAATGCTTGTCTAATGGGCCTGAGACTGAAGAGATGCCGCGCTTTGTTGAAGTGGTACGCGGGAACAAAATATCGGGAAATTATTTTTTCGGATGAAAAAATTTTTACCGTAGAAGAGAGCTACAACAAACAAATTGATAAGGTGTACGCACACAGTAGTGAAGAAGCGAGCAACCGTATTTCGCGTGTCCAACGAGGTAATTTTCCATCCTCGCTCATGGTATGGTTGGGAATTTCTTATTGGGGCTTAACAGAGGTACATTTTTGTGAGAAAGGTGTAAAAATGAATGCAGTTGTGTATCAAAATACAGTCCTGACGAACCTTGTGGAACCTGTTTCTCATACCATGTTCAATAACAGGCACTGGGTATTCCAACAAGATTCGGCGCCAGCTCATAGAGCGAAGAGCACACAAGAATGGCTGGCGGCGCGTGAAATCGACTTCATCCGGCACGAAGACTGGCCCTCCTCCAGTCCAGATTTGAATCCGTTAGATTACAAGATATGGCAACACTTGGAGGAAAAGGCGTGCTCAAAGCCTCATCCCAATTTGGGGTTACTCAAGACATCCTTGATTAAGGCAGCCGCCGATATTGACATGGACCTCGTTCGTGCTGCGATAGACGACTGGCCGCGCAGATTGAAGGCCTGTATTCAAAATCACGGAAGTCATTTTGAATAAACTTTAGTGTCATAAGAATCTATGTTTTGTTAAGTTCATTTTGGTATATAAATGGTTACATAATGAATAAACTTGTTTCGATTATTTTATATTAAACATGTGACAGAATTTATGACCTGACTAGATAAATAATGATATACCGTCATTCCAGTTTTTGAAAATATGAGTAAATAAGGTAGCAAAAATTTCATTTGAAATTATCTCAAATTGAATGTGATTTATGAGCAACAAATACGCGTAAGCACGCTCCTCTGTGTGCGATTCAATTCACAACGATTTTGCCGACCGATCGACCCTTACGGATGTGTGCGTGCGTAGTAAAATAATGCATTACCACGCATTTTGAATTTAAAAGATTAAAAGGACAGAATTTTTGAGTTTTTTATTAATTTTTCTGCATCATTTGCCTATATTACTTATTTTGAACCTTGTCTGCAAATTTGGTCGATTATTGCAAAATAACCCTGTATAAATTCTAGGCATAAACTGGTCATAAATATGAATAGATGATCTTCGCCTAGGTTAGAAAGAGCAGCTTTCGACAAAGATTAGGAGAGAATGTTTATTTAAAAAAAATCCTTCAACCAACCGATCAGACTAATAAAAATAATTATAAATTAAAAATTTTGTTCAATCGACTTCAATAGGTATATATTATTAAGAATTTATATGAAAAAGACGAAATTATTAAATATCTTAATTATAACATCTATTTTAATGACAACCCGTAACAGTCGGCGTTTTAAATGTTTGAGATATCTATCACAAATGTGACTTCGGGAATGGCCATACTTTCACAAAGTAGTAAAATTATATTAACTTTTATTGCGAAGATAATTTCCTCAATTTAGTAAGTTAAAGACACGATATAAAAGGGAGAGATGGGAAATGTGAAAACTTTCTATATTTATATGAAAATTATACCTAAGGATTATGCGATTTTATATCTATGTATGCGAATATATTAAACGCCAATATATAAATACTCGTAGCAATGTAAGATAGTCGATCACCCCATTTCGTCTTATGGCTGTTGCAAAACAAGGATATAGGAAATTTTTAAAAGTTTTAGTCTAGAAAAGTCTTTAGATAGCATTGCATACTACGTTCTGGTAGTTGGCAAGAGCTCTAAAATCAGAAGTAATGAAAGTATCCCCACCCAGTATGCCCCACCAATAATGAAAGTTACGAAGACGGCCCCCAGTCCCCGGCAGCCCCGCTATTCCTGGCTACGGTGGCGACCATGATAATGGCGGGGCAGAGAGTGCTGGATGCGTAGCGGCATTGTATTCATTTCGTTTACGCTAGGCATAAAATAATCAGCCACGAGATGGGCAGCGTGCGGACAGTCAAAATGGTTGTAGACAAATTCTTGCAGATCATCCCTGCAACAGGAGAGACCTATGACCAGCTCTTTCATTTCCAGACTGATGAAGGAGAAACAATAATTTAAAATAAATTAATAATTTTGTACAGCCGACTTCAATATAAGTTATTAAGAATAACTCAAAAACTATTGGTCTGACCTTGATCGACTTGAAGTACCAGCTTTTAAATAAAAAAAAGAATCATCCAAATCGGTTCACCCAGTAAAAAGTTATGAGGTAACACACAAAAAAAACATACAGTCGAATTGAGTACTGTCTCCTTTTTGGAAGTCGGCAGAAAATTACATGCATTAATTCCTCCCTCCCGTTTCCACCATCGTACGAGCAGGTGGTAGACGGATCTTCATCCTTTTGTTATTTATATTTCACGCATTTGAATCATTCGGCTTGCTTCGTCTTTCGTAGTGCGTGAAGCAATTAAGTGGAATAATATGCCGGCGTCTGTGTTTCCGTCCGGTTACAATCTGCTATTTCATTTGTAAATCTGTGATTTGCCTTCAAGGGCTTCATTATCAATCACCACAAGCTGGGTTTGTATTCAAGCATAGGCTTATAATTAGTAACCAAAGAACAGTATGGAAAAAATTGCTAAAAATATAAAACATTAAACAATAGGTCTAGAAAAGTCCTCAGAACTGACAACGGATCTCTAGCTTCCTTTCTTTAAAATACTTTTTTAAATCTCTTTATTTTTTTAGTTTTTTTTTGTCGATACGACATGCAAATCCCATCATACCTTATACTAATTACTGCTAACACTAAAGAACAAAATAAGAAAATATAATTGTGAGTACTAGTTAAATTACTAAATTAAAAGGAAACTTATACGGAAGATGAGAAGATAATTGTTCCGTCGTAGTACCAAGCCGGAACAACTCTCTTGACATCCTTGATTTGGGGTTTGATAAAACCCTTTGCGTTAGACCGACATCCAAAACATTTCCGTTGCATTTTTTCAGAACAGACTATCTGTCTTGTTTGAAGTTGGCTGCAGGTGTTTTTGAACGGTACGGTAGTAATCACTTACCATCCAGGAACAGTAAGTTCGTATATCACTTCAATTATATATAAAATATATAAAAAAGTTCAACGCTGTACCATGGAAATAAAGTTTACCTTGGCACATTGTGCACTCGTCCATATGAATGATTTCGAGAGGCGTAAGATAAGTGTGACATTATCGATCAATAATAATTTCCCACTCGACCGCGGTACCGTTACAAAAGAGACACATTGAAACGCTAATGAGATCGAAAATTCACTTACACGGTATGCACATGCATTGGCATTACATTTGATAAGGTTAGGTTCACACAGTCTTATAAACAGAAACACTAAGTCCTGAAGAATGAGAAACTTTGACGTGGTAGAGCCATGCTGCAGCTATATTAATTGTATACTTGTAGAACTAATGGGTCGGCTCGGCCGGGGAAGGACCACGCTCTCTCAGAATACCAGCGTAAAATAGCGGCTTAACACTGCTGTGTTTCGTATGGTGAGTGTAGAGAACCGGAGACTCTTTTTACTGGAAAAGAGGCATTCCATCTTCTCCTCACGGCTGACAACGCATCTGCATTTTGATACTCATACGAGGATATATGTAGATGTCTATGGGCCACAGCAACCACTTACCATCAGGTGGACTGTGTGCTCACTTGTCACCCTTATCCTATAAAAAAATACGTGCCTTTTTGGACACATTCTGATCTTTCATAATAGAGTGTAGAGCCCCATGTAATCTATTTCCTGCGTTACTAATGATATAAAAATATTAAACAACGTTGTGTACTCATCCTTACAGAGAAAGTTAGCTTATTCATTATCACACTGAGACCCTTGATACAATTTCCGTCTGGCTCGCGTTCAAGCCAGACGATGCGAGCGAATTTATATTGGAACAGCTTTCGTAATTCATTCGAATTCTTTATCGAACGGTTTCGATAAAGAATCCAGTTTTAAAGGGTAGAGGTCGCAAAATTCGATGCCACTGTACATACATTTATTCGATGGTAATTTATTACTTGACTCATTGCAGTTTTAGTAGTTCTATTAATAAGTAATTTCTAAGAATAATGAGCGTTGCGTTCCAATTAATAAATATATACGTATAGCTATACTGTTTGTTACCGTGTAGTGACGGTGTAAGAATATCCACTACCCCATATCATCCTGTGGGTGTCGTAAGAAGTGACAGAGGGAAATAAATCAAGAGATGGACAGCAACGTCTTTCTAATAATCACTAAAAATAATAATTTAAAATTAAAAATTTTGTACAGCCGACTACAATATAAGTTATTTAAGAATAACTCAAAAACTATTTGTCTGACCTTGATCAAATTCATATGGGACCACACGAGAACTATCAGCTTTCATATAAAAAAAGAATCATCGAAATCGGTTCACCCAGTACAAAGTTATGAGGTAACACACATAAAAAAACATACAGTCGAATGGAATACCGTCTCCTTTTTGGAAGTCGGCAGAAAAATAAACTACTTTTGCCAAATTGCTTGTCAAACGTGTCAATTACAGCGAATGCCTTCGCTGTGACGCAATCTATGGGGGAGGCCTATGTTCAGCAGTGGGCTTTTATAGGCTGTAACTATATTATGGCTGTAACAGGAATGGATCGAGTTGACTGACACTGAATACCTGCGCAATAATTCTGTGTTTCGTATGGTGAGTTGGGAGAAACGGAGACCCTTTTTATAGGCAACGAGACCGCCTAAGTCATCGAGGGTGATAACGCATGTCTATTTTATTTCTTATTACCTTATAGATACTTAGTAAGCTGTATGTAACTAGTGAGTTGGAGTGAAGATTGTAATGTGACTTTGCTGATCTCTTGGTTATAGATGTTATTTTTTTATCCCGTGAAAGAAAACGTGAGAATTTACACACGATATCTGCTATTGGTTAGTTAAACGTGTCCCCTGGTAGCAGTGGCTCACCATCAGGTAGACTGTTGGCTCGTTTGTCGTTGTCATTATAAGAAAAGAACATTACTACATCGTCACCGTAATAAAATATTCATCGTTCATTACCAAACATCGTATGAGAGCGGCTGAACGCGACAAAACAATTTCTTGTCACTAGAAATAGCGGTTATTGATGTTCGAGGAAAATTCATTAGGTTGAAAATTAAGCCCATTAAACATTATTTATTACAGTTTTATTGAACATATTATGTGAAGAATACGACCTTGGACAACCTCCAGAAAATATTGAAGTGGAATGTATGAGTATGTATGTATGAGTATCATTACATAGCTTTTGTGGATAAACTAATAATAAATAGACTGATTCCGGACCACTGAGTTTAAGTTACACAGGATAGAAGCATACTTACAAAGTTGCTAAGAATATTCCTCGGAGCTGCTATTAAAATTAATGCTAGTTTTAAGTGCAGCTTCAGAGTCAAAATAGATAAAAAAGATACGACAGCCGCTGTTTACATTAATTTAATATTTTTTAATTTACATAAATTACCTTAGCCGTATATACGTCGTACAAGAAATAGATATTGATGTTGACAGTGCAAAAGATTGTTCCAAAAGCCCGTAAAATATTTTTTTCAGACGATTTTTTTATTACTGGTAAAATTAGGGGACGACAAAAGTAAATATAGAGGGAGTTTTGGCGGGAACTTGACCTGGGGCGGTTTGTTGCTCCTGTATTATTGTTTAAATAATGGTTTGGAGTGGACTTTGATATATAAAAGTGGTGCGATTTTGTGTATTAAGTGTCTGCGCATGTGAACTATTAGTGGAAACTGAGAAACAAGTGCTCTGATGGTGATGGATTCTCAAGATAAGCTGTTTGCTTGCATAGGCGCCTATAGATACCATCGCCAACTGTCAGCTGCCTGCTGGCTCAAGTTTCCGTCAAAATCTCCCAAGGGCTGCACAATGTGACGCATCAACATATTGTGAAGCAGTGAACTATGAAGAAATTATAATAAACCGAATAAAAATACTCAAGACTTGGCCTAAAGGTCTAGATACCAGGCCATAAACTCAAAAAAAAAATATACACACCTTTGACGTCACTCTTCATCATTGGTTCGAGTGTTTGACGTCTTGACAAACCACCATAACAAATCTATTCAAAACTTTCCATATAAAAGAAAGTATTTATTCATTATATATCAATACATTGGGCATTATTATTTAGTTGTAAGCAAACCTCTGTTATTAATTCCGGAGTTAGCTAGCCGTTAGAGATAAATCTAAGGTATTTGAACAGGTTCTAAATAACGAACTAAGCTGGAGTCTAAACATGTTTAGATTCACTGAGGAGGTCTTTGATATTGTCTATGTTGTTGTATTGAGCTTTATCTTTATATATAAAAAGTACGTGTCACGTTGTTTGTCCGCGATGGACTCCTAAACTACTGAACAGATTTCAATGAAATTTTGCACACTGTGTGCAGTTTGGTCCAACTTAAAAGATAGGATAGCTTACATCTCAATTTATAGTCGCAATACAATGTTATTTTATTGAAAATTATTTGCCTATTATTTGACAGTCACAATTTTCTGTTAGCTCCAAATGATTCTGTCAGATGACGATATCTGTTGATTGGATTGAGTAAATATTAAATAGATGGCGCTATATTAAAAATACAAACGTTTAATATAACCTACGCTAAATTAGTAGTATAACCACCACGTGTTGCTGTAAGTATTCAATAAATGGAACCGATTTCAATGAGATTTTGCAGACTGTGTGCAGTTTGGTCCAACTTTAGAGATAGGATAATTTTTATCCCGATAAGTGACTCTCAATTTTTTTATTGCTAATTTTAGGAGTTTTTTTGATAAAGTAAATGGTTGTTCGGAAAGGGCAGAACAATGTCTGCCTGGTCAGCTAGTTAGTTATAAAATTGTTCTTTTAAAAACTTTTCGACTTATGTTAAGAATGAAGTGTGTACTAATGTTGCATTTTATGAAGAAAACAGAAAGTTGTTTTCAACATTTGAAAGTTTTTACGATATTACGTTGAATATAATATAAGCTTTTCTGAAAATATGCAAAAAATATTTTATAATTCGGTCAGGTTTAAATGTCTAACCGTAAAATGAGACGAGGCCATTGCCCTGCAGTAGGACGTAAATATAGATTTGACTTTACTTTTAGGTGTAAAAATAACATATAACATTTTTTTAAATTATGTCTATACCAATAAAGATAACATTATCATACCATTAATAGTGGTAGAGCCACGCGGCTACTTTTGCTGTCGCACGGATGGGCCGGCTCGAACCGGGGTGGTACCACGACCTCACAGAAAACCAGAGTGAAGTAGAGGTTTACCTCTGCGTTTCGTTTGGTGAGTGCAGGTGGCCGGAGGCCCTTTTTACTGGAAATGAGGCATTCCATCTTAGTCCTCACGGGTGACAACGCATCTACATTTTGATTCGTAATAGAGGATAGATGTAGATGCCTATGGGCCGCAGCAACCACTTACCTGGACCGTGGACTGTGTGCTCGTTTGTCACCCTTATCCTATAAAAAAAAACTGTAATATCTAAATAACTGAATTTTATTAAGTTGAATGGGTTATTTGAACGCTATTAAGACATAAATAATTTTTAAATTTTTTATCTGTCTGTCTGTCCGGTCTAATGATCGGATAGGCTGAAAATATTGTGATGAAACTTCCAGACCTGATAAAGAGTAATGGCAGAAGTGATCCATATTTTATTCGAAAAACATGCATATTTTTTTTATGAAATCGAAAAACTAAAAAATTGCTTTTGATGATTATTTCTTCTATCGAAGGCATGAAAAATGTTTCGGACAAAACTTTTTTGGTTTGCAATTTTACGCAAAAGGTCCTTACGCTGTAAATAATATCAACCATTTATAGTAAGCTCCCTACACTCTTTTTTATATTTAAATTAAAAATGCTGTATAAATAAACCCAATACACACTAAATGACTGCTATACAAAGAACTGTTACGGGTCGTAACTTAATTGTCGTCAGACTAAATTAATTAATAAACTCATAGTAAGTATCAGATGTTTTTCGAGATTCCTTTAGTAATTTTCGAAAATCAGCTGTTGGAAAATTATTGTATGGGGCTATAAATAGCTATATATACTATTGTAATTTATCTTTGTTGAAAACATTACAATATAGTACGTGAGGGTAATATGGTCACTTTCTTATAACTCAAAAACTACAGCCTTGGTTGCGTAGATGGCTTTCTGTTACGATAGCTCTTCATCAGTCAATCAAATAATAAAGCATCAAAAGGGCGCTGCTTTATCTACGCCCTTAGTCGACGCCATTTTGAGGGTTGATATTATAGTAAACATTTTAGTCAATTTTAGTATTGTTAGTGTAGTTACTTTTTTTAAGTTGGTTTTTCAAAGCGTTCCTAATTATTGCCAAAGCTTGTCTGTCTTTTTTTTATAATATATTAGTTATAGTATACGACTCTGTGTTTTTGTCTCTGTCCTCCTCCTGGTTTTGGTTTTATAGGGCGACAAAGCTTAAGGTGACCATATTACCCTCACCTACCTTAATTGTTAATACATTTTTAAAAAGTCTTAAAAGACACTTCATACAATACTACCCATGTTTTGAATGCAGAATTGGTTACTATCACCGCGCTAGTACTGCTGCTTAAAATTAATTTAGTATTAATGATTTGGTTTTTATATTTTGGGAATGTATATTCTATCCATCATAACTTACTTTCTTTTTCTTTCTATTACTTTTTTCATTCATATTATATTCAAGCTCACCGTAATTCCAAGCAGCTTACTAAATTCTCTAATTTATCAGTGGCAAGTTTTATGTCCTCCGTGCCCACAGATTACAAGTCGAATAGCCGTGACCCTTAGGTAGGTCAGGTTATTTGCTTAGATTTATGCATAAATAAACCGTAATCGCACGCAAAATTTATCTCTCTAGATATTTACTGTGGTGTATGTAATGACTCAATTCCACATTTGATTGTCTTTGTCCTCTTAGGGTGATATCACATTTTACTGGAAACGAGGCATTCACACAACGCGTTCTGCATTTTGATTCTTAATCGAGGTCAGATGTAGATGACTATGGCACACAGTCCACCTAATGATAAGTGGATTTCTTGCGCATAGAAACCTAAATCATTCCTGGACTAAAAATCATAAAATGACAACACATTTTTCATCACAGTTGTCATCACTGAGGACTAAGAAGGAATGTTTCGGTACCAGTAAAGGGTCTCTGGTTCTCATCAACCAACAAACGAACACAGTAGTATAATGTTTCACGTTGCTATTAGAGCTGTTTCACGTTGGTATTAGAGAGCGTAATCATTCCCCGATAGTACCTTCGTATTCGAGCTGCAGACGTATCACGTATATCATACTTGACCTTTTTCATACTAAGTTGTCCATAGGAATCCGTGCAATATTTCTGTAGTACCTAAAACTTTTTGTTTGCGATTATATTATAATTATTATAAGAAGATCAATGCATTCAATGCAATAGTTCCTAAGCTTGTTGTGAGGCGTGCAACAGTGGGTTGTGGCATCTACTATTGCACGCTTCACAACGGGCGAGCGTGTGGAAGTGCTCTATTCTCGACACGCCGCTACGTGATGATTTTGCGATATAAAATTGTTAGTATGTCTCAATTTAGATACTAAATCAATATAAAATGGGTGTTTTGAAAACTACACATAGTAAATTATTAAGTCAGTGTATTTTTTTATTCATTTGTTTACTTAAATTTACAAAAAATGTAGTTAAAAGTTCTTAGTGCGCCAGTCAATAATTAGTCTGTGCACTTGTTTGTCTTCAGAAAAATATACGCAACGAAATGAAATAAATCTTTCTGAATAAGTTTCCATTTCTCCATAAGCTAATCCCTATTACTGGTTGTTGTCAAACTCATAGACGTTTAAAAATTTGTTTTAAATTTCATTTAACTTTGATGAACAAAATAAAAACGCTTATGAGGCGTGTATTTTTGGATTTTCCAAACTAATTTTGTTATTTTCTGTTGTTATTAGAAAGATTTTATTAGATGCTACTTCCGCCGATGATGCGTCCTTGTTTGTGACTTGCATCGTGATATCAGAACTTGATTTTTGATTAAAGAAAAATATAAAATATTAATATGTTTTACATTACATATGTATTATATCCGTTTTTCAATTTAAAAGTATTATCCACCACTTACCAGTCGGTGGCATATTACTCAAACACTATATTAAAATAATTTAAAAAGTTATATGTATTAGTCAATAAATTAAACCATTATTCTCTTTTATAATTTTGGCAGCACGAAACTCTATAAATCAACATCTGAAAGAAGTTACATTAATATAAATCTTACAAATTTATTAAATAAGATAATTGGTCAAACTGTAGTAAATGTCACTTGCAAAAGTAGTTTCCATTGACACACAACGTGAGCTCGGATATTCATAATATATATTCACGTAAAATACTCCCCAGACGAGGACTTCATCATAAGGCTTGTCGTGTTCCATTTTAAATAGTGTTTTGTATATTTATCCTCATTTTAATTGGTACAGCAAACACTAAAATGAGGATGTCGAAAGGTTCACAATTACACTACACAACTACAAATAAATAAAATGGGAATGTATGTTTGTAATGTCAAAGTTTGAAAGGTTCTCGAGTGGTAGCCCCGTACCGGTAGGCGAAGTGTAGGGCGACCCCCCACTAGATGGAGTGACCTTGGGGGAGGCCTATGTTCAGCAGTGGACTTGTGAAAGGCTCTAATGATGATGATGATGATGATGTCAAAGTAACAGCTTTTTACTGAATGTATATAAAAGTATATACGAGGTAATTATAAAAAAACAATTTTTGAAATTTTTGCCTGTCTGATGCACGTGTAAAGTTCGATTGACTTTGGCACCACTGAAATTATTATACAAAACTTTATGAGCTTTATTAGTATAAGCATAATATATAAATGTATAATGTAAGTGTATATGTACCATTGTTCGGCTATGATATAAAAGATCGAAGTATATATATATATATATATATATATATATATATATATATATATATATATATATATATATATATATCAGAAAAAGAATTTGGGATCCGCGCAAAAAATTAAAACCTATAAAATCCAATCGTAATAAATTCTACGCGGGCGAAGTCCCGGAGAACAGCTAGTTTTGAATGAGTATGTAATTTAAATATCATAAAATTAGACAAGTAACAAGGAAATAGTGCTTGTTACTTTCATTGTTCTTCTTTGTCTTTGTTTTTATTCTCAAGTTTACTGCTGGACATATTCCCAGAAAATATACAAAATTTGACCTGCTCAAAGTTCACAAACTTTATTAAAAAATGTTTGTATAAAAAGATTATTATTATATTAAGGAATTAATGGATGATAATAACTCCTGGGAATGAGGTGATCGACGGCTCGACCCGGGAAGGACCACGCTCTCACAGAATACCAGCGTAAAATAGCAGCTGAATTCTGCTATGTTCCGTATGGTGAATGTAGAGAACCGGAGACCCCTTTTACTGAAAACGAAGCTTTTTATCTTAGTCCTCACGGGTGACAACGCATCTGATTCGTAGTTGAGGATGGATGTAGATTTCTATGTGCCACAGCAACTACTTACCATCAGGTGAACTGTGTGCTCTTTTGTCACCCTTATCTTATAAAAAAATTCCCTTTGTGGCCTCTTACATAACATGTGAGGAAATGATATATCAACTGGTCTCTTACACCGCCCTCATACAACAGTTCACACTTTTAACTATAGCTTCTCTTTCTGAATTGGTATCTCTTAAAAAATGTACCGTCCTTTGCGTACCTATGGGGTTATTTTTCAAAGAGTAACTAAATTTTAAACTTAAGTTCAAATATATAAATAATAATATACCGTCATTCCAGTTTTTGAAAATATGAGTAAATAAGGTAAGTAAATATTTCATTTCAAATTATCTCAAATTGAATGTGATTTATGGGCAACAACTACGCGTAAGCACGCTTCTCTGTGTGCGATTCAATTCACAACGATTTTGCCGACCGATCGACCCTTACGGATGTGTGCGTGCGTAGTAAAATAATGCATTACCACGCATTTTGAATTTAAAAGATTAAAAGGACAGAATTTTTGAGTTTTTTATTAATTTTTCTGCATCATTTGCCTATATTACTTATTTTGAACCTTGTCTGCAAATTTGGTCGATTATTGCAAAATAACCCTGTATAAATTCTAGGCATAAACTGGTCATAAATATGAATAGATGAACTTCGCCTAGGTTAGAAAGAGCAGCTTTCGACAAAGATTAGGAGAGAATGTTTATTTAAAAAAAAAATCCTTCAACCATCCGATCAGACTAATAAAAATAATAAGAAATTAAAAAATTTGTTCAATCGACTTCAATATATTATATTATTAAGAATTTATATGAAAAATCGAAATTGTTAAATATCTTAATTATAACATCTATTTTAATGACAACCCGTAACAGTCGACGTTTAAGATTATTGTAGAAAATACATTTAAATGTTTGAGATATCTATCACAAATGTGACTTCGGGAATGGCCATACTTTCACAAAGTAGTAAAATTATATTAACTTTTATTGCGAAGATAATTTCCTCAATTTAGTAAGTTAAAGACACGATATAAAAGGGAGAGATGGGAAATGTGATAACTTTCTATATTTATATGAAAATTATACCTAAGGATTATGCGATTTAATATCTATGTATGCGAATATATTAAACGCCAATATATAAATACTCGTAGCAATGTAAGATAGTCGATCACCCCATTTCGTCTTATGGCTGTTGCAAAAGAAAAATATAGGAAACGTAAAAAGGTCTTAGTCTAGAAAAGTCTTTAAATCGCATTGTATATGTGTACGCATACTACCTTCTGGTAGTTGGCAAGACTTTTAAAATCAGAAAATGTCGCATATATGCCCCCATTAGTTACTCCTGATGGTCAGTTGGCGTTCGATGAGGCGATGGGGCAGCAGCATCTTATTGATAACAGCAATAGTACAATAAAAAAATGCGGTTGCCAACCCGCTCGCCAATTGTGGCAACTATGGCAATCCCCCCCCCATAATGGAAGTTACGAAGAAACGGCCCCCAGTCCCCGGCAGCCCCGCTATTCATGGCTACGGTCGCAACCATGGTAACTGCGGGGCAAGAGTGCTGGATGCGTAGTGGCATTGTATCCATTTCGTTTACGCTAGGCATAAAATAATCAGCCACGAGATGGGCGGAGTGAAGATTTAGATAGATTCTCCATTATATTAAATGGTCAGTCTCCGCAGAGTCGATTTCACCTAATGATACCTCGTTTTGAGGCGAAACACGTGTCGTACTATGGACGGTTGGAATTATTTTCTACTGTACTTATGAGGGGAGTTGTGGTGTTAGGATTAGTGATAACAGGGACATCACACAGACTACACGCTACTACTACGACTACACTAGGTTATGAATAATTTATTACTATTAATTATATTTATTTTGTATTTTGTAAAACTGAGGCAACATAGATGGAAAAATCGATCTTTAAACGATTTTCTCCGGATTTCATGTTCACAGCCATCTGAGAAATTATCGATTAAGTTGAAAGACGAGTGAAAAGATTTGGCTTTATTACGCGGATCCTGTGGTTACCATCTTTAATCCAGTCAATGTCCTGTGTACTAAATATATATAGTTCATTGCCATTGTCTTATTATTGTGCCTGAAAATCGGACACTCAAAATGGTAATAGACAAATTCTTGCAGATCTTCCCTACAACGGGAGAGACCTAAGACCAGCTCTTTCATTTCCAGACTGACGATATATATATATATGGGACCACACGAGAGGTACCAGCTTTCAAATAAAAAAATAATCATCCAAATCGGTTCACCCAGTAAAAAGTTAAGAGGTAACACACATAAAAAAACATACAGTCGAATTGAGTACCGTCTCCTTTTTGGAAGTCGGCAGAAAATAACATGCATAATTCCTCCCTCCCGTTTCCACCATCGTACGAGCAGGTGGTAGACGGATCTTCACCCCTTTGTTATCTATATTTCACGCATTTGAATCATTCGGCTTGCTTCGTCTTTCGTAGTGCGTGAAGCAATTAAGTGGAATAATATGCCAGCGTCTGTGTTTCCGTCCGGTTACAATCTGCCGTTTCATCTGTAAACCTGTGATTTGCCATCAAGGGCTTCATTACCCATTACCACCAGCTAGGATTGTATTCAAGCATTGGCTTATAATTAGTAACCAAATAACAGTATGGAAAAAATTGCTAAAAATATAAAACATTAAACAACAGGTCTAGAAAAGTCTTCAGTACTGACAACGGATCTGTAGCTTCCTTTGTTTAAAGTACTTTTTTTTAAATCTCTTTATTTTTTTTTAGTTTTTTGTCGATACGACATGCAAATCCCATCATACCTTATACTAATTACTGCTAACACTAAAGAATAAAATAAGAAAATATAATTGTGAGTACTAGTTAAATTACTAAATTAAAAGAAACTTATACGGAAGATGAGAAGATAATTGTTCCGTCGTAGTACCAAGCCGGAATAAATCTCTTGACATCCTTGATTTGGGGTTTGATAAAACCCTTTGCGCTAGACCGACATCCAAAAAATTTCCGTTACATTTTTTTCAGAACAGACTATCTATCTTGTTTGAAGTTGGCTGCAGGTGTTTGTGAAGGGTACGGTAGTAACCACTTACCATCCAGGAACAGTAAGTTCGTATATCACTTCAATTATATATAAAATATATAAAAAGGTTCAACGCTGTACCATGGAAATTAAGTTTACCTTGGCACATTGTGCACTCGTCCATATGAATGATTTCGAGAGGCGTAAGATAAGTGTGACATTATCGATCAATAATAATTTCCCACTCGACCGCGGTACCGTTACAAAAGAGACACATTGAAACGCTAATGAGATCGAAAATTCACTTACACGGTATGCACATGCATTGGCATTACATTTGATAAGGTTAGGTTCACACAGTCTTATAAACAGAAACACTAAGTCCTGAAGAATGAGAAACTTAGACGTGGTAGAGCCATGCTGCAGCTATATTAATTGTATACTTGTAGAACTAATGCGTCGGCTCGGCCGGGGAAGGACCACGCTCTCTCAGAATACCAGCGTAAAATAGCAGCTTAACGCTGCTGTGTTTCGTATGGTGAGTGTAGAGAACCGGAGACCGTTTTTACTGGAAAAGAGGCATTCCATCTTCTACTCACGGCTGACAACGCATCTGCATTTTGATACTCATACGAGGATAGATGTAGATGTCTATGGGCCACAGCAACCACTTACCATCAGGTGGACTATGTGCTCGCTTATCACCCTAATACAATTAAAAAAAATACATGCCTTTTTGTACACATTCTGATCTTTCACAATTGAGTGTAGAGCCCCATTTACTCTATTTCCTGCGTGTTTAATATTTCTATAAAAATATTAAGCAACGTTGTGTACTCATCTTTACAGAGAAAGTTAGCTTATTCATTATCACACTGAGACCCTTGATACAATTTCCGTCTGGCTCGTGTTCAAGCCAGACGATGCGAGCGAATTTATATTGGAACAGCTTTCGTAATTCATTCGAATTCTTTATCGAACGGTTTCGATAAAGAATCCAGTTTTAAAGGGTAGAGGTCGCAGAATTCGATGCCACTGTAAATACATTTATTCGATGGTAATTTATTACTTGACTCATTGCAGTTTTAGTAGTTCTATTAATAAGTAATTTCTAAGAATAATGAGCGTTGCGTACCAATTAATAAATATATACGTATAGCTATACTGTTTGTTACCGTGTAGTGACGGTGTAAGAATATCCACTACCCCATATCATCCCGTGGGTGTCGTAAGAAGTGACAGAGGGAAATAAATCAAGAGATGGACAGCAATGTCTTTCTAATAATCACTAAAAATAATAATTTAAAATTAAAAATTTTGTACAGCCGACTACAATATAAGTTATTTAAGAATAACTCAAAAACTATTGGTCTGACCTTGATCAAATTCATATGAGACCACACGAGAACTATCAGCTTTCATATAAAAAAAGAATCATCGAAATCGGTTCACCCAGTACAAAGTTATGAGGTAACACACATAAAAAAAACATACAGTCGAATTGAGTACCGTCTCCTTTTTGGAAGTTTTGGAAGCAGAAAAATAAACTACTTTTGCCAAACTGCTTGCCAAACGTGTCAATTATAGCAAATGTCTTCGCTGTGACGCAATCTATGGGGGAGGCCTATGTTCAGCAGTGGGCTTTTATAGGTTGTAACTATATTATGGCTGTAACAGGAATGGATCGAGTTGACTGACACTGAATACCTGCGCAATAATTCTGTGTTTCGTATGGTGAGTTGGGAGAAACGGAGACCCTTTTTATAGGCAACGAGACCGCCTAAGTCATCGAGGGTGATAACGCATGTCTATTTTATTTCTTATTACTTTATAGGTACTTAGTAAGCTGTATGTAAGTAGTCAGTTGGAGTGAATATTGTATTGTGACTTTGCTGATCTCTTGGTTATAGATGTTATTTTTTTATTCCGTGAAAGAAAACGTGAGAATTTACACGATTTCTGCTATTAGTTAGTTAAACGTGTCCACTGGTTGCAATGGCTCACCATCAGGTAGACTGTTGGCTCGTTTGTCGCTGTCATTATAAAAAAAGAACATTACTACATCGTCACCGTAATAAAATATTCATCGTTCATTACCAAACATCGTATGAGAGCGGCTGAACGCGACAAAACAATTTCTTGTCACTAGAAATAGCGGTTATTGATGTTCGAGGAAAATTCATTAGGTTGAAAATTAAGCCCATTAAACATTATTTATTACAGTTTTATTGAACATATTATGTGAAGAATACGACCTTGGACAAACTCCAGAAAATATTGATGAAGTGGAATGTATGTGTATGTATGTATGAGTATAATTACATAGCTTTTGTGTGTGTGTTTGTGTGTGAACACAGTGAATTTCATGCTAGTTTAAGTGTCATGTCCTGTTTTAATATAATGATCTGTTAAATGTGAACTTGTGAAATGAATGTAATAAAAAACATAATGGCATAATTTTTATGAAATATTAGTTAATTTATTAATTAATTATTATTAAAAAATATATTTTATTATATACAATATTAAAAACTATAATAAAAAAAACTAAATTTAGTAAACGAACTTAATTATCATACAGCCCTACTCCCCGCGGTATTGTGCCATGAAAGCTGGCTGCGTTTCTCCGCTGAATGGCTATGCATACTTAGCATTTGAGCTAGAAAAGAACCAGCCATCTTATTAAATAATAATTAATTAATAATAATAATAATTAATTATTCTTAACTAATTGTTAATTAATTATTATTGAATATTAAATGTGAATGTAATAAAGCATAATGGTATTATTGTTATGAAAAATCATTAAATAATCTATGTGTCATTATCATCGACCCAATTTCTATTCTTTACAATATGATCAATACGAGTAGAACACATACGGCGTTATTTAAATTAAGCATTATATTTAAATTATAATTAACGGTTAATTTTTCTTACTTCTTTTAGGTACATTGCACAGACATGTTTGTATGGATTAGTATAACAAACTAATGTTCCCCATTCAACTTATTAACAGTTCCTTATAAGAAAACGTGAAAATGTTGTACATATCGTAATCCAATCGTAGAATTAAGCAGATTGTAATCGTCCTGGGTATTTCATGATACGCCGTGCCTAATTTATTTAATACACAATATATAAATCTACACGACTTTAGGTTGCACCTTAACCTATTGTCGCTCATATTACTAGATAGTTTTCGTATGTTTAATGTGTTAACAGAAGTAAAATGTTAGAAGTAATCGGCCGAATCATGAAATGGCTACGTATCATGAAATGCACAGACCGATTACGATCTGTCCAGTTCTAACAATCGGACTAAAAATATATCCAAAAAAACATACATGAGTTGACGTCGACTTCAACCAAAAAGAACCTCATATAGTACAAATAATGGAAAGTAATAGTGTTATACGTCCCACTCCCACCGCTGGATACAAGCCTCCTCCCATTACTAGAACAGTTAACCGACCGCGACCCTCCAATGTGTTGTCCATAGAATACAATAATACATGCACAATATAGTATTCCATGGTGTTGGCGGACTTCACATGTCCTCCAAATACCTCAGACACTCAAGCTACCTCAGGATATTTTCTTCACCACCAAGTACGTGGTAAAGTCACACTTAAAATTTCCATTAAAAATTTTATAAAAGCCAGCGCCGAACCCGAGTTGCTTGCGTACTTTGAAATTTACGACAAGCACTTAGCACCAAGGCTCACCTCTTGCAATGGCGAATGACTACTAATAATAATTACTTTAAGTTATTTGTTATTAAACTTTTATAAACTTTTGACAGATGTCCCCAAAATAAACAGGTTTATAAAGAGGCATTAACGAAGACATATTATGTTTTTTTTTTCTATTTAATATAACGCTAATGATGTGATGCGCTATTCATGAGTAAAATAAGATCAGGTGAAAGTAGTCTTAAAGAAGATACCAAATATCGTAGTAGTGTCAGTAGGTTGAAATTTACTAAAACTGGCTGTTCCCTGCGATTTTACCCGCGTGTTATTTGGGTTTTTAATTATTTTATTGCGCAGAACCCTAATTCTTTTTCTAAAATAAAAGTAGCATAAGTTATTCCTTATGACATCAGCTATCTGCCAGTGGAAGTCCCGTCCAAATCGGCTGACCGTTTCGGAGATTAGCCGGAACACACAGACAGACAGACAAAGAGAAAGACAAAGAGAAAAGAGAAATTGTATTTTTTTTATAAGTACCGTATATATTTTCATATGTATTTAGTAAAAAGCTGTAATTTTGATATTAGAAACAGACACTTTAATTTTATTTATTTGTATTGATGTATGTAGATGAATATAATTTATTTTTCATAACCAAGTTAATGTAGGTATTATGCCAGAATTCTGGCTGATGAAAAATTAAAGTTAAAATGTGCTTTGTAAATATGCAGTATGAATACGCAGGTCAATACTTAATTAGGTATTGAATATAAATATTTTAACTTTAATTTTTTGACTAAAGTGGTGATAAGTTCTAACGACACGTACGGACTCGTAAATTTGAATAATATATATATATTTATACAGACTTGATCCAAAATAAAATCAATAGTAACTGAGTGAAAGAGACTGTAGCTAAAAATATTTCTGTCCTAATACTATATGATTAATTCAACAGTATTAAAATACAATCATATTTTAAGAAAAAACACTTAAAAACAGCACGACAAAATTAATAACGCTAAAACTATGATTAATTTATTTTGTTCCTTTTTAAAAAACAAACTTCGTAAAGATAACGTTATTAACGTCATTAAAAATATTATAATGTCTATTAAAGTTAACGTAAAACGAAACTGTCCCATCTGTCATTCATTCAAATTTAGAATGTGTTGTTCGATTTGACAGGCCACATCATGACGGCTGCTGCTCTGGAGCGAGCGAATGCTTAATCGTCCCGATCATCACCGGCCATTCAAATGAACTTATGAATAAACATTGTTCATTTCGCTTGACAACCAAGCTGACAGTTACAAGTGACTTGATTGATGGCCGATTAATGTTATAAGCACTCCTTTTAGGATGTGCAGAACAGTGTGCTAATACAGTCAATCTATTAAAAACTCCTTTGTATTTTTGAAGTGAAACTTTTTTATTGACATAGTGGAGGAATTTAGTACGATATTAAACAAAAACGTCACGTTTTCTTATATTGTATCACCGCAGGGGCTGAAAGAGCCAAGAGCATACTATTATTTAACCTACTTATGTGAAATGTAAATTAAAAGAAGAATGATATGTCACAAATAAGTTTCACTTCGTATGTGTGTACATAAATACAAGCACAATTTTTTTTTAAATAAGTTTAAATTAAGCAAATTATTTTCCACATCGCTCATATTCATTTTTAATAGAATAAGTTTCACAAACAAGCATACAGTCCACCTGATGGTAAGTGGTTGCTGTAGCCCATAAACATCTACATCTTTCTTCGATTACGAATCAAAATGCAGATGCATTGTCACCCATGGGGACTACGATGGAATGCCTCGTTTCCAGTAAAAAGGGTCTCCAGTTCTCTACACTCACAATACGAAACACAGCAGCATTATGCTGCTATTTTATGCTGGTATTCTGTAGTGAGATCGTGGTCCTTCCCAGACGAGCCGACCCATTCGTGCTGCAACTTTACAATTAATATAGCTGCAACTTGGCTCTACCATGTAGATATATTCATATTTTTTTATTTGTATTTTTGTTTCTATATTTTTCAAAGCATTCTTTATAATTTTATTGTTGCATTTATTTTCCACATCGCCCATATTCATTTCCTTTAGTTTTATGCAGTTGATGTTTTAGAATAGTTATAGTATTTGTATAAACAGAATATTATCTATATAAATTTAAAATATAGCATCTGCTGATAGACCTGATAAATAAACAAGTGGTAAAAATAAAAATTGTACAACCGACTTCAATATAAATAATATGAGAACATCATCAATGTAGTTGAAGTCACTTAAATACGAATTATTATCGATAACCCAAAAACTGATTCAGGTCAGATCTTAATCAAATTTATGAGGGCCCACATGAGAAGCACTAGCTTTCAAATAAAAAAAAAATCATCAAAATCAGTTCACGGTAGAAAAAAGTTTTGAGGTAACACACTTAAAAAATACAGTCGAATTAAGAAACTCCTCCTGTTTTTAAAATCAGTTGAAAATTCCCGTGTGCATGTGTTTGTAATTCTTGTCCGCCTAAACGGGATGACCCATTATAATGAAATTTTTATGGGGTACTTACATGGTCCCATATAAATTTGATAAATATCTGACCAGTATTTTTTTAAGTTATCCTGATGTTCCCATTGTATTTATATTGAATTTGGTTGTACAAAAATTTTAATTTTATTACTTGTATAAAGAAAGATATTTCATTGTGCTGACGGGGATCAAGCCCAGGTTGCTCACGTACTGTATGCAGCTAAACTAATAAAAAATTGTGCTTGAAATCAATTAAAGGTGTAATAATAATAAAATGGCAATAATTTACGAAAAGAAAATCACAATCGATGTTAAGCCTATAAGCCCCGGTCGAGATTTTCCTCTTTACGCTGTGAGTCAGCAGGAATGCATTAAATTGCATATCACGTAATTGTTTTACGACACGCACGCAAATATTACAATGGTACACGTCATGAATCGTTTTAGAAGCAGAAACTAGTACATTAATTTAAATCAAAACACATACAAACGCAATCATCAACAACTTTCTCTCTTTTCCCAGCCTGCTATTAGAACACACAAACGCTTCGCTAATAAATATAACTTTTTTTTTAAATAAGTATACATAATAGCATGTCTTATTTTATAATTGGAACAAAGTGCCTCGCACGGTACGAATTAGGCGGAGGGGGGCTACGCGAGAAAAGCGTGAGATTTTTCCGCCATCACCCTCTTTCTACAGTGCGAGCGAGATGGAATAATATCCACCTCCCTCGCACTTTTTCTTATTTTGCCACAAAATAAACATATTATTTTAAACGACGCTTCATTTTAAATAGACTGTACTGTAACCTAGTAATTTATTTATTTGTATTTGTTAATCATTAATATAATACGTTTAAATAATATACCACGATAGGAACTACGTTCCAACCGAGTATTCAACGACACTCGCGCATGTTTTTTTAATTTATTTTATTTGTTTTAGCCGATAGACACCTTCATCTATCATCGATGAAGAAACAAAATTCAGACGTTTTGTCAACTCTAGGAACTAAAATGGAATGGCTTGTTACGAAAATAATTATAACTTTAATCAAAAAGTAAACACCGACTTCAAATCGCTACAAAAGATGTTATTTGCAACCCTTAGAGGAAACCTTTTTTCTCCAAATCACATTTATATAGCACCACTCTTGAAGTATACCTTTAAGTTCACAATACGAAATTACAACACCATTAAGCTGCTATTATATACTGCTGCTGTTGCAGACATAAAATATAAAAAAAATATAACATTATTATATATTATTACCGTTACAGTCTATTAAAGTCCACTGCTGAACAGGCCTCCCCAATAGATTGTCTCATAGGGTGAATATTTGCCACAGTTGTCACGCTGGACAAGTGGTTTGGTGACTACAGTTTTTTTGGTTTTAGTCGTTATTAAGAAGACGCTACTACTCATATCCTGATTTGTTTCCCTCTGTAGCCTCTTACACTCACGGGATGATATGAGGTAGTGGATATTCTTACACCGCCACTACAAGGTTCACTCCAAGCACTGCCGCGTGGCTCTACCACTTTAACAGTGGTAGAGCCACGCGGCAGTTTTTGCTGTCGCACGGATGGGCCGGCTCGAACCGGGGTGGTACCACGACCTCACAGAAAACCAGCGTGAAGTAGCGATTTACCTCTGCGTTTCACTTGGTGAGTGCAGGTGGCCGGAGGCCCTTTTTACTGGAAATGAGGCATTCCATCTTAGTCCTCACGGGTGGCAAAGCATCTGCATTTTGATTCGCAAACGAGGATAGATGTAGATGTCTATGGGCCGCAGCAACCACTTACCATCAGGTGGACTGTGTGCTCGTTTGTCAGCCTTATCCTATAAAAAAAAAGCATACAACTGCAAGACTTCAAGACACAGTAAGTTCATTCTGCGTAGATCGGACCAAAATTAATAATTTAAAAAAAAACTGAAGTTACTCCGGGTTAACTCTGAAATCGGGACCTCAATCACTCCAGTCCCCCGTGACCATGGGTGCTGTAAAGTACCCAAAACGTCGGGAATCAAAAAAAGAAAATTAATTAAACGCGATAGAATCCGTAAAATTAGTTTTATTCAATGTGTAGTGTTCGCTATAAATATAAGAAATCATTATACAAGGTTCATAATTATATAATATTAATATAACACAAATAAAACGTTTACAATAACTAAAAACTGCCGCGTAACATGATGTAATGTCGCTCCATTCGACGCCCCATTTAACTGAATGGCAATAAAATTTATGTACTGGGAAAACAATTTATTACTTTGGCTATATTACAATAAGTTTAAAATCTGTGGAATGTATGCAAGCTGAGCCAAAAACATTTGCACAACGTCCGTTCTTTTCAGCCGACTTCAAAAGTAGGAAGAGGTTCTCATTTCGACTGTACTATGCTACTTATTATTTTCTAGCAACACGCCCTGGCTTCACATGGGTACATTTATTTTACCAATTTATTGTTTCACAAAAATAAAGTTTCAAGTTTTTTTCTTTTAATAAAATACAGTCTAGATAATTCTTGGCATTGCTGTCTATCTGTTCGTGAATTATAATTAAAATTGGTTCAGTCACTACGAAGATATTCCCGGACTGACAAAAATTTTAAAAATTATTTCTTATGTCTTAATGGCATGCAAATAATCCCCTCAGTTCAATAAAAGACAGTTGTTTCGATATTACAGACAGGCACTTCAATTTCTTTATTTGTGTTACTAGCAGTTCTTGGCGACTTCCCCGCGTGTAATTTAGGGTATTAACTTTTTTGCGCGAAACCCTAATATTTCTGTAAGTTAAAAGGAGCCTGTTTTACTCCTTATAACATTAACTATCTGCCAGTGAAAGTCTCGTCAAAATCATTCCAGAGATTTCGGAGATTAGCTGGAACAAACAGAGAGGACGTAGTACAGAGAAAAAGTAAGTACCGTACATACTTTTATAATATGTATTTAGTAAACAGCTGTTATTTTGCCTAACAAGTATACACTTAAAATTTATTTATATATATACTAGCTCATGTTATAGTATATATATTTCATACATAGTTCTGCCCATACCGACGACCCTCTGTCCTATTGAAAAATCCTTAAATTCGCAATAAAAAAATTTGTGGGTCATTTATCGGGATAAAAACTATCCTATCTCTCAAGTTGGACCAAAATGCACATAATGTGCAGAATTTCATTGAAATCAGTTCAGTAGTTTAGGAGTCCATCGCGAGCAATCAACGTGACACGTGATTTTTATATATAAACTAGCTGACCAGGCAGACGTTGTTCTGCCCTTTCCGAATAACCATTTGCTTTCCCAAAAAAACTCCTGAAATTAGCAATAAAAAAATTGAGGGTCACTTATCGGGATAAAAACTATCCTATCTCTCAAGTTAGACCAAACTGCACATAGTCTGCAAAATTTTTTTGAAATCGGTTCTATCTGTTGAATACTTACAGCAACATGTGATGGTTATACTACTAAATTGTAGCTTATATTAAACGTTTGTATTTTTAACATAGCGCCATCTATTAAA
Organism: Parnassius glacialis; assembly: GCA_033319125.1. Classification (NCBI taxonomy): domain Eukaryota; kingdom Metazoa; phylum Arthropoda; class Insecta; order Lepidoptera; family Papilionidae; genus Parnassius; species Parnassius glacialis. The sequence goes on from JAVANC010000021.1 coordinate 6,101,805, forward strand.
TATTTACTCAATCCAGTCAAAAGATATCGTCATCTGACAGAATCGTTTGGAGCTAACAGATAATTGTGACTGTCAAATAATAGACAAATAATTTTCAATAAAATAATATTATATTGCGACTATAAATTGAGATGTAAGCTATCCTATCTTTTAAGTTGGACCAAACTGCACATTGACCAAAAATTTCATTGAAATCAGTTCAGTAGTTTAGGAGTCCATCGCGGACAAACAACGTGACACGTACTTTTTATATATAAAGATATATTTATATATATATATATATATATATATATATAGATAGATATAAATATATCTTGACGGATTTTGACCCAGGAGAAACTCTCATTTTGTATATTTTATTCATGATTAAAAAATAAAAACGAATAAAAATATAAGAACATCTTAACATTTCCTAAATTAAAATAAGCCTTTTCATTTGATATAAGTTTTATTTTATTACATTCATTTTGATTAAATAATATCATTTTTATAGGAGTCGGGGCAAACGAGCATACGGCTCTCCTGATTTTAAGTGAAAAAGTCAAGGAAAGTGCAGGTGCATTGCCGGTATTTTAAAAAGAAATAAGCTCTTTTCTTGAAGGTCACTAAGTCGTATCGGTCCGGAAAAATCGCCGGTGGTAAGCTATTCCACAGAGAGGTCGTACGCGGATGAAACATACAGAGGTGGCCCGCCAAGCATACAGATAGTATCGGGAGTTTTGCCGCGATGTGTGTTCATGAAATTTGGCGGCTGGGATTAATCCGAACAATTCTTGAGAGCATTCCCAGTGGTAAATGCGAAAGAAGATGCAAAAGAATGCAACATCTCTTCGCAGCGCCAGTGAATAAAGCCGATCGGAAAGGATTCAGTCGTCGAAAGATTTAAGCCGCTCTGCGCTGTATGCGGTCAAGTGGCCGAACCTGCGCCTTGTACAGCTGCAGGCGGTGTGCCGGCATGAAATAATGTCCCGCTTTACTGAGCACGTCAAGCTTTTAGAGTCCAATTTGGCCTTCTATTCCAAGTGACCACGATATGTCGACGCCGAGGATTCCGACACTGGCTGAGGCAACAAGGGAAGTCACTTGAAACTGAGGAGATACGGCAATGGGGTTTTTTAGCGGTAAACGCGCAAACTTGTGTCTTCTGAGCATTAAACTGGACTAGACATAGTCGCCCCAAATTTTAGACTTGGTTCAGCAAAGACTTGACTACAGACCCAAGTTTGTTCCGATACTTTCGTTTCGTTTGTTACGGACGTCTTCCCGAGAAGTATTGGCATGGCCGGTGTATAGAGCATCACCAGTGCTGTCATCCGCATAGCAATGAATGTTACCAGTTAGCAACATATCATTGATATGCAGATGAAACAGCGTTGGTGATAGCAAGCAGCCTTGTGGAACACCAGCGTTAATAGGCTTGTAGTCGGAGCATGCACCTATATCCGTTGCACAATTTCTCGGATAACCCACAGGAAGGGAGCTTCGAAAGAAGCGCTTTAGGCCAAACCCGATAGAAGGCCTTCGCAATGTCCAAACTAACGGCCAATGCCTCCCCATTTGACTCTACTACCTCCGCCTATCTATGAGTTAAGTAGACCAGACGATCACCAGCTAATCGACCCCGACGAAAATCGTATTGGCAGTTACTAATCAGCTGGTGATCTTCAAGGTACCGCATGAGCTGGCAGTATATAATAGATTCCATTATTTTGGAGAACAAGGAGGCGATGACGATAGGCCTGTAGTTAGACGGGTCTGAATGGCCGCCTTTTTTAGGGATCGGGTGGACAAAAGCCGTCTTCCATGATTTCGGGACTACGCCTTGGGAGTAGGAGTACGCCGGAAAAGACGCGTTAGAACCGGTGCCAACTCTGGGGTCACATGTCCTCAGCACAATTGGGGGATTGAAAGAAATTCAGTTCAAATTGTTCTTGTCAGGACTACTCGACTTGTGCACCACAGAGAAGGGAATAAAAAGTTCCATACCCTGAAGTACCATATCAGCAACAGAATTAGCAACAACTTTGGGATCGTCAGGTGACAAGCAAACCCGCCCCCAAGGGTAAGATGCAAAGAAAAACCGCATCCCATCCCAATCGGCTGACCTATAGTGCCAGACACGGCGGCAGCCTACAGAAACTAAGCGCGATTTCAGCGTGAGTGGCCCCACAGTCCGAGGATCCAAGAAGGGCGTCGACAGAGACCTGATATCCGGATGAGAGGTCAGCAGAAGCTCCATCAGGGAAGGTGCATGATCCTCCACATTTTGAGTCCACGTAGGCGTAGTAACCAGTTGTGTTAGACCATATGCCAAGGCAAAATCATGAACAGATCTCCCCGCATGATTGGTTAAACGTGGACCGAGCCATTCGGCGTGGTGGGCGTTAAAATAACCGAGGACCAGGATATCTGCGGATGGTACCTGTTGTGGCAAGGAATCTGTAGCCATTTGGACGTGGTCGATGAGTCGGTCTGTTTTGGCATTACCGCTATGTGATCTATAGAGGCACTCGAAAACGCGCGGATGGTCGTCGCTGTCTAAGCAACGGATGGACAGCTTCAAACCAAGACTGCCGAGACGTCGAGAACAGATGCCCTCTCTGAAGTATACGCAAACTCCAGTCCGAGGCACAAAGGAGTGTTCCAATTTGTACAAATGCTAGGAGAGATACAAAGCATCAGACGGAGAGGACACCTGCGTCTCGGTCAGAAAGAGCAAGCCCCTCTTCGCTGTCTCAAGATGGAAGTGGACGGCGTTTAGGTTCGAGTGAAGTCCCCTGATGTTGGCAGAAATTCACGAATAGCGTGACAGGAGTCGCCTCGGTCTTGTTGCTCAGTTTGCCCCGAGCAGTTGTGGTATTGAGCGGAATTGTGACCCCCCCCCCCTACCCCGGATTACGCGGGACAGCCTGAGCACCCACGCTCAGGAGTGGAGTAGCTTGGTCGTGGATGTTCAGCGAGGGATTCTGCAGGGGTGGTGGTACCCTCCTGGAGCAGTATTTCGTTTGATGAATTGGGCCACCTGCACTCACCAGAAGACGAAACGCAGAAGCAGAGCTTCCACTTCACGCTGATATTCTGTGAGGTAGTGGTACCAACCCGACTCGAGCGGGCTCATACGTGCAACAGCAAGAGCTACCGCGTGGCTCTGCCATCGTTAAACTCTCAACATTTCCTTAAATATATAATCCTTTTCATTTAATATAAGTTTCACACGGTTCAATTATGGAATATCTGTAAAGGTAAAACGTTCAAATGTCAATTTGAATTTGTATGATTTTTTTATCGAGCCAAATCGCGTTTTCACATTTGTCCATATCTTAAATTTTCATAAAACGATTATAGTTTTATGCAATAATAACATTTAAGTAGATTTACAGAGGTTAAACAGTGTGAAATACTGTAACATGTTAATTTTGGTGGTAAAGTAATGAAAATCAGCTTTCGAATTCGCGAGACAGTGGTGCTACGTTAAATCAAACCTATGACGAACGTGAATAAAAAATGTTTTGAAACACATTCGAGTTAGGAAATCCATCAGCCGAAATTTTACATATCAATTCTCGTCAAGCCTCCTTCCCGACCTTTATAAATCATTTTTGAAGAAAATGTTTACACCTACGTAGAGACACTCTACCTCACCGGTATCCGATACAACACTTATGCGACTAAATTGGAGATACAATTTCGAAGACATTGGATCACAGCACATCTTAATAAGAAAAAATATTTTTATACAAATATTGAACTAAGTCATGAATTCTAAATTTAAAAACTAAGCCTTTTAACTTAGTTGTCTGGCATTTTAATCAACTATCCAGACGGTTGTCTATAATAATATGCACTGCGTTCTCATGCCGTGATGCGCTACATCATTCAGCCAAATAATGCACTCTAATAACGGATATAGGTCGAATAATTATTTATAAAACACTTCATATGCATACAGGAAATCGAAGTAATGTGATAATATTTGCGTTAAACAGAACTCAGACTTTAACCATATGCTAGGTAGAAGGTACTTTATTCCTAATAACTTAACTTAATTTAACGTTACTAATTTTCTTCTGAGTAGTCCGTCTGTGTAGACAAAGAAACAGTGCTTTTTTATAAGGGTGACAAACGAGCACACAGTAGGTGGTTGCTACGGCCCATAGACATCTACATCTATCCTCGATTACGAATCAAAATGCAGATGCGTTGTCAACCATGAGGACTACGATGGAATCCCTCGTTTCCAGTAAAAGGGTGTCTGGCTCTCTACACTCACCATACGAAACACAGCAGTGTTAAGTTGCTATTTTGCGCTGGTATTCTGTGAGAGTGTGGTCCTTTCCTGGTCGAGCCGACCCATTCGTGCTACAACTAAACTACTAATATAGCTGCAGCATGGCTCTACCACGTAAAGCCATTCTGCAGCTATAAAGTTATAAAGAGCTAGTGTGATTAGAGGCCGTGAGACATTCTCATCTTAGTTATTAGAGGTCACAAGGCATCAGTAGCATTTTTTATTTGAAGTTGGCTGCAGGTGTCTGTGGAAGGGAGTAAGCTGCCAAACATCATCAAAAAAGAAAACATTTCCTCTGCCCGAAAGGCACAAGACTCTCACAGTAAAAGATGCCTTTAATGATAAAAGTCAGGCGAGAGTGAAGTGTAGTTGACGGCTCCGTGGCGCAATGGCTTAGCAATGAGTTGCTGCGCTGGGGGCCGCGGGTTCGAACCCGTACGGAACAAGTATTTGTATGGCCTACAAATAATTGTTCCGGGTCTGGATGTTTGTCCTCCTGCAATTTATGTTTGTAAACTGCCTCTACGATACAGGAGATAATCCTAATGTGGCGGTAACGTTTTATTTCAACAAAAGAAAAAAGAATTAAAGAAATATATTGCAAGCCCAGAACAGTTTTCGCAAGAAGCATTGTGATTCTCGGCCATATTAAAACAAATTGGACGATCCGCCACACGGCACACTTATAGTTATTACTTAAGTAGGTCTATACAAAAAGATTTCGTCGAAATGCAAGTTCTAAATTTTTTAAGGGCCCACGTTAAATTTCACCTCATAGGTGTGAGACGTGCCAAGCGTGGAGATTAGTCGCAACATAACCTACATACTACAATCGAATCTCTTGGTGTAAGTATGGGCAGTCTACTTAATGATGGCCTGATTTGTTTGCAACATTTTTATACTATTTGGAATCATAGCTTTTGGTAAAATAGCAGCAACCAATCATTCTAATTCTAGATTGTATATGCATTTATGCGTACAAATTTATGTAATCTGTCTTATATACATCCTTTTAGAAACAGTGGATTAATTTAAGATTTATAAACCTTGAAACATAGAGATATGGTAAAATTTGGAACCGCTAGTATCGAATCCATTATATCAACTACCAATGTGGACCAAACAAAATTTAATTACTATAATAGTAATTATGTTATAATAAGCACTAGAGATAGTAAACGGCTTGTCTTAGACCATAAACTAAAAACTTCAGTCTATCAGAAAGGTTGTTACTGTATGTGTGTAAAAATATTTAATAAAATTCCAAAGCAGTTCAAACACGGCTCTATGATTCTCATGACCAAAAAGTTACGTGAATGGCTAATAAAAAAATGTTATTATAGTGTTAAGGAATTTTAAAATGATATAATATGCATGTTGACATAATTATGACAGACTTAATTGCTGTGTATCACTGCGTATCACTATTTTATCAGACCTTTATTTTTGATTGAATGTATCTAAATTTTAATTATGATATTGACATAGTAAATTATGACATTTTGAATTATATAACTTACATTTAATAACTTGACATTTTAGAATCGACTACCACCTATATTATTTGGTAATTTAAAAAAATGCCGTATCTCATGGTTAAATAGGTCTTTAAGCAACTTATTTTTTTTGTAAAAACCTATCACCTTATTTATGGCAATTAAAGAAATTTGAATTTGAATTTGAATATAAATTTGTTAAAAAATAACAAATGTATGGAAATATGTAATAACAGGAGAAATTATATATTCATAAGTAAAACAAATCTTTTAAGTTAGTGTATATACTATTTTATAAATATTATAAATAGCATCCCAAGTTACAAAGTGGAATTTTGGCGTACAAGCTATTTACAAAGCTCTTATTGCAAATTTACGAACACCGCAGAATAGCTACTTCAATAAGCTGGACTTTAATACTGAACGACCGTTTTATGTGTTTTAGATTGCTGTTTTCACGGCTTAGCAATGACACGTAAATAGAACATTTCTATTTGCTATAGTTAATAAACTAAGGAAATAAATTCCATAGATTTAAATGCAAATAATTGTATATGCAATAGTCCAATTAAAATAAGTGATCAACCTCGGAATGAGAGATAATAAGCTGAATTTTCGTATATACCTTCATTTTGGCGTTCTAAAAGTTGTTTCCCCCATATATCTAAATTAGCAAGCAGACTTAGTTCTGCAGCATATGCTGTAAGAAAGATTAGAAGTCTCACAGACTTTGAGACAGCTAGATTAGTGTATTTTAGTTACTTTCATAGCGTAATGTCTTATGGAATTTTGCTATGGGGTAATGCGACTGATATTGAAGCTATATTTGTTTTGCAAAAGAGAGCCGTTCGGGCGATTTATAACCTAATTTGTAAAGAGTCCCTCAGACAAAAATTTAAAGAAATAAACATATTAACTTTGGCATCGCAATATATTTATGAAAATCTAATGTATGTACATAAAAACATAAATAGCTTTAATAAGAATAAGGATGTGCATTCTTTAAACACTAGGAACAAACATAAGCTTGTAATACCAGTTACTAGACTCCACAGAATCAGTAATTCATTTATGGGGCAATGTATACGCTTCTACAACAAAATCCCAGAACATATTCAAAGTTTATCAATAAAGAAGTTTAAAAGTTTTATTAAAGAAAAACTGTACAAAAAGGGTTATTATAATATCAAGGAATACATGAATGAAAATAACCCCTGGGAATAAGGTGATCGCCACCATGCTGGTTCTATTAAAAATCATTTAAAAATTGTATAAATGAAATTATTGTTAAGTGAAATATGTTTGAAAAAAAAGTCCCGCTGGGTTTCTTGCTGGTTCTTCCCAGGACAGAGGTATTTTCCGAACCAGTGGTAAATAAATAAAAAATGACTTTCAATAAGAATTATGTAATAATCAATATTGAATAAAAAATTATTCTATTCTATTCTATTCTGTTCTAAGTCTCATAAAATCTGGTGTCTTCTCATAAGTTATTCAAAATCAAATGTGAAAAAAAAAACAGTTTTTCGCGATTATCTCGGTTTCTATTGCTCCAATGATGTTAAGATCAATTATAAAAATTATAGAGCATAAAATTTAATAACAATACAAACACAACTTATCCTTGATAAAACTTATTATATATATATATATATATATATATATATATATATATATATATATATATATGTGTGTGTGTGTGTGTGTGTGTGTGTGTGTGTGTGTGTGTGTGTGTGTGTGTGTGTGTGTGTGTGTGTGTGTGTGTATTTAAAAATTAAATGAAACATCGTAAGACCAAGGGTACATTAGGTTGGACTTATTTCCATGTATCATTCTCTGCCAGTTAAACCCGACTTTTACTACACGATTACATTATTAAGTGGCGAAGCTTGCGAAGTCACTTATTGATTTCACGATGTCTGTCCGTCTGTCCGTCTGTCCGTTTGTCCGTCTGTCCGTCCGTCTGTCCGTCTGTCCCACGATTATCTCGAGAACGGTTTCGAATTTTCATATTCTGTTTTCAGCAATCGATTACTGATCACCCAGGCATCTGAACCTCCTATTTTGAAACTGATTGCTCAACGGCAACCGTTAGAAACCGCGACAAAGCTGATTGCTTCGCCACTTTGCTATGCTGTTAGCTTGCTAGGTTTATTTTTCTTTACAAAGTAGTGAGATAGCGTAGAAAGATATTAAAGATTAGAAGATTGTTAAAGTTACATTATTACCTCGGTCGCAGATTACGAAAACTTGAATTAAGATTTTTTATAGGATATGGTGACAAACGAGCACACAGTCTACCTGATGGTAAGTGGTGACCCATAGTCATCCACATTTATCCTCAGTAAAGAATCAAAATTGACAGCTCCGTGGTGTAGAGGCTTAACAATAAGTTGTTGCGCTGGGGGCCGCGGGTTCGAATCCCGTAAGGAACAAGTATTTGTATGGCCTACAAATAATTATTCCGGGTCTGGATGTTTGTTCTCGAGCAATTTATGTTTGTAAACTGCCTCAACGATACAGGAGAAAATCCTAGTGTGGGGGTAACGTTTTTTAAACAAAAAAAAAATGCAGATGTGTTGTCACCCCTGAGGACTAAGATGGAATGCCTCTTTCCGTTAAAAAGGGTCTCCGGTCCTCTAAACTCACCATACAAAATACAGCAGTATTAAGCTGCTATTTTATGCTGCCGCTATGTAAAAGTGGAAACAAGTCAATTTGTGGTAGAGTTATGGAGTCAATAAACACATATAAGCCATAACTTAACCATGAACGGAATTCAACGTCAATATCTCTGTGCAGAGAAATAGATATATTGAGCAATAACATTTTTAATTTTAAGTCAATACTCAACTCTAGTCATCTTAAAAGATAAAATTCTACTTTTTTATATATTCGTATTATAAATTATATAAGTTTATTATAATTATATTATTTCATCATCATACACAATTATAAATTGCTTATAAATAGGTAAAATTGGATCGCCTACGGTGCACGCCGTGGTGACACATTTAGTTTTTAACCCTAGAATAGAAATATTGTAACAAATAATGTATGTCTTCTTGGTTATTTTTAATATAATAAATGAGTAAATAAATATCGTCCTCTGGGTGACGTGCGTGGCGACTAAGGAAAATACCAGTGTGAAACACCGAAGCCTAAATCACGCTATAAAAGTTCTGAAGTTAACGCGTTATATATAGAACAGCTCCGAAATAACACACTGAGCGTTGGCCGCTCCGCAGGCTGAACACCATAGATAATATACTATACTGAACACCTTGCCCAGCGGGAGATCTCCCGATCTCTCTTTTCCTTCCATGGCCATACCAGAACTATCTTATGACCAGCGATAGATGTCAGTATTGCCATCTCGTTAACCTCAGTCGTAAAATACCCAGAACAAGTAAAGAATGCGAGTACTCTGGTACTGCATCCGACCAGCCTACCAAGCGTGACGATTAAAGCAAATCCTTCTCTGCGATGTTATAGGCCCATGTTTCAGCAATGAACATGTGGAGCTTTATGGACAGATGAAGAAGACTAAGAAGAATATAACCACATCGAAGACCAAGACGTCTGTTACTGCAAACGTCCATCCGCCTGCCAATTGTAATTGGTTAAAGCCTTTTTTTTATTGAATAAACCTAGCAAGCTAACAGCATAGCAAAGTGGCGAAGCAATCAGCTTTGTAGCGGTTTCTAACGGTTGCCGTTGAGCAATCAGTTTCAAAATAGGAGGTTCAGATGCCTAGGTGATCAGTAATCGATTGCTGAAAACAGAATTTGAAAATTCGAAACCGTTCTCGAGATAATCGTGGGACAGACGGACAGACGGACGGACAGACGGACAGACGGACAGACGGACAGACGGACAGACGGACAGACGGACAGACATCGTGAAATCAATAAGTGATTTCGCAAGGTTCGCCACTTAATAAGGGTGACAAACGAGCACATAGTTCACTTGATGGTAAGTGGATGCTGTGGCCCATAGACACCTACACTTATTATCGATTAAGAATCAAAATGCAGATGCATTGCTACCCCTGAGCATTAAGAGGAATGCCTCGTTTCCAGTAAAAAAGGTCCCGGTTCCTCTACACTCACCATATGAAACACAGCAGCATTAAGCTTTACGTTGGTATTCTGTGAGAGCACAAGATTTTTTGGCTTACTCCTGGTAAAAAAGTTACTAGTAACGTTAGAAGCATTACTAGTATTTAAAAAAAATCTTGTGTACTAATTAACACGCTCTGTCGAACAGTGGATTATAATGGGCTGATATATTGTAACAAGAAAATAATTTAGTCTGCCGTAATATAGTCAGCAATGGTGATCATTCAATCGACCAGCTTGTGACCTTATTCGATTACATATACTTATTTGTAGTGCTAGTGCACGACTTCATTCCGGTATCTAGGGTAACTAGACCGATTTTAAATAATAATGCCATCAACAATGAAGTAAGCCCGCAATAAACAGCGTCACTAACCGCGAGGTTAAATATATAGCTAGCAGTGGATTTCGGTGACTAACTGCGTACGTGACCCGATTTAACACGTCGCCCAACCTCATAGTAAATCTTCAGAGAACTGAAGGTAAAAAATCGATTAAATTAAAAAACGTTTGCATTGATACGAATAATTTATTTCATAATAAAAGTATGACGTAATACTTGTACCCGAATTTTACGCATATTTGCCTTCCGACAACTTTAATTTATTGTAAGGCCACTCAAGAGAGCAAATAGCGTACTACACATTTAATAATTTAAAATTAAAAATTTTGTACAGCCGACTTCAATATAAGCGACTTCAATATAGGTTATTTAATCAATAACCATCGGTCTGACCTTGATCAAATTCATATGGGACCACACGAGAACTATCAGCTTTCATATAAAAAAAGAATCATCGAAATCGGTTCGCCCAGTACAAAGTTATGAGGTAACACACATAAAAAAAACATACACTCGAATTGAGTACCGTCTGCTTTTTGGAAGTCGGCAGAAAAGACATATTCTTTGGGAAATTCGATTTTTTTTTTTACCGGAGTTACATATAACATATAGTTTGTCGGGTAATTAATAATCGTTTTAGACCTAAATATTTCGAAGATATGTTAAGTTCGCCAACACGAATTGAGGCAGCGCGGTGGACACTTCCTTGCCCTAAAACCCTCTCAGAAAGGACAGGAGGCCTGTGTCTAGCTGTAGAACGAATATAGCCTTTAACATTTTAGACCTTAAGGAGCATCTAGACTGTCTTTTTTCTGTGCGCTCGTCCCTTTTTTATTGACGAACTGGAAAACGAGCATTTAATTAACGAGGAGTGAACACTGCCACCCATGACTAAGTACTACCTAAGGATTAGCAGGAGCGTTGTTAGCGTTCGAAGAAGGAGTAGGCTCTTTTCTTGAAATCTCTTTCGAGTTTCTCCTTGGAGATCCATCTTCATTCGTAGATTATATATATATATATATATATATATATATATATATATATATATATATAGAGAGAGAGAGAGAGAGAGAGAGAGAGAGAGAGAGAGAAAGAAAGTAATGAAAAGTGTTTAATTTATTTTTCTAATTATTTATTATATTTTAGATTGTGCATAGAAACCTTTTTATACAAGTGAGAGGGAGAAAAAAAATCACACTGCATAAATAGAAGCTTGATGCTACTGTGTTTTGTATGGTGAGAGTAAAAAACCGAAGATCATTTTTACTGGAAACGAGGCTTAGTCTTCTTAGGGGTGACTATGTGTATTTTGATACTTAATCTATATAAATAAGAGGTTTGCAGTTGTGCGCGCATCACGGAAAAAATACTGGATAGATTTTAAATAGGTTTTCTAAGTTTTATGTCTTTGACACATGGCCTTTATCTAAAAAAAAATATTGCGATATCTTCATTTAATATAAAGTTAATAAAATTTTAAGAAAGAACGATATTTATAAGCACTACGTGTTCAGTGGTGTGTGTAAGCAACGCGGACGAAGTCGCGGGTATCAGCTAGTCGAGAATAATGTATGTAAATGTCTATGGGCCACGGCATCCACTGACCATCAGGTGGACTGTGCGCTCGTTTGTCACCCTGATTCCATAAAAAACATCATGCGTAGTCTTTGACATCTATCTTCAATTGTGAATGAGGGCATCCACGAATTTTTCTGCCACCAGGGCGGCGCCACTTTCGAGTGAGGTAAAATATTTGACAGATTTCATAGCGGGGACGATAATTTCTTAGGAAAATGTAATCTTTAAGGTTTCTTTCTGTATTATTACTTATATTTTATATTAATTACATTAGAAAGGAATAAACCAAACTATAAATATAACTAAAAGACGACTTTAAAAAAAAAGGAGTTATAATGTGCACAAAATTAAAAATCAAACCACTGACGCATTGTGTTATATATTAATATAATACTCTAGACAATGATAAACTATTATTTAAAACTAATTTCTCGATTAAATGACACTGTGTAACAAAAAAACTTTACCTCAGTCGCTAGTAGCGACATCTGGTGAGTGGAAGATTATTAGCCCTCATTGAAATGCACGATGCATTAGATTTATAGATTATTGCATACCTTAAGCGAAAGCGCAAGGTAATGTTCTACTATCGCCTAAAAATTAAAATTCCAACATTTTATCGAATAAAATCGTATCTAGCTATCATATTATACATATAAATGATATAAAAAGCACATTGTTAGAAAGATAAATGATTGTTGAACTTATTAATAATTTTTTTAAATCGATTAATTGCTATTTTTAAATAAAAAAAGGGTTTTAGTGGCTTATGGTGTGGATTTATCATGTCCCTGTGGCTTGTAAACACTATAACTTTTGAAAATATCAATTGTTTAACTCAATCTATTTTTTAATCTCTTCATCTATCATGTGGGAAGCCACTGAATGTAAATGACAGTGTAACTTTGTTTTGTTTAGCTATAATTAATTTTTTTCGGCTCCAAAATGGCGAAATTTTCGTTGATTTCGTTGCCTCGTATATAAATTGTTTCTGTAAATGGGGATCTACAGCCACAGAGTAGTTTAGTTCACAGAGTACCTTTGTATTAAGTTTAGTTCGGCTTCAGTCGCCGTCGTGAGTGGACATTGTTTCGGTTGTTTTCAGCGGCTCAAAAAGATCGCTGTACAAATACACAATATTCGAATAACCAAATTTCTTAAATACTTGATTATAATAATAATAAGAGATTTTTTTATTACAATATTTAAAAGCACAGAATAAATAATAGTAGTACGTACTAAAAGTAAGTAGTATAATTTATTTTTGTCATGGGTGACATTTTCATGCTTTTCGAGGGTGTCGAAACCGATAGGGTTGTCGAAATGTAAATCCAAGATGGCGGCCGCAATAGGTATCAATTTTTTCATCATGGGTGTCCTTTTCATGGTTTTCGAGGGTGCTGAAGCCGATAGTGCTGTCGAAATGTAAATCCAAAGTGGAGGCTGCAATAGGTATAGAATTTTTCATCATAGGTGTCATTTTCATGGTTTTCGAGGGTGTTGAAACCGATAGTACTGTCGAAATGTAAATCCAAGATGGCGGCTGAATTAGGTACCAATTTATCCATCATGGGTGTCATTTTCATGGTTTTCGAGGGTGTTGAAGCCGATAGTGCTGTCAAAATGTAAATCAAAGATGGCGGCTGCAAAATATATCAATTTTTTCATCTTGGGTGTCATTTTCATGGTTTTCGAGGGTGTTGAATCCGATAGTGCTGTCGAAATGTAAATCCAAGATGGCGGCTGCAATAGGTATCAATTTTTTCATCATGGGTGTCATTTTCATGGTTTTCGAGAGTTGAAGCCGATAGGGTTGTCGAAATGTAAATCCAAGGTGGCGGCTGCAATGGGTATCAATTTTTTCATCATGGGTGTCATTTTCATGGGTTTCGAGGATGTTGAAGCCGATAGTCCTGTCGAAATGTAAATCCAAGATGGCGGCTGAAGTAGGTACCAATTTTTTCATCATGGGTGTCATTTTCATGGTTTTCGAGGGTGTTGAAGCCGATAGTGCTATCGAAATGTAAATCCAAGATGGCGGCTGCAATAGATATAAATTTTTTCATCATTGGTGTCATTTTCATGGTTTTCGGGGGTGCTGATGCCGATAGTGCTGTCGAAATGTAAATCCAAGGTGACGGCTGCAGTAGATATCAAGTTTTTCATCTTGGGTGTCATTTTCATGGTTTTCGAGGGTGTTGAATCCGATAGTGCTGTCGAAATGTAAATCCAAGATGGCGGCTGAAGTTGGTACCAATTTTTTCATCTCGGGTGTCATTTTCATGATTTTCAAGAGTGTTGAAGCCGATAGTGCTGTCAAAATGTAAATCCAAGATGGCGGCTGCAATAGGTATAAATTTTTTTCATCATGGGTGTCATTTTCATGGTTTTCGAGGGTGTTGAAGACGATAGTGCTGTCGAAATGTATTTAAACTACTTTAATAATTCCGTATAATCATGTTATACGTAATTTTTTTAATGCGCTTAAGGTATGCCCAATTGGATTTACCAATATATATTTACTTTTATGGACTAAAGTGCAATGCCTCGTTACTAGCAAAATTGTCTCTGGTTTCGTCAATATAACTGTGTGAAACCTAATGTGAAACAAAGCAACATAATGCTTACATTTTCTAGCAGCATTTGACGTTGGTATTCTCGGCGAGTGTTTCTTTCTCGGTCGAGTCAGCAGCGTGACTTTAGAACGTAAAACTAAGTGTATTAGCGCTCTGCAGCAGTGTTTCTGCAGAAACACTAACTACGTTTTAGTAATTTCAGTTAGCGTGAAACAATCTACGTTAAGTTAGGTCCGGGATGCCGAGCTACATAAATAAATAATTACACTTTGCAAGTCGATCGGTAGACGCATTACATTCGTGTTTATTTATAGAAGGAACGTGCGCTTTATTTTGGACGTTAAGGTATGGATTCGTTGAATTTCGCCGGTTACGAAATGGTGGGTTTTACACGTTAACTTTGTTAGAGAAAGTGAACTTCGCGATACTATTATGCAGTTCAAATATTATCAGTGGTATATTTTATAAGTGGCAGAGCCATGTTACACCTACATTTTGGTTGTAGCACGAATTGGTCGCCTCGATCCGCAAAGGGCCATGCTCGCATAGAATACCAATAGACCAATACCATGAGGGGGATCCATCTTAGCCGTCAGGGTTGACAACACATCTGAATTTTGATTCTAACCGAGAATAGATGTAGTAGATGTAGATGTCTATGGGCTACAGTATCCACTTACCATCAGGTGGACTATGTGTTCATATCTCACCCTTATACTATAAAAAATCTACTTTTTAGCTTCTGAACTGTCACTGACAGCAGTACGCGATTTCATTTTTTTTTGTTTTATAAAACTGAAGTGGCTACCACCAGCCCATGCACACCTGCAGCTAACATCAAAATCGATAGTTACAGATAGGCTTGGGCAAAAAATATCGATATATACATAGTCGATATTTTAAATCGCAGTATATCGATTTATCGATATATATTTTAGAGTATCGAATTCGTATCAATTTCGATATATTTTAAAATGTAGTATTAATGATAAAACATGTAAAACAAAAGGAGGTACAAAAGTATTCATGTGTGGTTGGTTGTCGTTTTTGTTTTTCGTTGTCTAGCCGTCAGTAATATAGAATTTTGGACCTTATCTTTACATCATGCAAATGATGACGATATATCGATATATCGATATTTATCACGCGATATATATCGATACTGTTTTAAAATATCGATTCGATATGTATCGATATATTTTTCCCTTGCCCATCCCTAGCTACAGATGCGTTGTTGCCTCTGTGGACGTAGAATGCCTTACAGCCGGTGATTATACTGGCTCTCTACACCTTTAAGTTCGGAACACAGTAGTGCTGGCACCTACCAGACGGATTCTGTGCAGAAATGGAGTCCTACTACCTAGTGAACGTCATTTATTTATTTTGAAATGGAGCTTATTTATTTATTTATTTCAGGCAGACCCCATATGAGTTTTTGACAAATTAAAATTATAGCTAGGGTTATTAAAAATACATACATATCTACAAAAAAAAACAGAAAAATTCAAACAGTTGTAAGATAGATCCACACAACAACATATACACTGTTATGCTGCTGTGTGGACCCGCACCTACGCTTGTAGAAGTGGCAAGTCCCACCAATCAACGAATACCCCAAGGATACTGTTGGTGCTGTTCCGCAAACGGGACCGCGCGGAGGCACACCGCCTCCAACTATCGCGGTGAAGCCGTCAATACGTTCTACTAAAAAGTTAGTAGTCCGCCTGATGGTAATTGGATACTGTATCCCGCAGATATCAACAACCTTTTCCGATCAAGAAACAGAAAGCGTGCTTTATCATCCCTGAGGACTACAATGGAATGGCTCTTTACCAGTAAAAATGGTTTCCGATAAAATATCTTACGCTATATACGTAACACAGTAGTCTTATTTATTATACTATTTTACGATGGTGATGATGATAATGATGATGATGATGAGGTTAATAAATTAAATATTAAAATAAGGAGTAAGTTGTATTCTAGTGTGTTAAGCAACCATATTAGACGTAATAGATTTCATAGACGTAATCTGATAAAAACATTTGTCTAAAGAAAGACCGTATGCAAATCGACGCTCGCTAATGGCTATTCTCCGCTTGATATTTCGTAAAAAACGTATATTTTATTCAAAGCGCGTGAGTGCGTTTGTACCGATTTATTTACACTTACGTTACTAAGGACATCTTATAACAATGCGTAGTATGATTGTTTATTTCTTATATGGTTTTTTAACCTAATTATCAGACTTTTGTACGCACGAATGGGTCGGCTTGACCGGGACAGGACTACGCTCTCATAGAATACCAGCTTAAAATAACAGAAAATGTTGCTATGTTTCGTATCGCGATTGTAAGAGAACCGGAGACT
This sequence comes from Parnassius glacialis, assembly GCA_033319125.1. Taxonomy (NCBI): domain Eukaryota; kingdom Metazoa; phylum Arthropoda; class Insecta; order Lepidoptera; family Papilionidae; genus Parnassius; species Parnassius glacialis. The sequence continues at coordinate 6,118,577 of JAVANC010000021.1, forward strand.
CTTTTATTACTGGACTAGGTTCCAGGCATTCCATCTTAGTCTCACAGGTGACAACGTATCTGCATTTTGAATCTATATTGAGGAAAAATGTAGATCTCTATGGGTCACAGCATTCACTTACTGTATTAGATGAATTGTGTGCTATATATATTGAGATGTATATTCATCCAATGGAATAAAAATTTTTTTTATTGCTGTTTATATAGCTCTTTCTACACTAACAAAAGTTAGTTGGTAGAGATTGCCAATATGACTGTCGACGGAGTTTGACAACAAAAAGCAACTGCAGCCCAGGCCTGATAATACCTATGAAAAATTGACGAAATCATCATTCCCTATGATGTCCTCTGTTTACTCCTCCAAAAGTGGACCGATTTAATTTATTTTTGTGAATCAATAGTGGCTATGTTTGTATTATCATCATATGTGGTCAGCTTCTCTTACAGATTAATCGGACTTAGGGCTTATAAAAATGGGAGGGGGAGATTATTTATTTTGGTGTAACGCTGTGTAAGCCACGTTGCCCCAAAATCGATAATCTAGGGGTGGGATAAATTGTGTTCAGTGACCACATTATCGTTACATTAACATCAACATCAAATACTCCTTGATGCCGCCGAAAAACACATCATTACAGCTGTGGCCGGTGGAAGGAAAAGGGGAGATCTCCCGCTGGGCAAGGTGATCGATTCCGGGAGCGGCCAACACTCCGAGTGGTAGTTTTTTTGCGCCCAGGAGCAATGAAAAGGGCTACCCTCCGAGAAGCGGGGGAGGGAGGTGGTGAATGCATACCACGACAGCCGGCTGCGTGGTTATGTGGGACTCACTGCGAAACTTAAGTGCCTACCCACTAAACACCACCTGTGAGACTGGCATTGGCTTGTGTGGCCTTTCTGCCGAATCGGAAGCGATCCCCTTTAGGGAAAAGGGGGCGCAGGGCGAGTAGTAGTTCGGAGCTATTCTATATATACTGCTTTTACTTCGCGACTCTGATAGCGCGATTTAGGTTTCGATGTATTTTCGCTTGTGGTGCGACGACAGCGCCGCCACACAGCCCTTAAGTCCACTGCTGATAAAAGCCTTAAAACAATGCCACAAAATGTGTTCCACAGCCACGTGTGTGCCAAATAAACATATTTCTTTTTTATGTGTGCATAAAAAAGAAATATGTTTATTTGGCATACACGTTATTAAAGATAAAAAAACCTGGTAAGACAAAAAAAAATAATAATTTTCATCTAAATAAAAATATTTTAAAAAAATTACTTAATATGCAAAAAAATGCTCCTCACTTAGCTTTAAGTCACGATTTGAAGATAGACATCAATTAGAAACGCTGAGTTTCAATAGAGCCAGGAGTGTGAGTTCAACGACAAACGACAGAACATGGACTTCCTGCATGTCTTACCAGGTGGTCTTATCTTTTTTTTATAGAATAAACGTGACAAACGAGCACACAGTTCCACCTGATGGTAAGTGGATGCTGTGGCTCATAGACATCTACCACCATCCTCAATAAGGAATCAACATGCAGATGCGCTGCCACCCGTGAGGACTAAGATGGAATGCCTCTTTACCAGTAAAAAGGGTCTCCGGTTCTCTACACTCACCATACGAAACACAGCAGCGTTACGCTGCTATTTTACGCTGGTATTCTGTAAGAGCGGGGTCCTTCCCCGGTCGAGTCGACCCATTCGTTCTACAACTATACTACTACAACTATCAACTATACTCTAGTGAGAGATCGCTGTATTATCATCATCATCATCATCACGAGCCTGCGGCAGTCCACTGCTGGACAAAGGTCTATCCCAAGGCGTGCCACTTGTATATTTTTGTTTTTAATTTCATGTTCGTGAAATTTGTTTGCTGGATATCTAATAACAGCGGTATAACTGAGCTATTATCATTTTGTAAGGTTCCTAGTTTTCCACACAAATAAATAAATTTGAAGTGTCTGTTTGTAATCTTAAAACAACATCTTTTTACTAAATGCATATGAAAGTATATACGGTACTAATAACAAAAACAAATTTTAAAATTTTTGTCTGTCAGAGTACGCGAACAACCCGGGTTCGATCCCCGCCGGCACCAATAAAATTGTTAATTGTAATTTTAAGTGCTGATTTACTACGTGCTCAGTGGTGAAGGAAGACATCGTGAGGAAACCTGCATGTCTGAGAAATAAGAAAAATATTTCGAAGACGTGAAATTCGCCAACACGCATTGGGACAGCGCGGCGGACACTTCGTTGCCCTGAACCCTTTCAGAAATGTGGGGAGGCGAGAGTGGGGCGTATAAAGGCTTTAACTTTAATTTTTTCATCTAGTTTTGTATGAACTAAACGCATATCAGATACCCTCAAAGGTGAAACTAGATAACCAAGAAAATATTTCGTTAGTAAGTACATAATCATTGTCTTCATCTGTCGATCACAATTTTGTTTTGTACACTAATAAAGCTTATCATTTCGTATATATGTGTGTAGTGCTTTTAAATTCGTTCGACTGAGATTACGTCACCGTTGTAGGTCAGGGCCCACGTAGGCAGTAGTTTCTGTGGCATCCAGTTACGCCTCGACTTCGACCAGTTATTATTGTATCGGAATAAATTGTTCTTAATTACCACAGATGCCGGTTATTATCAACTATTAAGATTTTCTCAGTGAAAGTTCATTAATAAGCGTGAACTTTTGGAAATACCAACTTACATTCTAAAAGATCACGATTCTTAATGAAAGTTTATAAAATAAAGTAATAGGTATAATATTGACATTTTCAGTTGAATATTGGTTAAAGTTATTTATCCCGGTCAGAGTGATAATTCGACGAGAACGCCCAGCTACTATCTTTTTGTATAGTTTAAGATCTAAATTACACAACGATGGGAGCGATGACGTGACATATAGGCGATGTGACATTTTAACAGTGGTAGAGCCACGCGGCAGCTTTTGCTGTCGCACGGATGGGCCGGCTCGAACCGGGGTGGTACCACGACCTCACAGAATACCAGCGTGAAGTAGAGGTTTACCTCTGCGTTTCGCTTGGTGAGTGCAGGTGGCCGGAGGCCCTTTTTGCTGGAAATGAGGCATTCCATCTTGGTCCTCATGGGTGACAACGCATCCACATTTTGATTTGTAATAGAGGATAGATGTAGATGGCTATGGGCCGCAGCAACCACTTACCATCAGGTGGACTGTGTGCTCGTTTGCCACCCATATTCCATAAAAAAAAAAATGTGGTTGTTTCCGTGACTTCTGAGCTTGTGAGAACCCCGTTAACACAAGAGTGCACATGCTAGTCATAAAAGGCGGTAGATAGGAAACACGGAAATGGACTTTTCAGTACTTCTATCTATACAAATAATTAAAATTGGAGTGTCTGTTTGTAATGTCAAAATTACAGCTTTTTACTAAATGCATAATGAAAGTATATACGGTACTTATAACAAAAATACAATTTTTAAAATTTTTGTCTATCTGTCTCTCTGTTTGTTCCGGCTAATCTCTGACACAGCTGGACCAATTTTGATGGGACTTTCACTGGCAGATGGCTGATTTCGTAAGGAGTAACTGAGGCTACTGATATTTTAGAAAAATAACTAGGGTCCCGTGAAAAAAATTAAAGTCCTAAATTACACGCGAGCAAAGTCGCGGGGAACAGCTAGTTAGTTAATAATCACCGAATCTAATAAACGTTAGGCGGTAGTGCAAAGTGGCGTGAAGTAATATTTTTAATTTTTCATCTTTTGGAAGCTGCTCCTTCTCATTTTTAAAAAGGTACAGAGCAGCTTAGATAAGCCGTTGCATTTTGCAGTGGTACCAATTGGTAGGACTCGATTTCTCCCGTTCCGTCCCTTCAGATAGGCACCACTCTTTTACATATTTGTGCCGCCAAATAGCAGTGCTTGCACTGTTGTGTTCTGGTCTCAAGATTATAGAGAGCCAGCATGATTACAGGCTGTAATCCATTCCGACAAGACCTCAAAGCTGACAACGCATCTGTAGCCTATTTGGTTTGAAGGTTACCGCAGATTTTTCAACGTGGTAGAGCCATGCTGCAGCTATATTAGTACAGTACGTGCTACAACTAGTGTAGCTACAACTACACTAGTTGTAGCCCGAATGTGTCGGCTCGACCGGGGAAGGACCACGCTCTCACAGAATACCAGCGTAAAATAGCAGTTTCACACTACTGTGTTTCGTATGGTGAGTGTAGAGAATCGGAGACACTTTTTACTGGAAAAGAGGCATTCCAACTTAGTCCTCACGGGTGATAACGCATCTGCATTTTGATTCGCAAACGAGGATAAATGTAGGTGTCTATGGGTCACAGCGACCACTTACCATCGAGTGGACTGTGTGCTCGTTTGTCACGCTATTCCTATAAAAAATAAGTAGGTGTCCATGGACTTTTTTTATTTCGATCCAGTGGTAATTAAACAATAGAGTGACTTGCAATAAATAGCATTTATAATCTATATTGAATAAAAAAAGTTTCTGTTTCTTCTGACTCATTAAAATATATAAGAAAAAGGAATAAAATATAAAAGATATTTTTTATATTCTTTAGACAATAGTTAATAATACCCTAAGCGAAAATAAAAAAATACGTTTTTATTTATATTATTTTTAATGATTGAAAAGTATTCGAAATAAAGATTTTTCAAACATAACATGCATAAAAATTCATAACCCCGAAAATATTAACTTTATCGTAAAAAGTCATTAGACCATTTTTATTTATAATTTATCAAAAAATATTAAAAAAATATCCCGTTTGAAAATAACAAATCCTTGCAATTGAAAAACAATATGGCACCAAGTTGCCTGCCCCATGGCAACATGCATTTATGTCATCCGTAGGACAATTTGAAGAGAATCGCATAAAAAAATTGAAGTGGAATAGTTACTCATGCGCCGATTCTTCCTGTACTATTTCCTAGACGTGAAATCCTCACAACGTTTTTTTCACAATTTTTGTATGAGCAAGGATCTAACATAGACAATATTATAATTACTTACTACATGAAATTGGTACAGATTATGGCATAAAACCTATTAAGGTACACTGCTTAATATAGCCCTCTCCGATAAATTGCCTAATGGGGGGTGGGGGGTGGGGGAGATACTTGCCATAGTTGCCACGCTTGGTTAGCGGGTTGAAAACCGCAGTTCTTTTATTTTTAGTCGTTATTAGGAAGACACTACTGCCCATCTGATTTGTTTTCTTCTATCGCCTCATTCGACACCTACGGGATGATATGGGATAGTAGATATTCTTACACCGCCAGTACACAGTAAACATAATCAACATCATATTGATCACCTTTTCTAAGTCCATTGCTAAAGAATAGATGTGTTTCCGTCCATTGTATAGCAAAGTCATTAATAGTATTGAATAAAAAACTCAACTTACATAATGAAACAACAACAATTAGACATGAAATCATCTTAAAATGTCTAATTTTATCGATGTAAACAGACGGCCATGGCCCGCCCATCGCGGTAACGGGCGTCTCATCGTGAAAATTGTTTTTTTTTTTACTATTCTAAGCCAGTGTTTTACTACTATCCCACCTGGTAATGCTAAAATGCTAAAGCGAAGTTTACTTTGCAAAGTAAATATACACTGTTTGAAACATAGCAACACGGTTCAATAATTAATTAAAAAAATATTTCAGTTCTTGTCACGCATGTGTACGCTAATCCAAAAACTGATGATTCACTGGGAAAGTTTTGTCGTACATTCAGTTCTCGCCTCGCCTCGCCTCGTCTCGCTTCGCCTCGTCTCGTCTCGTAGCGTCTCGCCTCACACCGTCTCGTTTCGCAGTTAAAAACAGCATTAAGGTGATTTTCCAGTCTGACATTTCAGTGAATTATGTGTTTAACGTTTTTAGTATAAAATAATTAAAAATTAAAAATTTTGTACAGCCGACTTCAATATAAGTGACTTCAATATAGGTTATTTAAGAATAACTCAATAACCATTGGTCTGACCTTGATCAAATTCATATGGGACCACACGAGAACTATCAGCTTTCATATAAAAAAAGAATCATCGAAATCGGTTCGCCCAGTACAAAGTTATGAGGTAACACACATAAAAAAAAAAAACATACACCCGAATTGAGTACCGTCTCCTTTTTGGAAGTCGGCAGAAAAATACAGATATTTACACCCGATTGATAATTTTTATAGGATAGGGTGACAAAGGAGCCTGAGCCAATCCACCTGATGGTGGACCTACAGACGTCTACATCTATCCTCAATAAAGAATCGAAATGAAGATGTGTTGTCACCCGTGAGGACTAAGAGGAAATGCCTCTTTTCTGCCGACTTCCAAAAATGAGACGGTACTCAATTCGACTGTATGTTTTTTAATGTGTGTTACCTCATAACTTTGTACTGGGGGAACCGATTTCGATGATTCTTTTTTTATATGAAAGCTGATAGTTCCCGTGTGGTCCCATATGTTAATTTGACCAAGGTCAGACCAATAGTTTTTGAGTTATTCTTAAATAACTTATATTGAAGTCGGCTGTACAACATTTTTAAATTTAAATTATTTATCCAGTTAAAAGGGTCTCCAGTTCTCTACACTCAGTACACGAAACACAGCAGTGTTAAGCTGCTATTTTACGCTGCTATTCCGTGAGAGCGTGGTTCTTCCCCAGTCGAGCCGACCCATTCGTGCTACAACTATACTATTAGTGTCTATAAGGCACTTATCATTATAATTCCTGTCCTTTTATATAGCACAGAGCCATGGTGCCTTTACAAATCAGACAAAGAAGCTTGACTCTTTCCACCTAAGGTGTCTAAGAACTCTATTAAGGATCAAGCGGTACTAAAAAGAGACAAACATACACATCTATAGGATTTCGCCTGCGAGTGAATGAAGTAGTACCTATATTATGATAAATTAGTCGTGTCGTGTCGTGTGTCACCTGGCGTCTATTTTACGTCCCACCTCGAGAATCAATCAAATTTTGTTCAATAAAATGACTTTATCTATAAAATGAACTAGATGGGGCCAGTGCAAAGCAATTTTACTCAAAATAAAATATTCTTTTGATTTATTACACAAATTTAGGTTCTACATGTTTAAAATTAAGGATGGTAATATTTATTTGCTATATAATTAAACTTTTATCTTATATTTTATGCCGCAATTGTGGTTGCCAATTATTATATTAAGTAAATCATTTGCTGTGAAATTTATATTATGTATATTAAGAAAAAAGTTTCTCGAGTGGCAGCCTCATACCGGCGGACGAAGTGTAGGGCGTCCCCCCACTAGATGGAGTGACGACCTGGTAAGATATGCAGGAAGTCGATGGATGCAGGTGGCTCAGGACCGTGCTTTGTGGCATTCTTTGGGGGAGGCCTATGTTCAGCAGTGGACTTATGTAGGGCTGTAATGATGATGATGATATTTATATTTCATTTCATTTGAAATTTTCACTTCTACCGCGTGGGAACTGCATACATGTGTTTTTTATTTGTAGTATTAGGTTGCAGTTGTCTATGGGTTGCACTGCTTGCATTCAATTCGATTAAGAATCAAAATGCAGATGTGCTGTCACCCCTGAGGACCAAGATGAAATGCCTCGTTTTCGGTAAAAAGGGTATCCGGATGTCTAAACTCACCATACGAAACACAACAGTATTCATCTGCTATTTTACGCTGGTATTCTGTGAGAGCGTGGTGCTTCCTTGATCGAGCCGACCCATCCATGCGATAACTATAAAATAGCTGCCACATTACTATACCACATAAAATACGCTTCTCGTAGTAGTCTCTTACAAATACCCATGGGGCAGAATCGAGTAATGGATTCTTTTACGCCGCTATCTAAAAGCATCGTAACTGTCATGGCCGCCATTTATTCTTGTCTTTTAATCAAACTTATAACGTACTTACAATTACAATATTTAATTACTTTACATTGTAATATGTAAATACATAATTTATTCATATATATAAATAAAAGTGACGTGTCTGTCTGTAATATTAAAATAACTGGCTTCTATTACGCACAGTGAGTTATTAGCATGCTAATAAGTCATAAATAACCATTTTTAAAATGTTTGTTTCTTTATATCTGGGCTAATAACAATCGGAATGGCTGGATCGATTGTGAGGAAACTTTACGAGCAGATAGACTCCAGGAGGCAATCTAGGCCCGGACGCAATCTATCAAAAGAAACTTGAGGATTTTTCTTAAAAACGATAAATTTATAAAATAAATGATCTTCGATTATAATTTTAATTAATTAATAATATAAAATCCAAATTATGCCACGCCGCAGACCCTATCCAGGCGAAGCCGGGGTGGACACTAGTTATATTATTAGCGTGCAAATTCTAATTTTAAACGACAAGTTTATGGTTCAGAATTATGGTCTGCCATTTTGTCCTGCTTCATAAATACAGCTATTATAATATAAATATTGTATAAATCTGTTTATAAAATGCGCCTGCATCGTGCTTCATTATTATTTTACAGGCACTTATCATTTAATGGTTTGGAACGAGTTATATTGAATGCGATATAAACAAGATTATAAAATATTCCCTATATCAGAAAATGTATGTCAGGGTGTGCGATTGGTTGTCAAGCGGTGACATACTGTTATTTTACGCTATTTTGTAAAAAGCTTTTTTTCTATAAATATTAAAGTGCTAGAAACCATAAACTTGTCGTCGGAATTGTTGCCTCAAAGTAACAATTTGCACGCGTATATAATTATGGAATAACATAAAAATGTTTTGTAGAATCGATTGTTTCAGGTAATAAGGGTCATTAAAAGACGTGTACATAATGCACTCGTATCTTATTGATATCTTAATGCACACGCACATAATTGTACTGCATGCTTATAGAAAATCTGGGACAGTTCTATACATGTTAGAGTCATGCTGCAATGCAGCTTTATCACTAGTATAGTTGTAGCACAAATGGATCGACTCGTCCTGGGAAGGACGACGCTCTCACAGAATACCAGCGTAAAATAGCAGCTTAACGCTGCTGTGTTTCGTATGGTGAGTGTAGAGAACCAAAAACCTCTTTTTCTGGAAACGAGGCATTCTATCTTAGTCCTCACGGGTGACAACGCATCTGGATTTTGATTCATAGTTGAGGATGGATGTAGATGTCTATGGGCCACAGCAACTACCTACCATCAAGTGGACACACAGTCCTTGTCATGCTCGCTTGTCATCCTTATCATATAAAAAAAGTTCGGAAATAAGAAATAAAAGAAAAAAAAAACTTTATCCATACATAAAATACATGGACAATAAATACAATATTCTAATGGTAATTTAACATACAACATGTTAAGATGATTCAATCAGATGTATTTTTTTTTATTTAAAGCGGTTGTTTTTCTAAATAAATAAATAAATTACAGTCGAATTTCGACCAATACGCGAGTACTAGTTAAAATTGAAACGCAGCTGTTCCTACTAGCAAACGATTCCCAGCAGAGTTACATAACAGCACCGCTGATAGCGGTGCGATTCGATCGACCAGTATTACGAATGAACTGGCAGTTCACCTGATGGTAAGTGCCTACTGCAACACGTGACACCTGCAACCAGTTTCAAAATAAGCAGGTCACAGATACATTATCGTGCTTTACAGCCTGTAATTACATTAGAGTTTAGAAATCATACAACAATATTGTTATGATATTTTTGATGCCTCTCCTTGCCTAGCGAGATTTCTTAATACAAACGGAAATGTTTATTACTTATTTATAGTAAGTATTATTACAAAAATTAAAACACGTATAATGGATACCTTAAAAACTTTTTCTAAAAATTAGAATATTACTATAACTCATAAATTAATAGTCTATATTTCACAATTGCTGGGCTCTAAAGGTCTTCTCCCAATTCTGAAAGAGTTGGATTAATTAATCCGCTGCGCTGTTTCACTTTACATGTTTTATAAATATTTTATTCCTCTATCATATCATCGTATCATTATAACATTATCACTATAAGATAACCTATGTCTTGGATAGGATGCAATGATGATGAACAGTGTGACTTAAGGGACCTATTTCATAAGCGATAGACATCTATATTTATCAATCTAGTTCTCTCGATTGTTCTTTACACCGACAAAACGAGACACGGGAGAGTAACTAAGCTTAGAGCCGCGGTAGCTCAGGGAATAAACGCTCGCTGTAAATTATACAGTATGTGAGCAACTCGGGTTCGATCCCCGCCGGCACCAATAAAATTTATTTCTGATGATTTAAGTGCTGATTTATCGTGTGCTCGGTGGTGACATAAAACATCGTGGGAAATCTCCATGTTTGATAAATGAAAAAAATATTTTGAAGACATGTGAAGTAGGTACGCCAATATGCATTGTGATGCTCAGATTTCCTTGCTCTAAAATACTCCCAGAAATAAGAAGAGGCCTATGCGTGGGACGAGTGGTAGAGCCATGCTGCAGCCATACTAGTAGTATAGTTGTAGCACGAATGGGTCGGCTCGTCCGGGGAAAGACCACGCTCTCACAGAATACCAGCGTAAAATAGCAGCTAAACGTTGCAGTGTTTTTGTTTGGTGAGTGCAGAGAACCGGAGACCCTTTTTATTGGTAACGAGGCATTCCATCTTAGTCCTCACGGGTGACAACGCATCTGCATTTTGATTCTTAATCGAAGATAGATGTAGATGTCTATGGGCCACAGCAACCACTTACCATCAGGTGGACTGTGTGCTCGTTTGTCACCATATCCTATAAAAAAACGTATATAGACGGTAATTTTACTTTTAAACTCATTGATCTAGTCGTTCTGTCAAGAAATGTTCGGAGTCAGGAGGTTGACGATGTATCACCCCCATGACTTGGAAAGCGCATAGAGCCGTTGGTTCTGCGCCAATCGGACTATGATAGTGAAGGATTAGAGAGTGCATCTGATACACTCGGGCACTAAAATCCTGTCCTGTGCAGATGGATAATCTCCGTTGTGACTGGCCGTCGTGACAAGAATTCAGTCTAAAGGACATTATTAATATTTAGTTTTAAAATAAAAAGAAATTATAAATAGCTATAAAATAATTTTACGGTGAATCATAAGCCCTTTTAAAAGTGACACTGCATATAATTACGCAAGAGTAAAGGAAATATAAAATAAAGATACAAATCTTAAGTATTATCGTACGCGTTCGTGTTGAAACAATTTCCAGTGGTAATGACATATGGATGTTGCGTAGTATTAACTTACAAAGACAATATATTATGTAAATAAAAGATTGAAAAAAAGATAATATCTCATTACTTGCATTTAATGCGTAATAATTAATATAAATACATTTTGAATTCCATAACTTGAGCCATGGTAGCGCAGAGGTTAAGCGCTCACCGTGAATTTCGCAGTACGCGAGCAACCTGGATTCTATTTCCGCAACCAATGAAATCGTTTAATTGACGGCTCCGTGGCGTAGTGGCTTAGCAATGAGTTGCAACGCTTGGGGCCGCGGGTTCGAATTCCGCACGGAACAAGTATTTGTATGGCCTCTAAATAATTGTTCCGGGTCTGGATGTTTGTCCTTGTGCAATATATGTTTGTAAACTGCCTCCACGATACAGGAGAAAATCCTAGTGCGGGGGTAACGTTTTTTAAAAAAAAATGCAATTTTAACTCTATCGCTGTTACGTCTACTACATATAGGTCATTGCTATTGTCTTACTATTGTGTCTGAAAATCGGACAGTGAAAGTGTTAAGTGCTGATTTACCACGTGCTCGACGGTGAAGGAAAACATCGTGAGAAAATCTAAATAAAGTCATGTGATATCATATATATCATATAAATGTCCGCCGCGCTGTCCCATCTCCCAATGATATCATTGGGAGATGGGACAGCGCGGCGGACATTTCCTTGCCCTAAAAACACAGAAATGTGAGGAACCTCTGCCTTCGATTCGGCCTCTCCTCCAATTTCGTAACTAAATTCACACCAGATACCCGGCCAAGATTGAAAAAAAAATAGCGATCAAAATCTTCTTTGCGCTTCTCGATCGCTTCACTTTGGTAGACGTCGCATCGGTTCTTTTTTTAAAACTACTGAACCGTTTACTGTCGCTTCGTTTCTTTATCGTATTGTTATATCCAAGATTCGTCGCCTCTCGCCTCATCGGAAAGATCCTCCTATGCGACGGTCTTCGAGTAAAATCTCGTAAACGCTTCCTGATCCAATTTGCAATGTGCCGTAGTCACTACCACCTGGTGGTAAGTGACAACGACAAATCTGGACACTTGAAATAAACTTTGAAGTTTAATTGCAATATTTAATAAAAAAATATTTACCGGAAGGACGATGTATAAATAAAATGCAGTTAATTTTTTTCCTAACGAGGACGTCAGACTACGCGTGAGGTGCTGCCAGCTGACATGTTGTAATTAACTAAATGTCAAAGGATGTTGACGTAGGGCTGTCAAATAGCTACAAATTATACTGAACTTCTGCATAAACCATTCTGTATTTTCGAAATGAACTTAGGAAATAATTGCTAATGATTTGTTATTTTTGATGATTACGTCTCTACATTTTTAAACTTGACCGTTAACATTACTAATGTATTTTTTTCAGTAATGGCTAATGATTTGTGAAACATTTAGATATAAATGCTTTTTTTTTTAATTTTATTAAATCAAGTACAAAACTTTGACATTTTTGTTTGGTCGTACTAGAATTTAAACCTATGCTAAATCAAACTTCAAGTTACTTTGGATTGGATAAATTCAGACCAATATTTTTTCCAAATCATGAGTTTGTTTGCTTCGTTTCTTTTTGTGTTTTTCGTTAAGGAATCTATTTCTAAGGAATAAGCTCTGGCTTCATATTTATTGTTATATAATGCAAATAACCTTAGTCTAAATCCCGGTGCTTCCACTGTCAAATTTGCTACTCGTATAATGAATAATAAATGTGAGAAATGTCTGTATGTATACGTAGTGGAAACCTTATAGACTGTTACATTTTCGTCACCATAGTTAGTTAAGGGGTTATAAACATTTTTACACAGATTTACTTAAATACGATATTATCTATTTATTTGACTATTAACCTTGATAAGAAATTAACTAAAAGGCCTTTTTGTAAATATTATACTGTGTATTCTATCTGCTCGCAACATATTCTTTAGTGCCTTTAAAACAATAATAAGAAAAGAACATTCATTTCGATTCTATATTATTAATACGCTATTAACAATTTAATTAGACCGAAATTGTAGTAATTTTGCATCAATTAACAAATTTTAACGATTGTACTCCGATCAATAATAAGTTATTATATATATATATATAATAAATAGATAATAAAAAGATTTATTTTATGCATTAATCGACGTGCTTTTTTCAAGAGCTTTAGCGAGGTGGCGGGCAGTCACTTTAAATAATTATATTGTATGTTTTTTTTAATATGATAAAGGTGACAAACGAGCACAGTCCACCTGATGGTAAGTGATTGCTGTGGCCCAGAGAGATTTACATCTATCCTCGATTACGAATCAAAATCCAGATGCGTTGTCACCCGTGAGGACTAAGATAAAATTCCTCGTTTCCAGTAAAAAGGGTCTCCGGTTCTCTAAACTCAACATAAGAAACACATCAGCATAATCCGCTACTTTACGCTGGTATTCTGTGAGGGCGTGGTCCTTCCCCGGTTGAGCTGACTCATTCGTGCTACAGCATGGCTCTACCACGTACAAAATCTATGTTATCTATGTTAACCTATGTTTATATATTATCTATGTTTTTTTATAACTGGTATTACGGCTTTGGGTTGTAGCCCTTCTGAGCCTGAAGTCACAATGTATAATTATTTTTCATAGCACACTGCTGCAGCCAGCCAGCAGACAGCTGACAGTTGGCGATAGTATCTCAAGGCGCCTAAGCAGACAGACACCTTATTTTGAGATTCACATCACCATCAGAGCACTTTGCTCACCGTTTCCATTAATAGTTCACATGCGCAGACACTTAATACACAAAATCGCACCACTTTTACATATCAAAATCCACTTCAAACCATTACTTAAACAATAATACAGGAGCAGCAATCCGCCACCGGTCAAGTTCCCGCCAATACCCTGTTATCTATGTTAACCTATGCTAACATGGATTTTCTATGTTAATCTATGTTAACTTGTCAAGATGATCTATGCGTAAAATGATGGATTCATGTAAACGTAGTGATTATATTCTCTTTGCATTCATGATGTCTCTATATTTTTAAACTTGACTTGAATTGATTTGTGAAGGATGTTTTTTTTTATATAGGATAAGGGTGACAAATGAGCACACAGTCCACCTGATGGTAAGTGGTTGCTGCGGCCCATAGACATCTACATCTATCCTCTATTACAAATCAAAATGCAGATGCGTTGTCACCCGTGAGGACTAAGATTGAATGCCTCATTTCCAGTAAAAAGGGCCTCCGGCCACCTGCACTCACCAAGCGAAACGCAGAGGTAAACCTCTACTTCACGCTGGTTTTCTGTGAGGTCGTGGTACCACCCCGGTTTGAGCCGGCCTATCCGTGCGACAGCAAAAGCTGCCGCGTGGCTCTACCACTGTTAGAGCCACGCGGATGTAGATATAATGAGTTTTTTTTTTCAAATTTTATTAAATCTATTTAAAAACTTTTTCATTTATTTCTTTGGTCATACTAAAACTTAAACCTATGCTAGATAAAATTTCAAATCTAATTACTTTGTATTGGATGAATTCAAAATAATATTTTTTCCCAAATCATTAGTTTGCTTGTCTCGTTTCATTTTATCTTTTTCGTTATTTTTGTCGGACGACTGAATTGTATTATGTTGACACCTTTGCCCAGGCTTCTCTCTTTTGTCCTGGAAATAGATGTCGGTTGTACTTTTATGGTTTTGGATCTCGTATGCATATTTTTGTGAAATATGAACATTATTGAATTATTATCGTGCACTTAGCGTACCCGGCGGGTATCAGCTAGTTAAGCTTAGTAAAATGATATGGGACAATTCAGTCATGTAAATAGCGTATTTATGGCACAAAAGTAATGTGTACGGGTTTTATACGGGGCACATCCATTCGAAAGTAAACTTTTATTTAAAAAAAACGTATTTTATCCTTACCTTCTTTATGTATCTTTGATACATTTCTTTGTAAAAAAATTTATCACTTTACAAAAGAAATTAAGATGTAGGTATATATAAATCGAAGTAGAAATAAAAACGGAAATAATTATATTTGTCATATTGTTTATCTGCGATGAACTGCTAAGCTACGGATTTCAATTAAATTTTGCACACTGTGTGCAGTTACGTAGTGCTATTATTTGTTCTGTGGTGCAATTTGATCCAACTTGAGTGATAAGATGGTTTGCATCCCGATAAGTAACATTCAATATTTTTTATTGCGATTTTAAGTTTTTTTTTTTATAGGAAGACAAAAAGTCTGCTCTAGACCATACTACTTATTTGAGGGTCAATATCTAACAATCATTTTACCTGGTAATACCATTGTCTATTTTACTGAAGAAATCCTATACCTAATGTGTACACACACACCTTAGATGTCACTCAGTGACGATATCGCGTCTAATTTAATGTTGATTTTCGATTATTTACATTGTAAATGTTACAAAACATGTGAATAAAATTATCAAGCCATTAGAGTAGGGTTGCCATAATTTTGGGAACGCCGATTAGGACATTTGGAATAGAAATTTTATGTACCATGGATGACTTAAAAACTCGTTAAATACATATTATAAAAAGTAATGTTAATTTGTAGAAAATCAACAACAGAATTTTCTCGGGCTTATTTAATTCATTATCTCTAGTCATTCATTCATTTATTTTCTCAAGTTTTAAGATCCACTACTGAGCTTCACAGCTAGACATGGGACGAGTACTCGGTTTGGATTCGGTACTCGGCAGATTTGGCCTTTTTTTAGGGTTCGGCCGAGCACCGAGTATGAACGGTCGAGTACCGAGTACTCGGCCTTAATTATATTCCAGAGAAAAATAAACACAAAAAGCCAGTTTTTATCATTATTATTATATTAGACACATTAAAACATCAGGAACATGAGCAGCAGCAGAAATATTTAGAACGTACTTATGAATTTATAATAGAAATTATTATTATTAATATTTAAAATTTAAGAGAGGAAGAGCAATAATTTTTCTAGATGTTTTCCGATAAAACGATTTCTATAAGTCGAGCCAGATTTTCGTTACTATCTCTCGAACATGAAATCATGTTGTCTCATTTGACAAGTAATCAGTATCCGTGGGTGTGTGACTGATCGAGTACTTTTACAAGTACTTTTGTTTCGATACTACTTGGTACTAAGTTTTAAAGTATCGATACCCAAAGTACTTGGTATAGAAAGAAAAGTATCATGTTACTACTTGTATTTACTCGTATCGTTCCATCTTTAACTCTGTGTAAGGGAAATAACCACACGCTGTCCGCTACCGCGTTTTTTTAATGCCGAGTATTCGGCCGTATACTCGGCCCAATCTAGGCCGAGTACCCGGTGGCCGAGTACTCGGCGCATCACTGCTCGTTCCATGTCTACTTCACACCATTGTTAGCCGACTTCAAAAACGACGAGGTACTGTCGTGAAGCGACAATTAAAAAACAAAAGAACCTAACCTAACAATAACGAAACAACAAAAAAAATTAGAACAAAAAAAAAAGAAATTATCTAAAATTTTAAAAAGATATTTACAATTTTATATAAAAAAATGAAGTATGATGATGGTAACGGATGACGTGAATTACAATTTTTTTTTAAATAATAAAGATAGATGAATACTGAAGCCGAGCCTGAAAATCAAAGTGGTACACCGCACTTGGCGGTGGTGGCACGCAGCGCCTGGTCGAGGCACACGCAGCGCCTGGAGTAGGCACACGCAGCGTCCAGAGTAGGCACACGCTGTGCCTGGAGTAGGCACACGCAGAGCTTGGAGTAGGCACACGCAGCGCCCAGAGTAGGCACACGCTGCGCTTGGAGTAGGCACACGCAGCGCCCAGAGTAGGCACACGCTGCGCTTGGAGTAGGTACACGCAGCGCCCAGAGTAGACACACGCGGCGCCTTTAATAGGCGCTCTCAGCGCCTGGAGTAAACGCTCACAGCGTCTAGAGCAAGCACGCACAGCGGCTAAAGATAGCGCGGACACTAGTAGGTGGAGGCGTAGGCGTGGCTAGGCGACGACTTCAGGTGAAGGTAGAGGCTTGCAGGATCCCGGAGGAGTGCGGCCCCGGGATAAGGCCTTTAGGAGATGCTTCCAGTTTGAAAGCTGAAGCGAGACTGCCTTTATTGGCCGATTGTTCGGCTTTTATACCTTTTTAGAGAGCTACGCGCTCGACGACGGATCTGGGATAAGAACGGGAAATTATTTAAATTAAAAGCAAATTTTTGTAAATGGTCAAGAGGAAAAGAGTATTTTTGTGGAAGTATTGAAGTAAAAACATCAGACCGGTAACGAATTTGTATAAAAATTGCCATGACAACCAGATACAACGATGTCAAAACATGTCAAATTTTGGTTTCAGGCTCGTAATAGAGAAACGGCAAGATTTAAGTAAAAAATTAGATATAGAAAAAAAGTAGCGCAACAGCGCGCACGAAACCCGAAATTGCAGAGTTACGGAGAACTAAATAAAATATCGAAAAAGGTAGACTCCATCGACACCGATTTAAAAAGTGCTGATAGCGTGAAAATACGAAGTGAAAATGATTTGTTATTTTGTTCTTGTGGTCTAAAAACGTTACAGGATCCTATGGAAATAAAGGTGATGCAAAATATCCAGTGAATGCAGAAAATCAAAAACAGAATGGAAAAATAAATTTAAAATAGTGTAAAATGATATGTAAGTAGCATAACACTACAGTACTCAATTCAAATGTATGTTTTTTTGTATTTATGTTACGCGATATCATCGCAGATTGAGAGCCGATTTTAATGATTCTTTTTTTTATTAAAGAGTCTATAATTCAAAGGTTCTCTTTAAATTTGAAGAAAAAATTCCACCTCTAAGGATAGCAAATAAATAACTTCTTTTTAAGCAATTTGAAGTCGGTTTTTACTTTTTGTTAAAAGTTATAATTATAACGATAACAACCATTTCAACTTAGTCCAAGAGTGAATGCATTTACATTTTGACTTTTAATCGAAGACAGTCTATGGGACAAAGCATCCACTAACCAAAGGTGAAATGTGTGATTGTTTGTTACTTTTATCCCATATATAAAAAACTTAGTATAAGTAACGTTATAAAAAGTAAGATGAAAATATTTTCACTCCCTTTACCAAGGACACCGATGTCATATATAGCTTTTATGAACCATATTACTACTTAAATACAAAGCAAATTTATGTTGCAGAGGTGAACGGCAGAGTCGGGAAGGGACGCCCTAGGCGAAAGTTTATCGACCAAATTGGCGATATATTGAAAATGAGCCAAATCAAGAGTACCTTTAACCGACGAGCGTGTATGCGTAGGTATATGGATGTGGAGGAAGCGAGAGAGGTGTGTCAGAATCGTGCCAAATGGAAGTCCATAGTCTCTGCCTACCCCTCTGGGTGACAGGCGTGAGTGTTTATGTATTTATGTATGTATTATGTATTACTACTTATTATTAACATACGACTGAATTACTATATTATGTGTGACATTAAGATTAAAGTATGATGGGACTGATATATCCGTTCGGGATAAAATCCCCTAAATAAATAAAAAGAAAAAAAATAACCGCTACACGAAAACACAACGCTTAAAACCGGGACATATCCCGGAGTAACGTAACGTACGGCAGCCCTACGTTGAAGACACACTGACAAGCGTAATTAAGCGTAAAGGCCTACAGGGCTATTAGCGCTCCAAAACCGGCACTTGATTCATTGGTTTGACATAATCGTGAACATTCGACAAAGTAGCAAGTAATCGCTAATCATATGAAAGACAATACCACAATCTGTTTCTGCGCAACTTTTAATTTTATTGGCATACAAATAGGATTTATATTTGCGAATTATAATTGTGTTTTTACGACCTTGGTGTCAACAGTTCAAACGGACGTCTCCTTGGAAGGTGTAAAAGTGTTATCTTGGAGTTAAGACTACGTCATTTTTCAGGGCTAATAGTGGGTGTAACGGGTGTAGGATGCAAAACAATTAAAATTGCTAAAAATGTTTACTTGAATAACTTCATATTTTACTGTATCCAAGTGACGCTCTTCGGAATACGTAAATAAAAGGACTGTGGAGATAATTAGTGATGTTCCAATCAATGTAAATAATAATAATTCGCGTGAATAGTAGCGACGTAAGAGTATCCATTATTCCATTCCATTCCGTGGATGTCGACAGAGGGAAATGAAACTGGAGATGGCCAGCAGAATCTTCCTGATAACAATTCAAAATATTTTTTTTATATAAGATAAGGGTGACAAACGAGCACACAGTCCACCTAATGGTAAGTGGTTGCTGTGGCCCATAGACATCTACATTAATCCTCGATGACGAATCAAAATGCAGATGCGTTGTCACCCGTGAAGACTAAGATGGAATGCCTCGTTTCCATTGAAAAGGGTCTCCGGTTTTCTACACTCACCATACGAAACACAGCAGTGTTAAGCTGCTATTTTACGCTGCTATTCTGTGAGAGCGTGGTCCTTCCCCGGTCGAGCCGACCCATTCGTGCTATAGATATACTACTAATAGAGCTGCAGCATGGCTCTACCACGTAAATATTACACACACACACACACACACTTCAATTTTATTTATATGTACAGATATCAGTACTTACAATATTTTATACCTAGTATATTCCATTAATAGGAAAAAACTATTATATAACAATTATGACGTGAGATTAATGTAGTAGTTTGAGTGTTAAAGCAGGTGAAACTGGGACTGGAGCTGTTGACACAGTTGCGACTATCCTTTGTTAGCTAACTAAAAACATTACACTTGTTTAACGCCTATTACGCCCAAGTTCAACGCACATTTCCATATACAGCGCCTGTTTTCTTCTTGCGGCGTTTAAAATTCGGAACGAGTGCCTAACTGTTAATACTTAAACTACTACCACGTCTCAAGACTTCTTAGATGTAGAATTGAATTCCGTGATTAAAGTATTTTTTTTTTATATAGGAGAGGAGCCAAATAAATATGCGTTTCGCCTGATGTTAAGTAAGTACCGTCCCATGTGCAATTTGGGACAATAGCAAAACCAGGGGTATTTCAGGTGCGTATCACACTTTTAAAAAAGGCTGATTGCTTGTGAAATATGAAATATTCCAAATAAAATTCTCCCTAGTTGATTTCGCGGCAACATAAGGATATCAGCACATTTCATCCCGTGGGTGTCGTAAGAGGCTAGTTATATGTATGTGCCAGAAAAATCTTTTAGCTTTCCATAGATGGTGGTACACCATCCCGTTTACGCTAGATGTAATATACCCAGACCGGCGACAAGCAGCTACGTCAAAGCTATGACACCTATAGGTGTTAATTCACCTGAAAATCATGATGGTATAGCAAATCCTTCTTACAATGAAAGATCTTCATATCCACCAGTGGGCTTTTATGAGCTGATGAAGAAATCGATTTCGATAAAGGCGAAATTTCAAACGATATCGGAGGTTAATGTCAGAGAGAGAGAGGGAGAGGGAGTGAGAGAGACAAAAGACTAATCATGTTATCCTTGTATCCAAGCCGTCATTTGCATTAAAATTCGACATATTCGTCATAATTTTTAGATTCCGTAACTTCTAAGTTGCGAAAAGTCGAATACTGCGATCACCAGTTCCTTACAAAACGTGTCGATTAAAATGATGTTAGATGCTGCTTGACAAATTCACGATCTTACAAATTAACCGATATAGGTACATTCTAAAGTTATACATATTGATATAATCAGGCATTACTTTGCGGAACTCCATTATGTTAAAGTTGGCAAAAATTGCCTCGCGTACATCCGCTCGATAAAATAAAATGATGTGTCTTACCTAGTTTGAAGAGCACCTCCCGCCCTCTCTCAATTGCATCTCTCATGCTGCCCATCTCCCAGTTTCCCCTCTGTCTCCTCTTACGACACCCACGGGATGATATGGGGTAGCAGATTCTCTTACGTTGCCATAACACGCAGATAACGGTAGATATACATACGTATAAATACTTGTTCTTGTATAAAAAAATTTGTTAAATCTGGTAAAAATTACCTCTCGTATATCCGCTCGATAAAATAAAATGATGTGTCTTACCTAGTTTCAATCCTCTCCCTCAATTGCGTGCACTATCCCCGTCACCACTAATCCCAGCACCACTACTCCCAACACCACTTCACTAGGAAAGCGCTTAGCGGTCAGCCACCGCAGAGTCTACATCACCTGAAGATGCCTCGTGTAGAGGTGAAACACGTGTCGTATTGTCGTCAGTGGTGTATCTTTCCTAGTATAGTGGTGTTGGGAGTAGTGATGCTGGGATTAGTGGTGACGGGTATAGCGCACGCGAGGGAGGACGGGAGGTGCTCTTCAAACTAGGTAAGACACATCATTTTATTTTATCGAGCGGATGTACGCGAGGTAATTCTTGCCAACTTTACTATACATATTGTCTAGAGAAACCCATGTATTTATGTATTCTACATCGCATGCAAATGCCTTATCGGGAGTCCCTAACACGGAAGTCTTATCACGGCGTCGCGTCTGCATTCGGAGCCCAGAGATGGTCGGACTAGTAGACAATAAATTAGACCTAAGTCGAATCGCATAGTGTAATGTTACATAGTACTATTAAATCTGGATTATTATTTTTAAGAAAAGCACATTATTATTAAGAGGAAACACTAATGAATAAAACTGATGCTTTCATTTAAGTTTTGCAATACGTATTATCTAATATATAAAAATTAATATTTGTTTGTTCGCATTTTTAACAGTGGTAGAGCCACGCGGCAGCTTTTGCTGTCGTACGGATGGGCCGGCTCGAACCGGGGTGGTACCACGACCTCACAGAAAACCAGCGTGAAGTAGATGTTTACCTCTGCGTTTCGCTTGGTGAGTGCAAGTGGCCGGAGGCCCTTTTTACTGGAAATGAGGCATTCCATCTTAGTCCTCACGGGTGACAACGCATCTACATTGTAATAAAGGATAGATGTAGATGTCTATGGGCCGCAGCAACCACTTACCATCAGGTGGACTGTGTGCTCGTTTGTCACCCTTATCATATAAAAAAAAATATATAAAAATTAATATTTGTTTGTTCGTATTTTAGCATTGCCATACCGGTCAGTTGATTGCGTTTAAAGTTTGAGAACTTCTTGCTTGCACGTGCGCGAAGGTTATAGTTATAGGCATATTACAACTAACTTACAAATCAATAGGTGGCGCGCGTATCATACCAACAAATTTATTTGAAATCATCATCACTTAACTTCAATAAATGTATTATCATTCTTAATGAAACAATATAACTCTTCCAAATTTAAAACGATATTTCCGCTATTATTTTTCTGTGGTAGGCATTTTACTGGACCCACTTTACCGGAAAAGAGACATTCAATCTTAGTCCTCACACATCTGCATTTTGATTCTTTATTGAGGATAAATGTAGATGTCTATGGGTCACAGCAATCGCTTACCATCAGGTGGACTGTGTGTGGGTGTACCAGCTAGTATTTTTAAAAAATACAATGATTTTTTTCTTTTTAATTTATTCATCACTTCCTAATTCCCGCATTAAGTATCAATTAACGAATTTTGTGAACAAGTTTTGAAATAATACATTATATATTATTTTAAAATCTACCCACGTTAAACGTATAAACGTATATAGGTACTAAGCGCTGCCCAAACTGGTTCCGATAAGGCCAAACTGTAAGATAAGGAGCTTTTGCTGCATCATTTAAACGCAAAACTATGAATTCTCATTTGCATAGGTTACATAATTTGTATTATTGCTTTTGCTAGTGATACCTAGTTTTACTAGCCACCCACCCTTGTTTTACTTGGGTGGGATTCATAACCGTGACGCCTATAGTATTTAAAGTAATCATCTATGACCATTTATTTAATCAATTTATCAATTTCAAAAAAATATCGAAGTATTTTAATAAAATACTTAGATCTCTTCTGGCTTTACTGTAGCTTTCATTGCAGTTTCATCACAATCGATTAGCCCGGACACACCGAGAGAGACAATGGTTATTTATATTTAAGTGGCATGTAAATAATCCCTGAGCTCAGTAATGGGCAGTTTTGTCGATATTGCAGCCAAACACTCTTATTTTGTTTATATGTGTAGATTTATAGATTAAATATACATATTATGTTTTTTGAGTGTGTCATCCATTTATGTTTCTAGAATGCAGTAACGTGATCTTTGCCATTTTTAGAAGGACTTAAAATTTTGGGGCCAATTTTTCAACATAAAAGGTACTCTCATGCTGGGCGTTAACATTAAAAATATTCTTCGTAGGTTTGGTATTTATTAGAGATTTAAGCAAATAATGACAAGATTAACCTCACTTTGTGGCAAATTTCCCATCAAGGTTGTAACGTGCATCTGAATGCATCCTTACAAATAATTATAATGAATAAATCTTAAATAGATAGTAATATGGATATAATTTTAAATACATAATAGTAATATATTCTAATCTTGAAATAAAAAGAAATCAATTATTAAATAATATTATTAATTTAAAATAATTATTCTACGGAACCATAGAATAGTTAATTAAACCCGTGCACCGCGAACCGTATTGATTTATTTAACAACAGCAATCATTGTAACTGTTCTGCTTAATTTTTATCTCTTCTGCTGAGGCTGCTTAGTGCTTAGGAATTTTTAATATCCTAGAAGGGGTGCTGGAATTTCACTAGGGCGCATATAGTGCTATTGGAAGTTTCCCTAATGCTGGCATCCGTCCGGGATTTCAGGATTCAACTAGCACCTAAGGCCTACTTGCTCGACGTGCCGCGAGCTAACGGAGTGTTGGCCTACTATCCTACCGACAGCCATCATCACCGTCGGGCTTGGGTATCATCGACTTCTTCTGCTAGCTGGCTGTCTACGACCCTGAAGAAACATCGCTTGGACTTCGCCACCTACGTCAGGCCAGTGATCCCCTTCCTAGAACCTTACTTTGTACGTATGCGGAAGTAAGATAAATAAAAATAATTAACTATAAACCTTGACTTTTTTAAGAACCCACCTACTTCTGTACCACCTAATGGTACAAGGTTTTTAAGGAAAATACAAGTACAAGATTTTAGGATTTGACTTCAAGGTTTGAAGGTATGTTTACCTCATCATTCGAAAAACGTTACGTTTTCCGTGTTAATCGTTATTCTGTACCAGTACAACCCTGATGGCAAAGTTAACTTCCATTAGTAAAGTTACCAGACTTGACTGTAATATTGAAAACAACCTGAAGATTTCTACGGATCACATTAATCACTTATCAGGTGGACTGACGACTTGTTTGTCATCCTTGTTCTATTTCTAAATCTAAATTATCTATTCTCTTTGCACTGTATGATTTTTCTACTATAACAGTCTGTAACTGGTGAACATAAGACTCTTCCAAAGATCGTCATAATGGAGATATTTGCCTTTGTTGCCAAATCTATCAAACGGCTTCGTAGCTGCAGTTTGTTATTTTTATTCAGCTGTTATCGGGAAGATGCTGCTGCCCATCTCCTGGTTCAGTTTCCCTCGGTCACATCTTAATCAAATCAATCAAGGATAATAATAATAATAATTATTATTATTCCTGTGGTCGTTTCTGCGAACGGGTTAATCCCAGTCAGCCTCTAGGGTCATCTGAGGCGACTGGGACTCCGTGACGGACCGCTCCAAGCTCAAATGCAGAAGGCGGTGCTCCTCGATACCGCCCGCATCGTCCGCCGGTTTCTTTCCCTTTCCCCCTAACCCTCGGCCGTTTGGTCTCCCCTGCCGAGGGCTTCCATCTGGTTGGGTTTTTATTTATTTATGTATTTATTTTATTTTGTTGATATTTATGTATGTTTATCATTTTCATTTACAATTATATATTTATACGGCCCAACCAGATGAGAAAACTATATAGATACCCCTAAAATAATAATAATAATCATTTATTTAAATAAAAGTACAATAATAAAGTGAAGACTCTGATCCCCAAACTAGACAAGTCTGTATCTTAGGGATAAGCGGCTTCTCCCAGTGTTGTGACAACATTATTTTAATCTTAACAATTAATTAAGTAAATAAGCTTAACATTTTTAAGTAACTGTTTAGCTATTTGAATGTATTTATTTATACGAAACTTATACTGAAACTTAAGGATATTCTTACACCGCCGTTATACAATTAACGGTATAACATTCTACAATATGTACCTACTTTAATAAATCATGAAATAAGTTCCCTAACAAACAACGTTATGACGTCGTCCCAAAAATATTTTCGGCAACGTCAATAACGGGCTCAGTTGTTCTGCCAAGAGCAATTAAACACGTCTACGCACACGCACACACTCATGTCCTCGTACAAACAGTACGGCGGATTGCTTTGTAAACGTCACCCCATAAAATGAGTACATGGACTATGCCATCGTAAATCTAGCCGGTGGCATTATTCTCAACGCAAATTCTATGTGGTCCAAGCTAGCCTTTCAGCAGATTTTATAAATGAAATATTATTAAAAAAAATCGTTGACTTATCTCAAACTAAGGGTTATAAAAAATTAGTAAAAGCCAACCGATCCATTTTATTTTGTACTGAAAATATGTTTATTAGCACAAAAATAGAAAACTCTCAACAATTATTATGCATTACTGTACGCAAACAACTAGGAAAAAATTTGTAGTTGTGATGGTACTTCATAAATTAGTTCAATAAAAAAAAACTTTTAATAATAAATAATAGCCGACTTATAACTACGGAAAAAAAATCTAATCTAATTCTATATATCTAATCTATATAATCTCACATTTTTTGCAGGCTTCAATTCTTCTATTCAATATGTCTTAGCACTGACATTAGAAACTTTTAAAAAATTACCACCCGCTGGTAATATTTTCCAAATATTTAAGGAACCACCCCTGAAACCTTACTCGTATAATAAAAGAAGTATAACGATTTCTTATATTTACGCGAAGACTACACATTAAATGAAACTAATTTTTACGGATTTTATCGCGTTTAATTTAACTTTTTTAATTCCGGACCAATATCGTCCCTGCCGTTACATTAGATTTGATAGACCACAAATTTTTCCTACCAAGGATGATTCGCAAGGCTATTGAAATTAAAAAATCCTAATATCAATAGAGAAGATGGATAGGCGCTGCCGTCTGCTTGGGATTCTATAATTAATAAAATTAAATCCAAACCCAAACATACCACTGCAAGATTTCAAGATACTGTAAGCTCATTCTGCGTCGATCGGACCAAAAATTTATATTCAAAAATTACTAACTAACTAACTATGAAATCGGGAAGTTAAACACCTCAGTCCCCCCCCCCCCTCCCCGGTGACCATGGGTGCTGTAAAGTACCCAAAATGTTGAAAATTAAAAAGTTAAATTAAACGCGATAAAATCCGTAAAATGTAGTTTCATTTAAAAGAAGTATAATCAAAATCGATTCAATATGAGGGCATCCACGACTTTTTCTGCCACCAGGGCGGCGCCACTTTAGAGTGAGGTAAAATATTTGACAGATTTGATAGCGGGGACGATAATTTCTCAGGAAAATGTAATCTTTAAGGTTTCTTTCTGTATTATTAGTGATATTTTATATTAATTACATTAGAAATAAATAAACCAAACTATAAATATAACTGAAAGACGACTTTTTAAAAAAAAGAGTTACAATGTGCAAAAAATTAAAAATCAAACCACTGACGCACTGTGTTGTGTAATAATATAATACTCTATATATAATGATAAACTATTATTTAAAACTAATTTCACAATTAACTGACATTGTGTTACAAAAAACTTTACCTCAGTCACAACTAGCGACATCTGGTGAGTGGAAGATTATTAGCCCTCATTGACTCCTTGTAAAGTCTACTAAAAATATTACAATAAGGATGTATAACAAATATGTATTTTCTTAAAAATACTTTGAAAGAAAAATTACTAAATAAAAATGAGTAGGTATTGCTATTACAAATACAATATCAATTCCCATTTTTATTTGCTGATTTACTTAAGATTTCACAAGTTAGTTAACGAAAGCCAATACGCACATTTACTTAGTTTCTACGAGTAAACTAAAATCGAAATTTGCAAAAATTATATTTATAAAATATCTATAGTTGCAAATCGCTAATCGCTTGTAACTCTTGCTACACTTAACTTTCACGAGACATTTTCGCGAAATGATCTCATCTAACCTTGGGGTTGCATCCTTTATTGCGCGTGCACAATAAACTACCACCATTTTTGTACACATGCATAATATCACACAAATGGAGGTCATCTATTCACCGTTTGGGACATCGAAAATTATGCATTCATTCGGTATCTTCAAATAGTCTGACAATAGATCTCGCTAGAACAATAAGTTTATTTGTTGTATTTGGTGTAAATAGCATAAATATGTAAATTGCATCGATTTTTAGTGCCTTTACGAAATGTGGGTGTCTTCAAGGCAAGAGTAGATAATAAGGCTTTGGTTAAGTCAGTGAGTTTCACCGACTTTCTTAGACTGCCTCGTTAGTCCAGTGGTTGTAAGCGCGACTGCTGATCATGAGGTTCTTGATTCGAATCCCGGGTTGGATTAAAAAAAATCAGTTATTGAGTTTTTCCGTCAAGAAAATTTTAGTAGCTGCCCGGGAGTCAGGAAGTTGACGGTGTCACCTCTACCCTCGGTAAGCACGTAAAGCCGTTGGTTCTGCTCCTGATCTTTCTCCGGTTGCGTCGGTTTACTGTCCCACCGGACTATGAGAGTGAGGGAATAGAGAGTGCACTTGTGCTTGCGTATACACTTGGGCACTATAATTCTGTCCTGCGCGCATGGCTAGTCTACGTTGAGGCTGGCCGCCGTGACCGAAATTCGGTCTGGAGGATATTATTATTTTTACTAATGCGCTTCACCATCTTCGTCTACATCACCACTTACCATCAGTGGGATATTAGTTAAGCGCTGGCTTAGAATAATAAAAAAATTGAATTGCTATTAAAGGATTTCGAAACGCACTATCATTTTTTTTGTTTTTGTTTTTTTTTTGTTTTTTATTTTTCGTTTTTGTTTAATGTGATTTTCTTAAGTGTGGAGCGTTCGGCGGGGCATGCTATGCGACGTAGCGGCATGTTGTGTGCCAGCCACTTACAATGTATGCCGAACACATACCGTGTAAATACATCCCACTTGAAACCCAAATCCTAAATATCGCCGACCGTTCGCAGCTAGGAGATTCACGGTTTCACGGTACATCGCGTCGGAGTCGGACCGTGACCGTGCCATGTCGCTTTCACTTTCCACATTTCCGCTTGTGCCTGCCGGGCTACGCCAGCCTGTTCACAAGTAATCGAAAAAAAAGATAGTAAATCGAAAAGTCGAACCTCTATCTACATCAATTGCGGTTGACCAGCTCATTTCACTAAAGTCCATAATCAACGACTCTGTGGTCGCCCAGCGAACATATTCATATTACGAAATGTCGTGGCCGGACCACTGCCCCGGTTGACTACAGTTTAGTTCATACAAACGTATACTAAAAATTTTTGTCCGTGCCCATCCAAGAACGCCTCGGTTCCGGTACGGTATAACGTAAATCATCTTGAACACCACGCACAAACTTACATCTAATAACACAAACACTACTAGGATTAACATAATATGGTACCGCGTACACACGCAAATCTCGGCACAAGCTAGGCCTTACAACAGAGACCTCATAGCTAACACGGATGGTGATTAGATTTACTAAAATTTACCAACTCACTCGTTATCATAGAGTACTACGTACTAGAGAAGCTATTCCAAACAAAAATTGTGCGCTATTCTATGTCATCGCGCATGCGCGGGAGATGTAGAGTCGCGTATGCGCGAAGACTTTAATTTAATATGAAATACTTTTATTTTAATCTAAATAAATATATTTCTAAATAAAATGTAACAATAATTATCTTATGGAATTCACAAATCTTCAATTTACGCAATATTTAGTTAAGTGTACGGATTGCAGTACAGTTCAGTTGAACATAGTCAATGTTCGGAATGCGAAATCTAGTGTGTAGTACATATATATCGATGTTCGTTATACATTAACTGGTTTCAAGAGCGTTGTTACTCCAGAGAATTATGATTAAATAACTATGACGTTTTAATCACGATCATTCTCTCTTTTACTTCAATCCAAAATACAATAGTGTAAGCACATGGTAACAAGCGGCACACCAGTGTAAAGTTTTGCAGCTATAATACGTGGCATGCACCTTGGCGGTCCTAGGCAGGAAAATAATTCTAATTAGTTCTATCACCTTCCTTTCAACGCGTTAGATGTTTGTACATACCGTTACCATCACAAACTATAAAGTCCACTGCTAAACTTAGGCCTCCCCCATCTATGCCTCATAGGAGGTATATTTGCCATAGTTTCCACGCTTAACAAGCGAGTTAGCAACTACAGTTTCTTATTTTTAGTCGTTATTAGGAAGACGGTGCTGCCCATCACCTCATTTGTTTTCATTTGTACACCTCCAGTACACGGTACGGTTGGTACATATGCTTGTTAAATATTTCACTTGAAGAAGGGCCATAGAAAGAGGTCTCATTCAGGACAAGAATTTATGAAAAAAGAAAGATATGCGTTTAATTAAGTTTAAGGATGCACTACATAATATAAAAAAATATCTTTCCCTTACCCATAATCGGTTCCTTCGATCATCTGTCAATCTTTCTCTCTCTACTACTTACCACTCTTTCACCTCTTTTAAAAAATCCTTTACTGTCACTGCTATACGTTTGTGGAACTCTACCTCTCCATATTCGTAGTGCTAAATCTCTTCAAATTTCTTTCAAAAGGCTTGTTAAATCGTATTATTTAGAATGCTTTTAGATAAATTAGTTTTCCCTTTTATACTCTTTTCATTTAATGTATTATCTATATATATATATCACATTACTTATATATAATTTTCACTTATGTTTATTTATATGTATTTCAATTTTTTTTGTATCTGCATGCCATCTGCACCCATTTCCTTTCAAACACAGCATGCTAATAAATGAACCACAACGAAAGTTATGTAGTTAACACGTCTATAAAACATACGAAAAGAATAGTTTGTATGCGTGTTGGTCTGATACGAGCGAACCTTTAACGGCATGCTATATTAGTGCAACGTGTATAAGTGGGACAATCGAGTAATAAAGTAGAAATCTCCTATGTCTGACTCATATTAAACATAACGTGTTTGATAATAACCTTATAACGTGCACGTGTTTTTATTATAATTTCTTTTTCTTATTTAGTCTGTGGCAAGAGGAGCTGTCATTCACTACGATTATGCCAAGGAGGTTAACCTCCTTGGATTATGCCAAACCTGCTCATAAAATTTACGGGTAGGGTTGTCACCCGTACTATGATATTTAGTATCGTATTATATTTCATTCAATTGTACTATATATTATAGAAAAATAATATAGTACGAAAATACTGTATTTCACCCCTAATTCCACGCTTCGCGCACGTCGCGCTTTTTTATATTAACGCTGACTGGAAGTCTGGAACAAGTAAGTTTAAAATAGATTTTTTCCGTCGTCAATATAATTCATGTATTATATAAAAACATCATGTATACTTTTAATTAAAAATGAATTGTAATTTAAATTAATATGAATCAAAACAGTTCAGTTCCTATAATTAATTTAAAGGTAATAGATAATTGATGGTCAAAGCGAAAAGCAATAACAAATATTTATAAGGAAAAATTACATAAAGCTTAAAAATAAATGTGTACTTTTTTTCCTGGATTTCCTAAAAGTACTATATTTTTGCATCTTTTTTGAAAAATACTATATTTTTTTATTTACCAACCCTATATACGGGTTGCCAACTTTTTTTTTAACAAATATACAGCAGCCCTATTTACGAGTGCCAACTTTTTTTCGGCCTAAGGTACAAGGGATTATGAAGCTTAAAAAATATGGGATTTCCTTTTTTGCCGGGGAGATGCAAAACACATTGAAATTTTAGTTTAATTTCATTTTACTAAATGAAATTTATACTTGTTATTGACTTTATTGCACGCAACATTTCTTTTCGTGCTTTAACGTTTATAAAAAGAGAAAGAATCAACCATAATCAACGGACTTGTGTAGGCCTGTAATGTTAATGATGATAAAAATCTTAATTATGGTTGTCTCTCATTAGCTAGCAGTTTAGCTTTAATTAAATTTGGCAAGTATTTGTCACGGACACATAGCACGAACATCAGTCCACTTGAGACATATTGTGCTAAAAATGAAAGAAATTATGATGAAAAAGTTGCTTTTTTATTTTCTATCGGTTCTATTATTTTCTTCCGTTTCTCGTTAGCTGTAGGCTTTTGTTTTTGCGTATATATTTACGCATATTATACAAAATATGTCCCAGCGGGACAATAAAATTTATACAAAAATCAGGGACGATTGGCTACGCTAATTACTATTGTATCATCTTTTGATACAAACTGAGCCGTGGTTGATCAGGGGGCTAGGTGCTCGTCGTATATTTCATAGGATACGAGCAGCCCCGGTTCGATCCCCGTCGGCACCAATGAACCCATCTGTTTACACTATCCGACTTGATTTAAGTTGTATCTTATTATTATTATTACTTTATTTATACCTATATTTATATAAGTTGTATCTTATTAGTATGTATTCTTTTCAAACCAGCGTGAAGTAGAGGTTCACCTCTGCGTTTCGCTTGGTGAGGGCAAGTGGCCGGAGGCCCTTTTTACTGGAAATGAGGCATTCCATCTTAGTCCTCACAGGTGACAACGCATCTACATTTTGAATTGTAATAGAGGATAGATGTAGATGTCTATGGGCCGCAGCAACCACTTACCATCAGGTGGACTGTGTGCTCGTTTGTCACCCTTATCCTATAAAAAAAATCTTTACGTTTTTACTTTACTATAATGTTGGTTATGTAATAAATCTTTTAATTCATCAATTAACCTTTAAGAAGAAGTTGGCTGGATAATTACCGTGAAAAATAGCTGTTTGAAAACCGTGGTAGGCCAGGGGTAGGGGTGCGTGGTAGGTCAAATGCTCGCTTTAAAATATCTTAGCACGCGGGCAAACCTAGTCTACATTGCCATTAAAGAAGTTATCGTTTGCGATTATTTTTGTCTATTTACCACGTGCTTGGCGGGGGAAAAAAACATGCCTGGGTATGCCGAGTCCACCAAACCGCGTCAGGACAGCGCGTCGAAATTTGTATTCTCCTTGAATTCTCTCGAAGCTAAAGTTAGTCGCTTTACATATTGAATACAAGGTATCCATAATAGAACCCTCAAATGTAATAATTATACTTTACTATCAACTGTTAATACACTTTTTATATCAATATTGTTGTATAAGAAGCGATATCTCAACTTTAAGATAATAATAAGTTGGAATGACTCAGCAATTTTGAGAAGCGCCACTGATTCGTTTTTCTATTGATGTTTTATTTTTAAGCGTATCGATATCGTTTGATCAAGTGATTGTGACGATTACGTGTATGTTTTTATACCATTTAAATACTAAATAGCGGTTTAAGTAAATAATTGTAATTTTTATTGATATTTTTTTAAAAGAATGAGTGAAAACAAGTCCACCTGATATTAAGTGCATGCTGTGGCTCATAGATCTTCATCCTTGATTAGGAATCAAAATACAGATACGTGACATCACTAAGGACCAGAAAATAATGCCTTATTACGAGTATTAATGCTCACCGGTTATCTACACTCACCATGCGATACACACAATACCCGCGTAAAATAGCATACATCTATTTTACGTGGGTATTATGTGCGCGAGTGTGGTAACTTCCTTCAGCTGACCCACTCCTATAGCAGCTATAATACACAGCGAGAGCTCTAGCACATTATAAAAAAATATTTAAGAGGCCACTATCATTGAGTTATCTTTTACGTGGTAGAGCCATGCTGCAGCTATATTAGTAGTATAGTTGTAGCACGAATGGATCGGCTCGACCGGGGAAGTACCACGCTCTCACAGAATACCAGCGTAAAATAGCAGCTTTACACTACTGTGTTTCGTACTGTGAGTGGAGAGAACCGGAGACCTTTATTACTGGAAAAGAGGCATTCCATCTTAGTCCTCACGGGTGACAACGCATCTGCATCTTGAGGATAGATGTAGATGTCTATGGGTCACAGAAAACCAGCGTGAAGTAGAGGTTTACCTCTGCGTTTCGCTTGGTGAGTGCAGGTGGCCGGGGGCCCTTTTTACTGGAAATGAGGCATTCCATCTTAGTCCTCACGGGTGACAACGCATCTACATTTTGATTTGTAATAGAGGATAGATGTAGATGTCTATGGGCCGCAGCAACCGCTTACCATCGGGTGGAGTGTGTGCTCGTTTGTCACCCTTATCCTATAAAAAAAAACCACTTACCATCAGGTGGACTGTGTGCTCGTTTCACCTTGTGTCACCCTATCCTATAAAAAAATTGTGATATTTATTTTAATGTGTCAAAAATATCAATGTAAAAGCAGCCAGGTTGAAGTTATATCTTCGTTTGTTTTTGTTTGCATGGCGTCGACTGATATAAAAGGTCTTTCAGATCATTTAGATTTTTTGAGACAGTCAAAGTATTCAATGCATTAATTGTCTATCAATTAGTTGGAATGTTTATACTTGAAATAGAAAGGGTGGTTACGAGATTAAAGGGAAAGGAGAAAAAAAACTAAAATTTGAAACAACAAACTCGCTTTTAATAAAAAAAAACCGGCAAAGTGCGAGTCGGACTCGCGCACTGAGGGTTCCGAACAAATCCGTAGGTTAAAATTATTAAAAAATGTTTTTATTATATGATGTAACTAAAAATTTATGCTTTCGCAATTTTTCCTTTATCTGTGCTATAATACGTTGCTTCGTACCAAATTTAAAAATTCTGAGTTCACGGGAAGTACCCTGTAGGTTTTGATTCCCTTCCGGCATAATATTTGCGGCATAAACGGCTGTATCTTTTGATTGTGTTGGCTTAGAAGTTTGATTTTTTCATAGCTTCAAGGGACAGTAGACTTGAGTATTTGATATGAATTTCAGCTTGATACCTCGTACGCGTTCCTGAGAAAAAGGGTCTTGACAGACAGACAGACAGACAGACGGACAACAAAGTGATCCTATAAGGGTTCCGTTTTTTCCTTTTGAGGTACGGAACCCTAAAAATTATAGAATAAATGTGACAAATAATCACACGTCCACCTGACGATAAGTGGATGTTGTACACCCACAGACATCTACATCTGTTCTCGATTAAAAACAAAATGCGGATATGTTATCATTCCTGAGGACTCGGATGGAATGCCTAATATGCAGTAAAAACGGTTTAGGTTCTCTACACTCACCATAAGAAACACTGCAGTATTAAGCTGCTATTTTACGCTGGTATTTTGTGAGAGCATGGTCTGTCCCGGTCAAGCCGGCCCATTCGTGCTACAACTTTAATGCACTAAACTACTTACTAACAGTAATAATTTGTAAGCAACCTAAACAGATGGTAAGAGATGCAGGAAATCGATGGATTTAGGTGGCTTAGAATTGTTGCTTTGTGGTATTCGCTAGGGGAAGCCTATGTTCAGCAGTGGACTTGTGATGATGATGATGAACCTACTGATAATAAAATTCTGTGTATATACATAGTATTCATTTATCTACTAGTCGTAGAATTTTAAAGCGTGTAATGAGTATCAACTATTATCATAATACCTTCGACAAAATGTTTAATGTTTCACTTCAAATTCTTATTTGTATGAAATTTGTGGAAAATTATATTGATGATTAAAATCTGTTCTTGTCTTAAACTGTACTAACCGAAATACAAAGTACAAAGTATTTCGATAAGCTCTTACAATAATGGAATTTATAAAAAATATATTTTAATTCATTTTTAAACCTGTATTTTATACATTACTAGCTGGTACCCAGCTGCCGCAAAAGAAATAATTGTGTAAATATAATTTTAAATTTGGAAGAGTTGCGTTGTTTAGAATATTTTTTTTTTCAGTAAGATACGCACGCCACTTTCTTTAATTTAATTGTAGTATGCCTATAACCTTCGCACAAGTGGAAGCAATAAATTAACCGAATATAGTAAGTTTTACCGTAATCTGATGAACGGTATGGCAGCGCATAAAATACGAACAAACAAATATTATTTTTTATATATTAGATTAACATAGATGATATAAGCGTTACGTAAATACGTATGTCATATTATTATAAATTGGAAAATTATTTAACATTGTTAAAATCCTTGAATAAAACTATTTTTATGGATGAACTCGGGGGACTCCTCCTGTCTCCCCGTGACCACTTCGTCGGGAATTAAAAATAAGTAAATTAAACGCGATAAAATCTGTAAAAATAGTTGTATTCGCGAAAATATACAAAATTATTATTCAGAAATCCTCTGACTACTAGATACATGAAAATTGTGATGCAACCATGACCTGGTAGGTTATAATTATAACCGTCTTAAGCCATAAATCGTTTCGTTGAGCAGAGAAATCTTAATAACAACGTATGGTTTACGTAGTAACAAGCAAGACTTAAGAGTTAAATGTTAATCTTTGCCTACTTGTTTTGATAATCTTTATATATAAAAATTACGTGTCACATTGTTTGTCCGCGATGAACTCCTAAACTACTAAACTGATTGCAATGAAAATTAGCACACTGTGTGCAGTTTGGTCCAACTTGAGAGAGGATAGTTTTTATCCCTATAAGTCACCCTCAATATTTTTATTACGAATTTAGTATTTTTTATAGGACACAGGGTCGTTCGGAGAGGGC
Source organism: Parnassius glacialis (assembly GCA_033319125.1). NCBI lineage: Eukaryota > Metazoa > Arthropoda > Insecta > Lepidoptera > Papilionidae > Parnassius > Parnassius glacialis. The sequence goes on from JAVANC010000021.1 coordinate 6,154,639, forward strand.
AGAACAACGTCTGCCTGGCCAGCTAGTACGAGTATAAGCTTTCGTTGTCATTCGTTGCCCATTTAATAGTGCACTAATATTTGAAAATTAATAAAAAACATTTTCCGAACACGTGTGCTAAAAGAAGCCGTGCTGTGACCGTGTAGTGGTGGTGTAACAATATTCACTAACCCAGGGTTTCGTAACCTGTGTTCCGCGGACCCCTGGAGGTCCGCAAGTATGGGGGTCCGCAGTCTTTTCTCTTGACTATTTAACTATAATAAATATTGATAAATATCCCCAAAAGTAAATATACAGAACTAAATTACAAGATAAATCCGAGAATACAACTTTGTAGTAACATCAACCCGATTATCACTAATTTAGTTGCAAAATACAACAACACCAACCTTCACATTAAGAATCGTATGCTAACTAACGCATTTATAATAACGAAAACAAAATACGTACTTGTTTGTTATAAGTTTTTTTTGTACTTACAGTAATAAATTTTATTGTTGTTTATTTTTATAAGGGGGTCCTTGATAATTGCGCTTGGTTTCCTAGCAGTCCGTGGTTTAAAAGGTAAGGAAACGTTGCACTAACCCATAAAGTCTTGTGGGTGTCGTAAGAGGCGACAGAAGGAAACCAACTACGGGATGAGCAGCAACATCTTTTTTTTATAGGATAAGGGTGAAAAACGAGCACACAGTCCAACTGATGGTAAGTGGTTGCTGCGGCCCATAGACATCTACATCTATCCTCTATTACAAATCAAAATGCAGATGCGTTTTCACCCGTGAGGACTAGGATGGAATGCCTCATTTCCAGTAAAAAGAGCCTCCGGCCACCTGCACTCACCAAGCGAAACGCAGAGGTAAACCTCTACTTCACGCTGTATTCTGTGAGGTCGTGATACCACCCAGGTTCGAGCCGGCCCATCCGTGCGACAGCAAAAGCTGCCGCCTGGCTCTACCACTGTTGAACAATAACTAATAACAACTAAAAATTAAAACCGGCGTTTGCCAACATGCCTGACAACATCCTCTCTATGAGGCAATCTATGGGGAGGCCATCGTGAGGATACCTGCATATCTGAGAAATAAGAATAAAAATATTTCGGTATTACATGTGAAGTTCGCCAACACGCATTGGGGCAGCGCGGCATACATTTCCTTGCCTCCTCTCATTTCCTCTCAGAAATGAGAGGAGGCCTGTGCCCAGCAGTGGGATGTATATAGGCTGTTCTTACTATATTCTTTTATGTAATTTACTGTAACCACTTGGCCATGAGACACTGCGGTAAACGTATTTCAAACAAAATCCTCGTACGTATTCCATACGTATTAATGTAATAGATTTATTTTGATAAATCTTTAAAGAAATTTGTATCCAAAGTACACCTGAAAGCAATTGCAGTTACAAGAAAACGACGAAACGGTAAATCTTATTGCGGATCGTAAAGACGTTCGCAGAATTGAATCTGTAATAGCGAGCTTAAGCCCGTTGATCACTCTAAGACGAAGTGACTTACAAAATGATTGAATGTTTTATTTGTTTTATGACTTCCCTGTATCTCTCCCGCCTCTCCACTTTATATATATTTGCGTGTTTTCTTTTATAGAATAAGGGTGCCAAGCGAGCACGAAGTCCACCTGATGGAAAATGTATGCTCATAGAAATGTCATCCTTGTGACATCCTTTCTCGATAAAGAATTAAAATGCGTTATCGCCTCTGACGTCTAAGATGGAATGCCTCGCTACTAGTAGAAAGGGTATTCTGCTCCCTGTTCTCGACACTCACCATACGAAGCAAGCTTCTATTTTAATTGTATTTATATATACATATATATAGCTACAGCCATTAGCTGCAGCGTGGCTTTACAATGTATAAGAAGTGTGTTCAAACAGACCTCCTCCACTGACGTCAACTACGTGTGACACACCATACTGACGAATAAGTCTTTGTTAGGCTTAACAAAAATCCTGATTGAATATACGGCGCAGCATTGTCACAGTATATCTACCAGAGTAGTCATCTATTCTGTCCTCACAACCCGTCTTTTTCTTTTTCACATATTGATGTTATTGGTCGGATATCATTAAAATTTGAAAAGTTTTATCCTTTTATTTACATATTTTCTTACTATAATCTGTTTTATTTTTCAGTTTACACGAATATTGACGAAGTAGTGGTTAGTTTCAAGTATAGTAGTTGAAAGTACCAATAACTCTTCGCCTAATGACCACCTTCATATTAAACCTAGAAGTGTTTAAACCTAGTTTCATACATGGTAGAGTCATGCTGCAGCTATATTAATAGTATAGTTGTAACACGAATGGGTCGGCTCCACCCGCATATGACCACGCTCTCACAGAATACCAGCGTAAAATAGCAGCATAATGCTGCTGTCTTTCGTATGGTAAGTGTAATGAACCGGAGACCCTTTTCACTGGAAAAGAGGCATTCTATCTTAGTCCTCACGGCTGACAACGCATCTGCATTTTAATTCGCAAACGAAGATAGATCTAGATGTCTATAGGCCACAGCAACTATTTACCATCAGGTTGATTGTGTGCTCGTTTTTCACCCTTATTCTAAAAAATGTCACTTTTTAGACCAGTATAACTCAAGAGTTATGATATGTTTATTAATGTAATTTGGACTTCCTAGGATTCAAAGAGGCCTTATTAGATATGCTAAGTTTAAAGTTTGTAGATCCAACAGTTTTGATTTATGAGGGTGTCATAAGTAGACCGAAATGGTTTACAATTTTGGTACCTGTGTGTTCGTCGCCCTTTGTTTTTCGAACTTGCTGACACACTAGCACATGTCTAGATCTTGTTGATATTACCAGATGTTCGTACTCGATTTTTACCTGAAAAAAAGGAAAAGATAAAACATTTATAAACTAAAAAAAAACTTCTACTTATTACATTTTACAAAACAAACGTGTCGTTTTATTTTGCTAACAACAAAAGGTTAGAGGAACATTATTTCGAGATTTAAAAGCAAAATGACGTTGACAAACGAAACTTTAGTTTTTATATTATTATTTAAAATTTCTTATAGTAAAAATATCATCATCATTACAGCCCTTCACAAGTCCACTGCTGAACATAGGCTTCCCCCAAAGAATGCCACAAAGCACGGTCCTGAGCCACCTGCATCCATCGACTTCCTGCATGTCTTACCAGGTCGTCACTCCATCTTGTGGGGGGACGCCCTACACTTCGCCTACCGGTACGAGGCTGCCACTCGAGAACCTTTCTTCCCCATCGGTTGTCGGTTCTTCGAGCTATATGGCCGGCCCACTGCCACTTCAGCTTACTAATCCGTTGGGCTATGTCGGTTACTCTGGTTCTACTGCGGATATCCTCATTCCTAAGTTTATCACGCAGTGAAACTCCGAGCATAGCCCTCTCCATAGCTCGCTGAGCGACCTTGAGCTTCCTCATACGGCCAGCAGTGAAGGACCACGTCTTAGTTCCGTAAGTCATCACTGGCAACACGCACTGGTTATATAACTTCGTCTTAAGGTTTTGAGGTATGTCTGACGAGAAGATGTGTCGTAGCTTCCCGAACGCTGCCCAGCCGAGTTGAATCCGTCGATTGACCTCTCGGTCGAAGTTGGACTTACCTAGTCGGACTATTTGTCCCAGGTAAACATACTCGTCAACAACTTCGAGCTTAGTGCTCCCAACAACTACCGGCATAGGTGTGACATGGACATTAAACATAATCTTTGTTTTGTCCATGTTCATCTTAAGACCTATCCGTTGGGAGACACTATTGAGGTCATTGAGCATAGTGCTTAGTTCCTCCAGCGATTCTGCCATGAGGACTATATCGTCGGCAAATCGAAGGTGAGTGATGTACTCGCCATTGATGTTAATTCCGTATCCTTTCCAGTCCAGAAGCTTGAAAACGTCTTCCAATGCAGCGGTGAAGAGTTTCGGGGATATAACGTCACCCTGTCTTACACCTCTCTGCAATTGGATAGGTTTCGTACTCTGGTTCTGTACTCGGATAGCCATCGTAGCTCTACTGTACAAACACTTCAGCACTTCGATATACCGACAGTCAACTTGGCACCGCTGAAGGGACTGCAGCACCGCCCAAATTTCGACGGAATCAAAGGCTTTCTCATAGTCCACATACGCCAGACATAGTGGCAAATTGTACTCTTCGCACTTCTGTACAATTTGCCGTAGGGTATGTTTGTGGTCTATGGTGCTAAAGCCCTTTCGGAAACCGGCTTGTTCGGGAGGCTGGAAGTCGTCAAGTCTGCGCGCGAGACGATTCGTAATGACTCTCGAAAACAGCACGTAGACGCGGCTCAGAAGGGAAATCGGTCTGTAGTTCTTCAAAAGAGCGTTGTCACCTTTCTTGAAGAACAAGACCACCGCACTTCTGCTCCACGCCTCCGGTGTAATGCCACCATAGAGGACGGAATTAAAGAGCTTCTGAAGGACTTCAAGTACCGGTCTTCCACCCGCTTTCAGAAGCTCCGCTGTAATTCCATCCTCGCCTGGGGCCTTGCCGTTTTTAAGGTCCTGGAGAGCCATTCTAATCTCGCTCAGACTGACGTCCGGTATATCTTCGGAATAGTGTCGAATAAGACTCGCTCTTGGATCGTTCCTCACACGTTTTCTGGCAGACATATTTCTGGCAAAGACTTTGGAGCCTTGGTTCCGCTCGATCGCTTCTTCAATACGAGCTGTATTGAAGTTGCGTAAGTCTTGCCGCATGCATTTAGAGATCTGTCTGTTCAGTTGCCTGTATGCTGTCAAATCTGTTGAAGAATGTAGCCTCATCTCCCGTCTAACAGCCATGAGATTAAGAGTGTGATCGGAGAGTTTTTGTGTTCTTCTGCGGCGGGTCTTGCAGAACTTAGCTCCGACCGCATGGACAGTTTCCACGAGCTTGTCATTCATATCGTCCACTTCATTGCAGTCTTCTAGGCACTGAAAACGGTTTTGTAACTCGAGCTGAAAGGTTTCGGGACTTTGGATTAGAGCACGAGGGGGACGGAGCGTTGACTTCATCAGACGAGACCTCTCCAACTTAACATTTAGGTTCAGTGTGCCTCTAACCATTCGGTGATCGCTGCCGGTTTTCACCCTCGTGATCACTGAGACATCACTGAACAGTTGTCGTCTGGTCGTCATAATGAAGTCAATCTCATTTTTTGTCGAACCGTCGGGGCTCGACCAGGTCCACTTCCTGTGGGGCCGCTTCTTGAAGAAAGAGTTCATCACAAAGAGTCCCTCTTTCTCCATGAAGTCGGCCAGCTGCTGGCCCCTTGGGTTCCGTTGCCCTATTCCAAATTTCCCTACTTTCAGCTCACCGTTCTCTCTTGTGCCTAGTTTTGCATTGAAGTCTCCCATTAACACCGTATATTGGGTTTTGGAGGAATGCATGGCTCTAGAGATATCCTCATACATTTCCTCCACCTCCTCATCGGGGTGTGCCGAGGTTGGTGCGTAAACCTGTATGACCTTCAGCAAATACCGTTTGGTGATTCTGAGTATAAGGTACGCAACCCTCGTCGACACACTCCCGATCTTTACAACGTTGTTAACGAGAGACTTGTGGACGATAAATCCGACACCTCCTTGGGACAGATGGTCGCCCTCCCGGTGATAGAGCAAGTTGCCGGATTCGAGGATTACCGTGCCCTCCCCCTCTCTTCGGACTTCGGATAATCCTATAATATGCCAGCGCAACTTGTCTATCTCTTCTTCCAGCTCCACGATCTTCTCGTCAGTACTCAGGGTGCGTGCGTTGTACGTTGCCAGGTCAAGCCGTCGTAGGTGGCAACCGAACCTCCACCGGAGATTCTTAGCACCCCCTGCCCCGCCGTTACCATGGTCGCCACCGTAGCCAGGAATAGCGGGGCCGCCGGGGACTGGGGGCCGTCTCTTTGTTACTCTCGTCATTTGGGGGGTATTTGCCATAGTTGCCACGCTTGGCGAGCGGGTTGGCAACCGCAGTTTTTTTATTGTACTTTTGGCTATTATCAGGAAGATGCTGCTGCCCATCTCCCGCCTGTTTCCCTTTGTCGCCTTTTACGACACCCACGGGATAGTAAAAATAATTATACACAAATTTCATTTCATTTCCTTTGATTTCATTTGATTTTAACGATCTTCTTAGAACGAAAATGGACGTAAAATGTATCTATATCTTTTAATATACCATAAAACTAACTTAATGCAACATTTAACAAAAATCTTGTGGTTCCCGTTAACTGCGTTATTAAAATCAGTAAAAAAACGCACAGAAATAACTTTACTTGATAAAAAGAATTAATTAATTCAAAATAAATTTTTGTTGCAAATTGTATGTGGTTTTATTACCTCTAACTGACACGCGCATCGGTAAAGCGGGGTCTTTGACATACTCTTACTCCCCGGCCAATGCAGAGGTAACAAAACCGCATACAGTTGGCAAATATAAATTTATTTAAATTTAATTTAACATTTTTCTTTTTCATTATTCCTTTCTTTATTATAAAAAAAAAGAAAAGTTAGACCAGCGTTTCATCGTCAAAATGTTATCTTAGACTCTTGATTATTGTGCAAAAAAATATTTAAATATCATATTAAGAACGTAGTTTAAACGTAATTAAAAAAATGATAATACAAAATAGAATTTGTTCTCCTTAATATAGGTTTTTCTAACCTAGCCAGAAGAGCAGAGCTGCATTCATTATATTGAAGATCATATTATATAGATAGTACAAACAATGTAATATCCCACCCATGTACTACAATCACTTTTATATAGATAAAGTTTATTTTTATTATTATTATAAAATCAAAATATAATGACCAAATAGTTATTTGCTAATTGTTTTAAGTTGTAAAGCAAACCGAAGTATAAGCAAAGAAAAGTTACAGCCGATATACGTCCCACAGCTGGACATAAGCCTCCTCTCATTTCTGAGTGTTTTTCAACAGACTTCAAAAAAAGGAGGAGGTTTTTTATTCGTCGGAATCTGTTTTTATGTATGTTCACCGATTACTCGAAGATGCCTGAACCGATTTAGAAAATTATTTTATTAATTGCAAAGGGAATACTTCCAAAGTGGTCCCATTTTTAAATTTTATCGGAATCAGTCGAGCAGTTTTAAAAAAAATCAACAATAAATTATTTTTGAAGTTATACTTCTTTTGGGGCGTTTGAGAAAAAATATGACAGTGAATTTTTACGATGCGCGCGCACACTGTCACCTAAAAGCGACAACTTCAATGAGTAATTGTGTTTCAAGTTTTTTTTGTTTTGTTACACTAAAGAAGTATAACTTCTTACGTGCGTAGATAAGTATACATAAACTTTTATTTATATTGAAGTCGGTTGTACAAAATTTTTAATTTTACCACTTGTATTATAGGACAAGGAATTGTCCGCCGCGCTGCCCCAGTACGTGTTGGCAACCATCATTTCTTCGAATTATTATTCTTATAAATGTTATTTCTCAGACATGCAGGTTTCCTCACTATGTTGACCTTCACCATCGAGCACGTGGTAAATCAGCACTAGAGACTGCAATTTACAATGTTATTGTGATCGAACCTGGGTCTATCGCGTACTGTGAAATTTACAGCGAGCGCTTACCTCCTGAGCTATAACCGAAATACGAAAACCGGTTCGTAACTGAAGTATAAAAACGAAATGAATTTTATACACATAAGCTTAACAGCCGTGAATGAGAACGCCGAAAGCTACAGGAAATTCCTTTATAAAATGAGGGTAATATCGTGGAGATTATGTTTCAAATTCGTTCCAGTAACACGTTTAATGGCGACGAGAATAGCCTGTGAATGAACAAGGTATTACGGTCACCTGTAGATTTAAAGATTATGAGTTAAAAATTAACCAAGTCGACTCATAAAGGGTAAGATTTCTTCTAAAATGCAAATTGTTATAAGTCTCTATATGTAAAAATCTATTGCTGTCCATTAGTCTCGCTAAAACTCTGGGTTGGCTTGACCGATTTTGATGAAAGTTTTTGGATGTGTTTGAATTGGTTTCTAAATGGTTTAAATTCACATTTAAACTCGGTTTAAGTAGTGGCACGAAAGTCTAGCGGTGACCGTTATATGCGCAATAACGGTCACTGCTAGACTTTCGTGCCACTCGAAAATAGTCGAAAATAAGGTATCATGGGGTAGTAAGCGGGTCCCGGGGCAGGCGTGCGTCGTTGGCATGCGCTGATTGTCTCTCCAGTCACATTCGTGCAATTTAATTCGTGCGCGACAGTACCCATTCTCCGCTATCCCCTCCACGTTATCAGGATGGGGCTGGAGTCGATAAAAAGCGTAATGTCGACTAAGGTATTAGGTGTCACGATAGACACTAGTCTATTTTTCATTCAGCATGCCAAGGACACAGGAGAAAGGGCTGGGAAAAGCTTTGGGAAGATGTCGCGGGTGTCAGCGTCTTCTTGGGGCGTGCGCTACCCGGCCCTTCGTGTTCTGTAAAAGGGAAAATATATCCCAGTAGTGAATTACGCTGTGTCCGTTTGGGTTGACCGGGTGGGGAATTATACAGTGCGCACGGCACTGCTTAGAACGCAGAGATCTTCACTCGTGTTGCTGACAAAGGGCTACAGGACGACAAGTACTGCGGCACTTCCGGTATTAGCCGGCGTCCTACCGGCTGACCTGGAGGTCATACGTGCGGGTAGGAGTTGTCGGATGCGTGGGAATGCAGAAAATGGGGAGTTGTGCAGGCGCAAGCGCGAAATTTGGGTTGAATTTATGAATGCATGGCAGGTACGGTGGACGAATGAGACGAATGGCAGAGAATTATTCCGCTTTTTCCCGGACGTGGCGGTGCGACTCAATGCTAATTGGGTCGTGCCGGACTATCAAGTCTCACAAATGCTCAGTGGGCATGGATGTTTCAGAAAGAGACTGTATGATATGAAATTGGCTGAATCGGGTATGTGCGAGTGCGGTGAGGCCTACGAGGACAGGCACCATGTCCTGCGGGAGTGTTAGTTGTATGATGACCTGCGATGTAAGATGATGGACGGAATTGTACGCGAAAGGGAAGGTCCCGTGTTCTACCCGGAACTCGTGTACGGTGGGGTGAACTTTGGCCGGCTGCGCGATTTTGCGCATGGATGGCACGGAAGAAGGAAGGCAATGGAAGTAAGAAACGTGAAGACCAGCCCGGAACCGAAGCCGTGATGTGTACCTCCAGCCCAGAAAGGGAGAGTGTCACTACGGGACAAGGATTAGATTAAATAACTTGTAGAGAGTCAAGAAAGTGCACGCGGGAAAGAGCCCAGAGCAAGTACCGCGTGCATCTCTCGAGATTCGGCCCGTATAACCGTGAGGTTGGTGGGGCCATGGGAAGGTGGAGGGTTGTCCCTATCCCCTACACGTTTCGTTAAGCACTAGAATTCCGTGCCGCGACTTATAGCTGTCGCTGTTGTCGAGATCCCGAAATTACCCGTGCGAAGCCGGGTCGGATCGCTTGTATTAAATTTATTCTACGGGTGACAAGCCCACCTGAATTTCAGTGGATAAACATCTACATCTATCGTATCTATATTCCCGATTTCGAATGTAGATGCATTGTCACCACTGAGGACGAGATGGTCTGCTTCGCATCCAGTAAAAAAGATCCCCGGTTCTCTACACTAACTATATTAAATAAATTAATGTTTTACGTTCGGACCATTCACATCGGTGCCTGGCTTTTAGCGGGAATGATATTCTAATTAAACTAATTAATGTACGTAATAAAATAGTGAATTTATCTCCCTATTTACCAATTCAATGTAACACTGGTCGAAAATAATTATGAGTGAAATTGTAGCCAAGGAAAAAAGATCCGAAAATAAGTCTAAAAACTTTAAATTAAGAATTACACGCTTGTGGTACAAGTATTTACATACTCTTTGGTAAGAGTAAAACAGAAACGTCTCTTCATTGCAAAAAGGAGTTCATCTTAGTTCGTTCTTTCCGAAACGCGTCACTGGAATACACTGATCGCCTTCAGTTGTTCAGAGTTGAGATTTCCTCAAACCTGAACTTCGGACGGTTCATGGAGTCCAAAGCCAAAGCAGCTGCAAGGAAGTTAGGAGTCCTTGCAAAGGAGCGGCGTACTTCGCGCCGGAACAGCTGCTTACTCAATATAAAGCGGAAGTCCAGTAGTGCATATAGTGTTGCTGCCATATACAGGTGCACCAAAACGCCACGTACCAACTTTGGACTCAATGGAAAGGCATGCTAGGAGGCTTTTTGGTGACCCGAATGTGGTTAAAACCAATATCACCCGACGTTCGGTCTTCTATGGGTTTAGGTTTTTTATGGTATACATTTCGGAAAGTATGCACAGGAATTGCACAACATAATTCTTCTCTCTCCCTGAGGCCAAATAGATACTAGGCCAGTGTCTACTCTTTGTTTTTTTTTATGGGATAAGGGTGACAAGCGAGCACACAGTCCACATGATGGTAAATAGTTGCTGTGGCCCATAGACATCTACATCTATCCTAGTTAGCGAATCAAAATGCAGATGCGTTGTCAGCCGTGAGGACTAAGGTAGAATGCCTCTTTTTCCAGTAAAAAGGGTCTCCGGTTCTCTACACTCACCATACGAAACACGGCAGCATTAAGCTGCTATTTTACGCTGTTATTCATCTAGAGTGTGCTCCTTCCCCGGTCAAGCCGACCTATTCGTGCTACATCTATACAATTAATATAGCTGTAGCATGGCTCTACCACGTATAAAATTCGATATCGATCGTTGCCGATATACCACGCATTCGAAACAAGGGATTTGCTTCATCTTTTTTACAAGAAAGTAGTGGAACAAGGTGCCAGCATCTGTCTTTCCACCCGATTACAATGTGGGTGTCTTCAAGTCAAGAGTGAGTAGGCTTTTGTTAAGTCAGTGCGCTTCATCATCTTCGGCTGCATCAACACTTAACATTTGGTGGGATAGCAGTCAAGCACTGGCTTAGAGTAGTAAAAAGGAGAAAAAAGATTAGTATATAAATCATTATGTTTAAAGTTAAAGATACAGCCTATAAACGTCCCACTGCTGGGCACAAGCCGCCTCTCATTTTTGAGAGGTTTTTAGGGCAAGGAAATATCCGCCGCGCTGCCCTAATGCGTGCTGGCGAATTTCACATGTCTTCGAATTTTTTTTCATTATTTCTCAGACATGCAAGTTTCCTCATGATGTTTTCTTTCACCGCCGAGCACTTAAAATTGCAATTAACAATTTCATTGGTGCCGGCGGGGATCGAATCCGGCTTGCTCGCCTTCTGTGAAATTTACAGCGAGCGCTAACCATCTGAGCTACCACGGCTTTCATTATGTTTAGCTTGTAACTAAATATTTGGCATAGAACTAAACCAGAATTTTAAAAAGTAATTCAGCCTTAGCAAAGGTTAAAAATATAATTGTTCCAGTAAAAAGGTATGTCAGCATGAAATAAGCGTCACTTAGCTTTCTTTCAGAGATCATCTATTGGTACATGCGAAGCCAGATTAAATTACGCAGTACGGCAGTTTCGAGCCGCCTTCCTATTTCCAACTTCTTGTATCACGTAAAAATGTTTTTTTTTTGGGATCAAGTCGCTTAAGGGCCCCGCCCTTAAGCGACTCGAGGCCCAAAGGCATTTGCCTACTTTGCTTTTAGGTTAATCCAGCCCTACGTAGATGACATATCAGATAAGATTATAGCATGATATGATAGTAGTGCAACCGGAAACTTAGTGGCCAGCGCAGCGCAGCGTTGGTGCCTGTTCCGAGTTGCAAGTATTGAAACTCAAAGTAATTCTTTTGCAAAAAATTTTTAAATCACCGACTTTTGATTCTTGATTTAACAAAATCTTTAAAAAAATTGTTTCTGCGGCTTCGGAAAAAGGAGGAGATTTTCAATTTGACTGTTTGTTCTTTTTTGTACGTATATGATGTGATTATGTGATATCTTCGTCACTTAGGTATAAGATGAAATATTTGACGGATTTCTTAGTGGAGGAAGTTAATTTGTTAGAAAAGTGTGGAGATCAATGTTTCCTTCTGAAATATTAGTTATATTTAATATCAATTAGATTAGAAATCGATAAACCAAACTATGGATATTCCTCAAATTAGAAGAATTAAGAAAAATTAAAAATAATACAGAAATCAGCACTTAGGCATTGTTTTGTGTATATACATACATTAGAAACTGAAAAACTTATAATTAGATCATCTGCGTAACAAATAAGCTCCAACCTCAGTTCCAACTAGCGACATCTGGTGAGCGTAAGAATATTAACCCTTATTGTGAAGCGGTATTAATGATTATTTTTTTTATTAAATAAGTTATACTTAGAGGTAGAGCAATTACTTAAAGGTAGTCCCATATTAATTTGGTGAAAAAAATTCAACCCGTAAATTTTTCTATCCTACGCACTTTGTCTTAGCATCGATTTCTGAAGCTGTGACGCGGAGTCGGTTTTTATTTTTTATTTTTTTTTTCCTTCGGCTAATTTCATAGTAGCAACCGTAAAATTATTGTAAGTACTACGCACCAAGAATAAGAATTGGATTGGGTTTATTGCTAACCTCATTGTCTAAACGCTATAGTATATAATTATAATTTTTAAATGTATTCACTACCAACGAATAATAATAATAATTTATATAAGTAAATATTTGTGTTTCAGTTTAATTTTTTACATCCTGACACATACCCTATCTTACACTTCATGAGCTGAAATTGTTACTGTGACTGTTGAACCCTACCGGTATTTATCTTACGTGTTCGAGGCATGCTAAAACTGCAACACGAATGACCGACTCCACCGATTATGGTATGTGTTCTTGTTTGTTACGCTTACTTATATAAAAAAAAAACCTTAAAAGTGACCATCGCTCTCTGCTATACAGTATCCAAACAAATTGTACAGTTTTATCTAAGTCAATGTTGATTAACATCCTACAATTTCGGGTCCGCGGAAGCGATGAAGACTCCGGATTACACCAAAAGTAAACATACTCAGAGACTTACGCATATATCTGAACACAAGATGATTTTATCTAAACCAAACAACTTGACACATCCAAATGAGGTGTTAATAAGGTTTGTTTATATCGTGCCAGCTCCAAATACAATATAATCTATATGGAAAATCTTATTTAAGGGGATTTCTTTAAATTTATTATTTTTAAAATTACTCACAGACAAGTCAGACTCAGAAAAATGATTTGCAGGCCATAAGTACAAATACCTACATGTTAAGCACAGGAATTGAACAATTCACCTGATGATAAGTGCCTACAGTATTTCTGTAAAGTAAAGTTGCAGCCTATATACCATACACCTTAGAATTTCAATTATGTATAAATTTTATTGGCGCCGGCAAGGATCGAACCTGGTTTGTTTTTTTTTTAAACTGAAGTGACAAACGGACTTTTTTTTTTAAAGGATAGGGTGACAAACGAGCACACAGTCCACCTAATGTTAAGTTGGTGCTGTGACCCATAGACATCTACATTTATCCTCAATAAAGAATCAAAATGCAGATGCGTCGTCACCCGTGAGGACTAAGATGGAATGCCTCTTTTCCAGTAAAATGGGCCTCCGGTTCTCTACACTCACCATACGAAACACAGCAGTATCAAGCTGCCATTTTACGCTGGTGTTCTGTGAGAGCGTGGTCCTTCCCCGATCGAGCCGACCCATTCGTGCTACAACTAATACTACTAATATAGCTGCAGCATGGCTCTACCACGTAAAGACTTACAGTCCACCAGATAGTAAGTGGCTACTGGTAGTCCACGGACACCAGCAACCATCTTTGAATAAAGAAGGATTCAGACGAGTTGTCACCTCTGAACACTAAGATGGAATGCCTCACAGATGAGAGGGATTAATTAATTACAGGCTATAAGGAAAAAAGGTTATCGAGAGGCAGCCCCGTACCGGTAGGCGAAGTGCAGGGCGGCCCACTAGATGGAGTGACGACCTGTTAGACGTACAGGAAGTCGATGGATGCAGATGGCTCAGGACCGTGCTTTGTGATATTATATTACATAATTATATGTACCTATATGTACCTAACCACTATAATGAAATAAATCACTACCGAATCTTTTAAATAACTAAGACTGACAATGTTGCTATATTACATATAAATATATAATATACATCATACATTATATTTATTATAATATATATTATTGCGTCCATCGAAAGCCACCGGCTACCAAACGGCAACGGTGTGAAGTTCAGATATTCAAAGATAGGAACCGTTTTAGTATGTCGAACGGTATTTAATTATTTCTTACATATGTTCTTCTTATGTTTTTCTTACTTAAGTATGTCGTTTTTCTACCTATGTTCACTGTTCAGCAGTGGACTTGTGAAGGGCTGTAATGAGGCTGTAAGACCCTCTATCTTAGTTCTCAGAGGTTATAAATCCCACAGTAGCCTTCTTTATTTAATTGGTTATTAATGGTCCTTCAGCCCGTTACACACCAGCACACAGGTTGCTCGCGCACTTACAATAAAAATGTAAGCAATCTCTAGCATAAAAGATACAGTTGTGTTGAAACATTGAAGAATTAAGATGGAATGCTTGTTCCTAACAGCCACTTCCGACGATCTCTGAATATTTCAAGGATATGTCTCGATGCTGTTTCGTGAGGGCCGCGACACATACCAACCAAGAAAAGTGGTAAATGCAGCCACCTACGCTCCGATTGCGAATGTTACGCAAACCCTCCGATGGCCCTGCAACGTTCTAATCGAACCCCCTGTTCCGCTAGATTTAGAATAGAATAGAATAGAATAGTGAATAAAAAAGAAATAGAATTATTCTATTCTATATATATTCTATTGAATAGAGAAGAGTAGAGAAGAGTAGAGAAGAGTAGAGAAGAGTAGATAAGAGTAGAGAAGAGTAGAGAAGAGTAGAGAAGAGTAGAGAAGATTAGAGAAGAGTAGAGAAAAGTAGAGAAGAGTAGAGAAGAGTAGAGATACATTCAGCGTAGCCAGACGGACCTCCGCAATCCACTTTTCGCCAATGCACTAATTTTGATATAGCATTATTCACTTCGTCACATTTAAATGATTGACGTTTAAGTTTAAAAATCAAGGAAGTATCATCAGCAAATAATACTATATTATGATTATCCTCTACAAGAGAAGGTAAGTCATTAATATATACTAGAAATAGAAATGGGCCGAGAATCGAGCCTGAGGGACACCCATTAGTACAGGTGAGCCGTAAGAACTTTTACCATTGATCATAACTTTCTGCATTCTATTACTTAAATATGAAATTATAAGTTTAAGCGCTGTGTTCTTGACACCATGGTACTGTAGCTTCCTGATTAGTCTCATGGTGAACGCAGTCGGAGGCCTTGGAAAGGTCACAAAATATACCCAAAGCATCCTCTGAATTCTCTCATGCACAAAAAATATGTTTAATAAGCTCAACTCCAGCGTCAGTTGTCTAGCGACTCCTTGTGAAAACCGAATTGATTTCTATGTAGCAATTTATTAATATTAAAGAAACTTAACATCTGATCTAATATTATTTTTTCAAAAATTTTACTAAATGTTGGTAGTACAGAAATTGCTCTAAAATTGGCGGGGTCTAATGTACGACCAGCTTTAAATGAAGGTATGACGATCGAAATGTCGCCTGAAAGTCACACACATTCTACACAATCACTTAGTGCCACAAACACTGTTCGGACAACAACGGATGAGACGCAGCGAGTCCGCAGACGAGCGTGCCGTACACCCCTCCACACCGCGTTCACACCGTACACCCGCGTCCCTGGGCAGTTCTCACCGCCCAGAACATCGAACGATACGAGTTGCCGTCAGAGCCGGGGCCCACCACCCCCAGTACGGACAGCTGTTAGATAACTCATCAATGTTATGTTAATGTGATCACAGAACTGAACACAATATTATCGTCGTACGCAACGTTGCACTAAAATAAAAACAGTTCGATGAACCTGTAAGAACCGTCTAGGCTAACAGCATTAACATCACGACATAACAGCCTGTTTTATTATTATATTACAAAGGTTCTCTTTCCCTTTAAAGGACTGAATGCATTGGTGTTTAGCGACAGTGATAGATAATCATTCCTAACCAGGGAGGCTTAGGCGAATAGATTTTAGTAATTCTGATTATGCTATTATGCCGAGCTTGTCATGCAGTGAGTACATTCGACACCATTCCAAATAAATGGTGCCGCAAACTTATCGTTTCTAATTAGACAACGAAAGACTCTTCGGAAAATCAGATTCTCATTTGACATTCAGATTTTCTTATTGAATAAATCACAAGGACTCCAAACATAAATAGAAAACGGTTGTTGACACAAAATTACCTACTCCATTCTTGGTTAGGACGGCAGTGTTGGTTATCCATTCATGCATTACAACCTTTAAAAGTTCACGGCTAAATATAAAGAGAACATAGGGCGATTTTGCCATAGTTGTAGCGATTGGCAGGCGGGTTAGCAACCTCAGTTTTTTTTTTAATAATTGTAGTATCGAATACGCCCTACGATGCCTTAAGACCCCGTAGTTGTCGAAAGGTACGACAGAGGGAAGCTGAAACAGGAGATGGTAAAACAGGACAACTCAAACTAATATACAGTGCAATATAGACAGTTACGTATATTTTTTATCATGTGAAATAAAACGTTTTAATGGATAATATGGCGCCTTTGAATACCTGACGAGAAGTTGCGGTGGGAAAAAAAATTGTGGAAGCTTTCCCTTTAAAGACGAAGATGTTTTAAAGGATTTAGGCGGAATTTCAAACAAGATTAAAGGGTTAAGTTACACAAGCCCACCGGTTGCTTTTTCGAACAACACTACGCGCCCCTTTGATGTTTTATTACTAAAGCAACAATGGGATCTGAGTTGCAAGTCGTGACCGGCCTCCATGGTATTGTTGTATGGCATTTTAACGCCGCCATCTTACTATTTTTGGCGCCAAAGTGCCCCGCATTTGGTCCCGCGGCCGTAATTTATGTGCGGTTTTCAGATAAGCATCGTGCTTTATGAAGTTCTTAACATTACTCAAGATAAATAACTTTACCGTTAAAGGCAATGTCTTCGTATTATGTTACGGGGAATTTAAACTCTCAGCTAACGTAACTTCTTTTTACTTTTAAAATAAATTATGCAATGTTTAATTATACTTATTATGATCCTTCCTCCCAATCCCAACGATAGCGACTCGCGCTTGTCTGCTCAGTGGTTAGCCAGGTTGACTTTCTACAAGCGTTACCGTTAATAGAAAACTATTCATTAATTTTAAAATGTTCTAACAGTGTTTACGATTGTAGTAACCAACTTGGTTAAACTCCCAGTACCGTTATGGTCGTTTCGAACATAAAGATACCAGTAAATATTCTGCGCGCGGATTGTAACCTATGCTTAGTACTTTATTCTGTGCCTTTGTAGTTTCATCCTCATTCAGTTGCGGTAAAATCGTCTAGTTCTTAACTCTTAGTAACGTTCCGGAAAGAACTCATAAAAACTTTGTATTTTTATATAAAGCTATAATATACCTACTAGTATGCACTTATAGGAAGTTAACAGTGGTAGAGCCACGCGGCAGCTTTTGCTGTCGCACGGATGGGTCGGCCCGAACCGGTGTGGTACCACAACCTCACAGAATACCAGCGTGAAGTAGAGGTTCACCTCTGCGTTTCGCTTGGTGAGTGCAGGTGGCCGGAGGCCCTTTTTAGTGGAAATGAGGCATTCCATCTTAGTCCTCACGGGTGACAACGCATCTGCATTTTGATTCGCAAGCGAGGATAGATGTAGATGTCTATGGGCCGCAGCAACCACTTACCATCAGGTGGACTGTGTGCTCGTTTGTCACCCTTATCCTATAAAAAAAAAGCAATCGCAGTTGTTGTAAATGTTTCTATATTTGCAAGTTCAAATTTCAACATACCGCCATGTTTAAAGATCCCAAAACTTCAATTATAATATGTTAATACAATGTCTGTATGCAATATTTATAACTATATTTTGTCATATGGGTGTCGTAAGAGGCAGTTATGGGACAGAAAAACCTTATGGATTTCTATAGACGGTGCGCTGACGCCAGACTTAAAATACGCGGACCAGCGACGGGGCAACAGGGTCAAATGTGTGACACGTCTGGTCTGGTACTGAATTTGCTAAGTCGCCTGCCAAGCGTGGCAATTAAGGCAAAGGCTCGCGTCAACGAAAACCGATCTCCAGCTGCGGACTTTTATGGTCCGACGAAATGAAGATGTTCCCACATCTTCATTTCGTCGGTACGAGTACGTTAGTACGTTTGTCAACATTTTTTTTCGTAGACTTCGAACTAGTATTATTCAATACATTGCGTAATGAAGACTTTATTGAGTCTTTTAACTGAATTGGTTTCTAATTTCTATTTTCTAAGGGCACAACGAGTTCGCAAATAGTCTAAATGGAAAGTTGATAGTGTGGACAGACCGAATCGCACCCACAGCTATTTTAAGGAGTTCAATTTTAGATCCTTTCAGAACTCCAAGGATCCCAATCATCCCCATTATGTCTCCCGCTTAGAAGTCACACGAGCATGGGTATGCTGTGTAAATTGATACATAGCGTCAGAGATATGATTGATCTATACTACCGTAAATCCATTTATTTATTTACTCTTTATTGTACACCAAAATACAAAATAACGAGTACAGTTAAATCTAAAGTAGAATATGTACAATAGGCGGTCTTATCACTCTGAAAGTGATCTCTTCCAGACAACCTTTGCGTAGAGAACATATGCCAACAATAGTCAAAAATGGAGAGGGGCGTACAAAATAAAAATAAAAATATGAAAATACATATAAATGAAGAAAATATATAATATCATATAATAGATTAAATGAAAAGAGTACGAAAAAGGAAAAGTAGTTTATCTAATAGCGTTATAAGTAATACGATTTAACAAGACTTTTGAAAGAATGAAGAGATTGAGCACGACGAATGTGGAGAGGTAAAGAGTTCCACAAACGCACAGCAGTTACAGTAAAGGATTTCTTAAAAAAATCTTATATATCTAACCGGCCCTTGTTCTCTAAAAATCTTGTTCTCGAAATATCTTGTTAACCATTTTCTCTATTTTATTTGCATATTATGCATATATTGCTAAGGCTTTAAATGAATTTAAAGCAAACAGTGAATACCTTTAAGAAGTTGTTACGTTTGGCTAAATTTATTTTATAAGGATAATTGTTATATAATATTTGAAAAAATGCTACATCAATAAAATAAAAATACACAAGAGCTTACTGCAACCCCATCTACTACAGGTAGTTACATTACTGCTGTTTCATCAAATTGCTACTATAATCGGTTATAGATGTGATGAAAGTGATATGTGACAGCGATGTCATCGCGTCATATAATATATAATATATATAATAGTCTAAACGAACCAAATAACGACCAACACACTGTCAAATTCTTCGAACGACTGTAACAAATTTCGTACGACCACAAGAACACTTGGTCACTTCCAGTGCTGACTGGCACCCCTTGCGTGGCAAAAAAATCTCTGTATTTTTATGGAGTGAACTAAAGACCCTTTTTATTGGTACGCGAGACATTCCATATTAGTCCTCAGGGGTAACTAAGCAATAACATTTCGGTTCTCAACTAAATTTTAATGTAGGTGTCTATGGGCCACAACATCCCCTTACCATCAGGAGGACTGTGTGTTTGTTCGTCACCGTTACTTGTATAAAACACATATACAATCATTACCATTACCATTATAGTTTATAGCCTATCAGAAGTCGACTACTGAACATAGGTCTCCCTCATAGATATATAATAATTGGTCGGGAAAAAGTTTATTCGTATTTTTTTTATATAAAATCGAAGAAGAATCTCTTTGATTGTACTGTTTATATCTGGCTGGTTTTAATATCATTATGCATATAGGACATTAAGAAAAAAAAACTAAAAAGTAAAAACCACTTTGCCGCCATTTTCAATTGTTTTTCTGTTCGCCAAAATGAGTGAATCTAACGAAGAAATTGGATAGGGTAAAACACCCAGTAGTCAGCCCCGCACCAGTACTCAGCCTTTACAGATATTACTTCCGTATAAATAGTGTTGAAATTTGTTTACGCCATTAAAATAATGTTTAATTGAATCTGTGTCTCCTTATTTACTAATACGCACACTTACGATTCAATAGAATGTCAGGTTCACGAGCTACACTCGTTAATTTGTACTGCTGCCAAAGACATGACTAAATGCGTCGCTGTTGCAATTTTTTTCTTAAGGAAACCTGCTCGAGATTTTGATAAGTTTTTGAGTGTATTTGCTGTAATTTATGGTGGATTGTTATAGTGGGTCACATTAAAATGATTATTTTGTAATAAAGTAAACTATTACATGCATTTTATTTGTTTATTATTTGTAATTTAGGTGGCCGACTAGTGGGTTTCGAATTTTTAAGGTAGATTCAGTACTCAGCCATAGGTGGCTGACTACTGGTATTTTCGTGATTTTCTTATATATAGTTGAAATTAACGGAACGAATAGTACCAAGTTTGCTCATTACTTTGGGCTTAACTCTTATGAGACGAAAAGTGTATTTTACCAGTAGTCAGCCGCGTAATATGTAATTGCATGTCAGGGGCCGACCAATGGGTCTACAAATCCAGTAGTCAGCCGTTAGTCCTGTTGCACAAAATAGTACCTTAACGCTTTTTCAATAAGGGTTAAATGTATGCACGGTTATTTTTGCATGAAAATTATTTGTTTTAGATTTCCATCATTTCAAAAATCTATCCATCAATACAAAGAAGAGCAATTAACACAAGTTATGGGGGCGATTAGAAATGGCATGAAACGAATAGGAGCTGTTTCTTCCAAAGAGTGGAGAAAATTTCAGAAACAAAAAGAAGAAGTGAAGCAACAGAAAAAGAATGATGTATTAATTAAAAAAATTAAGAGATTAAAAGTTAAAACAAAGAAAGAAGAAGAAAGTCAAAAAAAGAAAGCAGAATTCCAAAAAAAGGAAAGCGTAAAAGCTGTTGAATTCCAAAAATAGCAAAAGGAGGAAGAAAAATATGATACATATCGTATTTTCAATTTAATAATAATAATAATAATAATAATAAAGTATTTGCACAGACATAACCAAGTAGCTAGAATAATACACCAGCAGCTTGCCATTAAATTTGGTTTTACTCAACAAGACGTTCCATATTATAAGTATGAACCAAAGCCAGTTCTTGAAAATAGAAGTGTCACGCTGTACTGGGATCGGTCAATTATCACAGACAGGTTTATAGTGGCAAATAAACCTGACATTGTGGTGATAGACCGAACTACACGCAAGGCAATAATAGTGGATATCAGTGTCCCTCATGACGAGAATCTCTTGAAAGCAGAGAATGATAAAAAAATAAAATATATCGACTTGGCTCATGAGATTGTCGCTATGTGGGACGTTGATTCTACTATTATTGTACCAATAGTTGTATCAGTTAATGGGCTTATTGGTAAAAATATGGATGATTATCTGTCCAAGTTAGGTTTGGGCAAATGGCTGAAGGGATTAATACAAAAATCGGCCTTATTAAATACGGCGCGTATAGTAAGAAGGTTCCTATCTTTGGATGCCTAACTTCACCGATGGCTTAGGATTCCTCGCCGCGGTGGATAATAGCCGAAATAATAATATTATTTATATAGATTGTATTTATATTTATAATATTATAATTTTGTGACAATATATGTGATAATAAAATAATAATAAATAAAGTGGCGTAGGGAAGTGACGACCCCATCGCCCGCTGACGTAACGGTTATGTGACAAAACTGCTACGTCAGCGCAGTCAGTCAGCACCTTGCCAAGAGGTGTTAGCTCCGTGCCTCGGCAAAATTGAAGGTGCAAAGGCCCGCTTGTGCACATGGCCTCACCATGAAACGGTGCCGGGTCTGGGCGTCTCCCGTTAACTGACGCCCACTACATGGATGATGGAAAGAATGAATACGCGCAAAGGGACGCTGCCTGGAGGTCGCCAGGGCGCGTCTGGAGCTGGCGCTGGACGCGACAGCATGCAAACCGCTAGCCGAGCGCGAGGTGCTGCACGACCACCCAGCAGCCCCTCGCATCCATCATCCTCACCAGCTGGCTTGGTGTTGGCAGGGTCTTCGCGGGCCCAGCAATCAGCACCCGCCACTGGTGGAGTACGCCGCATGCGTTGGTCAATACAAATGAACAGAAATGCATTGCGGGCGTATTTTGGGGCGAAAGGGGGAGGAAAAATTGAAGGTTTTGCGTATCGGGCTAGGATGCATCGACTATTTGCTGAGCTGGAGCCATCTATAACCGTCACCGAGCAAAACCTGGCAGACCGAGTTCGGTACATCATGCGCTCAAAAATATTTGATGACGCCGAACTCCAACGGCTACGACGTGAGGCTATTCCTTTGTCGAATGAAAATACTACGACAGGAGATGCGGCTCTACGAGTTGCAGAGCAACCGGCACATGTAGATGCCGCCGTAGATCTCCTTGTGGTTGACTCAGGTGACGATGGAATAGTCGCCCAGGAACAAGAGCAAATGAGGAGTATATTGGAAGAGGCGGTTAGGGAAACGCGAAGTACGCCTCTCGAGAATCGACCGCGACTTCCCCGTATACCCCTAAGCAAGCGGAATCCGGCTGTCGTGAGGGCTCTCAACCCAATGCTGGTGACCTATTTGGAAGCCAGCCGGGACCTTTGCGAGACGGACTCAATTCTTTTTGGCGCCGCACTGGCAGTTTGCCGTATTATTGGCGCCAAACTTCCCACGGCTGGACGCGCTACTAGACAAAGTAGCGCCATCCCAGCCTGGAGAAGAAGGATTGAGGACCGTATCGCAAAGGCAAGGGCCCTCATCGGCAGGCTGATAAGCTTCAGGTCGGGCAATAATAGGCCGAGAATTGTGCGCACCGTCAGGATGGCGTTTGCTGGGACAAACATCAGTTTGTCCCAGCCGGATATAACGCAAAAACTGACGGAGCGCATAGACGACCTGAAGCAGAGAATCGCTGCTTGGGGGAAGCGGATTCGGCGATATACCGAGAGGTCGACACGGTTCAACCAGAATCGTCTCTTCCAGAGTGATCAGAAGAGGCTCTATGAATCATTGGAGCGGCCAATGGTACGTGGAACGGGCCCAGCACCGAATCAGGCTGACACAATCGCATTCTGGCGCGGCCTGTGGTCAGAGCCAGTAAACCACAGCGAGGGCCCTTGGACGGAAGTTGTGGACCGGACCCCGTCATCGTAACGCCGGATGACGTAGCTGAGGCGGTCCGTAGGGCCCCGAACTGGAAAAGTCCGGGGCTCGACGGGCTGCATCACTACTGGCTGAAGGGGTTCGTGGTGTGTCATGCTGTGCTCGCCCGACAGTTTCAAGAGGCTCTCTACCAAAAGTCGCTCCCGAGCCTCTTCACTACTGGGATCACTCATTTGGTTCCTAAAGACCGGGATTCCACAGACCCGAGCAAATACCGCCCCATAACGTGTCTACCTACCATATACAAGACACTAACATCCATTTTGAGCGCGAGAATCACTCGTCACCTGAACTCAAATCAGGTGATGTCGCACGCTCAAAATGGATGTCGGGGCGGTGGTCGTGGAACCAAGGAACCACTCCTCATTGACGCGGTCATTGGCAAGGTGGTTAAACGCAACCGTCGGAATCTCTCCGCCGCCTGGATAGACTATAAAAAGGCATTCGACTCGGTGCCTCATACATGGCTTAAGAGGGCCCTCGAGCTGTATAAGATCAATTGTACAGTTCGAGACTTCCTCGGGCAGTGTATGGGGCAATGGAGTACGATCCTGTATCATCTAGGCGAGCGGATGACGGCTGCGGAGAACCACATAAGGATAAGAAGGGGTATTTTCCAGGGCGATTGTTTGAGTCCAATCTGGTTCTGCCTCTCTCTGAACCCTCTCAGTACCTTACTGGAGGGCTCCGGAAGGGGATTTCAGCTTCGGAAAGGAGGTACAAAAGTGACCCACCTTTTCTATATGGATGATCTCAAGTTATTCGCCTCCAGTCGCTCTCATCTTATGGAATTGCTAAACATCACTTGTGATTTTAGTAATTCTATTAGAATGGAGCTGGGGACGAATAAGTGTGCGGTCCTCCATGTTGAAAGGGGAAGGGTTGCTAACTCTGAGGGCATAGACTTATCTATGCCCATCAACATAAGGACCCTTACCGAGGCTGAACCATACCGATACCTGGGTATGTCACAGAACATCGGTGTAGATGAGGCGGGTATGAAACAGTCAGCTTGCGATGTGTTTTATGTACGCTTGACCAAAGTGCTTAACAGCCTTTTGTCCGGTGTGAATAAGACGCACGCATATAACGGTTGGGTCATGCCTGTTCTCATGTATACCTTTGGCATACTCAGGTGGACTCAGACCGAACTGAACGCTCTGGACAGAAAAGTACGCACTATAATGACGTCCCACAGGATGCATCATCCGAGATCGTCAGTAATGAGGCTGTACTTGCCGCGGAAACATGGTGGGCGCGGCTTTTTAAGCGCGCTTACCATGCATAATCGCGAAGTGTGCAGCCTCCGTAATTACTTTCTGACGAGAGCGGATGATTCATACTATAGGGACGTTATTTCCTGTGATAAAGGACTTACCCCTCTATCCTTAGCCAACGAGCAATGGCAAGACCCGGCAGTACAGGGCATTTCCGACCGAGAGACTGTATGGAAGGAGAAGGAGCTCCACGGGAGGTTCTACAAGGTTCTACATGAGTCTTTCGTAGACACAGTCGCCTCCCTCCACTGGCTACGTTTCGGTGACCTCTTTGGGGAAACCGAGGGTTTTGTCTGTGCGATACAGGATCAGTTTATTAAGACCAACAATTATCGGAGATACAAACTAAAGGATGGCACCGTTGATGTCTGTCGAGCATGTCGCCATCCCGGTGAGTCACTTAGGCATGTCATCTCCGGTTGTTCGACGCTTTCTAACTCTGAGTATTTGCACAGGCACAACTTAGTAGCCAGGATTCTACACCAGGAGCTCGCTCTGAAATACGGTCTCGTGGATCGGAAATTGCCGTATTATAAGTACTTGCCGGAAGCCGTGCTCGAAAATGACCGCGCCAGGCTCTACTGGGACCGGGCCATCATCACAGATAGGACTATTCTTGCGAATAAGCCTGATATTGTGCTGATGGACCGGGCACAGTCAAGGATATTTTTGGTCGACATTACCATTCCTTATGACGAGAACCTCGTGAAAGCCGAAACAGATAAGCTGACTAAATATCTGGACCTGGCTCACGAGGTGACTGACATGTGGGGTGGATTGCCGGCCGAAATTATACCTGTAGTCATCTCTGCGAATGGGTTAATTCCAGTCAGCTTCTCGGGTCATCTGAGGCGACTGGGACTCCGTGACGGACCGCTCCAAGCTCAAATGCAGAAGGCGGTGCTCCTCGATACCGCCCGCATCGTCCGCCGATTTCTTTCCCTTTCCCCCTAACCCTCGGCCGTCAGGTCTCCTCTGCCGAGGGCTTCCATCTGGTTGGGTTTTTATATATTTATGTATATTTATGTATTTATTTTATTTTATTGATATTTATGTACGTTTACCATGTTTATTTACAATTATATATTTATATTGCCTAACCAGATGAGAAAACTTTATAGATACCCCATAATAATAATAAATCAATTTAATACTATATGTACAATAAACAAAGCTGCAAAAACTGTGAAGAGGAATTGACTAGCGACACTAAACTTATTGACTTAAAGAATATTGGATGTAACCATTATCTTGTACTTTTGTCATGGTACATTTGAAATGTACTGAATTTGCTGGGGACATATATGAAAATTGGACTTACCTAGTCGGACTATTTTTCCCAGGTAAACATATTCGTCAACAACTTCGAGCTTAATGCTCCTAACAACTACCGGCTTAGGTGTGACATGGACGTTAAACGTCATTTTTGTTTCGTCCATGTTCATCTAAGGCCTATCCGTTGGGAGACACTATTGAGGTCATTGCATAGTGCTTAGGTCCTCCAGCGATTCTACCATAAGGACTATATCGTCGGCAAATCGAAGTAAAACTTCGACCGAGAGGTCAATCGGCGGATTCAACTCTGCAATGTTCGGGAGATTACGACACATCTTCTCGTCAGGAATACCTCAAAACCTCAAAATAAGATTGTACAACCAGTGCGTGTTTCCAGTGATGACTTATAGATCTCAGGCGTGGTCCTTCACTGCTGGCCGTATGAGGAAGCTCAAAGTCGCTCAGCGAGCTATGGAGAGGGCTATCCTCGGCGTTTTTCTGTGTGATAGTCTAAAAACCAAGATATCCGCAGTAGAACCAGAGTAACCGTCAAAGCCCAAAGAATTAGTAAGCTGAAGTGGCAATGTGCCGGCTATATAACTCGAAGAAGCGACAATCGATGGAGAAGAAAGGTTCTCGAGTGGCAGCCTCGCACCGGCAGGCGAAGTGTAGGGCGTCCCTCCACTAAATGGAGTGACGACCTGGTAAGACATGCGGGAAGTCAATGGATGCAATTGGCTCGGGACCGTACTTTGTGACATTCCTTGGGGGAGTTCTATATTCAGCAGTGGACTGGGGCTGTAATGATGATGGTGATGATGATGATGATAATATTTGAAAAAATGCATGGTAAAGAATTTCTATGCCAAATATGCAAGAGTAAGTGAGAGGCTGACTACAGGGTAAAACATGGCCGAGTTGTGGAGAAATGAGGCTGACTACTGGTGAAAAGTGCCATAATTTGTTTAATGTTGATTTTTTATATAATGCTGTTATAAATATAATGTTTTGTTGTTTTCTTTAGTAAATTTAATAAACAACCTTTCTGAGAATAATGATTGTTTTTATACATAATGTATAATATTTAAAATACAGATGAATCAAATTTTTTTCCTCACTAAAAGGCTGACCACTGGGTGTTTTACCCTACATTCTGAAGTTTTATTAAAAAAAGGAAAATGCGACTCAAGCCGCGAATAAATTTTATGACGTTTATGGACCTAATACAGTGTCAGTAAGATGAGAATTTTGATGTCATAGATGCAGCTCGATCTGGTCGCAAAATTGGCCGGAGTTGATCAATAGAAACAACTGTTTCGGTCTCTTCAGAATTTTTTGGGTAGTGTTAGGTTAACATCAAGAGAGGACTATCAAAACTACCTACTTGTCGCATTTTCTTGATCAAAAATCCCAAGATTTCTACAGCAACGGGATTATGTCACTATCAACAAGATGGCAACAATTTATGATCAAAATGGCACATATATATTATAATTATAAATGTAATTAAACTTTGATAAAAATGTCTTGAATTTATATATAAAATACAAAGAAAGTTTTTTCCCGACCAATATAATTATAATCAAGAATAATTGAAACTGATATATATATATATATATATATATATATATATATATATATGACTGATGATATATATAATTTATAACCCCTTATAACCCGCAATTCTCAAATCACTTTCTCAGACTGGGTTCATTGCAATTTTATGCCTTACAGTCTAAATGTTTTAGTGTGCATTAGCGAGCATAAGAATAATATTCTTACTGACTAGCTAGGCAAACGGCAAACACACGATATACAATAATCGAATAACACACGTTGCAAAAGTTCAAGAGTCAATTCCAACGTAAATAAATAACCAGAGTCAATATTGGCCAATGAAGGGTCTTTAAATTTTATTATCATATGTGAGACTTTTACGAGCTTAGCTTCGTAGATTTCTGAACGCAACAATGCCAGCTCTGTTCATCGCAGAACACAAATTTTTCAATTTTTGACGTCGAAGAAAACTAATTTAAAATATGTATGTACTAATATTTTATATTTTGATATTTTCTATTACCTGTTCAAATTAAAGTAAAAGACTGACTAATATCAAAAACAAAAATAAAACATGAAAATACATCGAAGCTAACTAACAATATTTTTGTGATTGTAGATGACTGAACTTCGGCAAAATAAAAATATAAACAGCAGGCATATTGATCATTGATTAACTTTGTTCCGTTTATCATTCATTAGAGCTTATGAGAAGTCGACTACTTCCCCTATAAACTGCGTCATAGGTTGAATACTTGTCATGCTTGGCAGGCAGGTTGACAAACGCAGTTTTTTTGCGTGCTTAAAGCGCAAAGCGCGTAGGTATGTTCTACTAGCGCCTAAAATCAATATTCCAACGTTTTGTCGCATAAAGTCGTATCTAACAATCATATTGAAGATATAAATTATATAAAAAGCACATTGTCAGAAAGATAAATTTATATAGATAGATTGATTCTTGAACTTATTAATTTGTTTTTTTTTTATCGATTAACTGCTATTTTACATAAAAAAGGGGTTTTAGTGGTTTATGGTGTAGATTTATTAAGTCCGCATAGAGTGGTGAACACGATAACTTTTGAAAATATCAATTGTTTACTTAGTCTGTTTTCTAATCTCTTCATCTATCATATGGGGAGTCGTGGAATGCAAATGACAGTTTAATGTTGTTTTGTTTAGTTACAATTAATTTTTTTCGGCTGCGTAATCTCGAAATTTTCGGTGTTTTATTTAATACAAGGCTGGTATTAATTTATATTACTAAATACACTCTACATTACTATGTGCTCGCCCGCCGTTGTGAGTGAATGAGGGCTAATAATCTTCCACTCACCAGATGTCGCTACTAGCGACTGAGGTAAAGTTTTTTGTTACACAGTGTCATTTAATTGAGAAATTAGTTTTAAATAATAGTTTATCATTGTCTAGACTCTAGACAATGATAAACTATTATTCTTCTATATATCTTTATAACTATTAACTTCCCATGGCTGGGCCTACGAATAAAAGTTAAATTGTAATTTTTAACATTTGTGCAAGCGTGTAATGCTGTAATGTTTTTATATGATTAAAAGTTCTCTTATGAAATTTTTTAAACTTTCTGGCCCCCCATTAAGAAAGTTTGCCCACCACTGGTCTAGAGTATTATATTAATATATAACACAAAGCGTCAGTGGTTTGATTTTTAATTTTGTGCACATTATAACTCTTTTTTTTAAAGTCGTCTTTTAGTTATATTTATAGTTTGGTTTATTCATTTCTAATGTAATTAATATAAAATATAAGTAATAATACAGAAAGAAACCTTAAAGATTACATTTTCCTAAGAAATTATCGTCCCCGCTATGAAATCTGTCAAATATTTTACCTCACTCAAAAGTGGCGCCGCCCTGGTGGCAGAAAAAGTCGTGGATGCCCTCATAGCTGTATCGTTTACTTACAGCAGCGGTAATAAGCAGCAAAAATATTGATCGCTGTAGAAATACAAATTATTCCAAAAACCAAATTTGATATAATATACTTAACCAAGGTTGTAATTTTTATAATCACAGATTTTTATTATAATATTTTGTCGCTAAAAGTACGTAGGATTTATATATAAATATACTTATACGTACCAACAGACGAAGTGTAAGGCGTCCCCCCCCCCCACTAGATGGAGTAACGACCTGGTAAGACATGTAGGAAGTCAATGGATACCGGTGACTCGTGACTGTGCTTTGTGGCATTTTTTGGGGGAGGCCTATGTTCAGCAGTGAACTTGTGAAGGGCTGTAATGATGATGATGATACGTCTTGGACTTGATGGAGTAATCCGAAGGTGTACTTAGGTGAATGCTATTGGAACTCCTCGAAGAGTAGAACTAAGTGTGCTGAGTTTGGCCTCATTTTGTTAATCTTATCTCCGGATTTGATAGAATGACCTGAAGGTGTACATCGGTGAATGCCACTGGAACTCTTTAACTAATTTTTTCACGATCATATGAGCATTATGAGTCGTGTACTTTTGGATTTTCACTAACATAAAATTTTTTTGACATAAAATTAGCGAAAAATTTGAATGATAGTAATAATTATAAGGTTTTTAGTGAAAAATTATATGTTATTATGTTATATATCACAATTGGATTTACCAATAGTTTTTTTTTCAGCTGTTGGCTGTGTAGCATCTGGCTACCTTTTATGACACCGATGGGACTGTGAATTCTCTAACCCTGCCACTATACAAGTACGGTGGAATTATTTTGATTAAAATAAATTATTTAAAAAATTTGTTGTTTAAAATACCAAATTAATGTCACGAAAATATTTAGAAATAATTTGACGAATTATTAATCAAAGAAGTATATTTTAGTTTTAGAATCATAAATTTTTAAAAGTTAAAGGAAAAGATCGGTATCAAATATTTTGAAATAGTGACATATTTAGCATTTTAAATTCAATTCACGGGGCGCGTGGTTAAACTCAAGTCATTAAAATATGTCATTGATTTGTCAATTTTAATAATTGGCGCGCAAGAATTTTAATAAGAATAAATGCCATGTCATTTTGATTAAATCTTTTTTTTTAATAATCCTCAACATTGCAACACCGTACGTACTCGTAGGTTGTCATTCGCCTCATAAAAATTTCAATTGATTTACGCGCGTTCCTGTCAACAGTCGCGAACAGAGTCATAATTAACTGACCCATATTTATATTAAGAGTGAAAAAGCAATTAAGCGGAATTAATATTGATTATTCCAATTTTAAATATGCAATTTATTCGTTTGTTTATTGCTCACCAATTGAACTACTATTTTTTAAATTAATAGAGGCTAATTCTCATTGACATTTCATGTTTTTACCATACTCATAACTACCACACATAACGCTTGACTGTATCTAATAATGTACTGACTATACATATAAATAAAACTGAAGTGTTTGTCTGTAATATTGAAATAACTGGCTCCGATAAAGCTCAAGGGGTTATTTTAATACTATTAAGACATAAACAACCATTTTTGTTTGTCTGTCTGTTAGTCCGGGCTATTCTTAGGAATGGTCAAACCGATTGTAAGGAAACTTTACAAACAGATAGAAAGCAATACCACGATTAAGAATATATCTTATGCGAAAAGTTTGAGAAAGTTTTGAAAATACCATAAATTATAAAATAAATGTATTTGATTATCTTAAATCTTAATAACACCACATTAATAGCTCCATGCAGGCAAAGCCGGGGCGGGTCGCTAGTATTTTAATTATTTTATAAAACATTATATTAGTCAGTACGATTTCATAGGTAAGAGTCTTGTAGTGTTCTTGTATTTTAAACGTGATAGAGCCCCGCTACAGCTGTTTTATGCTTGCAGCACAAATCGATCGATCGGCTTCGCAGAGTAACAACCACGATTAACAAATGGTGTGTATTCATGTGGCATGTGGCGAGAACCGGAGACGTTTTTACTGGTATCTAGCATGACAGCGCGTCACCAAAGCACTAACTATCGTTAAAAATAAGAACTACAAATAAAATGTTATAAATATTTATTGTACCTACCTACGTACGCATTTTGTTGACAAATTGCGCCACAGTAGAAACAAACCGTTGGCACAAAAAAAAACGTTTACTCTAATTGTATACCAAATCACTGGTATGACAGCTGCACATTTTTTGTCTATCGTGTACGCTCGTAAATCAGGCACCATTCATTTGGCTCACGATCGTTAACGTCTTTATGAATGAATTTTGACAGGCATGTCATCCGACACTAATGGCGGTCATAGGTGTGCGTGCAACGTGCACGCGTCGTTCTTACGTCTCTCGTTTTTTTTTTAAATAGCTTATAGTAATGGCGAAAGTTACTTGGCAGAATCCGAATTTTTTAGGTTATGTGTTCATTTGTTAACTAATATTCTTCTTAGCGTTAAAATTTGTTTGTAGTAGTCGAACCAGCAAACTACCTAGATATTATTCATTGCAGTATACTGATACGAGCGAGCCAAACAGTTGTTCTTTAGTGATTGTTGAATTAAGTCCTGATATCCCTGTGTAATATCCCGCAAAGTGAACTAAATGGAGCAAAAAAAATAGGATGGAGGTCAATGTTGCTACTTTAAAACTAGGCAGATGTCCATTCATTCAATTCCTTGTAAAATTATCGGGTCGCATGATGTCAAGGAATTTCAAAGGAATATAAATCTACGTCGTAAATCAATTAGGTTGACAAGCAGTCCGAGGACGTAATTGAAAGTTTTTATTTCGGACATTTTGTTGAATAAGCTATGTTGTCAGAATGGAGGGATTATGACCCTGACACGAATTAAAGCGCATCACTATACCGTAATAGTACTGTAGGCGACATTAGTTCGATAAAAACCAAATGATGGTCTCAAAAATTACTAAAAATTATTGGCTGCTAGCCAATAAAAAAACTAAAATTAAAAAGAATTTTAAATTTGAAACCGGCCTGTTTACTTTTATAAATTAGAACAGAAATGCAGCCAGTAAATTTATTCACGATAGAGACTACGAAATGTTATTGCAGTGTTGAGCATTAAAGACATAAAATTAAAAATTAAATGATAAAATGATCTTAGAAAGAAGTGGTACAGACTTTGAAACCGCAATCAACTTAAATTTTTCGTTTAAAATTTTTATCTTTACTACCCTTTGTGCTCCATATCTGACACTATTTCGAAACCTTCTCACGATCGTATCGCTGGAACTTTCTACCAGATAAATAAATATGAGTTTAAAGTGTCCATGTCTGAGCGTTCACGTGCGATCTGTAACGAACAACTCCTAGTCGAAAGGAGCTAAAATTACAAAATGAAATGAAATATTTTTGGTCAGATATAAAATTTCTATTGTCGTCATTTTAGGCCGTGTGGTGGCGACATAAGTGAATCAATTACCCAATTTGTTATTGTGGTTATCATAAGAGGCGACTATGGGGAGAATATGCTTAGAAAATATGGTTTTCGAAAGATGGCGCTGTGCCAGCTCATTTACGCTAGACCTCCAATTCCTAAATCGACGACGGACAGCACCGTCACGGCTGCGAGACGTCTGGTACTGCGAATATCTTTCCACCTACCAAGCGTCTAGCTGTGGACTTATATGGCCGATGAAGTAAAAGAGTATCCTTTCTTTGAGCTACTACCATTCAAAATTAGGTTCGTAAGAATAGGGAAAGCGCAAGAAACTCTACCATAATTCCTTTTTACTGCGTATTTTTTAGCAATGGAGGGTATAAAAAATTATTTGGTATATAAAAATGAAAATAAATTGAATAATATGCCGGAAAAACATGATATTTAAACAAAATAAAACTAAGGTAAGTCACTTAAATGCATTGCAATCCCGAACAGACCAGCCTAACTAGCAACAGCGGCTTCAGTTCGTTTATTGCAAAAACGTTGCAAGCAAGTCGCAGCAGCTATCGCCTTCCTCGTTATGGAATAGGAAGAGAACTAAATAATATACCTACTTAATATAAAATTAAAAATTTTGTACAACTGACTTCAATATAAATTATTAAGAAGAACTCAAAAATTATTGGTCAGACCTTGATCAAATTTACATGGGACCACATGAGAAGCACCAGCTTTCAAAAAAAAGAAGCATCGAAATCGGTTTACCCAGAAAAAGTTATAAGGTAACACACATAATAAAAAGAACATACAGTCGAATTGAGTATCGTCTCCTTTTTGAAGTTGGTAGATAATCGTCATATTGAATGAAACAAGTTTTTATTGATATTTTTACGCTTAATTAATATATTTTTATATTCTTAATGTTTCGAGATTTTTACAGCAGTCACGAAAGCGTTGAGGTGTTCAACGTATCCAATGTCATAGTTAACCACATACACCTTCAGTGATCTAAAGTGATTTCGATCAAAACGATCCCAAGAAACGTCTGAAATATAAAGATAAGTTAATTGAATGCAATAAAATCCGTAAAAAAAAACTAGTTTCATTCAATGTGTGCTGTTCGTGTAAATATACGACATCACTACGTTACGTTATACGAGTACGAGGGGCACACAGAACAAAATGATTGGGAATAAGAAAAACCACATGCACGGTATAGCTAAATTGTATTTTATTGTTTTTCGAAGCATTCTCCATTCAACTTAATGCACTTTTCCATTCGTGCAAACCAATCATTAAAACAGTAATTCCAGTCTGAAATTGACGTTGACAAAATGGCTGATTTGTACGCTTCCACAGCTGCTTCGGGGTCTTCAAACCGTTGATCGCGTAATAAATATTTCATTCTAGGGAATGTAAAGAAATCGTTTGGGCTCAAGTCAGGACTGTACGGAGAATGGCTCATCAGCTCAACGTTTTCCTGCTTCAAAAAATCATTTGTCTTCCGAGTCGTATGGGAGCTCGCATTATCGTGATGTAAGATGATGCGACGTTTCGGGTTATTTTTTCGGAGTTCGGCTATCATTTCTGTCAAACAAACCATGATATACCACTCAGCGGTAACTGTTCTGCGTTCCTGTAAAGGAGTTGTAGCAACATGCCCCCTTTTCGAGAAAAACTTAGTGTCCATTTTCTTTGACACGCTGTGGGAGCGAACCACTTTCATTGGTTTGACCTCGTCTTCGAAAACCCAAGCTGCTGACTGATGTTTTCTT
This sequence comes from Parnassius glacialis, assembly GCA_033319125.1. Taxonomy (NCBI): domain Eukaryota; kingdom Metazoa; phylum Arthropoda; class Insecta; order Lepidoptera; family Papilionidae; genus Parnassius; species Parnassius glacialis. The sequence goes on from JAVANC010000021.1 coordinate 6,189,192, forward strand.
TCAGGTTCCTATGAATAAATCCATGATTCGTCACCTGAGACGATATTATAAACGGCATTTGACTTCCCTCCGTTAAAGTGTTGCAGAATATTCCGGCACCAATCTACGCGAGCCGCCTTTTGCTCTTCGGACAAATTGTGGGGAACCCAGCGGGAAACTAGCTTTCTTACCACAGCTCATTATGTAATATCGACTGAATTGCAGTCATTCCGATACTGATAACATCCCGAATCTGCTCGTATGTCACATGACGGTCATCTAATATGATAGTTCGCACAGCTGCGATGTTTTCAGGCGTGACCGCTGTTCTTGGTCGACCTGCAGAAGAAACAGTGCTGAGCGACACACGACCGCATCGGAACTCGTCATACCAGTAGTATATTGTCGTTTGATTCGGCGCTTCAACATCATAAGATAAGCCGCGACGAAAATTGTGATAAATGATGGCACGGAAATGTTCACGCGTGAGCTCCATTTCGGTTAACGACGTGTCAACTTTAAACAACATAGTTTTTGTTTTTAAACATTTTTTTAATTGTTTAAATGTCATTAAGATTCTAAGAGGCCAGTATTCAAATTCTAAAAAAGGTTTTATTGTAACTCAATCCGAAATATTCTATTCCCGATCATTTCAGTATGCCCCTCCGTATATCAATTAGTCCGGCAAACCTTCATAGAGCAGAGCGCCAAACTTATTGTCCCGTAATCCCCTGAGAAATGAGAGGAGACCTGTGCTCAGCTGTGGGATGTATAGAGGCTGTAACTTATACTTATACTTTTTTTATAGTATAGGGGTGACAAACGAGCACAGTCTACCTGATGGTAAGTGGATGCTGTGACCCATAGACATCTACATTTATCCTCAATTAAGAATCAAAATGCAGATGCATTGGCACCCCTGAGGACTAATATGGAATGCCTCTTTTCAAGTAAAAAGGGTTTGGATTCTCTACACTCACCATACGAAACACAGCAGCATTAAGCTGCTATTTTACGGTGGTATTCTGTGAGAGATTGGTCCTGCCCTGGTCGAGCCGAATAGGGTTTTGAACCTACTTTCGAACTACAGTTCAAAATCTTAAATATGTACAGTACATACGTATAGGCATAGGCCTTCTTTCATTTCTGAAAGATTTTTTGGAGTAGGAAATTATCTAAACTACTATCTAAACCACTAAATTATCTAGACCTATAATATTTTTTTTAATTTCTTAGACGTTCAAGTCTTCACGATGTCATTCTTCATCGCCGTGCACGTGATAAATCAGTACTTTAAATTTTAATTAAAAATTTCATTGCTACCAGCAGGGGTTGAACTTGGATTGCTCGCGTACCACAAGTCGTAAAATAAAAAAAAATATCTAGAGATCTACACTACCAGTGAGTGACATAGGCTATATTTTATATACAACACACATAAAAATACAGTTGAATTGAGAACCTCCTGCTTTTATAAAGTCAGCTGAAAAATTAATGCAAGCGCATTTCTCCTGAGCTACCTATCGCTTGGCGTCAATTAATGATTATTATTTTAATGAGGATGATATCAAAACGCAAAGCTATTGATTAGATTAAGAGTTTAGTAATGGAGAATGTGTGTGTGAATTTTTACTATGTAGGTTATGAGCGTCCAATAACTGGCTTCAAAACATTTAAAAAACCGTAACGAAGTCCGCTCAGAAATTACCTTATGCATTTTAATGGTTGCGATAACAGAAAATAACGAACAAAATTCTCTTACATTAGATTTTATATACAACTGCAACACCAGGGGAATTTCAGATGCGCTGCCAGCCTTTTAAAAAAGAATTGGCTTTTTTTATCGGTCCGAAAAGATCGTTGGGGGTGGTCGATAAAGTCGCTACTATTTCCTTAATGACATACATAAACATAAACGTGGTAGAGCCATGCTGCAGATATATTAATTGTATAGTTGTAGCATAAATGGGTCGGCTCGACAGGGGAAGGACCACGCTCTCACAGAATACCAGCGTAAAATAGCAGCTTAATGCTGCTGTGTTTCGTATCAGGAGTGTAAAGAACCGGAGACCCTTTTTACTGGAAAAGAGGCATTCCATCTTAGTCCTCACGGCTGACAATACATCTGCATTTTGATTCGCAAACGAGGATAGATGTAGATATCTATGGGCCACAACAACCACTTACCACCAGGTGGACTATGTGCTCGCTTGTCACCCTAATTCTATAAAAACAAATCCAGAAACAGTTAGGCGGTAATGTTCTTCTGGACTTCAGACACCAAGCAGCTGAAGGGAAGCAAGGAAGAAACCCAGAATGGATATAAGCAGAGAAGTATCTCATCTAAGTCCTTAGTGGTAAAACACATCTGCAACCTTATTGTTAGAAGGTGACTGCAGGTATTTTTATATTGAACTAGCTGGTAGCCGGCGCATTCTGTCGCAAAAAAAATAATAGTGGAAATATAATTTTAAATTTGGAACAGTTATAGTTTAATTAGGAAGAATAATACATTCATTGAAATTGAATGATATGATATATAACTTTCAAATAAATGTGTCGATACAATATGCGCACTACCAACTGTAAGTTAATAGTATGCCTATAAATAATTATGCCTTAATTATTAATATATTATGCCTTAATCTTCGCGCAAGTGCAAGCAATTAGTTGACACATTTTTACCGCAATCTGATGAACGGTATGGCAGCACATAACATACGAATAAGCAAACATTACCATTTATATATTAGATTAGCGTGACAAACAAGCATACACTCCACTCAATGGTAAATGGGTTATATGCTCATAGACACCTACGTCGATCAAGAATCAAATATAAATGCCTTTTCACCTTTGAGGATTAAGATGAAATGCCGCGTTACCAGTTAACGAAACAAAGAAGTTCACTTAATTTACTCTTAATCAAAAATACGAAAGCACTTATCATGTAATATAGGTTAAAGTGGCCACGGATATTAAAATTATTTTAATTTTACTCAAAAAAACTGGCCAAGTGCGAGTCGCACTCGCGCATGAAGGGTTCCGTACCATTGTAAAACACGTTCCTAGTTGGGGAGAATTTTTATTGTTTGTTGTTCTAGCGGCAACAGAAATACACATTCTGTAAAAATTTCAACTGTCTACCTATTACGGATCATGAGATACAGCCTGTTGACAGACGGACAGACGGACATCGGAGGCTTAGTAATAGGGTCCCGTTGGATACCCTTCGGGTACGGAACCCTAAAAATCGGTAATTCAAGCTAAAATAGGTACCATGAATAAATTGAATACAACTATACCAATCGGGGTGCACCTACCTAGTCGTAGCCGACTAAACCAAATTATATTTTTAATTTAAAAAGAGAAGAAGTTGCAGAATAAGTAAAAGGAAATTATTCGTACAGTAAGCCGGATAATGAGATTTAGCCAGTTTTTTTTATCACATAAACTAAAAAAGCCTTGAAGATTATTCAAAATTACTGCAAATGTGAACAATTTCAAAAAAATATGAATGCAATTTAGTGGCGTGTTCATAATATTGTACATTATTTCAAAATACATTTCATACATTACGTAAACGTCCTAGTTGCAATTTGTAAGCAAAACCAAATGATAGCATCCTCGAAAGGCTTAAGTTCACAACGATAATGGTATTGTTGGCAGAAGAGCAGCTTGAAACAATAGGTCACACTATTTCCCTTTGGCACATGAGACAATCGTCCGAATTGCAACAGTCGTAGCTTCAAAATCCGGTGCACGGCTTTTGCGATATATCATATCGGGTCGAACTAGAAGCACTCGTTTTCATGAGGACACAGCTTTGCAGTATCTAAATAATTCCGGTCACGTCGAGACTTATTATGTTGTACTTACCTACATAACTTGTCACAGATTTTGTTGCGTTTAGAGGAGCCACGTGGAATGCAACGCCTTTTGATGTTATTAATAGAGCGACTTGTTGTGGATTTTTACTTCGTTAGGCCTCGGACATCCGATATGTTGACTGACGGGACTTTAATGACGAAGAATATAATAGGAAAATAGCATTACTAGGGTAACATAAATAAAAGTGTTAAAACTATACTTAAAATATACATTCGATGACCGTTTAAAAATTAAAATCTAACAAGGTAATGTTTCAGCTATACTCCAGTCAAATTAGTCTACGAAAGTAAATAATTCTTTATATTTATAAATACATTTTTGATATGCGTTCTTTATTTGAATAATTAAAAATTAAAAATTTTGTACTGCCGACTTCAATATAAGTTATTAAGAATAACTCAAAAACTATTGGTCTGACCTTGATAAAACTCATATGGGACCACACGAGAAATATCAGCTTTCATATAAAAAAGAATTATCGAAATCGGTTCACCCAGTACAAAGTTATGAGGTAACACACATAAAAAACATACAGGCGAATTGAGTACCGTCTCTTTTTTGGAAGTCGGCAGAAAAATAAATTCATACGAGTTACTATATAGATATAGTTTGTAATTGTGATTGGACGTGACAAAGGAAATAATCGTTTTTGGGCCCACTATAAATTTTAACGACCCTCGTTCGATTCCTGCTGGCTGATGTGTATAACACAAAAAAAAGATGCCAATTTATTATTGTAAATAGCCTAAAAAGTTATGAAAATCTAAACGGAATCAAGAAATCTTGAAAAAAAAGAGTTGTTTTGAATATTCGTGTTTAAGTCATTGGTTCTGATACTGTAATATTAAAAAAATAATTGTACTTGGATTCAGTTTCATTATTTACCGGCAATTAAGTCTTGATTAATATTATTACATTTTATTTACAAATTTGTTTGTTTAGATTAAAATAAGAGTATTTTATATTAAATTCTTATATTTATTTTATATTAATATCTTATTTTATATCAAATTAAAGTCTTATCGCATACGCAACTCTATTATCTTCCGCGCATGCGCGAAGACAGAGTAGCGCACAATTTTTGTTTGGAATAGCTTCTCTAGTACGTAGTGCATATAACTCAATGTTGAAAGTCATTTTTTTATTTAGCACTGCGTCGAAAAATACCTCAGTCCTGGGAAGAACACTCTTTTCAATAATTTTGTTTGTACAATTATTAAATTAATTTTAATAGAACCAGCATGGTGACGATCACCTCCTTCCCAGGGGTTATTTTCATTTATGTATTCTTTGATATTGTAATAACCATTTAATATTTCTTTAATAAGACATTTACATTTGTTTATTGCCAAATAATAATGAAGATGACGATGATGATAATAAATATTATTTAATGTTACAATAACTTTTAAATATATAGGTCCTTTTGAATTTCACTGGCTGCAGGCAAATAGATTGTTAAAATCAAAAACAAATACCTAGGTATAATCGGGTATTTTTTAATTTTTTTATAGAACAACGGTGATGAACGAGCACACAGTCCACCTGATGGTAAGTGGATGCTGTGTCCCATAGAAATCTATATTTATCCTCGATGAAGGACCAAAATGGAGATTCGTTGTCGCCCCTGAGGACTAAGATTGAATGCCTCGTTTCCAGTAAAAATGGTCTCCGGTTCTCTAGACTCACCATACAAAACATAGTAGCATTAAGCTTTACGTTGGTATTCTGTGAGAGCACAAGAATTTTTTAGCTTACCCCTGGTAAAAAATTACTATTAACGTTAGAGTAAAAGTTACAGTAAAAAGGGTCTCCGATTATTTAGACTACACACAGCAGAATTATGCTGCTATTTTACGCTTTTATTCTGTGTGAGCGTGGTCCTTCCCCGATTGTGCCGACCCATTCGCGCTACAACAATAATATACCTGCAGCGTGGCTCTACGAAGTTTGAAATTCCAATAAAACGCCACATAAAATTCGTTTAAAATTCTTTAAGATATATTTCATGTGCTCAAAAATATTTTAATAAAATATATGTAACCTGTCAAAGTGAACTTATATAACCTATGCCAACAAAATCCAAATTCTTATTTAATTTTAAATTTTCCTAACTTGCTGACGTCATGCGTCTAGTAAATTGGTTTTATCGAGCGATGTCAACAACACGGAGAGCCGTGAATGAATCAATTTCACACTTGTAACTTGCGACACAATCCGTGTACAGATTTCTGACTCGGAGCCATATCATCGGCCATATTTGAATATTTTCACGGCAGGAGAAGGTTTCTTATGGCACTATATTTTCTTTAAAGACAAGTTGAGATCAATAGACTATGGTTTTTTGAAGTAGAGTAACAATTTGTGATCTGATTCATTCAATTAAAGCCTAATAAAAGTCCAGTGCTGAACATAGGCCTTCGCCATAGATTGCCCCATATATGTAATAGTTAGTAGGATAGTTAGATAGGTTATACTTTAAGGGTGGTCCCATATAAATTTGGAGAAATAATTTCACACCTGAATTTGAGCGAATAAATAAATGACTTTTTTATAGAATAGAGTGACAAACGAGCACACTATCTGACGGTAAGTGGTTGCTGTGACCCATAGACATCTGCACCTATCCTCGATTACGTATCAAAATGCAAATGCGTTGTCACCCGTGAGGACTAAGATATGTTTCTCTTCCAGTAAAAAGGGTCTCCGGTTCTCTACACTCACCATACGAAACACAGCAGTGTTAAGCTGCTATTTTACGCTGGTAAGTGAGAGCGTTGTCCTTCCCGGTCGAGCCGACCAATTCGTGCTACAACTATACTAGGACTAAAATAGCTGCAGCATTACTTCTTTTTTTAGCAATTTAATGTTTACTTTTTGTTAAAAGTTATAATTATTGTTTTTCACTTTTATAGGTTATTTTTTGTGTATAGTTAAACTATGAATGTCCCTGTGGCTGACACTTTATTCGGTGAGGTGTTAAAATCCAATCTCATCGCAAAACCGTAGAATTGGCCATAGGTAGGTAGTTAGCACGTACATTTGTCGCGATTGGATACTGGTAAGTGGTTAGCACGTACTTTTGTGGTGTTGTAAGATTTCATAGTTTCTTAAAGTTTTCTTATAACTTGAACGTGAATACACGAATATTATAAAATAAATAAAAATCTTTTTACGTTTTATATTGCTTTGACCGAATCGTCGGAAATTAAAAATAAGTGAAAGTGAAGCCGTCTATTATTTCTAAGAGGAGTTTAGGGCAAATAAATGTCCACCACGCTGCCCTAATGCGTGTTGGCGGACTTCACTTGTCTTTAAAATATTATTTTTTCTTATTTCTCAGTATTATCTCAGGCCCTCTTATGAGCGGATCCTAATCAATTACCTACTGAGACGATGATTAACAGCTTCGGGTTCCGCGCCTATGTCACAGTGACCGAGTGAAGCCGCCCCTGTCCAGCGTGTTCCTGCTGTACTACCCTATGTCAAAGGAGTCACAGACAAGGTTGGCTACATCTTGAAGCGAGCTTCCATTAAAACATACTTCAAGCCGCCGAAGAAGATTAGTCAATTTTTACCATCCGTCAAGTGGCATATCCCTGTACAAGATGCAGGACTGTACAAGCTGGATTGTGAATGTGGTCTCTTTTACATAGGACAAACAAAAATAACGATTAAAACCCGCGTGAAAGAACATATAGCTGACTTGAAGACCGACGGGAAGTCTGCAGTTTGTGAACATGTTCAAGATCGCCCCGCCAATACATAAGATTTGATAAACCACAAATCCTCGCAAAAGAACACCGATTCCTACCAAGTATGATTCGGGAGGATATTGAAATTAAAAAAAACATCCTAATTTCAATAGAGAAGATGTATAGGTGCTGCCATTTGCTTGGGGCCCTATCATTAATAAAATTAAATTCTAACCCAAGTATACCACAGCAAGACTTAAAGATACTGTAAGCTCTTTCTGCGTAGATCGTACCAAAAATTAATACTCAAAAACTGAAGGTAGCCGGGCTAACTATGACATCGGGATGTCAAACACCTCAGTCCCCTTCCGTGGCCATGGGTGCTATAAAGCACCCGAAACGTCGGGAATTAAAAAGTTAAATTAAACGCGATAAAATCCGTAAAAATTAGTTAAATTTAAAGTGTAGCCTTGGCGTAAATATAAGAAATCATAATGATTAATTAACTTCAGAATTAAACTCATTAATTTCTCTTCATTTAACAATCGTGGGTACAATCATTCATTCCCCGAACGGTCAGACATCAAGATTAAATTTATGATAACCGCCCACAGTTGCATAAATCACATTAAAAATTTCGCGAGTGCACTCATTGTCTGCGTGCACAGATAGCACAATTGCGATCCAATAAGTTGCATCGGGATACAAAGGACTTAATGCACGACGGTACTGCGATATGTTGTCATAGTCTGACAACATATCGCAACGGTCTTGCTTTGAAAAGGACCTATACCTTGACAGAGTTGCAATTCGATTGTCTTCCACCGCTTTACTATCATTATGTTCCGTAAATATTACACGATATGCTCTGATGACTTCGAGTGTAATACTAAGGCGTCAAGAGTTGCGAGAGGTGGTTCAAAATAAATTGTATTGTAGTATATATATATATATAATATTGTGTAGTGACATTTTTAGCTGGCAACAAAAAAAGGATGAAGTTCTCAATTTGAATATAATATGTTCTTTTTTTTCTTTTTCTAACGCGATGTCTTCATCAGTGAACCACGACTTTTTCTGCCATCAGGGCGGCGCGACAGGTGTATGTAATATTTAACAGATTTCATAACGGGGAAGTTAATTTTTTCGAAAAATTTTTATAATAATGTTTCTTTCTGTACTATTAGTTATATTTTATACTAATTAGATTCAAATTAATTAAACCAAACCAATATTTATAAAAGAAGAAAAGTTAAAAAAAATAGTTAAAAATGTGGAAAAAACATTAAAGAGCTAACCACTGACACATTGTTTTGTGTATTAAATGCTCACGAAACTGATAAACCTTTATTTAAAACTAACTTCTCAATAAAATGACATTATGTAACAAAAAACTTTACCTCAGTGTCAACTAGCGACATCTGGTGAACGGAAGATTATTATCCCTGATTGTAAATAAATTTTAATTATTCTTTTTTTAAATAGGTTCTTCAGGACTGGTTGCATATGAACTTGAAGAAAAATTCCACTTCTAAGGGTGCTAAATAAAATACATTTTTAATGTAACCATTTAAACTACATTTTAGCTTGTGACATTCCTTTGTTCCACCTAAAAGGGTCATAAAATTAAACTTTTAATAATAATATAAATTAAAAATTTTGTACGAACGACTTCAATATAAATTTTTAAGTATAACTCAAAAACTACTTGTCAGACCTTGATAAAATGTATATGGGACTACATGAGAAGTACCAGTTTTCAAAAAATAAAATAATAATCGAAATCGGTTCACCCAGTAAAAAGTTATGAGGTAACACACATAAAAAACATACAGTCGAATTGAGTACGTCTCCTTTTTGAAGTATGTAGAAAAGTAAAGCAGATTTCAAATAACTGAAAATAATAAAATCGTGTCCACACAATAGTCTCTGAAGCCGGGGCTTTAATACTTAAACAACCTATGGCTTAGCCTCTGTTTTTGAAGTGATTATGTGGTAATTATTTAAATTTTCTTAGTTCTTTGAAGTCAGCTTTACTTATTATTAAAAGTCTGATTTCTTCTTAGTGTTTTAGACTCGAAGTATGTACTATATTCTGTATACAGAATGCACGTAAGTATCTACAACGCGCAATTAACTTGCGACCTGGCTCGGATGACGTCAGACCGCTTTGAGCGTAATGAGGCGTCGACGGGTCGGTGTGAGCGACAGGCAGCGCGGAGGAAAGAAGGGGGACACGCGGTCCACGCGGGTCTCAAGTTGATTTCGGCATGTAGTAGCCCTGAATGAACCTGATTGTCCGCCAACACGCAATACTCTGGAGCAGCGAGAAGGATTAACTGCTTCGTAACCATCTCAAAAATGTGATGTGTGAGACGCATATAGACTTTTTAAAGTAGTGCTCACGGGATCAAAATAAAAAACCGAACTGAATTTATCCCTCAGGCCTTCTTTCAAAACTAGACAGGGCAAAAGCTTTTGGTACAGGGAAGAGCGTGCTGCTTTAATAAATCTTGGTGCACTTCTGAATATCTATAAATCCCTAAATTTTACATAACTGCAGTTTCTTCACAATGTATTGCTTCAATGCAACTAAAATTGCGATAAGCCATCTCAATGCTAGTCTCAGTTTGTTCGCGTGTAATATAGCAGTAGCAATAGGCGAACCCTAACCTAAAAATGAAAACGCAGTAGACAATAATAAACTTTACTTAAGTAAAACATAATTGCCCTGTAGTCCGGGGTGTAGCTACCGACGTATCAGCCCTATCAACGATACGGGGCCCCGGTCTACAAGAGACCCGAACGTATGTAAGCAAAAATGCTAAGAATATCTGGATGGAACAGGAAAGGCTATCAGACTTGTCACTATTGTATAAATATTGTATAAAAATGTATAAAAAAAACTGAAATCTTCGGAGGCTATTTTTTTTATAGAAGAGGGGGCAAACGAGCATGCGGCTCACCTGATGGTAAGTGACTACCGCCGCCCATGATCAACCGCAACACCAGGGGAATCGCAGATGCGTTGCCGGCCTTTTAGAAAGGTGTAAGCTCCTTTCTTGAAGGTTCGTAAGTCGTATCGGTCCGGCAAAATCGCTGGTGGTAATCGATTCCACAAGGAAGTTGTGCGAGGAAGAAAACTTCTTCTAAATCGCACAGTGGTAGACTGCCAATCATCCAGATGGTATGGATGGTAACGCGAATTTTGTCGCGATGTGCGATGGTGAAATTGAGCGGCTGGAATTAATCCGAACAATTCCTCAGAGCACTCCCCGTGATAGATGCGATAAAATACGCAAAGAGATGCAACATCTCTACGCAGTGCCAGTGTATCGAGCCGATCAGAAAGAACTTGGTCATCGACGATTCGAACCGCTCTGCGCTGGATGCGGTCAAGTGGAAGGAGCTGTGCCCAGTGCCATCTCTGGCTGGCCCAGAGATGAGAACAGTATTCCATGCGAGGCCGAACTTGCGTTTTGTAAAGTTGCAAGCGATGTGCCGGCATGAAATTCTGTCTCGCTATGAATGATTTAATAAATATGTTTGCCGAATATAAGGCAAGAAAAGTGTATATTTGATTTTCCTAGGAGTATTAATCGTAAGTATTAACTTATCAATATATAATCAGTTTAATTTGATGCGATCGTTTTGTTCCTTTTATCAAAAATCCTTACTCTTCATTTGGGCCTCCCAACAAATTTTGATACAGGGCCCGTCTAAGGCACCCTACGCCACTGCCTGTAGTGGTGGCGAATGGGAAACCACTTACCCTAAATCCCACAAGTATCGTAAGGGGTGACATAGGGAAACTGAAACCGATGGGCAGCATCTTCTTGCCATCAAATCAAAGTAACAAATATCTACGATTCCCAATGCCAAGTATCGCAACTGAGGAAAAATTCTCCTTACGAAGCATTCTATGGGGGAAACCTATGTTCAGCTTCTTTCATAGACTGTAATAGAATGGATGAATCTCTCCTTTGTCACGCGAAAGAAAATTATCTATAAGATGACAGAGGGAAACTGAAACCTATATATAGCAAAAATTGAGATTGCTAACGCCAAACATGCACAAAACACGCTAAAACAAACATTTTTTTTATAGAATAAGGGTGTCAAACGAGCACACAGTCCACCTGGTGGTAAGTGGTTGCTGTGGCTCCTAGACATCTACATCTATCTTCGTTTGCGAATTAAAATGCTGATGCGTTGTCAACCGTGAGGACTAAGATAGAATGCCTCTTTTCCATTAAAATGGGTCTCCGGTTCTCTACAGTCACCATACGAAACACAGCAGCATTAAGCTGCTATTTTACGCTGGTATTCTATGAGCGTCGTCCTTCCCCGGTCTAGCCGACCCATTCGTGCTACAACGGCTCGGTGACGCAGTGGCTTAGCAATAATTTGTTGCGCTGGGGGGCGTGGGTTCGAATCCCGCACGGAACAAGTATTTGTATGGCCCGAAACAAATAATTGTTTCGGGTCTGGATGTTTGTCCTCGTGCAATTTATGTTTGTAAACTGCCTCCACGACACAGGAGAAAATCCTAGTGTGGGGGTTACGCTTTTTTTTTAAAAACAGAAAAGAAAAAAAATAAAAAAACTATACTACTAATATAGCTGCAGCATGGCTACCACGTAAAAAACATGGCAACTATGGCAAATACCCGACGTTGCATGTTGAGCAGTAGACTTTTAATAAGCTGTAATGATGACGATGAAGTAAAAATAAAATCCAAAATTATGTCATCGCTGTTAATGCTGCCTGGTTTATGCAGTGTCAATTTAATCTGTTGTTTACCGCAAATTTAAATTTATACGATAAACACAATTAATAGTGACTACGATAGCCTTGGATCTATTTAGCGTGACACATTAAAATCTTCCCAAATTTAAATTTATTCACCTTGGCTTGTCACCCCACTAAAAGGATATATGACTTAATATAACTGCGTGCTCTGCAATAATTTGTTTTTTATCAGCCCGTTATATTCTGACAGATTAACAATACCGACAATTTTCTGCAGACTTCCAAACAGGAGAAGGTACTCAATTCGACTGTATGTTTTTTTTATGTGTGTTACCTCATAACTTTTTATTGGGTGAACCGATTTCGATGATTCTTTTTTTATTTAAAAGCTGGTAGTTCTCGTGTGGTCTCATATGAATTTGATCAAGGTCAGACCAATAGTTTTTGAGTTATTCTTAATAACTTATATTGAAGTCGGCAGTACAAAATTTTTAATTTATAATTATTTGACACAAAAATCCAATCATTGATTTTTAGCCTGACCTAGATTTCGAACTTGGGACCACATGACTAGCACTCGCACTTACGACTACTAGATCAACAAAGAAGTTAGGACCATGGGGGTGTACACATCCTAGTGTGAGGTAACTTTTTTAGAACAGCGGAAAAATTAAGGAGCGACAGCAGAACGTGGTGGCAACTAATTCTTCTACATTGAGATAGACTCATATCGATTATTGAACTACTAACGTCTCGCTGACCGAATTTCAGTCACGGTGATCAGTCTCATTGAAGACTAGACATCTACGCAGGACAGTTATAAGGCACGTTTGTGTGCGCAAGCACAGATGCAATCTCTATTCCCTCACTCCCATAGTCCGATGGGACGGTAACCCGACACGACCGGAGAGTGATTAGGTACAGAACTTCGTCGACAGAAAAACCAAATAACCGATGGATGAAAATGGCCCTACCCTGGATTCGAACCCAGAACCACATGATCAGTAACTGCTTTACGACAACCAAACCAACGGGGCAATCTACAACATCTTCCTACAACGGGAGGTCCATGTCCAGCAGTTGACTTTTACGAGCTGATGATGAAGAAGTAGAAGAATTTAATATTAATCACGCAATCTCTTGTAAACCGTATCTCTTGTGGTGGCGATGTAGGAATATCCACTACCACATATCGTTCCATGACTGTCGTGAAAGGCGACAGAGAGAAACTGAAACAGGAGATGAGCAGCAGCATATTTCTGATAACAACTATAAATTACAAAAACTGCGGTTGCCAACCCACCTGCCAAACGTAGCAACTATGGCAAAATCAACCTTACTAGGCACTCTATATGGGAGGGAGAAGAAGAAGCTGAATATTTCTTTTATAGGTTGTAATCAAATGGATGAATCTCTTGTTTGCCACTCGAAATAAACTTACATATAATTTTCAGTGAATAAGATCTGGTTGGTATGATTGCGAAGATTAAACGGGCATCTAAAGAAAACATGTCTGTATTAGATGTTTATTTTTTGATACAATTTATAATGAAATGTAATAACATTCCCAGAAATTCTTCATGTATCCGTTAATTAACTAAAAAAAACTGGCGAAAATTTTAGAGAATTATAAATAGCGGATAACGCTTGACGTGGAATCTCAAAGGTACAATCTTAGATTTTAAACATTAAAAATAGAATTTTATAAATAACAGTTTACCTTCAGGTGGATTTACTTCTTAAAAAAAAACAAATTCGATTTTTATTTTTAATTCGTTAAACAAGTTTTCCGCTCACGTGCCCAACTCATCGTTTCATTCTTATAATGAACGTTGTAGTAACTCCAGTGGAATGACAAGTCAGATGAATTATTAATAGGATAACATCACCCTCTTTGCCCTCATTGTTTCCTCGATTCTAAGAAAGTATTCACGGTCATGTTTTATGTGATTCCTATAGCTTAATTCATTGTTATTAATAGATATTGTGATCATGCTTACGAAATACCTATACCAGTGGTGGGGAGAAGCAATTTTAACAAGACGTATAACACTTCCATGTCCATTATTTTACAGAAGGGTGACAAATAAGTACACAGGCCGTCACTTGATGGTAAGTGGATGCTGTGGTCCATAAACAACTACGTCTATACTCGGTTATGAATCAAAAAGCAGATGCGTATTCACCCCTGAGGCCTAAGATGGAATGCCTCGTTTCCACTAAAAAGGATCTCCGGTTCTCTACACTCACCATTCGAAATTCAGTAACTTTGAGCTACTGTTTGACGCTGATATTCTGTGAGAGCGTGGACCTTCCCCAGTCGAGCTGATCCGTTCATGCTACAGCTATGAAATAGCTGTAGCTCTACCACGTGTTTCCTACCAAAGGGCGATAGTAGCAATAGGAGAGGTTCAACGCCAATTGTGGATTTTTATGAACTGATATTGATGAACATAATTTGTGCTTAGTTCTTAAAAAGACCGTGCACCTATGTCCTTCTTAATTTGCAATTAGCTACAAATGGCTAAGGCTGCAGTGACTGCAGACGTAAATAGGACAGTAAGACCAAAGTGTTTTATAAATGCAGGTTTGTCACTCTTAGAAACCGATCATGTATCCTTTATGCTTGTAGAACAAGAAATCAATATCCCGAGGAAGGTGCATCCATCGACTTCCTGCATATCTTACTGTGTCGTTACTCCATCTATTTGGAGACAGTCCTTTACACGGCTTACTAGTTTACTAGAAACTTTCTCCCCCATCGATTGTCAATTGCTCAAACTATATGGCAAGCCCATTGGCACTTCTTTTAACCGACCTATTGGACTAATGGTGAAATGTGCAAACATTACTCAATTTTAAGATGCCCTTGAGTCTCGTGCTATCTCTGTCACTTGAAGCCAAAATGACTGTGATACCATTTTTGGACATAAAAGCCGATTACGTTAATGCAGATATCTTCACTGCGTATTCTACCATACAGAGAAACTCCGATAAAAGTCTCCTTCATAAATTGCAGCGACCTTAAGCTTCCTCATACGGTCGGCTAGAATTTGTTTTACTTTGGTACCCATGTATCAAGATTAAATGAAGTCGACTGCTTCTAACATTCGAAAGGATTTTGGATCAATGCCAAGAACGTACTCTTAAATTTTTGATTTTAGAATTGAAATGTGTATTTATTGAGAGCGCTGCGGTAAAGAAAAATACGAGGAAACGTGCACTTTGAAGTATGTAGCATAATACAGCTACCTGTATTTTGTTACTTGCTATAGCCGCTGTGGTAATCCAACCTGAAGATTTGAGATACTTTAAATATTTTCCTATAACTGTTCATTCTTTACGTTTTTTCATATAATAAGGATGACAAACGAGCACAGTCCACCTGTTGCTAAGTAGATGCTGTGGTCCATAGATATCTACCTCTATCCTCAATTAAGTATCAAAATTTAGATGCGTTGTCACTCCTGAAGTCTAAGATAGAATAGAAGATTTTTACGTGGTAGAGCCATGCTGCAGCTATATTACTGGTATAGTTGTAAAATTACTAGTTGAGGATTTGAAAGACCACGCTCTTATAGAATACCAGCGTAAAATAGCAGCACAACTCTGCTGTTTCGTATGGTGAGTGTAGAGAACCGGAAACCCTTTTTTACTGGAAACGAGGCACACCATCTTAGTCCTCACGGGTGACAACACATCTGCATTTTGATTCGTAATCGAGGATAGAAGTAGTTGTTTATGGACCACAGCATCCACTTACCATCAAGTGACGGACTGTGTACTTATTTGTCACCCTTGTATAAAATAATGGAGATGGAAAAGTTATACGTCTTGTCAAAAATGCTTCTCCCCACCACTGGTATAGGTATTTCGTAAGCATTATCAGAATATCTATTAATAGCAATGAATTAAGCTACCACTTACCATCAAGTGAACTGTGTGCTCGCTTTTCACCCTAATTCTATAAAAAAAAAAACTTGTTACCAGCAAAAACTTTCTCCGGTTGACATGACCATACAAAACAGCACCAATTAGTTGTTATTTTACGCTGGAATTCTTTGAGAGCGTGATCCTTTCCCGGTCGGCCGTTTGGGACCCACTGATGAGCCCAAGTCTCCTCTTATTTCTGAGAGAGTTTTGCCTGAGAGTAGTAGGTGTTGGCGGATTTCTATATTTTCTGTATATGTCTTTTAAATATCTTTACTTCCGGATTTCTCACGTATTGTGAAATGTACGGCAAGCACTATCGTATGTCTCGGAGCTACTATGGGTCCCCTTGATTAAATATTTGAACAAACGTGTCATGATCACCTGGTACGCCATTATAGTAAGTCGTTCCACTTTATTTAAAACATTATGAACCATGTTTTTTTTGCAAATATTATTCCTATATCTATTTATAAGGGAATCTCATGACGTCACCTAGTCTGTCACCTGAACTATCTTGAAATCCAGGTGGGGTGAGGTCAGATCAAACTGGGGGTGGGGGGGAAGGACGACGTGGCCATTGTGTACGTAGCATAGACTAAAGATTTTTTATTTAGACTTTTCGTTACTAGTGAGTTTTTTTTAATAGAATAAGGGAAATTTAAACAGTGGTAGAGCCACGCGGCAGCGATTGCTGTTGCACGGATGGGCCGGCTCGAACCGGGGTGGTACCACGACCTCACAGAAAACCAGCGTGAAGTAGAGATTTACCTCTGCGTTTCGCTTGGTGAGTGCAGGTGGCCGGAGGCCCTTATTACTGGAAATGAGGCATTCCATCTTAGTCCTCACGGGTGACAACGCATCTACATTTTGATTTGTAATAGAGGATAGATGTAGAAAAAAAAAGGGAAACGAGCACACAGTGGACCTTTTTTTTATAGGATAAGGGTGACAAACGAGCACACAGTCCACCTGATGGTAAGTGGTTGCTGCGGCCCATAGGCATCTACATCTATCCTCGTTTGCGAATCAAAATGCAGATGCGTTGTCAGCCGTGAGGACTAAGATGGAATGCCTCATTACCAGTAAAAAGGGCCTCCGGCCACCTGCACTCACCAAGCGAAACGCAGAGGTAGACCTCTACTTCACGCTGGTATTATGTGAGGTCGTGGTACAACCCCGGTTCGAGCCGGCCCATCCGTGCGACAGCAAAAGCTACCGCCTGGCTCTACAGTGGTAAAAGGATTCCGTGCCTCAAAGTTATCTTTCTAAATCTATCCTCGATTAAGAATCATTAAGTTGTCACTCTTGAGAACTAAGATGGAATATCTCTTTTCCAATAAAAAGGGTCTCCGGTTCTCTACACTCACCATACGAAATACAGTAGCATTAAGCTGATATTTTACGCTGTTATTCTGTAAAGCGTGATCCAGCCGACCCATTCATGCATAATTTAGCTGCAGCATGGCTCCACCACGTGAAAACGTGTCTATTTAAATCCGGGCGGGATGATGTAAGTCAGATGCGGGGAAGAGCAGCATGGTCATTCCGTACGAAAAATTGACTAAATATTTTTAGTTAGACTTTTCCCGAGCAAAATAAACTGTTACAAGTATTATAGGAAAACCTATATTTAGTACTTTAGTTATTTAAATTAAGCAGTTCCAGATCAAATAATATTGATCTAGCTAGCGTTTCCGCTTTTAAGTGATGTGATTACTGTTGGAATGTAATTATAAGATTTCTTCTATTTTGATTACCTCGTTAGTTTAGTGGTTGTAAAGTGTAAACGCGACTACTGATCATGAATTGTCGGGTTAGAATCCCGGGTCGGGCCAAAAAAATCAGTTATTGTGTTTTCCCGTCAAGAAATTCTCAGTAGCTCCATGAAGTCAAGAAGTTGGCGGTGTCTTACCCCCGTACCTCGGATGAACGTAAAGTCGTAGGTCCTGCGCCTGATCTCTCTCCAGTCGTGTCGATTTACAATCCTATTGGACTACGAGCGTGGGGGGATAAGAGTGCAAGTGTGCTTACGCATACACTCGGGCACTAATTCTGTCTTGTGCCGATGGCTTATGGCTTAGCCTCAGTTGAGGCTAGCCTTGACCGATATTAGGTCTGGAGTGTGGAGGACATTGTTATTGTTGTTAATTTTTTTTTAAATCATACAGAATTTTTTACGTTATCACTCATATTACTTTAGAGTTTCCTGTAGTAACAATAACCGACTTGTGATACCTACTAACAAGTTAAAGTAATGGTATAGTATCGTATTACAAACCTGTCACTTGAAACTAATTAAGCAATAAGTTAACAAACATACAAACTCACAATTATCAGACCTTATAAACGAGCCAGCTCCGCCTCAAGTTCGTTTCGTCGATTCTCAAATAACATCATATTGTTTTTGAATATTCTACGGGTCAGGATTCCGAGAAGCTTGTGGTATTCAAACAAAACGTATCATAATGGCCGCCATATATAAATAAACTAACTTGAACGTTATGTAGATCCTTGTGTATAATCTCTAGAGGATATTTTTTAAGCTGTTTATTTTAAATATTTATATATTTTTTACAAAAAGAATATTACTCAGTCCCTTTCGGGTTTGTGTGCAACTCGGAGTTCGTTGCTCATGCATGCTTAAGACTGGATATCACATCAAATTATTTGGTATAGTATTCTTAGATAATAGGCTTAGAGAGTGTGGGGGCTCATACCATTCATAAAGATTTTTTTTTAAGTTAATTGAATTTCTTTGGGTTTTTTCTTTCGACGTTATCTATTAGATCTACGGGGATATTATCTAGAATATTGTGTGTCCCCACATTCTGCCTAATATACTCTCCTATCATATTCATTGTTACACTGTACAATCTGCCAAAGCTGGGCGTGTTGCTTTCACGAATCTGTTAGCCTGGACCCTGGACTGAGTTTACAGTTTAGATGTTGCTTTTTAATTTCACGGTTGAAGGTAGATACAGACAACCATCGATATATACGTACTACGTACTAGATTGCGCATTTCGAACATACATTTTGTTCAACTGAACTGTACTGCAATCCGTACAGTGTGTCATTTAGTGTGGTTTCAATCTACTAGTTAGTCTGTGGTTTCAATATTCATGCTGTGTGGAGCGGCGCTAATAATACAAGATTTCAAATTAACGTTTAAACCTGGACGTAAATAACAATTCAGTAGTCAAGTAAGTAAAATTATTTGTTGTTCAAGTGAATAAATAGGTATTAATATCGTTATATTACAAAAGAAAAAATCATGGAAAAATATATTTATTTATATAAACTGACTGTGCAGGCGCAACGCGCTTAAATCAAATGCGCATGCGCGACTTTACTAACTCCCGCGTATGCGCGAAGACATAAGAGTAATGCACATTTTTTGTTTAGAAAAGCTTCTCTAGTACTTCGTACATATAACTCAATGCAGGCAACCTATTAAAGTCCTCAGCTGGACATGGGCCTCCTCCACTGTACTGAGGATTTCCTTGGCGATGACAGTCCTAGATCAAACCAGCTATCTCGCACTTTTGCCGCTCTTCCTCGTCAACGGCCTGAGTATTTTGCGCCTGGTTACACTGCTTCTTACAGAAGCTATAGCTATTTCTGAAATATTTTATCGATTCTTCAATTTCTCAAAAAAAAAACTCTTCAGCTAAAAAACAGGTTTTCGCATAAAATATAGTCTATATTACTCCTGACATTGCTCTCTTTCTCTTCTTGAAGTGTCCCTACAAACGCTTCAGCCATTCTGATGAGTAGCCTAGACATACAATGACCCATTTTCGCCTTCTTATCTTAAGAGTAAATTTCACTATCTCTCCTCATCTCATGATAGGGTTCTACGTTCTTCTTCTAACAACAAAATACGTATTCCAGTTCACTTCACCGAGTTCTATGGTAACTCCTTTACAGTTCAGGCTGCACGCCTTTGGAACTCCTTGCCTGACGACATCAGAAAAGCTCCCAATAAGATTGCTTTTAAAAAGTTGGTGCGTAATCATCTATTAAAGACAACGCTTCTTAGATGAATCATCCATGTCATTTATATTTTGGACGTATATATTTATAGTTATTCATATGTACTATTTGTATATGTATGTCGGTATGAATATATGTATGCTTATGTATGTACGTATATATTTGTATACTTGTATATATTTTTATAGTTTATTTATTGTATATATTAGTAAAAATTATATATAACGTAATTAATTATAAATTTCTATTTTGTTTTTATTCTATATTGCTACACCTACTTCAAATTCTCACCACTCCATGGGTTGACTGGTAGAGAATGCCACAAGGCATTAAGTCCGCCCTTTGTATTCTTTTAGTTTAAGGAATGCAATAAAGAATTAATAAAAAAATAAATAAAAAATACAGATAGACAGACAGAAAGGCAAATAACCCCCTGAGCTCGATAAAGCTAAAGATTATTTGTCAGTTATTTCGATATTACAGACAGACACATTTTATTTTATTTATAAGTATAGATATAAAAATTAGGTAAGTGCGTCCATCGATTCAATAATAGCGTGGAACTTATAACAGAAAATATGTTACCATTAAATTCTGCGACGAACGCTTTCATTAGCATTTTAATTGCATGTATGAATAACTAAACGTCTAGCTTCTAGGGTTGCTACTGTGTATTTGATATCTAGGTAGTGAGAACAAAAAGTATGAAATAAATATTTCAGGGGTAGAAATCCACGCGTAATTCATTAAATGTTTAAGTTTGTATATTAAGCAGGCTGTATTTCACTTTCAACTGCACATTAATCAATAAAACATCATCATCAATATGCACAGTAATATTATGTACAACACAGAAATATCTTATATATAATCACTCTTTTGCCTTGACATACACTCCACAGACTATTAAAAAAGGAACATTTTAAATCAGAAAAAATTTAGTCAATATTTCAGTAATTATTTGAGAGCAACATTTTAAAATTTTTTAGCGACAATCTCTACTCTATACTAAAACGTACTGGTTCTGAACTCTTCTCTGTGCGACTATTTGACCATAGACTATTATGTTTGTCACGTATATGATAATCTATGTTTCGATATTCGCAGTATGAATGTAGACAATCAATGTTTTATTTTATTTTATGTATTTATATATTACAAATTATATTTATAAATTTAGGCTTTCTGCACTTCTCCATATAAACAGTATATATGCCATATGCTTAAAAAAGGGTAGAAAGTTTTCTGTTCACGTATTAATATATAGATTCTAAGCATCCCCTACCAGGGACTGGGGTCCATTTCTTTGTTTGTTAGGGCTGATATTTTTTCGAAATGCCGGATGGACCCCGCTAGATGGAGTGACAACCTGGTAAAAAATGCAGGAAATAGATGGACTCGGGTGGCTCAAGATCGTACTTTGTGACATTCCTTGTAGGCCCTATGTTGATGCTAGTATAATGATGATGATGATGATGAAACGTTTATTTGAAAGCACGTTGCCTAAAATAATATACTTTGGATGAAAAAATCAAAACAAAATAGTCAAAAATAATGTTATGTATGCTACGATACTTTTCCTTGAAGTTATATGCAATATCGGTAGCTGTATGAGCGTTATTTTAAAACTGAGAAAGTATGAAAACTAAGGACGGTTTTCTGTAAAAATCATAGAATTTATAGTACTCGTAGAATTGTCCACCATGCTGGTCACCCTAACCTACAACATAGATTATATTTTCATTTACTATAAAAGTTGCATATCTCGTGGCACCATATGTTCAATGGAAATTCAATATCAGTATTCATTTAAATTAATAGAGAAAAACATTCCTAGACCACGCTCGCCACAACTAACCGGTAGTAATAAGTAGAGTCTTAAGCTGGTTCAAATTTAGTCGGCACAGATTCTCTATTATATAAAAAAATTGCAATCTACTTCTTGTAACATACGTGATAGTGGCACACTGCATCTATATTATGGTTGTAGCACGAATGGGTCGGCCCGATCTGGGAAGGATAACGTTCTAACAGAATAGCAGCTTAATGCTGCTGTGTTTCGTGTGGTGAGATCATTTTTATTGAATTCGAAGCATTCCGTCTTAGTCCTCAGAGGTTATAACGCATCTGTATTTTAATTGTTGATAGAGGATAGGGGTAGATTTTCTTTTCGCTCAGTATCCACCATCCGCTTACCATCGCTCGTTAGTCACCCATATACTGTAGAAAAAAAACCTGTTTCCTACAATATATACCACATGGTAAGCTAAAAAACTTTTTTTACATTAAATTGTTTACTAAAACTACAGTTATTTTTAGAAATTATAGCAAAAAGTTTTATTTAAATTTAAAAACTAAATAAACAACTGACGGTTGCCAGTAGAATAGAATAGAATAGAATATTTTTTTATTCTATATAGATCACATGTGTAATTCTTATTGAAAGTCATTTTTTACTTTACCACTGATTTGAAAAAAATCTCTGTCCTGGGAAGAACCAGCAAGAAACCCAGCAGGATTTTGTTTAAAAGCATATTTTACATTAATAATTGGTAGATACAAAATTTATTTTAGAAACAGCTTGGAAGCGACCACCTCATTCCCAGGGGTTATTATCAACCATGTATGTTATTATAACCTGTGATGACAGAATATAATTTTTTTTAATAGGATAAGGGTGACAAACGAGCACACAGTCCACCTGATGGTAAGAGGTTGCTGCGGCCCATAGACATCTACATCTATCCTCGTTTGCGAATCAAAATGCAGATGCGTTGTCACCCGTGAGGACTAAGATGGAATGCCTCATTATCAGTAAAAAGGGCCTCCGGCCACCTGCACTCACCAAGCGAAACGCAGAGGTAAACCTCTACTTCACGCTGGTATTCTGTGAGGTCGTGGTACCACCCCGGTTCGAGCCGGCCCATCCGTGCGACAGAAAAAACTGCCGTGTGGCTCTACCACTGTTAGAAATTTAGATCTGTTCCTTCACCGCTGATAGTATAAGGAAGCTCAAAGTCTCTCAGCGAGCTTTAGAGAGTGTTAGATTAAGAGTTTTTCTGCACAATAAAATTCAAAATGAGGATATCCACAGTAGAACCAGAATAGTCAAAAAGATCAATAAGCTGAAGGGGCAATGGGCCGGCCAAAGATGTTTTATAGATCCAGATACCGTGTTGCTAACACACCGCAACGTTCATAGTGAAGACAGTCTTTGATTCATGTGTGTGCGTGAGTACCACGTGACGCGCATATCTTACGCACCATGGCTGCATTAATGTGCGTGACTTCGGTAATAACAGTGCGAATCGATTACCCAAAAAATGTGGGAGATTTTATATTTCATACATATTGACGTACCTATTGATTCTAAGAGTATAAAATGTGTGTGCGTGGCGTGTGCATTTGCGTGCGTGTGTGTATGGGGATATGGTTGCTTATGTGTGTGTTTATGTAGGTACGAACATCGCACTAAAATATTGAAGATATGTAATAATAAGACCTATAATTAATGTAACAGTTAAAATAAATAAAAAAGCACAGTAGATATTTATGTATGTAACATATATTTATAATCTATTATTACTAAATATATACAGAGTACTACACTTTTGTACTGTAGAACACAAAATATTGCCGCTTTTTACGAAGACATTAAATAATTTTTCAATCCTAAGTAAAATGACGAAAAAAAGCAAGTTTGGTTAAGCGTAAACTTCGGCCAAGAGATAGCCAAATGTTTGATTGTTTTTAAATTGCTCCGTTCCGTTGCTGCGTGAAGGAAGGACAAAAACAAATATACAAAAAAATCACACTTTCACATTTATAATATTATATTAGTATGGATTGTCAAGAATGATAGATAAACTTTTAAAACCGGTTTACAATCGGCTTTTGGAGGGTGGAACTATACACTCGCGCTCTCTTTCTCGCTCTAGTAAATAACGGTTCTGAATGACCAAAAAGGATAGAAGCACAGGAAAGTGCAATTTCATGCTGCCAGATGTAGTTCAACCCTAACCCTTAAAACGGTTTAACTCTATAGGTTGGGTAAAATCTGTAAGATTAGACTGTTTAAAACCCCTATACAGATAACCTTTGCGGTTGATCATGACATTAAAAAATGGTAAAAACATTTCATAGCCTAGGCAACACTCGAATATTATTGCGCAGTATTATTACTTGTATTGACATTTAGCTTTCGTATTCTTTTACAAAGAAATACACCATAAAATTGTATAGTTACTTATGAAAAGTGATGTTCTTATCCTTATCTTTTTTTCTAGAGTAATTTTTAAATGATTTCACAGCGCAAACAGTCGTTTTGCGAAATTAAAAACACCGGTGCGTGTCGTATGTTCACAGCGAACGTTGCTGGCGTAATGGCGGAACGATCGAACGAATACGCCAATATTGGCGCCTTTGAAATGGAAGCGTTTTAGGCGCGCGTACACGGTATCTGGACCTATAAAACATCTTTGGGGCCGGCCATATAGCACAAAGAGCGACAAGCGATTGGAAACAAAGGTGCATGCGTGATAACCTCGTAACGTAAGTGAAATGTAGGGTCCTCACTATATGGAGTGATGACCTCCTAAGACATGCGGAAAGTCGATTGATGGTGGTGGATCTGGACCATGTTCGTGGCATTCATTGGGAGAGGCTTATATTTTGCAGTGGGCTTTTAAAGGGTTGTTCTGATGATGAGAGAAACTAGAAAAATCCTATATTATAATAGCGTGCATAATGATTGCACTTTTACAAATGAGTACCTGATTTAGTATGTGTCATATGGACAATTATTATTTATTATGTGAATTGCTCACACACCCCGCAAAAGAGATATATATATATATATATATATATATATATAATATGTATAAGTATATTTAATATAGATTGTAGAAACTAATAACTCTAATAAGTTTGACATGAATTATTGGTGTGAACGTATTAATGTTAGATAAGTCGTTCTATAATATGTATCTAAAGATTTTCTTTTCGAAAGGTACATTGAATTCAATGAAGATGAGAGACAGGCTTAACTTGGCTTTCAAGTATTAATGAAGAAAACCTAGATTTCGATTACTTAGAGTCATCGGGAAAGCTTACAAAAACTAATTCTCTATTATTAGGTTTCTTTTCACATTTCCGAAAGAAGTCTCTAGTTTTATTGAACGATTTAATTAACGTGTCCATGTACCTGAAGATGGTAAAGTGTCCGAAGAGTTTCCTCACTCTTTTTTTGAAAACACCCATATAGTAATCAAATTGAAGACAGTTACTGGCAAATTTCTTAATTCTAAATTTCACTTCTATGATATAAACTTGTTATAGACTTGTTAAAGAGCACTATCATTCCCTCCATAATTATTAAATCGTAATGTGTTGGTATGCATATAAGTAACATTAAAAATATATATTGAATTATATATATTTATTTATAATATATATAATATTTATTTATATATGTATATACGTATATATTATCTTTGTTAATATTTGTATAGTATATGTATATTTATGCAAGTGCACACTGACTACCTCTATTTCCTTTAACTATCCTTCAATAGGCCTGCTGGAAGAAATTTCATTATGGAATAAGCAGTGCCTTTGTACATAATTATGTTTTTACCATTTTCTTATCAAATTATGTGTGTACTTAAACTGTTAAATAAATAAATAAATAAATAATAATAAATAAATTAAAAAAAGATGTTTTATTTTTCAGGCATCGTAGGCTCATAACGTGTTAGTAATAGAAATAAAACTTAAGAACTAATGTTAGTAAATAAAACAAGACAGAAATATACGAAAAGTTGGGGGTTTTATCAAGCCCCATTTAGTAAATCTAGCTTGACAAACTTACCCAGTGTCGGGCCATCTAGCCGTTCCGCAAAGACCCTCCAGACACTATTCGAGCTTTTCCTCACTCTGTGCATCAATGATCCCACTTTTTTACGCATAAAAATATACATATGTATCATTTTAACTCAGATTGGCTCCGTAGCCGCGGCATAAGGGTATTCATCACCACATCTCGTCTCTTAAAAGTCGTAAGTACTGCCGGAAACTCGAAAGGGAACTTGTAGCCTTTGAAACATGACGGCTCCGTGGTGCAGTGGCTTAGCTATGAGTTGTTGCGCTAAGGGCCGCGGGTTCAAATCTCGCGTGAAACAAGTAATTGTTCCGGGTCTGGATGTTAGTCCGTGTGAAATTTATGTATGTAAACTGCCCCCACGATACATGAGAAAATCCTAGTGTGGAGGTAACGTTTTATTTTAAATGTGTAGTAAGTGTAATTTAATGTCCAAATTATTCATTTGCCTTGGAAATATTTGCCATATTCATCGTAGAATCACTGGAGAACCGAAGCACTATGCCCAATGACCTCAATAGTGCTTCCCAACAGATAGGTCTTAAGATGAACATGGACAAAACAAAGACCATGTCTAATATCCATGTCACACTATGCCGATAGTTGTTGGGAGTATTAAGCTCGAAGTTGTTGACGAGTATGTTTACCTGGGACAAATAGTCCGACTAGGTAAGTCCAACTTCGACTGAGAGGTCAATCGACGGATTCAACTCGGTTGGGTAGCGTTCGGGAAATTAAGGCACATCTTCTCGTCAGGTATACCTCAAAACTTGAAAACGAGACTGTACAATCAGTGTGTATTGCCAGTGATGACCTATGGAACTGAGACATCAAATCTACTGAAGACTGCAGCTTCATATCCCGTCTAACAGCCATGAGAGTATCTTTACCTGGGACAAATAGTCCGACTAGGTAACTTCTACACTTAGCAAGCGAATTGGTGATTGCAATTCCAGACGTCTCTTTTGACGCTGCATACCGCCACTGTTCTTGATATTTTAATTCTAGAGTATGGGAGGTGATTATACCGTCATAGATCGGACACTATCAGATCGTTGTGGTATTACCCTGGAACTTATAAATTAATGTTTATATGAAGTGTACGCGCGGGACAAAGCCTGTTTGTTATTCGTTCAACCTTTACTAGCATTAGTAACGCTTCAAAGCACTGGCCGCTAGATAGAAATAGAAAATAACAGGTAGTGTGAGATTATTTTCTTTTTCTCTTTTTTAAATTGCGGTGACGCTGCTTTGACGGCATTCTCAAATAACCGCATGAAGAATGCCAAGTTCTCTCCGTATACAACTTTAATGATACGAATCATTCTGTTCAGTGTAGAAAGAGCGTAAAAAACTTGCGGAAAATAGTGCAGGTGCGTTCTTAAACGAAGTATCTACACAAAATAATGATTTTAAATAATATAAAATAACGTCTGGTATAAAATTTTAATACTTTTCAGATAGCAAAAAAGAAGTTATAAAGAAAGTAAATAGTGTAATGTGAGATCGAGATAGTACCTAACTCAAAAAGTCTAAGTGTTGAATTCGAATCCAAACTGTATTTATGCAAAAACAAATTGAAGGTTTTTGGGTCAGATTTTGTGTTGCGTTAATTGATCCCTGTATTTAGATTCGAAGACCCTTTTCTAATGCTAATGAGTAATGAGGTATTACATCTTAGTCGTGATCATAGTCCTGCATTTTGAATCGTTCGACTAAAACATCACGTCATCATCGTGTAGTAGCTGTGTAAGAATATACACTAGCACATATCGTCCCGTTGGTGTCTTAAGATGTGATAGAGGGAAACTGAAACAAGAGATGGGCAGCAGCATCTTTCTGATAATAACACAGAATAATAGAAAATTTCGGTTGCCAACCCGCCTGCCAAGCTTCGGTATTACAGCAAAATCCCCCTTATGAGACAATATATATATATATATATATATATATATGAGGCTTATGTTTTTTTAATAGAATAAGGGTGACAAACAAGCACACAGTCCACCTGATGGTAAGTGGTTGCTGTGGCCCATAGACATCTACATCTGTCTTCGTTTGCGAATTAAAATACAGATGCGTTGTCAGCCGTGAGGACTAAGATGGAATGCCTCTTTTCCAGTAAAAAGGGCCTCCGGTTCTCTATTCTCACCATACGAAACACAGCAATGTTAAGCTGCTATTTTACGTTGGTCTTCTGTGAGAGCGTGGTCCTTCCCTGGTCGAGCCGACCCATTCGTGTTACAACTATACTATTAATGTAGCTGCAGCATGGCTCTACCACGTATAAAATATGTTGAGCAGTTTTTTATAGGCAGTAATGCGATGAATAACTATAGATTTAGGTGTGTGTAGGACACATACCATTGGGTGAAATGGGTTTTGTAAGGGTAAACGTTAAGAAAATAGTTATTTTATTTCCAATACAAATATATTTGTACTACAGTCTTCATGATTATTAATGACAGCCGTCGACCGCCTCATGAATTTTTTATCTGTGGCGAGTGAAGTGCATACAAAATTACTAATTTATAAATTTTAAAGCCGCAATCACATACATTATAGAATTGAATTGGGTTAAACTTGTTAGGAAAGACTCAGTCAGTCAGTTTTAGATTAAAGTGTTATTTATTTTTGTATTATATTTTAAGGAATATGTTTTTGACAATACAGTGGACCCCCGGTAATCTGACAAACATTTTGCAGGGCAGTGTCGGACTATCGAATTTGTCGGATTATAGAGTACTGCCTAAGACCCCCTATAGTCCGATTTTTTTTTATAAAAGAGTACCTTGTAATCCGACAAATTCCAGATCCAATGATAAGATTCTATATGTTATATTATAATATATGTACTCTGAAGTACAAATTATACATGCCATTATGTATGTCAAATTTATTAAATTAAACAACACAATAGGGAGCTTACATTTTATTATAAAATTAACGTCATTAATGCTATAGAACTTAGAAAAAATATGCAATAACATTACACTAGCAAATAATTGTGTACAAACAAATGTACAGACTAAAATAATGAAAAATGATGGATCAAGTTATAACTCGTTCAATCATGCATTTGCGAAGATTGTCAAAAAATATCTAATAATAAATAACAGACCATGTCGGATTACAGGGGGTGCCGGATTAGACAGGGGCCGGACTACCGGGGTCCACTGTATATTGATTTGGAGCATTTTGCAAAATTGTCGGTATATTTTCCAGAAACCACACATCATTAGTTTCAAGGGTATGTAATCATGTATCCACCTGTTGAGCTTTGATTTAAGTTACAAATGGGTTCAACTTATTATTATTATTTTACGTGATAAAACTTTTCTGGTACCACCAAGGTGCCTTCTTACATATATCTTTCTTTTTATAGAATGGGAGTGACAAACGAGGACACAGCCCACCTGATGGTAAGTGGTTGCTGTGGCCGATAGACATCTACATATATCCGCAATTAAGAATCAAAATGCAGATGCATTGACCACCCCTGAGGACTAAGATGGGATGCCTCGGTTGCAGAAAAAAGGGTCTTCGGTTCTCTACAATCACCATACGAAACATAGCAGTGTTAAGCTGTTATTTTACGCTGGTATACCGTGAGAGGGTGGTCCTTCCCCGGTCGAGCCGACCCATTCGTGCTACAACCATAATAATATAGCTGAAGAAAGGCTCTACTACGTAAATCTGCAGCCAAATAAAGAGCTAGTATTAATATTATCATAGGCTGTGAGGCATTCCATCTTAGTCGTTAGAGGTGACAACTCATCTTTTGTAGCCTTTTTCGTTCAAAGTGGAATCTGGTGTAGCCGCTTACCATCACTTGGACTGTTAGCTAATCAGTCTTTATTGTCACAAAAAACTCACAGACAGGAGAGTATTGAAATGCACTTATTCTATACTAACTTGGTCAAAAATTGTTGTAAATATTATTTATTGCTTTGTTTGAAAGAATACGCAGTACGCGAGCAACCCGGATTCGACCCCCGCCGGGACCAATGAAATTGTTAATTGAAATGCTGATTTACCACGTGCTCGGCGGTGATGGAAAACATCGTGAGGAAACGTGCATGTCTCAGGAATAAGAAAAAAAAAATTTTTCGAGGACTTGTAAAGTTTGAGTCCAACACGTATTGGGGTAGCGCGGCGAATATTTCCTTGCCCTGAAACCCTCTCAGGAATGAGAGGAGACCTGTGCCCAGCAGTGGGACGTATATAGGCTGTAACTTGTTTGAAATAATATTTACGACCTCTCTTCTCTTCATGCCATAAACCGATCACCGCGAGATAACACTCATTCATAATGGACAAACAGTTCACCTAAAAGTAGGTGATTACTGCAACCATGATGATTCAAACAAAGAAGGCCAATGCATTGTCATTAGGAATATGATTAAATTGTTTAGTCCGTAATTATCTTGGCCATCTTATCTTTTAAATAAGAACGGCTCTGTGACGCAGTGACTTAGCAATGAGTTGCGGCGCTGAGGGCAGCGGGTTCGTATCCCACACGGAATAAGTATTTGTATGGCCTACAATTGTTCCGAATCTGCTGTCTTATGTATGTTTGTCTTTGGGCAATTTATATTTCTAAACTGTCTCCTCGATACAGGTGAAAATCCTAGTGGGGGGGGGGGGGGGGGGGGGTGTAACGTTTTGAAAAAAAATTTGAAATATACATAGAAAGCAGTTCTAGATCTACTGCCTGGCTGCTGCAATGGGTAAGAGGGTAGCTCCCAGACGCACTCATACAGAGTAAAGAAGCCGTACCACTGTGGGAGTCATTTTAAACTTGTACGCGTGAGTGACCAACGGTAAGGCCGTTTTCAAAACAATGTGACGCGAATAGGCATTTGTTTTGTTTAAATGTGTTTATTTTTAGATGGGATTTCCGTTGTAATGGCAGCAATACGTAATATTTCACTTGAATCATAATATAACTTGCAAGTGTCAAAACTTTGGTGTTTTGTGGTTTATTGGTGGTTGAACAAAAACGTTTATTTTCCCTTGCGATTCGTTTTACAGTGTACGAAGCGTATTGTAAAATTACTTATTAAAACAAAGAAATAATCTTACAAATTACGAAGACTTACTCATAAGTTATAGAGCCGTGGTAGCTCAGATGGTTAGCGCTCGCTGTAAGCTTCACAGTACTCGAGCAACCCGGGTTCGATCCCAGCCGGCACCAATGAAATTGTTAACTGCAATTTTATGTGCTGATTTACCACGTGCTCGGTGGTGAAGGAAAACATCGTGAGGAAACCTGCATGTCTGAGAAATAAGAAAAAAAATCTTTCGAAGACATGTGAAGTTCGCCAACACGCCATTAGGGCAGCGCGGTGGACAATTCCTTGTCCTAAAACCCTCTCAGAAATGAGAGGACGCCTGTGCCCAGCAGTGGGACGTAAATAGGCTGCAACTTTAACTTTACTTTTACTCATAAGTTTATTTGTTTATTTCAATACGAGTTGCCGAAGAAATAATATTAATATGCTCACGTATAAACTTTCGCACGTTTTTTAGTACATATTAGAAAAAGAGGGGAATGAAATTTATTAGGTTATTGTCCCATATATATGCAAAAAGTCATGAGTGTTTACTGCCACTGAGTTAGGTAGGCAAACATATATATACACATGATTTTACATACAAAATGGATAACTAATTAAATGGTCACATTTCGACCATACACGATACTATATCTATTCACATACACAAAATTTAAGTGTGTGTCTGTAATATCTAAATAATTGCCTTTTATAGATCTAAGAGGTTTATTTGCACGTCAGACTTAAATAACCATTTTTTCATATTTTTGTCTCTCTGTTTGTCGGTTTGTCTGTGTATCTGGGCTAATCTTCGGAATGACAGAACAACGTTTAATTTATGTTTTATTTTTTAATTTCTTATACTTATAAACGTTTCATTTTTAATTTCTTTATGGATTTCATTTTTTTTTATAAAACTGAAGTGACAAACGAACTGAAGTAAGTGGCCACTGCAGTATATGGTCACATGTAGCCAACTTCAAACAAGGAAGTCTGCAGAGGCCCTGTTACCACTAAGAATCTAGATTTAGACCGACAACCTGTAATTATACTGGTTCTCGTTACTCATTAGCCGAAACACAACACTGCACACAGAAATAGGTAAAAGGGTGATGTTTTAGAAGGACTCATTGGCAATAAAGGAGTTTTTTTATAGAATAGGCTGACAAACGAGCACACAGTCCACCTGATGCTAAGTGGTAGCTGTGACCCATACACATCTACGTCTATCCTCAATAAAGGATCAAAATGCAGATGCGTTGTCACCCGTGAGGACTAAGATGGAATGCCTCTTTTCCTGTAAAAAAGGTCTCTGGTTCTCTACACTCACCATACGAAACACAGCAGTGTTAAGCTGCTAGTTTACGCTGGTATTCTGTGAGAGTTACCTTTTACCTTTTTTTTTAAATATTCTATTAGTCTAAGAATATTTTATTTAATCAATGAGTCGCAAAAATACCAAAAATAAAGTTGGAGCAATAAAACCCCAATATAGTAAATAGAATAGAATTTTAACTAAGGATTTTAATTTTAAAATAAGGTGTTATTAAAATTCTAGCGGGAAACGCTGTTTAGGTACCAGACGGGAGCAAAAATTTTATCTATACATCTATACAAATAAATAAAATTGAAGTGTCTGTTTGTAATGTCAAAATTACAGCTTTTTACTAAATGCAGATAGAAGTATATACGATACTTATGACAAAATACAATTTTTAAAGTTTTTGTCTGTCTGTCTGTCCGTCCGTCTGTCTGTTCTGGCTAATCTCCGAAAATAGCTGATGTCACAAGGAGTAACTTAGGCTACTTTTATTTTGGAAAAATAATTAGGTTTCCGCGCAAAAAAATTAAAACTCCAAATAACACGCGAACGAAGTCGCGGGGAACAGCTAGTTAAAAATAAAGCAATTAATTAATTTTATTTCAGACATTAATTAGTCCATATTAAGTGTAAGTATATTAGTTACAATTTTATGTAATTACTATGTTTGTAATTTTTGTATTTAGGCTTGTATTTAGTCTACATAATATATAATACATTATCATTTGAATCCTATTGCCAAAATTATAAAAAACTTCATCACCACTACAGCCAGTCAAAGTGCTATAGATTACCTCACAAGGAGAATATTTGCCTTGGCTAACACCCAGCACGCTATTGTTATCAAGAAGATACTACTGCTCATCTCCCAGTTTCCCCTCTGTCTCCTCTTATGACACCCACGGGATGATATGTGGCAGTAGATTCTCTTATTTACCATAACACGCAGACAACGGTAGATATACATACGTATAAATACTTGTTCTTGTATAAAAAAAATACATTTCGTGGACGTTGAATACCGCCTATTCTCATTAGTCTCTTATGGAAAGTGCAGTGTACAGTGTACACATTCTTGTCTATACACCCATGTCTCAGGAGTATCACGGTTCCCAGCTGTGGGTCGCGTACATTTTTTATAGGAGGGGGCAAACGAGCATGCGGCTCACCTGATGGTTAGTTACTACCGCCGCCCATAAATAAGCTGCAATACCAGGAGAACCAGGGGAATTTAGAATTTTGCCGATATTTAACTATTTTCATTCCGTATCTATTCCACCAACATTATTTGAATAAATTAGCGAAATAATTTAAATCAGCTAATAAAATTTAATCATAGAGCTGAATAACATTTACCAGGTACCTATAGTTTAGCGTGTAAAGACAGATATATAAATATTAAATGTGTAAATTAACAGGTGAACGTTATTAAATTAAACTGTATATTAGTTTACTTGGTTACACCATAGATATAAAATACCAATCTGTTTTTCTTTACGTATTTAATACGTCACGGAGCCTTAATAACTCACCTTTAATTCATAATACCTTAATTCGATTCCCGTCGACACCAAAAATATTGTTAATTTTATTTTAATGCTAATTTAACAAATTCTCGGCGGTGAAGGAAATAGGTAAACATCATGAGGAAACATGTATTACTGAGGAGTCATAACTGTTTCGCGAAATAAGCCGTTGGCATAGTGCGGTGAGCTCTCTTCTGTCCCAAAACCCTTACAGATATGGCTCGTAGCCCAAAAGTAAACGCAAACATACAGACTGCAACTTAATATTTTTCATAAATCAAACGATTTTAGATCAAATCTTACATCACTTGCAGAAAACTGAACTGAACAGACAATTTTATCCCGATAACAAAATCTAGATATAAGTTATTTTGGATTAGACCCGGCGTATTTACCTTGAAATCAGGTGGATCAGGTCCGCAGAGAAAATTCACACACACGCTCAACACTGTTTATAGCACGGTGTAAAAATAATTTCGTATGTTTTTCACGCGATTTTAATTGATATATTCGATCCCGGCGTGGTTGCAACTGTGCGGTCGACGCGCGTGCTCTCACCACGAACGTTGGAGCTAGACTGGCTGAAAACGAGATGCGATCACACTGTGCGGATCGTAAAGATAATCGCTTTTCACTTCAGTTGTTTCTATGTGACAATGTATCGTTGTACATTTTTTCAAAGCAGTTGAGAAAACATGCATCGATGACTTGATTTCACTGTGTGGATAGAATCACACATTAACATTTTATGTGTGGTAGAAATATATACATACTATAAAAGTAATCTACCGGATCCGGATAGATTGTAGGTGTTTTAGGTACCGTACAGAGGTGTTTTTTTATAGAATGGGTGTGAAAAGTGAAAACCGAGCACACAGTCCACCAGTGGATGCTATGGCCCATAGACGTGTACATTTATCTTCGATAAAGAATCAAAATTTAGATGCGTGTTTCACCCCTAAGAACTACGATGGAATATCTCGTTTCCAGTAAAAAGGGTCTCCAGTTCTCCACACTCACCATACAAAACACAGCATTAAGCTACTATTTTACGATGGTATTCCGTGAGAGCGTGATCCTTAACCGGTCGAACAGACCTATTCGCTAGCTGCAGCGTTACTTTATCCACTACTCCATATAAAATCCATATAAAAACTAGCGTTGCCAACCCGCTTGCCAAGCGTCGCAACTGTGGAACATATCCCCCCTATGAGGCAATCTATGGGGAAGGCAGAATGTTAAGCAGTGAACTTTGGCTAGGCTATAACGATAACGGTAGGTAAGCATAGCAAAGAAAGGGAGAGATTTTTTCTCTAAACCAGTAGTAAAATTAAAAAAAAATCTATTAGGTTACAATTAAATGACTCTACACGAATAAACTCGATTCGACTCGACCTTACTCTACTATACTCTATGCTACTCTATACTACACTCTATACTCTAAAATAAAACCCGACTGAATAAAAAAGTGAAACATTTATACATATATTTAATTACAGTTGTACATAAAAACATTTTTACCTGGTAGAGACATGCTGCAGGTATCTTATGGTTATATCACAAATGGGTTGGTTCGATCGGGGAAAGAGCACGCTCTCACAGAATACCAGCGTAAAATAGCAGCTCGATGTTGCTGTGTTTCGTAGGCATTCAATCTTTGTCCTCAATGGTAACTAACTCGTCATATGATCCAAAAAAAACATCTACACGGGGGAATCATAACGTCATTAAACAAATTTATGTAAAATCTAAATTTGTTGAGAGACAGTACTGTGCCCAATCAAGATATATGTATAATTACTTAAATAAAAAATTAAACTTTCACCGGCTTAATTATCGCGAATGTAAAAAAATACTTACCGATCATCTTAAAAAATTATCTTATCATACTACAGAAAACATTCTACGTCACGGATTTAAATCATATATTTGTTTATCAGAAAAAATAGAATTAAATAAAATTACATAAAATAATATTAATAAAAATGCTTACACTTTTAAGCACCTACATCTTTTATCCATTCACACGCGCACACTCGTACTCAAACACACACACACACACTCACTCATACCCATACAAACACACACTCACACACAAACACACACCTACTCTAAATAATAGGTAATCTTGCTCGGCTCAATATTAATTATTAATATTATTAGGAAGAGTGGTGCCTCCTGACACAGGTATTCTTTTATACTTACTAGGAGGCTCCCATTACTTTATTATTTAGTATGCCTGGAGAAAGAAATAAATGGATTTTTAATTTTTAATTTTTTTAGTGGTGACAACGCATCTGTATTTTGATTCTTAATACAGGATAGATGAAGATGTCTACGGGCCACAGCATCCACTAGCCATCAGGTGGGCTGTGTGCTCGCTTCTATTAAAAAAATATGTTTTTGTTGTATTATATAATATGAACTTTTATCTAATAGTTAAAAATCGACTCTAATTCATACAAATATTATTTTTGGACTAAAATGTTCACTTAGCCTAAACTTAGGGTTTGCAGAAATCAAGTTATTTTCAAAGCAGCTTTAATACAAAGTTAACCTAAAGATTTGTAAATTCTTCTTCTTCTTGAAATCTCGTTCAAACAAACAACAAAGCAACGTTCTGTGCAGTTAATAATCGGTTGGGTGAACGCTTTTGTAGAAATCTACAAAAGCGGTCACCCATATTTTCGAGATATTTAAGGAAAATTGCTGCTGACACTATATTGCTTGAGCCGTCTAGTCTTGTTAAAGATTCAATTGGCGATTGGGATCATAAAAGTTAAACAGTATGATACAA
Organism: Parnassius glacialis; assembly: GCA_033319125.1. Taxonomy (NCBI): domain Eukaryota; kingdom Metazoa; phylum Arthropoda; class Insecta; order Lepidoptera; family Papilionidae; genus Parnassius; species Parnassius glacialis. The sequence goes on from JAVANC010000021.1 coordinate 6,226,017, forward strand.
ATCTAATTAATCGAAGAAAGAAAGGAATTACTTTTCTTTGCGTTGTTGAAACCTATTTTATTTTATTAGATTTTACACACATAGAAACTGCGTCACGCTTGTAGTCCATAAGGGGATAAGCAGAGCCAAAAACATGGGCTTAGATTGGATTGAAAGAAGTGATAGGTGGTTAGCCCATTGTGTACACATTCACTAACACAAACCCATTAGTCGTTATTTGCGTCATGTTAGTGTGGCAGCGCTGTCGTCGCGCCACAAGCGTAACACATCGAAGCCTAAATCGCGCTATCAAAGTTCCGAAGTAACCTTTTCCTTCAACGGCCAAAATAATAAGGTAACACAGTGGCCACATTCTTTTTGATTAAAAGTTCCATATAAATCTGAAACCATGAATGGGGTTTTAACCATTGACAAAGCTTTAATTTAACAATCATTGAACATAACACTATGTAATGAATTCTCCATCTGCACTGGACAGGACTATAGTGTGTGAACACACATTCTCTATTCCCTCACTCTCACAGTCTCATGGTACGGCAATCCAATACGACCGGAGGAAGATCAGGCGCAGGGTTAACGGCTTTACGTGCTTTCCGAAGCATGGGGAATGCATCGCCAACTTCCTGACTCCGGGCTACTAGAAACACCTAAAGACTGATTTTGGTTCGATGCGGGATTCGAACTCGCAACCTCATGTTCAGTAATTGCGATTATGATCACTTATCCAATGAGGCAGTTATAATATTCTATATACGCCATGTATACTGTAATCGAAAGGTTTATTTTAAATATTATTGGTCTATAGTAATATAAATTTCCCACAGTATACCAAAGTAAAAAAAACAAAATATTTATATTTTGTATTTTGTTTGGTTAGTGACAAGAATCAAAGACCCTTTCTGGTAACAAGGCGTTCCATTTTAGTCCTCAGAAATAACAAGGCACATGCATTTAATGCTTAATCAAAGGTTTTGTTCTTTGTTTATTTAGGAATTTTTGTTTATTAAAGCTGAACGCACATTTGTCCGCGCCGTACGCGCCGAATTTTAGAATTCGTTGTATGAAATCATATGAAGTCTCGTACATTAAACCCGCACCGTACGCGCCGAATTTTATAAAATGCGGTAGGTATACGATATCGAAGGACGAATGCTGATGACGTCATATAACGCGACGCGTGCTGATACTCAGTGTTGTCTTATGTTGCCAACTTAGTGGATTTTCCACTATAACTGATGGTTTCGACTTACATGATAATTTTTGTATTTTTATAACTTTTAATTCATTCGTAATTAATTATACATCATGTGAATATTTTTGCATTGATTATCAATATGTATACTTAGCGATAAATAATTTAAATACTGAACTAACAAAAAAATAGTTAAATTTAATTCAAAAACCCAATTGTACCTGATAACTTAATTATCAATAAAAATACTTACCTCAAACATACAACAAATCTTTTCTCTGGTTCAATTGGCCTTCTAAATCGTGAGTATTCCATAGAAAGATATGGTTTTAGTATATGTAGCAATTCTCGAAATTTCTTGTATATTAAATGCAAATATCTAAAAAAATCGTTCATCATCATCTATTAAGTCTTTAAATAAAGTATATCCCCTTCATATTCTCCATACAATTGCCTTTTTAAATTAATATTATTAATCCAGAATCTTCTTTTTCTTCGAATTTTATTTTATTCTTCCTTTGCCAATAAGCAAGCTGTTACTTTATTTCTTTCCATAGTGATTTCGAGCGAACAATTTCATTGTACCGTTTCATACCAGTGGTTGGAAAAAACTGCAAAATTTGTTGGCAATACAAAAGTATTTGCGTACGGCGCGGACGATGCGTACAGGCAAATGTGCGAGGCCATCTTTAAAGCTCGGCGCGTACGGCGCGTACGATGCGTACGGTGCGGACAAATGTGCGTTCAGCTTAACAAGTCAACCCCATTATAACTAACTTAAAATATATACCATTAATCTGCACATACTCAATGCAATATCCGAGGTGGGTGCTATAGAATACTTTGCGCAATACCCATATTGCACACATTTATCTTAAATAGGGTTATTTTTCAAAGAGTAGCCAAATTTTATACTTAAGTTCAAATATATAAATAATGATATACAGTTTTTGATAAAATACAAGTAAATAAGGCTTCTACTTTTATTTGAAATTATCCCAAATTGAATGTGATTTATGGGCAACGACGTTTTTGCCTACCGATCGACCATTACGAATATGCGCGTGGCGTGCGCAGTAAAAATCAGTTAAAATAATGCATTACCACGCATTTTGAATTTCAAAGATAAAAAGGACAGAATGTTTGAGAATTTTTTCTTAATTATTTTTCTTCACCATTTGCTTATAGAACTTATTCTGAACCCTCTGCAAATTTGGCCCGTTATTGCAAAATAACCCCGTATGTCCTTATAAATAATTCCATTGCCCCTCGGTTCCGCTTACATTCCATTAAAAAATTATGTAAGTCTTCTATTACTCTACAAGTTTCACATTTAGGTAAATCAATTCTTTTCATGAGATAATATTTTTTTTGGTGGTATGTGACCTGTTGTTATTCTAAATATCAGTTTAATAATATTTCAATTTAATTTCGTGTCGATAAACGCAGGTATTCGGGGCGGTTTACTCAATCTCGGTAATCATCATCGTCATCATCATTACTGCCTTTCATAAGTTCACTGCTGAACATAGGCCTCCCCCAACGAATGCCACAAAGCACGGTCCTGAGCCACCTGCATCCATCGACTTCCTACATGTCTTAACAGGTCGTCACTCCATCTAGTGAGGGGTCGCCCTACACTTCTCCTACCGGTACGAGGCTGCCACTCGAGAACCTTTTTTACCCCATCGGTTGTCGGTTCTTCGAGCTATATGGCCGGCCCACTGCCACTTTAGCTAACTAATCCGTTGGGCTATGTCGGTTACTCTGGTTCTACTGCGGAAATATGGGCTGTGCTGCAGTCCCTTCAGCGGTGCCAAGTTGACTGTCGCTATGTCGAAGTGTTGAAGTGCTTGTACAGTAGGGCTACGATGGCTATCCCAGTACAGAATCAAAGTACGAAACCTATCCAACTGCAGAGAGGTGTAAGACATGGTGAAGTTATATCCCCGAAAGTCTTCACCGCTGCATTGGAAGATGTTTTCAAGCTACTGGACCGGAAAGGATGCGGTATTAATATCAATGGCGAGTACATCACTCACCTTCGAATTACCGACGATAAAGTCCTTATGGCAGAATCGCTGGAGGACCTAAGCAAGCTCAATGACCTCAATAGTGTCTCCTAACGGATAGGTCTTAAGATGAACATGGACAAAACAAAAATCATGTTTAACGTCCATGTCACACCTATGCCGGTAGTTTTTGGGAGCACTAAGCTTGAAGTTTTTGACGAGTATGTTTATCTGGGACAAATAGCCCGACTAGATAAGTCCAATTTCGACCGAGAGGTCAATCGAACATCGAAAATCAGTTATCAAGGGTGACATGCCATCTGCATTTCTATTCCTAATTAAAGATAGATATATATGCCTATGGGCCACAGCATCCACTTACTATCAGGTGGACTGTGCGCTCGTTTGTTATCTTAAATCTTTAAAAAAACGAACCAGAAGGTGGGCAACAGCGTCTTCCTAATATCAACTAAAAATCAATTCTTCCATTCCATCTTAGTCCGCTTAGTAGATGTAGATGTCTATGGGCTACAGCCGCTGCTTATCATTAGATCGACTGTGTGCTCCTTTGAGACTCTTATTCCATAAAAAAACTATTTAGCACATTTAAAAATAGACCACTCAAGAATAGCTCGTGTCAACGATTACGTAAATATATAGAATTTGATACGTATGTCTGATAACTTGGTACTTTTATCAACAGATTAGCACAACAAATAGAGTTCGTCCCAGAGCAAGGACGAACTGCTTTATCTCAACACTACGCAAGTTTAAAAGATAAAGATCTAGATTTTTTTTATAGGATAAGGGTGATAAACGAGCACACAGTTCACCTGATAGTAAGTGGTTGCCGTGGCCCATAGACACCTACATCTATCTTGGATTACGATGATTAATATGAAGAGCCAGGATAATTAGAGGCATTCGACTATAGTCCTCAGATGGGACAAAGCATCTGCAGTTTACCTACTTTGTCGAAGTGGGTCGCAGATGTCCATGGACTGCAATAAACACTTACCATCAGATGGGCTGTTGTTCGTTTGTTACTTCAGTTTTTTTTTAAACTGATGGTTTTCTTAAGAAATTCTCCTTTATGCCAAATACGTGGTACATTCGAACTTAAAATTGCATTTACCAATTTCATTGAACCACAGCACCCACTTACCATCAGGTAGACTGTGTGCTCGTTTGTCACCCTATTCTATATAAAAAAAGATATGACCTTTGACTATCTTTAATCTAAATAACGTCACATACATAAATTACACAAGGATAAAAATTCAGACCCGGAACAATTATTTGTAAGCGATAGAAAAATTGTTCCGCGCGGGATTCGTACCCGCGGCCCTCATTGCTAAGCCACTGCGCCGCGGAATCGTCAAACAATAATAAATACATTATACTATCTAGGCGAACGCGGCTACATCTGCCGGATTTCGCTAATAGAATGTAAGAAACTAGCGATTCGTCCCGTCTTCGCACGTGTGAACCGGATGATTTCTGGATCTCGACAACAACGCCACCTACAAGTCCAACTGTGAATCTAAACCATTTTTGAATCAACTTAATCACACACACAAAATTCCATTAAAATCGGTCTAGCCGTTTAGGAGTTCAGTCAGATATACACGAACACAAGAATTTAAAAAAAAAGATAATACAATACTACGAATATGAAAATGTCTAATAATCTATTTTCTATCCATTCCATTTGAGTAGTAAAATACTTTAAATAAAATTAGTTAGACAGCTATTTTAAATATTTAGTTTTATTAACGAAAATGTAAAGCTGGGGATGCTCACGTTTGCGAATTTTAACGTAAACAAACGTTTTAAAATAATCTTAACGTAGCGTGGAATGTACGCACGTACGTATACTCGCGATAGCTCCCATGTGGAATCACATTTTTTATTAAAATATTTCATACGTCTGTTCGGGATTCTATGTAAACCAATTATTCTAACTTTATTTATTGACTGCTAATATATCTCGTACTATTTTACACAAAAATAATTATTTACACTAGGCTAATTTTTTTTACTTGGTACTGTAAATATACCCCAAAGTTTTTTGCCGTTTCTTGAGCAAGCCGGTGTACATTTTTGATATTCATAAGAACTTCATATAGCATGTCTGTGATTTTGTAGTGAGAACATCCGCAGTACAACCAGAGTAGCCAACAAAGCCCAACGAACCAGCACATGAGTAAATAAACGGAACAGAGATAAGCTTCATACAATCGCGAGAATCGGTTGCACTGCAAAAAGCGTAGGCATGTGTGCGTGACCACTGGCCGTTTGTCGCGTACACGGCGAAACTGGAATAAAACAGTTACCCTGGCACAGCCAGTGGACACTGGACAACAATCTCAGGGTCAGTGCGACGCAAGTTGTTTGTTTTGTTAGTTGCAAGTTTGAATATTTTAATATAAAAACGTGGTATTATTAATAATGGTTGTTTATTGTACTGTGTGTATGAATAATAGTAGAAAAAATAAAAATATATCATACTTTAACTACCCCAAGGAGTACTAAGTAAGTAAATATTTGATTATTACTTTTTCAATTAAGTACCATTATTTTATTTTCCTATTTCCTTCGTTTAATAAGAAGAGAGTACTACACGGTGTGTTTTTACCTTTTTATTGTTATTACAAGCTTTTACTAAACATTCGTGGGTATATTGGTGACTTGGTAACCGTTAAGATAAGATTTGAACCACTCTCCGATGTCTGATTGAGTTGAAATTTTGTATACCGTAACTTCAGTGACAATGCAATAATATGATATGTATTGTTTTGTTCAATTTGTCTTCACCTATTGTGACAACCCTTACAAAGTAGGTAAAAATTTTGCACGTTCATAAGAAACTTTGCCTCTGTTCCGTTTATTTACTCATGTGGAACCAGCGACGGGTATGGCGGCTTCCCACCAGATGGAGTGATGACCTAGCGAGAGATACAGGAAATCAAAGGATGCAGATAGTTCAGGACCGTGCTTGATCATATTCGTTGGGGGAGGATGATGACTGAAGATGAAATGATATATGCAATGGAACTTTAAACAGACCTATCATCATCATTACAGCCCTTCACAAGTCCACTGCTGAACATAGGCCTCCCCCAAAGAATGCCACAAAGCACGGTCCCGAGCCACCTGCATCCATCGACTTCCTGCATGTCTTACCAGGTCGTCACTCCATCTCGTGGGGGGACGCCCTACACTTCGCCTACCGGTACGAGGCTGCCACTCGAGAACCTTTCTTCCTCATCGGTTGTCGGTTCTTCGAGCTATATGGCCGGCCCACTGCCACTTCAGCTTACTAATCCGTTGGGCTACGTCAGTTACTCTGGTTCTACTGCTGATATCCTCATTCCTAAGTTTATCACGCAGAGAAACTCCGAGCATAGCCCTCTCCATAGCTCGCTGAGCGACCTTGAGCTTCCTCATACGGCCAGCAGTGAAGGACCACGTCTCAGTTCCGTAAGTCATCACTGGCAACACGCACTGGTTGTACAATTTCGTTTTAAGGTTTTGAGGTATGTCTGACGAGAAGATGTGTCGTAGCTTCCCGAACGCTGCCCAGCCGAGTTGAATCCGTCGATTGACCTCTCGGTCGAAGTTGGACTTACCTAGTCGGACTATTTGTCCCAGGTAAACATACTCGTCAACAACTTCGAGCTTAGTGCTCCCAACAACTACCGGCATAGGTGTGACATGGACATTAAACATAATCTTTGTTTTGTCCATGTTCATCTTAAGACCTATCCGTTGGGAGACACTATTGAGGTCATTGAGCATAGTGCTTAGGTCCTCCAGCGATTCTGCCATAAGGACTATATCGTCGGCAAATCGAAGGTGAGTGATGTACTCGCCATTGATGTTGATACCGTATCCTTTCCAGTCCAGAAGCTTGAAAACGTCTTCCAATGCAGCGGTGAAGAGTTTCGGGGATATAACATCACCCTGTCTTACACCTCTCTGCAATTGGATAGGTTTCGTACTCTGGTTCTGTACTCGGATAGCTATCGTAGCTCTACTGTACAAACACTTCAGCACTTCGATATACCGACAGTCAACTTGGCACCGCTGAAGGGACTGCAGCACCGCCCAAATTTCGACGGAATCAAAGGCTTTCTCATAGTCCACATACGCCAGACATAGTGGCAAATTGTACTCTTCGGACTTCTGTACAATTTGCCGAAGGGTATGTATGTGGTCTATGGTGCTAAAGCCCTTTCGGAAACCGGCTTATTCGGGAGGCTGGAAGTCGTCAAGTCTGCGCGCGAGACGATTCGTAATGACTCTCGAAAACAGCACGTAGACGCGGCTCAGAAGGGAAATCGGTCTGTAGTTCTTCAAGAGAGCGTTGTCACCTTTCTTGAAGAACAAGACCACCGCACTTCTGCTCCACGCCTCCGGTGTAATGCCACCATGGAGGACGGAATTAAAGAGCTTCTGAAGGACTTCAAGTACCGGTCTTCCACCCGCTTTCAGAAGCTTCGCTGTAATTCCATCCTCGCCTGGGGCCTTGCCGTTTTTAAGATGCTGGAGAGCCATTCTAATCTCGCTTAGACTGACGTCCGGGATATCGTCGGAATAGTGTCGGACAAGACTCGCTCTTGGATAGTTACTCACACTTGCGTGTGGCTCCAACGATGACGTGTACAGCTGCCCATAGAACCTCTCAATCTCACTCAAAATCTCAGGTGCCCCGGAAACGATGCTGCCACATTCGGTCTTCAGCTTTGACAGTTGGCTCTTTCTGGCAGACAGATCTCTGGCAAAGACTTTGGAGCCTTGGTTCCGCTCGATCGCTTCTTCAATACGAGCTGTATTGAAGTTGCGTAAGTCCCGCCGCATGCATTTGGAGATCTGTCTGTTCAGTTGCCTGTATGCTGTCAAATCTGTTGAAGAATGTAGCTTCATCTCCCGTCTAACAGCCATGAGATTAAGAGTGTGATCGGAGAGTTTTTGTGTTCTTCTGCGGCGGGTCTTGCAGAACTTAGCTCCGACCGCATGGACAGTTTCCACGAGCTTGTCATTCATATCGTCCACTTCATTGCAGTCTTCTAGGCACTGAAAACGGTTTTGTAACTCGAGCTGAAAGGTTTCGGGACTTTGGATTAGAGCACGAGGGGGACGGAGCGTTGACTTCATCAGACGAGACCTCTCCAACTTAACATTTAGGTTCAGTGTGCCTCTCACAGAACAGACCTAAATTGAATATTTTTTTTTTTAATTTTAACTTAAACAAGAATTTTCTACAGTTTGTCTGACATGTACCTTACGGCAACACCTCACAGTGTGGCGATAATAATAGTAAGGGTTATTTAGTAATTTGAAACTTTAAGAAGCTTAGGCTTTCATTCATTATACGTGCAGTATAACGGTGCAAGCAAATTTTATTAAACTGTTAAATGGTGCTAAATGACCACTTTCAAGTTCTACCTATCTTGCGAAAATGATACATGAGAAGGTATAGATGGACTTCGAGCTCTTATAAGCATGACGTTGTTTTTTTGTTGGATGTCAATTGTTCTGTTCATTGATATATACGTACCCATTAAATTCATTTTGAATTATGTTTCTTTGTTAAATTTATTTTATTTTGTTAAACCTTTAAAGCCAATAAATTAGTTATTTCTGTATTTATTTAAATTCAATATGTCGCTCATGAAAACCCCCACATCGACTCATACGAAACTTTTGGTACGAGCTGAAAATCAGCGCTGTAGCTCTTTGTCACTTTTAGCTGATCTGGCTACCAAGTCAGTACTATAATTTTTTTTTGTATTATATCTGATTTGTTTCTATAAATTATACTATAATATTGGCTTACGGTATATCGTATTGCTTGTGTATTGTGTTAATACTGAAAAATACTTTCTTTTCTTTCCTTTCTTTCTTTCTTACCCACGTAAACACAATATCCCATGAACCTTAAAATGGAATGGCTTCATTTTTTAAATTCTCTCCCGAATTACGTTTAGTTGAATCCTATGGATGTCTTGGATGCAAGAGTGAATACGTTATTGGTAAGATAAGTCTTGCCTTGCTTTGCCATCTTCGGATGCATCACGACGTACGATCAGGTGGGATAGCAGTCAAGCACTGGCTATCAATGTTACAAAAACTCTGTGATTCTCGTGAAGTCCATTAGCAGAATCGGTATTCAAAAGTATTGATACACATTTCTACGTGGTAGAGCCATGCTGCGGCTCATCGATATATATATATATATATACTACGTACTAGATTGCGCATTCCGAACATACACTATGTTCAACTGAACTGTACTGCAATCCGTACAGTGTGTCATTTAGTGTGGTTTCAATCTACTAGTTAGTCTGTGGTGTGGTTTCAATATTCATGCTGTGTGGAGCGGCGCTAATAATACAAGGTTTCAAATTAAAGTTTAAACCTGGACGTAAATAACAATTCAGTAGTCAAGTAAGTAAAATTATTTGTTGTTCAAGTGAATTATTTATTCCCTTGAACAACAAATAATAATATCGTAATATTATAATAATGAATATGCTAATAATATCGTAATATTACAAAAGAAAAAGTCATGAAAAAATATATTTCTTTATTATATAAACTGACTTACTGACAACGCGCTTAAATCAACTGCGCATGTGCGCGACTTTACTATCTCCCGCGCATGCGCGAAGACATAGAATAGTGCACATTTTTTTTAGAAAGGCTCCTCTATTACGTAGTACATATAACTCAATGCTGCGGCTATATTGTGGTTCCTGCATGAATGGGTCGGTCGGTAGGACCACGCTCTCACAGAATACCAGCATTAATAGTATCTTAATGCTGTTTCGTATTGTTGCGCGCTACTATTAATGTCTTGTATATGGCAACACTAGTTACACTAGCGCTGTCTAGTGTCGAGTAGCAGAACTAGGAGACTCAAGATCCTTCTAAAAATTTCGGGACCGATATGTACTCGAACATTCTAGATGTCGCTACAGTAGAAGGTTCTGGAAACTATCTGAGGCCCTATATAAGGCCGGTATAGACCACGACCAAGGCAGTATTGAATTGGCAATATAAGCGAATACTTCGCAGTGATATAACTTCGAACTAAAGTGATCAGTAATACAATTGTGTTTTAAAATTAGTGTGGTTTTAGATTGTAATTAGTGGTGTGTGATTAAAGTGTCAATTTTTGGTAATTCAATCGGCAGTTTGATCCCACTTCTGACACCAATTTTACCGTAAATTTTCTTAATCTCCTTCTTGTCCAATTTGCTCATTGCGTTCCTTGGCATTTGGTCAACTATCAGTAGTTTCGTTGGAAGTTTATAAGGAGCCAATTTCTTGCCAGCCATATCTTTCAGTTCTCTCAATGTCAACTTGGCTTTATCTTTTAGCACAACTACTGCTGACACTATCTCTCCATAAGTGTCATGCTTTATTCCTAACACGGCGACATCTGCGACGCTGGGGTGCTCCAGTATCGCGGACTCCACTTGTAACGCGCTAACTTTGTACCCGCTCGTCTTGATTAAATCTATGGAGGTATGGCCTTGGATTTTGAAGCGGCCGTCGTGATACACCATGGTGTCGCCCGTCCGAAACCAGCCGTCACTCGTGAATTCCGATGAGTTTCGCAATGGCATCCGATTCCAGTATCTAGTGAAGACACTAGGTCCCTTCAGAAGTAATTCGCCTTGATATTCGCCATCTTCGCTCTCCTTATGCACCTTGACTTTAGGCTGTTTCCATTCATTCCCATCCGCATCCCAGGATAATTCCTTTTTACCGGTCAGACCTAGTTTTTCTAAGGATATGTCAGTATCGCACATGGGAGTCTCGACCGTCATTAAGGGTGTGAGTGTGTCGTCGTTTGAGGTGGCAACCCTGGCGCCCACGCCCGGCAGTGGACGGGCCACGCCCGGCAGTGGGCGGCCCACGCAGCCTACGCAGCGCTGCTGCACGGGCCGGTACGGGTTGCTGCGGGTTGCGGGTTGTTGCGGGAAAGCGCCATGCCCACTTCTGACGTGCCGTAACGTTCCAGCAGACGGAGACCCGATATCTCCTCCCACATCCGGAATAGCATCTCTGGTAGTGGAGTGGAGCCAGCGCACATGAGACGCAGCGTTGCAGCGAGCGTACTGCGCACGTATTCTGCGGTGCGCGCGCCCGGGAACATCGTGTCGTAGTCGGCCGCCAGGCGCGCGCGTACATGGCCGGCACTCCGAGCATCTGCTCTTGCTTATCGCGTTTGAGCTGCTTTTTCAAGCAACGGTCTTGTTCCTCCTGACCGCGCTGCAACTACTCTTCCAACCGACGGACCTGTTCCTCCTGTCCGCGCTGCAACTGCTCTTCCAACCGACGGGCCTGTTCCTCCTGTCGGCGAGCCTGTTCCTTCTGTCGGCGGACCTGTTCCTCGTGTCGGCGAGCCTGATCCTGCAGCATCATCATCAGAGCACCTAAGTCAGGTGCTGTAGATGCAGGAGCTGCTGACGGGCCGGCCTCAGCTCTCCTAGTTCTGCTACTCGACACTAGAGGGCGAAGTTGAACTAGTGTTGCCATGTACAAGAATGTCGCCACGGAGGCCGGCCCGTCAGCAGCTCCTGCATCTGCAGCACCTGACTTAGGTGCTCTGATGATGATGCTTTTTTTTATGGAATAGTGGGCAAACGAGCATGCGGCTCACCTGATGGTAAGTGACTACCGCCGCCCATGAACAACCGCAACACCAGGGGAATTGCATATGCGTTGCCGACCTTTTAGAAAGGTGTAAGCTCTTTTCTTGAAGGTTCCTAAGTCGTATCGGTCCGGAAAATTCGCTGGTGGTAATTGATTCCACAAGGAAGTCGTGCGAGGGAGAAAACTTCTTCTAAATCGCACAGTGGTGGACCGCCAATCATCCAGATGGTATAGATGCTATCGCGAGTTTTGTCGCGATGTGCGATGGTGAAATTGAGCGGCTGGAATTAGTCCGAACAATTTCTCAGAGCACTCCCCGTGATAGATGCGATACAATACGCAAAGAGATGCAACATCTCTACGCAGTGCCAGTGTATCGAGCCGATCAGAAAGAACTCGGTCGTCGACGATTCGAACCGCTCTGCGCTGGATGCGGTCAAGTGGAAGGAGCTGGCACTGGGGTGCCCCGGCCCAGAGATGAGAACAGTATTCCATGTGGGGCTGAACTTGCGCTTTGTAAAGTTGCAAGCGATGTGCCGGCATGAAATACTGTCTCGCTCTGCTGAGCACGCCAAGCTTTTTAGAGGCCAAGTTGGCCTTCCCTTCCAAGTGACCACGAAACTGAACACTATTCGATATCTCGACGCCAAGCATTCCGATACTGGCTGAGGCAGCAAGGGGAGTGCCTTGAAACTGAGGAGATACGATAAAGGGGTTCTTTTTAGCGGTAAACGCGCAAACTTGAGTCTTCTGGGGATTGAACTGGACTAGATTTAGTCGGCCCCAATCCGAGACTTTGTTAAGCAAAGACTCGACTTCAGACACAAGTTTGTCCCGGTACTCGGCGATGTTTTCCCGAGAAATATTGGCACGGCCGGTATATAAGGCATCACCAGTGCTGTCGTCTGCATAGCAATGAATGCTATCAGTTAGCAACATATCATTGATATGCAGGAGAAACAGCGTTGGTGATAGCACGCAGCCTTGTGGAACACCAGTGTTGATAGGCTTGAGATCAGAGCGTGCACCGTCTACTACGACCTTGATGCTCCGATCAGCAAGGAAACTGGTAATCCATTTACACAATTTCTCGGGAAGCTCATAGGCAGGAAGCTTCGAAATAAGCGCTTTGTGCCAGACCCGATAAAAGGCCTTCGCTACATCCAAACTAACGGCTAATGCCTCCCCCTTGGACTCAACTGCCTCCGCCCATCTATAAGTTAAGTAGACTAGAAGATCACCAGCTGATCGACCCCGACGAAAACCGTACTGGCGGTCACTAATCAGCTGGTGATCCTCAAGGTACCTCATGAGCTGGCAGTTTATAACGGCTTCCATAACTTTGGAGAACAAGGAGGTGATGGCGATATGCCTGTAGTTGGACGGGTCTGAGCGGTCGCCTTTTTTAGGGATCGGGTGCACCAAAGCTGTCTTCCATGAGTTCGGGGTCACGCCTTGGGAGTAGGAGTACCGGAAAAGACGCGTTAAAACCGGTGCCAACTCCGGAGCATACGTCTTCAGCACAATGGGAGGGACTCCATCGGGCCCACTCGACTTGCTGACGTCCAGGGAGAAGAGTGCTTTGCGAACCGAGCGCTGTGTAAATCACACATCCGGCATGCAACACTCACATCGCGGGATGGTCGGCGGTGTGTTCCCCCCGTCATCTAGAGTCGAGTTGGACGCAAAAAGAGAGCTCAACAGATCGGCTTTCTCCTTTGTGGCATGGGCAAGTGAGTCGTCCTCTCTGTGCAGAGATGGAAGGGATGGCTGACAGAAGTTCCCTTGGGCAGCCTTGGCGAGAGACCAGAATGCACGGGTTCCTGAAGGAAGGTGAACTAGCTTCTCGCCAATTCTGCCGATGTGCCTGAGCACAGGAGGTCTGAACCTTGCCTTGGCAATGACGCTTTTGAAGGACCTGGAGGCGGAATTATACTTCTTTTTAAGTGCGCTGGTGTTTACATCCCGAGACGTTGATGCGTCAGCCCAGGCCTGGTAGCACTCCTGCTTATAGCGTGATGCTATTTTACAGGAGTGACCAAACCATGGCTGGGATCTGCCTACGATGGGCACCGCAGAGGATGGAATAAAAAGTTCCATACCCTGAAGTACTACATCAGCAACAGAATCGGCAACAACGCTGGGATCTTCCGGCGAGAAGCAAACCAGCCCCCAAGGGAAGGATGCAAGAAAAGGCCGCATCCTGTCCCAATCAGCTGACCTATAGTGCCAAACACGGTGGCAAGCTGTAGATCGCAACTGCGATTGGAGCGTGAGTGGCACCGTACTCCGGATCAGACAATGGTCTGAAGACCCCAGAGGGGCATCGACGGAGACCTGATATCCATCCGGATGAGAGGTCAGCAGAAGGTCCAAAAAGGAAGGTACATGGTCTTCCACATCTGGGATCCGCGTAGGCGAAGTAACCAGTTGTGTTCGACCATATGCCAAAGCAAAGTCATAGACAGATACCCGCATGATCGGTTAAACGAGAACCAAGCCATTCAGCGTAGTGGGCGTTGAAATCACCGAGTATCACGATCTCTGCGGATGGGACCTGTTGTAGCACGGAGTCTGCAGCTATTTGGACGTGGTCGATGAGTCGGTCTGTGTCGGCATTACCGCTATGGGATCTATAGAGGCACCCGTAGATGCGAGGATGGTCGTCGCTGTCTACGCGCAGCCATAGGATGGACAGGTCCGTACCTTCAAGACTGCCGAGGCATCGAAAACAGATGTCCTCTCTGACATACACGCAAACTCCAGCCCGGGGCACAAACGAGTGTTCTAATTTATACCCCGGGTAGGAGAGATACGAAGTATCAGCCGGAGAGGACACCTGTGTCTCGGTTAGAAAGAGCAAGGCCGGCTTAGCTATCTCCAGATGGTAGTGGACGGCGTTAAGGTTTGAATGAAGTCCCCTGATATTGCAGAAATCCACGGTAAGCGTGGCAGGGTTTGCCTTTGTCTTCTTGCTCCGCTTGCCCCGAGCAGGTTTGTTCTTGAGCGGAATTTCGCCCCCCCCCCCCCCAGAATACGCAGGGCGGCCTAAGTACTCACGCCCAGGAGTAGAGTAGTTTAGTCGTGGATGCTCAGCGAGGGATTCTCCAGGGGTGCTGGTACTCTCTAGTGGTAGTGTTTTATTTAATTCCACTACCATGTTAATGAGGGGGGGGGGGGGGGAATTGGGCCTCCGGCCACCTGCACTCACCAAGCGAAACGCAGAGGTAAACCTCTACTTCACGCTGGTATTCTGTGAGGTCGTGGTACCACCCCGATTCGAGCTGGCCCATCCGTGCGACAGCAAAAGCTACCGCTTGGCTCTACCACTGTTAGTAGCAGCTGCAGGATCAGGCTCGCCGACAGGAGGAACATTCCCGCCGACAGGAGGAACAGGCCTGCCGACAGGAGGAACAGACCCGTCGGTTGGAAGAGCAGCTGCGGCGCGGTATGGAAGAGCAGATGCTCCTCAGGAAGGAATTTCACGCTATCTTCGGGAAAGAGATAAAGGAGGTGAAGGGTAGGGTTGCTCAACATGACAACCGCCTGTCGTAAGCTGAAACCCGAATCGACCAAGTGATCAATCGGGTTGACAACGTGATGGCTGACGTGAAGAAAACGCTGGACGACCTCAAACTTGGGGATGGAGTTACAGCTCCCGTGGTAGCTACAACACCTTCGCTACGTGGATTCAAAGTGCCGCCGTTCGACGGGACTTCTTCCTGGTCGGCCTACAAAATCCAATTCGAGGCTGTCATGAAGGCGAACGGCTGGAATAAAAGTCAGGCCATGATTGCTCTCACTCTAGGCCTGCACGACCAAGCCTTAACTGTTCTGGAAGCTCTCGGTAAGGAAGTGACTTACGAGCAGCTCCTTGAGTCATTGGAGGCGCGATATGGCTTACGTCTTTCGTGCGCAGCTCAAAGATCGCGTGCAACGCAGTAACGAAAACCTGCCGCAGTCGGCCCTTGAGGTGGAGAAGCTGGTTGGAAAAGCATACCAGTCTGTACCTGCGCTCATTTTTGGGAACCTGGTGCAGACATTCATCGACGGCATCCGCGACCTTGAAGTCAGAGCTGCTATGAGGCTCGGGCACCACGAGACGCTTAAGGACGCCTTGACCCATGCACTGGAGGTGGAATCCACGCGGCAGGATGATCGTTCCCATCGCGTCAGGGAGGTTGCAGCAGCTACAGTTCGGGACCGCAATAACGGCTACAGCTCTAGGTGCTACGGCTGTGGGGAAAGATGCCATCTTCGATCCAGCTGCCCTAAGCGAATTGCAGAAAGGGAAGGTGATCGATCTCGAGAGGGTAGTGCAGCTAACAGCACCGCCCAGCAGCAGCAGGGAAACTGGCAGGTGCTGGCTGATGTTAAAAGAGTCCCAAGGATTTCAGTCTCGCAAACCCGTGATGGGAACAGCCTCATCATCAAGGGCGAGGTCAACGGAATGCCGTGTAAACTGACCATAGATACTGGAGCCTCTCGCACGGTTGTCAGTTCCCAACTTATAAGTCAGTTCCTTGGGGACTCTGCATACAACCGAGAACACATTAATTTGGTGACAGCCACCGGTCAGCGCATACCCGTGCGTGGAGAGAAGGAGATGGAGTTGAAGCTAGGCAACATGATCTACCTGCATAATGTCATCGTGGCTGATATAATGGACGACTGCATCCTGGGCCTAGACTTTATGAGGAAAATTGTTGTGAGATCGACGTTAAGCAAGGTGTTTTGAAATGTGGACAAGAGGAACTTTTGGTGGAAGGGGCGTTACCAGGGAATGTGTACAGCCTTAAGAAGATTGTTCTTCCGCCGAGATCGGAAACGATTGTGCCGGTTAGACTTCCTCGGAATCCTGGGCAAACTCTTCGTTGTGTACTCGTGGAAAGGGTAGACAAGGACCTTCCATGGAAAGTGGCTTGAACCTTGGTCAGAACCGCCGACATCCCAGGAGTACGTGTGCTGAACCTTTGTGATCAGGAACAGATTATAGAAAAAGGCACATTGGTTGGTACTAGTGAGGAAGTGGCGTGGTTGCGTCGGTGCCAATATTTATCGACTGGGACCCCCAGCAAGGATGGACGAACGAGAGTGACCACACGTTTAGAAGATAGTACGCAGCGTTCTCTCCCAGAATGAAACGGTCAAGGCGAAGAAGTTGTTACTCAAGTACGCCAATGTTTTCTCGTCAAACAAAGCTGACATAGGAAAGACTGGCTTAGTTCAACACAAAATAAACACAGGACAAGAATTGCCTATTCGTCAACGGCCAAGAAGATTGCCTGTAGCACGTGAAAAGGAAGTGGAAACCATGATTGAGGGAATGGTGAAGGATGGTATTATTGAACCTTCATCTAGTCCATGGTGTTCACCTGTAGTGCTGGTAATGAAGAAGGACGGCCCTAAAGACAAGGAGAAAACTGCATTCTCCACAGGAAAGGGTCTATGGCAATTTAAAGTCATGCCGTTTGGTTTGTGCAATGCTCCAGCAACGTTTGAAAGGTTGATGGAGCTTCCACTTACCGGGCTAATTGGAGATGCCTGTCTGGTCTACTTGGATGAAATCATCATCGTAGGCCGTACGTTTGAGGAACACCTTCAAAACCTGGAACGCATGCTCATGAAGATCCAGTGTGCCAACCTCAAGTTGAGTCCAAAGAAGTGCTCACTATTCAAACGGCAAGTTAGCTTTTTGGGGTATGTAGTGTCGGAAGAAGGTATGCGCACGGATCCAGAGAAAATTGCCGCTGTCAAGGATTGGCCGGTTCCAAAAGACAAGACACAGGTTAGAGCATTTTTGGGTTTATGCTCTTATTATCGGCGATTTGTGAATAACTTGCAGATATAGCCAAAACTCTGCACAGGCTAACCAAGGAGAAGCGACATTTCTGCTGGGATGAAAGTTGCGATATTGCATTCCAGGAGCTCAAGAACCGTCTGTGCAAAACACCTATCTTGGGGTACCCTGATACGAGCAAGGAATTTATAGTTGACACAGACGCAAGTGATATAGGACTTGGCAGTGTGTTGTCTCAACCGAATGGTGATCAAGAGATTGTGATTGTGAGCGTACTTCAGCAAGTCGTTGTCAAAGCCGGAAAGGAACTATTGTGTCATAAGATGGGAATTGCTTGCTGTGGTAAAGTCCTTGCAGCATTTTAGCAAATATCTTCTTGGGCGGAAATTCCACTTACAAACTGACCGTGCTGCACTGAAATGGCTATTGCAGTTCAAAAATCCGGAAGGAAAAGTTACGAGATGGATTGAACTACTGCAGGAATACGACTTTGTGATCGAACATCGCAGCGGGAAATCTCATGGCAATGGAGATGCATTATCAAGAAGACCTTGGCCTGAAGATTGCAAGCATTGTACTAGGCAAAAGGGTAAGGAAGTGGTATCTGTAAGGATATTCAGGACAGACCAGCTCAGCAATGAGTGGAAGGACAGCTTACAACAATTCCGAATCATCCTGTTGTGCACATGCACATTCACATGCACATTCGGAAATCAAGCCGATTCTGGAATGGATGAAGGCCAGTGCTCCTAAGCCCAAGTGGAGCGACGTCCCAGCGATGAGTTCGACCACGAAAAGCTATTGGGCCCAATGGGACAGCTTGCTGATTCAGGATGGAGTCCTGTTCCATAAATAGGAAAATGGTCGGTGAGACAGTTCTCATTTTCAAAGGGTTGTCCCTAAGGCTAAAGTACCGGATGTTCTACTGCTGTACCATAGTGGTTGTTCAGGAGGCCACCTGGGAGTTTAACGAACTCTACTGAAGATTTGAGAACGGTTTTACTGGGTCCACTGTCTTGGCGATGTCGAGGACTGGTGCCGCAAATGTACAAGTTGTGCGGCTGTATAGGGCCCTCAAACTCGAATTATATAGAGGCGCATTGAATTGTACAATGTTGGTGCACCATGGGAGAGGATAGCCTTTGACGTTGCGGGGCCGTTTCCGGATAGTGAAACTGGTAACAAATATTTCATGGTTGTGACGGATTACTTCACTAAGTGGCCAGAAGTCTTCGCCATTCCAAATCAAGAAGCTTCAACAGTTGCAGATAAACTAGTTCATGAAGTCTTCTGTCGTTTTGGAGTACCTTTAGAGATTCACAGCTATCAAGGAAGGAATTTTGAGTCTCAAATATTCCAGGAAACTTGCCGAGTTATGGGTACTCATAAAACAAGAACAACTTTTTACCACACACAATCTGATGGAATGGTAGAACGATTTAATCAGACATTGGAGAGGTACATAGCAAAAGTTGTGGAAAAACGGCAACGAGACTGGGACAGGCACATACAACCGTTTTTGTTGTCATATCGAAGCGCTGTTCACGAAAGTACATCAGTGACACCAGCTTTCGCAAACTTTGGGCGAGAATTACGGCTGCCTGCAGACCTGATCACCGGAATACCACCTGATGCCCCACGCAGTATAACCGATTATGCAAATGACTTGCGGAACAAAATGAATGACATTTATGAGCACGTGAGACACACATGTGACAGACGGACCAGCAAATGTCTGAGAAGATGAAAACACGGTATGACCGCTAAATGAACCACAAAGGGTTTGACGAAGGTTCAATAGTGTGGTTACACAATCCAGCTCGCAGCAAAGGGAAATCTCTTAAGCTTCAAGTTAAATGGGACGGACCGTACCGGATTGTGACAAGAATCAATGACGTAACCTACCGGATACAGAAAGGTGCTAGAGGTACTCCTAAGATCGTCCATGTGGATCGACTGGCGCGTTATTATGGGGCCAATAATGCTCGGGACGAGCATGTCTTAGGAGGGGGCAGTGTTGCGCGCCTCTATTAATGTCTTGTACATGGCAACACTAGTTACACTAGCGCCCTCTAGTGTCGAGTAGCAGAACTAGAAGAGTCAAGATCCTTCTAGAAATTTCGGGACCGATATGTACTCGAACATTCTAGATGTCGCTACAGTAGAAGGTTCTGGAAACTATCTGAGGCCCTATATAAGGCCGGTATAGACCACGACCAAGGCAGTATTGAATTGGCGACTGTGCGCTCCTTTGTCACCTTTATTCTATAAAAAAAACTTTACTTCAGAAAACTCGACCATAAATAATTAAACACTTTGTACAACCGACTTTAATATAAAATATTAAGAAGAACTCAAAAAATATTAGTAGTACCTTGATCAAATTTAAATGGGACCACATGAGAAGCACCAGCTTTGAAATAAAAAAGAATCATCTAAATATTTTTTTGGGTAAACATCTAAAAAAATGTTATGAGGTAATACACATAAAAAAAACATACAGTCGAATTAAGTACCGTCTCCTTTTTGAAGTCGGTAGAAAAGTCAAAATAGCCCTCTGTAACGTATGGTAGACTACAGGCAACATACCGTTTCACCTTTCCTAAATTGCAAATGGTCGGAGTATAGATTTTTTATGTATTAGGTGACTATTAGTGTTTGTGTCTTGTAATACATTACGCGGGAAGGAGAACTATCTTGAACGAACACTGCGAATATTTACACTCATTATTATTTTGTTTTAGGATTGCTCGCCAAATTCACCTAAATGAAAAAGAATTGCGTACGTACTCCAAGATGATTCAAATGAAGTTGGACTTGAATTAGATGATGATAGTTTGGCGAATCCTGACTTTGAAACAGATTTTGGAGAGTCGATTGAAGAGTCTTTGGGAACTGAATTTCACATAGATGCGCTGACTTTGATATAGACGTAGAGCCGGCCTCATCTAGTTCAAATATTCCAGATACCTAAGATCCCTCTGTAAAACGTCGAAAGCCTGAAAAGCTAACATTACGGTGGAAAAAGAAGAATTTAGAGCTGAATGCACAGCAGCTGGTTTTTACTGTCAACGAGTCATTGAGTTCTGATATCTTGGATCTTGAAACACCTATACAGTTTTTTCTTTTTTCGTTTCCAATAGAACTCATAAAGAGAATTTCAGAAGAGACAAGCCTCTACGTGGTACAAAAACATCCAAACAACACGTTTCGTGTATTGGAGACAGAAATCCGTCAATTTATAGGGGTAGTATATATGATGTCATTGATCAGATACCCAGCGTGACCAACCACTGGAGTTCCAATTTGTATTTCAACAGACCATTCCTGCTAATAAATTTGAAAAGATTAGACAATATCTGTATTTCAATGATAACCCTAAATGTTTACTTAGGACCCACCCTGACTCTTTTAAAAAAAATAAAATAAAAAAATTGTTTATTTCTTTAACTTAGGTGTACAAGCATTATTTTGAGGCCAGAGTCACCCAGGAAGCATGTAGTAATGCTTGTGTAGTCTGACTCTGCTCTTCCATTGGACCGAGTATACAATATTTATTTTAAGTGTTTTAATAACTTAACTACATATAGATTTTACAATATTTCAATATTTCAAGGGCTAGAATACTAAATGAATGATAAATTTCAGATATTACATTGCGCCAAAACTGTGATTCCCTATTAATTATTTTAATCTTCATCTAGCCCTACGATAAAAAAAACCTTGGGATCGGTTAACAACCACTAGATTTTATGTGTGTATGTGTGTGTGTGTGTGTGTGTGTGTGTGTGTGTGTGTGTGTGTGTGTGTGTGTGTGTGTGTGTGTGTGTGTGTGTGTGTGTGTGTGTGTGTGTGTGTGAGTAATTGTGTGTGAGTGTGTGCATGCGTGTATGGGTGTGTGTGTGAGAGGGAGAGAGAGTGTGTGCATGTTTCTGAGAATGACTGCATGTGTATTGATAAATCATTAAAATTTGTATTGTGTACGATTCGTATTTAAATAAAAAGTCCTCCACGTCATGGTACCCTAGCATTTCGAGTCAGCAAACTATTTTTATAGTATGTTTCTAGGACAGGCGGAAAAACTTACATTGACCTAAAGTATTACGTTAGCACCGAAACAAAACGACAGGTATTGCTTCCATACATTTCATTATCGATTACGTATCGTTATGCGCTAAGCGTGTCTCATGGTACGGGGTGGGGTGAAGGAAGCGGTCATTCAGAGATAAAAAAACCTGTTTCGACACGGTTCGCGGTCTCACGTCGTACGTATTTGCGAGAGCGGGCGGAGCAGGACTCATCATAATTTGAGATTTAAAATTTTCGTTTTTCGTTTTTATTAAGTTTGTTTTGTTTATTTTATTTACGTTTTATATTAAAGTTTTTGTTATTGTTTTGTGACCTTTTGTATATTATCACCGGTATGTAATCAAGTCTATCGATATCAAAATTTTATAAAGATTTTACGTCCCAAGAAAGAAGCGGAAAGTGTCACATATTTCGGAAACCGAAAAAAGAATCATTGTAAACGTCTATAAATATGTAAAAGAAACGTGGTCTAGTGACGTATATCCTATATAGTTTTATTATCAATATGGCGGACTCTTACACGTCGTTATCATCAGAAAATGATTCTGAAATAGATACAGAAGAAAGTTCGCCTTTTTACCCGACTGCCAAGATGTGGTTATGTTTTGTACAACTACCTACCTATCTAATCTATCAAACTATCTATCTATTAAACTACTTACCTACTATTAACGTAATAATGAAAATTGTAATACCTCCTATGATTTATAAATAAGAAATTTAAATTAATGTTAATTTCCTTTTTAATTCATATAAGTACAGGATACTCTTCTTTCTTCATAATATAATAATAGACACAGGGCCTGCGAAGAACTTCGCACTTGGCACTCTTATCTTTCACTCTGATGATGTATGTAATGATACAAGGATATAAAAATAAAACGTAAAAAAAAGGTTGGCTACCTGGATGATATCGTCAAAGGTCAATGTACGTTTTTCCACCTGCCCTAGAAACATACTATACATTCATATAGTTGAAGGTTATATATTGAATATTTATTGTGAAGCTTATTGTAGAGATAGGCAGAGTGAACTTGAAACTGACGTCTGGCTAAAAGAGTTCTGCATGGAGTAATAGGAGCTATTTTTCACTTCCTTCTACCTGTTTGAACTTTGTGTTCATACGGCATGGACTTATGTAATTTAAGTACAGACTTGATAATATAAAGTTTTCTTAATGAAAATATTTTATGATGTAGATATAGTTCATCAGTAGGAAATCTAAATGGTTTAAAAAATAGGCATCTCTGGGCTCTTTCAGCCTCGAAGAATTTAGTTTTGGTGGCGCCACCCCAGATGGGAATTCAATAACTCATAACAGATTGGGCCAATGCGATGTATATATATTTTAATAGTTCTTGAGAAGTTACATGTCTTAAGTTTTTAAAGACCCATGTGAGTTTACGGATCCTATTTTTTTTTTATAGGATGAGGGTGACAAACGAGCACACAGTGCACCTGATGGTAAGTGGTTGCTGCGGCCCATAGACATCTACATCTATCCTCGTTTGCGAATCAAAATCCAGATGCGTTGTCACCCGTGAGGACTAAGATGGAATGCCTCATTTCCAGTAAAAAAGGCCTCCGGCCACCTGCACTCACCAAGCGAAACGCAGAACTAAACCTCTACTTCACGCTGGTATTCTGTGAGGTCGTGGTACCACCCCGGTTCGAGCCGGCCCATCCGTACGACAGCAAAAGCTGCCGCGTGGCTCTACCACTGTTGAAATCCTATTATTTATAGCATCAATTTGAAGGTGCCAGATAGTCGATGGTCCAGAGTTACTTCAAGGTATTTAGTACATTTGACACGCTCAATCGTATCATACCCACATTGCCCATTACAAGTACGGTCACAGGTGTGAATTCTTAATGTCAGATTTGGGGGCGGTAAAGTACGCTTATCGATTGCGAAGCAAATCAAGTTAGTTTTGGCGATGTTCAGGGTAAGAAGAGCGGATTTGAGCCACATTGCAACCCTGTGGAGACCGTGCTCGGCAGCCGCAAAAACAGATTTCCCGGAAGCACCATTTAATACTATGTCTGTATCATCTGCGTGTGAGAATACGTGCCCTCTCTCAATTTTGAGATGAGTCAGTTCATTCAGGTATATTAAGAACAATGTAGGGCCTAAAACACTACCTTGGGGAACACCGTACTCAATTGTAGTGTCAGTACTATTGTAATTGTCAAGTTTTACCCATTGGGACCGGTCTCTAAGGTAATCAGTTAGGAGTTTTAGTGGTACTCCCCTAATGCCAATACTTTCCATTATTCTAACAATGAAGGGGACCGACACCGTGTCGAAAGCTTTTTTTAAATCTAAGAAGACTGTCAGGCACTTTTTTCCAAGATCTAAATACTGGGTTACTAAGGAGGTTAAGCCTGAAATGGCGTCCTCGGTAGATTTTGTTTTTCTGAAACCAAATTGAGAACTGGATAAAATATTAAATTTTTCAAAGTAGGTAATAAGGCGTGAATTTATTAGTCTCTCAATAACTTTAGAAATAACCGACAAGACTGAAATCGGTCGATAATTAATTAAAACTTTTTTGTCACCACCCTTGTAGACGGGTGTAACTATAGATTTTTTAAGCAGGGTCGGAAATATCCCTTTTCTGAAGCAGAGGTTGACTAGGTGACTAATAATGGGGACAACTAGGGGTTTTATCATTTTTATGAACTTTTTTGTATACCGTCCCAGCCGGGAGCACTGTCAGTTTTCTAGTTTGAGATAATGAAGTCAACTTCCATGGGGTCAGTCTCCAGAAGTACAAAAGAAGATAGCTGTGTTTTTGGGGTAGCTATTAAATTATCATCTGGCTGTGGGCACCTACTTTGGATGTCAGCAGCAAGTCGCTTACCGACGTTCGCAAAGAAATCATTTACATAGTTTACTGTCTCTATGGGAGAACCTCGAGCATTAAGTAATTCACAGCTTCTAGTTTTAGATAAGTTAAGATGCGCTATTTCTTTGATTGATTGCCATAAGGTTTTAGGGTTTTTAATATTAGCTTTTAGTTGTTCAGATTCATATTTGCGTCTTAGTTTTTTAATTAATTTATTACAGTAATTACGGTACGTACTGAATGTTATTTTTAGTATTGCATTATACGGGTCAGACCTTAACTTAAGTTGCATTCTGTTTCTGTTCCTTATACAGCGTAGTAAACCATTAGTGATCCAAGTTTTAATAATCCATTGTTTACTCGAGATCCTCTTAACTCTAACACTCTCATCTAGGTATGATTTGAGTTTATTAATAAGATGTTCAATTACAAAGTTGGGTCTTCACTAAATAACAGATTGGATAGGTTTTTGTTTATAAGTCTCTCAGCTTCTTCAAAGTCAATAAAGGTCTTGATAGTTGGACTTTGCTACGATCTTCATAATTCGCCCAGTTGCTGATGCCTGGAATGAACTTTACGGTAAAGTTCCATTAAAAAAAACTATGTGTAGATGAGCAAATGTGTTCTGTGTGTGCAAAAACGCGGTATATGCTGAAAAGGTAACCCCGAGAAACCTCATAAGTGGGGTTATAATTTATATGTTTTGAGTGGTGTTTCCGGTTTCGCTTATACAATAGAGATTGACTCTGGCAAAGAGAATGTTGTCAGAGCGGACGAGATAGATTTAGGAGCTTCTTCCAAAGTAGGTGAGATTATCGCGTATGATTCCGCGACACCAAAATTACAGGCTCTATTTCGATAATTACATCTAATATAAATATTCGATATAAAATCTAAATAGTACCAATTACACTTGGTACTATTAGAAGAAACAGAATTCCTGATTGCAAGCTGTCGTCAGAAAAGCGATTGTGAAGAAAGATCGAGGATATTCTGAAGAGTACGTAGCTGATATCAGCAGCGTCGACGTGTCAACGGTTGTATGGAAGTACAATTAGCTTGTTACATTGGCTTCCACGTTTTCTGGTCTAAATTATATAATCGAAGACCGGAATTACGACAAAAAGTACTCAAGATACTTAAACATCTCGCGTCCTAATGTTGTGGGCGAGTATAATTGTCATATGAGCGGTGTAGACCTTATACATAGCATTATGGGCATCTACAAGATAAAACTGAGAAGTAAACGTTGGTAGATGCGTCTCTTCTATCACTTCTTAAACCTAAGAATGACTAATGCATGGCTGCCTGTGTAAGAGAGTCTGCAAGTATAAAAATATTCCTAAAACAAACTAAATATCATGGCAACCGCAGATTTTTGCCTGGAAATTGCCGAAACAAGGTCCAAGATGGCATGAAAACCAGTTCAACATACCATTGAAGGTGAAATCTTAGCAAACAAACACAAAGGACCTGCCCAACTTGTGCCTTGTAGTGTTATACTACTTACATTTCATTGTACACTAATTCTTCATTCTGTTTTGATATTCTGCATTCATGTTTTGCATCACTTTATACTATTTTTTTCATTCTGTTTTTGATTTTCTGCATTTATATTTTGCATCACCTTTATTTCTATAGGATCCTGTAACGTTTTTACACAATAACATATCATTTTACTTCGTATTTTCACACTATTTATCACTTTTAAAATAGCTGTCAATGATGTTTTACCTTTTATGGTCTTTTATTGAATTCTCTGTAACTCTACAATTTCAGGCTTCATGCACGCAGCCGTGCATAAGTTTTTCCTATGTGAATCATATCTCAATTCATACTTAAATGTAATAATTTCTTAATAAAAGTCCAAAAACCAAAAATTGGTTTTTATGACAACTACTATTTATACCGTTGTCATGGCAATTTTTATTCAAATTCGTTACCGATATGATTTTTTATCTCGATATTTTCACATAAATACTCTTTTGCTCTAGGTCATTTACAATAAATTTCCTTTTAATTTAAATAATTTTTCCGTTCTCTCTAGAAAGATAAAAGCCGAACAATCGGTGAAGAATACGGTCTCGCTTCAGTTCTCAAACGAGAAACATCTACTAAAGGCCTTATCCTGCAAGCCTCCATCTACATCCGGCGCATCCTGAAGTCGTCGGCGCATTCCGCAAGCCAGGCGCTGGGATCCTGCAGGCCAGGCGTCGACTCTGTCTGTGAAGATCCTCAACTCTGTCAGGTGTTGAGGCAAACTCCGAGAAACTAAAGAAGGTCATCTCGGAACTCAATGACAAGAGTGAAGAACTGATCGCGCAGGGTCGTGAGAAGTTGTCGACCATGCCCGTCGGTGGAGCAGCGCCCGTGGCCGTGGCCGCAGTCGCCGCTGCTACAGCGCCGGCAGCTGAGAAGAAGGAAGAGAGAGTCCAAGAAGGAGGAATCTGAGTCTGACGATGAAGTTATGGGCTTCGGTCTCTTCGACTAAAGCTTGCTTAATTTAATTTTTAACTCTTCACCTTTACTGCGCCTTGTCCATTCCCTTTTGATATAATTGCTTTCCCTTTCGTTCTTAACTCATTATTCATCATTCATTTATACATCCTTTTCATACCTTCAAAATTCTAAAACAAAACTTCTTCTAGTTTTTCAACTTATCTGGATTGTATTTAGGCCTACAAATAACACTTCATTTACATTCATCACTCTAAGTTACATTCATCACTATAATATTTTTTATTCTAGATAACTTAGAGGTACGATTTTTAATAATATTTTTATTTCTTAAACTTAACTTTACAATTTGCACTTTATATAAAATTGCTTTTGAAAGCTGAAGTGAGACGAACCATAACTTTTCTAAACATTTATTAACTGTTCATTTGTATATATGTATAAATATCACCACGTTCACCTTATTATTTCTATACATTTATTAACTTGTTAATTTGTATATATGTATAAATATAACTTTTAATTTGTATATAGGTATAAACCTTCACTTGGGAGCAACTGACTACTTCCTTAATTTTCTTTATCTTTATCTTCACTTAGGAGCGGCTAACTACTCCCTTAATTTTCTTCACCTTTATCTTCACCTGGGAGCAGCTGACTACTCCCTTAATTTTTATCTTCACTTAGGAGCGGTTGACAACTCCTTAAATAAGCCTGAATGTCCTTTTGAAAACACACTTCTAAGAGTGGTGTTTCTTCGACTAATTTTTTTTTTTTTTCTCCCACACAGGAGCGGTTGACTACTCCTAAATAAGCCTTAATGTCGTTTCGAAAACACACTTTTAGAGTGGTAGTCATTGAATGTGAACTCCACCCTTACCTGAATGCAGATGATGAATGTAAGAGATAGTATATCTGATTCTGACTGGTGATGTCTGTTTCTGCAAAGCTGTGTTTTTATGGTTTATTTTAGAATGTACATGTCAAAATTTTTGCTGAGTCAAAAATTTTCCAGGGTCGGGGGGAAAATGTAGTGTTATACTACTTACATTTCATTGTACACTAATTCTTCATTCTGTTTTGATATTCTGCATTCATGTTTTGCATCACTTTATACTATTTTTTTCATTCTGTTTTTGATTTTCTGCATTTATATTTTGCATCACCTTTATTTCTATAGGATCCTGTAACGTTTTTACACAATAACATATCATTTTACTTCGTATTTTCACACTATTTATCACTTTTAAAATAGCTGTCAATGATGTTTTACCTTTTATGGTCTTTTATTGAATTCTCTGTAACTCTACAATTTCAGGCTTCATGCACGCAGCCGTGCATAAGTTTTTCCTATGTGAATCATATCTCAATTCATACTTAAATGTAATAATTTCTTAATAAAAGTCCAAAAACCAAAAATTGGTTTTTATGACAACTACTATTTATACCGTTGTCATGGCAATTTTTATTCAAATTCGTTACCGATATGATTTTTTATCTCGATATTTTCACATAAATACTCTTTTGCTCTAGGTCATTTACAATAAATTTCCTTTTAATTTAAATAATTTTTCCGTTCTCTCTAGAAAGATAAAAGCCGAACAATCGGTGAAGAATACAGTCTTGCTTCAGTTCTCGTATCGGAAGCATCTTCTAAAGGCCTTATCCCGGGACCGCTCAGCCCCGGGATCCTGCAAGCCTCTATCCTGCCTGAAGCCACTGGACTCTACGATCCGTTGCTCTGCCTGAAGTCGCCGGATCCTACAAAACGTTGCTCTGCCTGAAGTCGCCGAGATCCCACAAGTCTCTACTCTACCTGGAGTCGCCGGAACCTACAAACCTCTGTTCCGCCCGAAATCACCGGAACCTACAAACCTGTCCCGCCTGCAGTCACCGGATCCTGCAGGCCACTGCGCTGTCTGAAGTCGCTGAGGATCCTGCAAGCTCCTGTCTGGGCTGAAGTCGCCGATCCTGCAATCGCCGCATTCACCTGAGGTCGTCGCCTAGAGACGCCCACGCCTACCCACCTACGCCGTGCGTGCTCGTTCCAGGCGCTGAGAGCACGCTTGGGATCTTCGGACTCAGCTACGACATAAATCTTTTTTTATTACCTTTTTTTTTTAAAATAATTTGTAAATCACATCATCCATCCTCACATTCATACTCCATTTTTGATATATAAAATTGTAAATATTTTCGAATCCTAAATATATTATTTGTCTTGGTCTATTTGGTTGTTTTGCTGATCGTAGGTTAGGTTTTCTTTCTCTTTTAATTGTCGCTTCACGACAGCCTCCATAAGCAGTTCGCCAAGATCAAGCCGGTCACTGGCCTCAATAGTTAGAAAAAAAATCCGTTGTAAGTTCCCAAAGTGTGCTGGATTCACTCATATGGTATGCTATACCAAAAACAAAAATTGTTTCAGGAACTTCCATCTGTTGTATCTGATTTACATTCTTATCAATTAGATTAATTTTAACTAATTCTTTACTGTTGTAACTCATTGTTGTCTGAGGGCTACACTCCCTTTTTTGTAATATTATGCTTGATTAATAATTAATTCCAAAATTTAAAAAAATACGTTTTTTATTAATTTCATAATCCCCTTCGATTCCATGAAATATATAATTATAAGGTTTTGGGTTCTAGAGGGTTAGATTAAAATAAATTTTATTCAAAGAATCTATTTAAATTTAATTAGATTTTTCATGGTCGAGTTTTGTTACATATTATATAATAGTTAAAAAAAGAATTTTCTATTACGATTTTCATTACGCTCATCGTTTTTTTAGAAATAATTCAAAGTGATGTTTGAAGTCACATTTGTTTATATAAGTAATTCCATAATTTAAACAAAATACAACATCTATGTAATGAAATTTCAGTCCGACGCAAAAATATATTACAATATTTCATATTTTCTTAAGTTTTGTCAGTAGACCTAGCTATATACTTTTATGGTGGAAAAATAAATAAAATAAAAATAAATAAATGAAACAAATAAAATAAAATAGAAATGAAAACGATAACCCTATTGTTATAACACAATAGAAATATATGTACATACTTACCACGAATAGAACTGTTTCAAGGTAACGCAGTAAGTGTTATAAATAATATAAATATAAGAAAAACACTAAATTAGTTACACAAATTAGTCATTCTTCACATCATTAATCACAACGCATTTAAGGTTTTAGGTTTGTTATCACTCGCTCGTGCACAAAGTTTTAACAGAAGTACTTACGTTATCTTAGTAACCCAATTCTCGAGAGGAATCTTCAAGGATAGATAATCGTTCAGTTATCTCGCTTCTGCGAATATCGGATTCATGTACATCACTGTCACATCCTACGTTTGACATTGAATAATTCATTTATATCCGAAAATTTCTTTTAATTTTTTTAATATGATAATCTCTACATACAAAAATCAATTCCGTCAGTCTCGCTAAAAGTCGAAAATGGCTTGATTGGTTAGGATGATTTTTTTTTCTTTGAATTTCTTTTTATATAGTATAAGGGTGACAAACGAGCACACAGTCCACCTGATGGTATGTGGTTGCTGTGGCCCATAGACATCTACATCTATCTTCTATTACAAAACAAAATGCAGATGCGTTGTCACTAGGATTACCAACTCTTGAAAGGACCAACACGGGAGTAAGTAAGAGTAAGAATATCCACTACCCCATATTGCGCCGTGGGTGTCATACTAAGTGACCGATTGAAACTGAAACAGGAGGTGGGGAGCAGAATCTTCCTGATAATAACCCAAAAATACAGCGGTTGCCAAATCGCCTGCCAAGCGTGGTATCTATGGCGAAATTCCCCTATAAGGCAATCATCAAAACCGTTAATCGTTTTCCCCATGAAAACGCTTTATAGCCTTTTACAGGTTGTAATGAATGGATGGATGGAAGACGTAGGAAATAATCAAATTGGTGAACTTCACATGTTTAAATAAAACTTGTTTTACGGATTTTTTATTTTATATTCGATTGTTTCGAGTAGACATGGGACGAGTACTCGGTTTGGATTCGGTACTCACCGGATTCGGCCTTTTTTTAGGGTTCGGCCGAGTACCGAGTATTAACGGCCGAGTACCGAGTACTCGGCCTTAATTATTATACCATAGAAAAATAAAGACAAAAAGCCAGTTTTTATCATTATTATTATATTAGACACATTAAAACATCAGGAACATTAGAAGCAGCAGAAATATTTAGAACGTACATATGAATCTATAATAGAAATAACAATTACTAATATTTAAAATTTAAGAGAGGAAGATCAATAATTTTTCTAGATGTTTTCCGATAAAACGATTTCTATAAGCAGTCATTTTCGTGCCATATAACGAAAACTATCTCTCGAACATGAACTCATGTTGTCTCATTTGACAAGTAATCAGTAATTACTCATCAACAGTATCCGTGGGTGTGTGACTGATCGAGTACCGATACAAGTACTTTTCTTTCGATACTACTTGGTACTAAGTTTTAAAGTATCGATACGCAAAGTACTTGGTATAGAAAGAAAAGTATCGAGTAATTACTTGTATTTACTCGTATCGTTCCATCTCTAACTCCGTGTAAGGGAAATAACCACACGCCGTCCGCTACCGCGTTTTTTTAAAGCCCAGTATTCGGCCGAGTACTCGGCCCAATCTATGCCGAATACTCGGTGGCCGAGTACTCGGCGAATCACTACTCGTTCCATGTCTAGTTTCGAGTACTTTACAGCGCTCATGGTTACGGAGGAGACTGAGGTGTATGACGTCCCAATGTCATAGTTAACCACATTAATACATATAAGAAATCATTCACATGTTTAATTAGAGGGAATCTGCATAGTTCGTACGATTTTTACGTTCAGCGCTAATCAAGTAATTAATCAGCATCAAAACTGACATTTACACATTCAATGGTGTTAACAGAGATCGTACTCACGTTGTAATATAGTACGAAATTTAAAGTAAAAGACATACTTAGGTATAAAGGAAAACATTAGGATCTTTTCTTGAATCGCGGATACTTACATTTATGCTTGAATAAAAATCTAAACGCAGATGCGTTATCCACCCTTGAGGAATATTCTCGAATAGTTCGAAACCAGTAAAAAAGGTTGTCGTTTCTCGTCACTCACCATACGGGACACAGTAGCATTAAGCAGCTATTTCACGCCTAAGATTCTTTTTTAATACGTCTTTGTTTCACGCTGGTATTCTGTGAGAGCGTGTTCCTTTCCCGGCCGAAGTAAACCCATTCGTGCTACAACCATAATATAGCTGCAGCGTGACTCTACCACGTAAGTGGCTTTACCACAACACAAAGGTACTAAATTATTAAGAAACTTGTTACAAGTTGCAACATGTAAGCATAATATTACGTGAGATACGCTCCTTGTAATTTCATGCCTGTACGTAATGGCCGAGATAATCGCACGAATGTTATCTTCGTAAGGCTTTGTGCAAATAACGTATGTATGTAACGACACAATGAGAAGGCGAGATACTCACAGTCTGCTAAACAGAATGTTGTTCAGAAATAAACCGTTTTTAATGTAATTTAAAACTATTAAGGTTAAAAGGATCAAAGAGCTGATATGAATGAGCTTTATATATATATATATATATATATATATATATATATATATATATCGGGGGGCACGTTAGTGCCCCCGCCAAGTCGAGCGCGAAGCAAACACTGCCGTACCATCCTTTACCGGAACCATTTCGCCGCATTTTCAGGCCCCTATTTGAGAAACTCTGGATAAGACCAGAACGCAGAAATTTTCGTCATCCAGTAAGCTATCACATACTTAAAATCCAAAATTTCAAGTCTGTAGGTCTTTTAGTTCCGAAGTTAAGCGAAAGCAAAGTTTCGCATTTATGACACTCACTCACTCATGATCATCAGAATAGAACTAGTACTTCCCATAAACTCAGAGAGCTGAAATTTGGTTTAGAGTTAGGGTTTAATGGCCACATAAAGGGAAAACTATAAAAACTAAGATAATCGAAGATCTGGAGTACCTGGTGACCCTGATTAGAAAACACAAGAGCCCAACCAAGCTATTAGAAGAGATCGACATACCGCCTTTACAAAAAATATTCAACTTGGTGGGCCGCTTCATTTGATGTTAAAAATCGAAGGTCTGAAGTATCTGATGAAGAACCCTCAGCTGGTCTCTACTGTATTTGAGATATGGTAAAGCCCCCTTCTACTATTGGTACATAAAAAAAATCTACTGTCATTGAAAAATCCAGCGTAGTGGGACACATCTTCTAATTTAATCTAGGCTATAGCGTCCCACTGCTGGGCGAATGCTAGTTAAATAATAAAATCTAATAAAATAAATCAATATGCCCACGTTTCTACAAAAAGATGTGAAATCCCACCAAAAACATTCTGTAAAAAACTAGCCAAGTCTCGATGGAGCTGCTTGTTTATCTCTAATAAGTAATGAAATCTAGACAAAGTCGTGCCAAGTCTAAGGTTCCTTACTGCGATTTCTTTATTTCTATAGTTAATGTTGTGTGACTTGGCCGTTGAAGGGTACACAAGGGTACACAGAAAAACGCACAGTGACAAAATCTACCAAAATACTAGAAAATAAAATTTATATGTGGTAGAGCCATGTTACAGCTATATTTCTGGTATAGTTGTAACAGGAATGGGTCGGCTCGACCGGGGAAGGACCACGCTCTCACAGATTACCAGCGTAAAATAACAGCTTAATGCTGCTGTGTTTCGTATGGTGAGTGTAGAGAACCGGATACCCTTTTTACTGGAAACGAGGCATTCAATCTTAGTCCTCACGGGTGACAACGCAACTGCATTTTGATTCGTAGTCGAGGATAGATGTAGATGTCTATGGGCTATCCTATAAAAACAAATACTAGGAAAGTGCGTGCACATTTAAATTAGACGATCTCTAATCTTTATATATATATAGTTCCTCTGTCCGTGTGTGATCCTGATTTTGTTGAAATTTTGTGTATGTGATATGATTTGAGTTGATTCGAAAATGGTTTGGAATCACAATTTGACCCGGTATGCGGCGCAGTTGTAGAGATCCAGAAATCACCCGTGTTAAGCCGGAGTCGATCACTAGAATAATATATTACTTTTTTAAACAAGCTTATAGTCCACCTGATATAAGACCTACTGCAGTCTATGGATCTATGGATACTTGCATCAATTTAACTCAAGAAGGCTACTGGCTATTGTTACAGATGCATTGTCTCCTTTGAAAGTCTGCCTACTAACTAATTTGTGCCCATGTGTAGCACGTCACATTCAGATTGTTTATTCTTTTGACCTACTTTGACGAAAATAGGTTTATTACAGTGCGAAACTAGTAGCCTAACATCTGTTCGCTTTGTCCTTCCGCTACATTTATTGCAGCCTTCATGTTTATTGGCATTGTTAAAGTAAAGTGCTAAAGAATTGTTATTTGGTCTACCGGTGCTAAGTGGCGACACCGTGAGAATGGCTTCTAATAGTGATGTCATCCAACTGCGGATTTTGTCGGTTCTGTTATCGATAAAATTTCACGGAACATTATACAAAATAAATTAGTAGAGCCCCTATATTATGGTTGGTATGGTATGGTTTCCTGATCACCGACATTATGCTCTCAAATTGCTCTCAGAACTCAAGAATTCATAAGAAATAATTATGAATATGTCGGCGTGTCTATAAAATAGCAGTTGGATCAAGAGTGACCGAGAGGTTGCGGAGCATCATATCGATAGTGTAGAGGTGGCATTGAGGGTATATCGAGAAACCCCCCCACTCGTTTGTGCAGTATAAAGTTCAGTGTAAG
This sequence comes from Parnassius glacialis, assembly GCA_033319125.1. Lineage (NCBI taxonomy): Eukaryota > Metazoa > Arthropoda > Insecta > Lepidoptera > Papilionidae > Parnassius > Parnassius glacialis. Next base: position 6,260,918 of record JAVANC010000021.1, read on the forward strand.
TGCCGAGCGCGAGAGATTCCGCCTCAGTTATTCTATGGGTGAAGTCATGCTATAAGTACTAAGAGAATAGAGTGGTTCTGTCCGTTGTGGTGGTGCTTCTGGTGCAGGCGAGGAAGATGGTGTTGCTGAGAGGCTGCTCTGTGATTGCATACTTTGTTGTTATCATGTAATTACGTCCCTTACGTTACACTGGTGTGCAATTGTGGCAGGGACGTATTACGGTGTCGTCGAATTGTAATTGCTCTATACTGAATGTGTAGTGCGTTACGCTCTGTTATAACTGATAATGATTAATTGCGTAAGCAAGAGAGCAAGTTGAACATCCGCTCTCACACTTTTACTATTTTTAACAATTAACTTTTCCTGTTGTATTTTCTACAAATATAAGGTTATATATTTATTTTTACTGTTTATTTCGTTTTCTAAAACAAATACTCTTTTATAAATATCTTATTTACATAATTTATTTAACCGCAACTACCACAAATTCTCACATCATTCGTGACTTAACTTTTAGAGTTAAGTGATAGAGAATGCCAAGGCATTGATTCTACAGTTTTTAACCTTTATTTTTTAAAGTCATTCTTATGTTTAATTTACGTACCCTCTCAACCCATAAAATATTTAATTTTAATAAATTATACTTATTTGCATCGATAGTTTTAAAACAAGACATCACTACTCCCCAACTTATATGTAAGTTCCGAGGACATAGATGATGTAATATATTTATTTAGGAACGCGTAAGCTACACGAGAAGCATTCCTAGAGAGCGAACTGAAAAAGTGAGTTTTATTTATATACGACGGTGCTTTGAAGTAACCGCGACAGTAAGTCTGCTTGGAGACATTGTGGTTCGTCCGGGGGCGGATTACGAAAAATAAAATATATACGGATTGTATTAAATGGCGCACATAATTCAGAAATTTCGTTGATAATATAATCAATTAGCGGGGAAAATAATAAAATCAGTTAATATATTACTGTACATATAATTTTAACATTTATAAGGTGGATCTGTTTTTTTATCGGATACGGATGACAACCGAGCACACAGTCCACGTGATTGTAAATGGTTGCTGTGGCCCATAGACATCTACATCTATCCTCGATTACGAATCAAAATGCAGATGCGTTGTCATCCATGGGGACTAACATAAAATGCCTCGTTTCCAGTAAAGAGGGTCTCCGGTTCTCTACACTCACCATACGAAACAGCAGCGTTAAGCTGCTATTATACGCTGTTATTCTGTGAGAGCGTGGTCCTTCCCCGGTCGAGCCGACCAATTCGTGTTACAACTATACTACTAATTTAGCTGCAGCATGACTCTACTACGTAATACTATAATGTTTGTGCTGGTAACTCTATTATTTATGTGACTGCTTCGTAGGTCTAGTGGTCGTAAGTGCAACTACTGATCATGTAGTCCCGGGTTCGAATTCCGGATCGGGTCAAAATCATTGCTTGGGTTTTTTTGTCACTAATACCTCAGTAGAAGCCCGGAGTTAGGAAGTTGGCGGTATTTCACCCCCGTTCCTTGAAAATCAAGAGATCTATCTCCAGTAGTGTCGTATTATCACTTTTTAGTTTAAGACTATGAGAGTGAGGGAATAGAGCTATACATACGTTTGCGCTGTGGTAGCTCAGATGGTTAGCGCTTGCTGTAAGCTTCACAGTACGCTAGCAACCCGGGTTCGATCCCCGCCGGTACCAATTAAATTTTTAATTGCAATTTGAAGTGCTGATTTACCACGTGCTCGGCGGTGAAGACAAACATTGTGAGGAAACCTGCGTATCTGAGAAATAGGAAAAAAATATTTCAAAGACATGTGAAGTGCGCCAACACGCATTGGGGCAGTGCGGTGAACATTTCCTTGCCCTAAAACCCTCTCAGAAATGAGAGGAGGCCTGTGCCCAGCAGTGGGACGTAAATAGGATGTAACTTTACTTTTTACTTTTATATGTTTGCACATATACTTCTGCACTATAATGCTGTCCTTCATAGATTACTAGTCTCCCTTGACGTGACCGCCGTAACCAAAATTCGGTCTGAAGAACATTTTTACCACTCACCAGGCGCCAGTGCACCACCTGCCGTGTTCTGGTTTGAGATAGCCATTGTTATTACAGGGTGTGAGGTGTTTTATTGAAGCCCTCGAGAGTGACAATTCATAAGAAGCCTTTTATATTTGAGGTTGCAGGTGTCCAAGGCCTACTGTAGCCCACTAAAAAAATATGTTAACCAAACAGAAACAGAAACAGAAACAGAAACTTTTTTATTCAATAAAGATTATAAATAATACTTATTGAAAGTCACTCTTTTGTATAATTACCAATGGTTCGAAAAAAAACCTCTGTCCTGGGAAGAACCAGCAAGAAACCCAGCGGGACTTTTGTTTTTAAATAACAGCTTACAATCATGTATGTCACACAAATTAACAACACAACAAATTAGAAATAGCTTGGGAAGGATCACCTCACTTCCAGGGGTTATTATCATCTATAAATTCTTTAATATTATAATAACCCTTTTTATACAAACTTAGTTTAATAAAGTTTTAGAACTTTGAGCAGGTCAAATTTTGTATATTTTCTGGAATTTTGTTGTAAAAGCGTATACATCGCTCCAAGAATGAATTACTGACTCGATGGAGTCGAGTAACTGGTACTACTAGCTTGTGTCTGTTCCTAGTATTTACAGACTGAATATCACTTATTTTTGTAAAACTACTTTTATTTTTGTGTACGTACATTACATTTTCATAAATGTATTGAGAGGCCAAAGTTAATATATTAATTTCCTTAAATTTTTGTCGCAGCGACTCTTTAGGCTTTAAATCATAAATTGCTCTTATGGCTCTCTTCTGTAAAAGAAATATAATTTCAGTGTCAGCTGCGTGTCCCCATAGCAAAATACCATACGACATTATGCTATGGAAATAGCTAAAGTAAACTAGTCTAGCTGTTTCATCACTAGTTAGATTTCTAATCTTTTTTACGGCATATGCTGCAGAACTAAGTCTGCTTGCTAGTTTTGTTATATGGGGGCTCCATTGAAGCTTCGCGTCTAGTGTGATTCCAAGAAAAGTGGTGGTATCTACAAGACTCAGTTTCTCCCCATTTAAAATTACATTAGTATTTAATTGTTTGACATTTGGAATCATAAATTTCATACATTTCGTTTTAGTGCCATTTAAATGCAAATTATTAACATTGAACCAATTTACTAATTTAGATATAGCATCATTTACTTCGTCATATTTTAGCAAATGTCGATTTAATTTGAAAATTAAAGACGTGTCATCTGCAATGTTATCATGGTTATCTCCTACTATGTACAAATTATAACATATTTGTCTTTCCTTTAAACATTACGAAAGTTAAATTGTCATTTTTATACGTGGTAGAGCCATGCTGCAATTATATTAGTAATATAGTTGTAGCACGAATGGGTCGGCTCGACCGGAGAAGGACCACGCTCTTAAAGAATACCAGCATAAAATTGCAGCTTAATGCTGCTGTATTTCGTAGGGTGAGTGTAGAGAACCAGAGACCCTTTTTATTGGGTCGAGGTATTTTATCTTAGTTCTCACGGATGACAACGCATCTGCATTTTGATTTATAATAGAGGATAGATGTAGATGTATATGGGCCACAGCAACCTCTTACCATCAGGTGGACTGTGTGCTCGTTTGTCACTCTATCTTATAAAAAATATATTATTCTAAAATAGATAATAGTAAAAAAGAATTTATAGAAATTAAATAAAAACCCGTGTCGCTAACAGTACGCCCCTACCCTAACGGAAGCGTATCACCAATGTCAACCCGTGACTTCACCGTTGAAATACGACATTAATCAAGAGCTCCATTTGCCGAGAATGACATTTTAAGATTTCGTGAAAATATCGTAAAGACTTAGGAACGGTGGTAGTTCAGCGTAAACGCTCCTATATAAATTTCACCATTGAAATTGTTAATGCTCGACTGTGAAGAAAAATAAACGACGACGCATATTCTAATAAATCTCTACATAGTCACAGTATAAATATTATATATTTATAGTATAAGACAAAGTCGTTTCCCGCCGTCTGTACGCCTAGATCTACTGCTTAGAACTACGTAACGGATTTTGATGAGGTTTTCATCACTATATAGAATGATTCAAGAGGAAGGTTGATATCTGTAATACTTGCATATTATATAACTAGCTGTTCCCCGCGACTTCGCCCGCGTTCATTTTAGGGTTTTAGTTTTTTAGCGCGGAACCCTAATTCTTTTTCTAAAATTAAAGTAGCATAAGTTAAGTTAAGTACCTTAAGTTAAGTACCTTATAACATCAGCTATCTGCCAGTGAAAGTCCCGTCAAAATCGGTCCAGCCAGTTCGGAGATTAGCCGGAACAAACAGACAGACAAAAAATTTAAAAATTATGTTTTTGTTTTAAGTACCGTATACACTTGTATAATTATAAGTCTCCATCTGTAATTTTGATGTGATTGCGATTTTGATGAAATTTTGTGTGTGTGATTAAGTTGATTAAAGAATGGTTTAGAATCTAAACCATTCTTCTTGTGTCTGTTGAAAGTTACTTCGTCACAGCTCGAACCTGCATTGGAAAATCTAATGGCAAATGAAAACTAATTTCATATGTCTCACACGCCTACCATGGCAGGGCCTTCGAATAAAAGTTAAATTGTAATTTTTAATATTTGTGCAAGCGTGTAATGCTGTAATGTTTTATATATATGATTAAAAGTTTCAATACAAAATGCATTTTTCCTATAATTCTGGCCCTCCTATGAATTTTTTTAAACTTTCTGGCCCCCCATTAAGAAAGTTTGCACACCTCTGGTTTAGATTCAATTGGACCCGGTAGGTGGCGTAGTTGCCGAGAGCCAGAAATCAACCGTGCGAAGCCGGGGTGCATCGCTAGTAAAATATATGGAAAACCCGTGAAGTTTGTCAAACTGGATTTGAACAATGCGCTGTGCCAGTCCTACTGTTCTATATCCCTCTTAGAAATTATGGATATATTAAATATTAATTGTGGATATATTAATTGTTCAGTGACTACCGCCGCCCATAAACAACCGCAACACCAGGGGAATTGCAGATGCGTTGCCGACCTTTTAGAAAGGTGTAAGCTCTTTTCTTGAAGGTTCCTAAGTCGTATCGGTCCGGAAAATTCGCTGATGTTAATCGATTCCACAAGGAAGTCGTGCGAGGGAGAAAACTTCTTCTAAATCGCACAGTGGTGGACCGCCAATCATCCAGATGGTATGGATGGTAACGCGAGTTTTGTCGCGATGTGCGATGGTGAAATTGAGCGGCTGGAATTAGTCCGAACAATTCCTTAGAGCACTCCCCGTGATAAATGCGATAAAATACGCAAAGAGATGCAACATCTCTACGCAGTGCCAGTGTATCGAGCCGATCAGAAAGAACTCGGTCGTCGACGATTCGAACCGCTCTGCGCTGGATGCGGTCAAGTGGAAGGAGCTGGCACTGGGGTGCCCCGGCCCAGAGATGAGAACAGTATTCCATGTGGGGCCGAACTTGCGCTTTGTAAAGTTGCAAGCGATGTGCCGGCATGAAATACTGTCTCGCTCTGCTGAGCACGCCAAGCTTTTTAGAGGCCAATTTGGCCTTCCCTTCCAAGTGACCACGAAACTGCACACTATTCGATATGTCGACGCCAAGGATTCCGATACTGGCTGAGGCAGTAAGGGGAGTGCCTTGAAACTGAGGAGATACGACAAAGGGGTTCTTTTTAGCGGTAAACGCGCAAACTTGTGTCTTCTGGGGATTGAACTGGACTAGATAGTCGGCCCCAATCCGAGACTTTGTTAAGCAGTTAGCAACATATCGTTGATATGCAGGAGAAACAGCGTTGGTGATAGCACGCAGCCTTGTGGAACACCAGCGTTGATAGGCTTGAGATCAGAGCATGCACCGTCTACTACGACCTTGATGCTCCGATCAGCAAGGAAACTGGTGATCCATTTGCACAATTTCTCGGGAAGCCCATAAGAAGGAAGCTTCGAAAGAAGCGCTTTGTGCCAGACCCGATCAAAGGCCTTCGCTACGTCCAAACTAACGGCTAATGCCTCCCCCTTGGACTCTACTGCCTCCGCCCATCTATGAGTTAAGTAGACTGGAAGATCACCAGCTGATCGACCCTGACGAAAACCGTACTGGCGGTCACTAATCAGCTGGTGATCCTCAAGGTACCTCAGGAGCTGGCAGTTTATAATGGCTTCCATTATTTTGGAGAACAGGGAGGTGATGGCAATAGGCCTGTAGTTGGACGGGTCTGAGCGGTCGCCTTTTTTAGGGATCGGGTGCACCAAAGCTGTCTTCCATGAATTCGGGACTACGCCTTGGGAGTAGGAGTACCGGAAAAGACGCGTTAAAACCGGTGCCAACTCCGGAGCACACGTCTTTAGCACAATGGGAGGGACTCCATCGGGCCCACTCGACTTGCTGACGTTTAGGGAGAAGAGTGCTTTGTGGACCGAGCGCTGTGTAAATCGCACATCCGGCATGGAGCACTCACATCGCGGGATGGTCGGCGGTGTGTTCCCCCCGTCATCTAGAGTCGAGTTGGACGCAAAAAGAGAGCTCAACAGATCGGATTTCTCCTTTGCGGCATGGGCCAGTGAGTCGTCCTCTCTGTGCAGAGATGGAAGAGATGGCTGACATAAGTTCCCTTGGACAGCCTTGGCGAGAGACCAGAATGCACGGGTTCCCGAAGGAAGGCGAACTAGCTTCTCGCCAATTCTGCCGATGTGCTCAGACCTTGCCTTGGCAATGACGCTTTTGAAGGACCTGGAGGCGGAATTATACTTCTTTTTAAGTGCGCTGGTGTTTACATCCCGAGACGTTGATGCGTCGGCCCAGGCCTGGTAGCACTCCTGCTTATAGCGTGATGCTATTTTGTAGGAGCGACCAAACCATGGCTGGGATCAGCCTCCGATGGGCACCACAGAGGATGGAATAAAAAGTTCCATACCCTGAAGTACCACATCAGCAACAGAATCGGCAACAACGCTGGGATCTTCCGGCGAGAAGCAAGCCCGCCCCCAAGGGTAGGATGCAAAAAAAGACCGCATCCCGTCCCAATCAGCTGACCTATAGTGCCAAACACGGCGGCAAGCTGTAGATCGCAACTGCGATTGGAGCGTGAGTGGCACCGTACTCCGGATTAGACAATGGTCCGAAGAGCCCAGAGGGGCATCGACGGAGACCTGTTACCCGTCCGGATGAGAGGTCAGCGAAAGGTCCAACAGGAAGGTACATGGTTTTCCACATCTGGGATCCGCGTAGGCGAAGTAACCAGTTGTGTTAGACCATATGCCAAAGCAAAGTCATAGACAGATCTACCCGCATGATCGGTTAAACGAGAACCAAGCCATTCAGCGTGGTGGGCGTTGAAATCACCAAGTATCACGATCTCTGCGGATGGGACCTGTTGTAAAACGGAGTCTGCAGCCATTTGGACGTGGTCGATACTTTTTATTGGGTGAACCGATTACGATGATTCTTTCTTTTTATTTGAAAGCTGGTGCTTCTCATGTGGTCCCATATAAATTTGATCAAGGTCTGACCAATAGTTTTTGACTTATTCTTAATAATTCATATTGAAGTCGGTTGTACAAAATTTTAAATTTTAAATTATGTTCTAATATTATTATAGAGACTTCTTTTTGATTTTTATCACGACGACATCTTTTGGTCTGGTGGTTATATATATATATATATAATATATATTCAAAAATATACAAAATATTTCTTAAACTGTGTTTGTACAATATTGTATATACACGCTTACATTTTCTCATCTCTAAACATGATGTGATAACTTTTCAGTTTTTATGAATGCTACTTTGTCATAACACTTAAGTTCTACTTATGCCATCTGTTGTATAAATGTAATTTATATATAATTTGCTACTCACCGATAGATGGCGCTAAATATTAAAGCTATTGGACACAGGTAATGAGGGCTAATAATTTTCTGTTCACCAGAAGTCGCTAGTTGACACTGAGATTAAGTTTTTTGTTACAAAGTGTAATTTAATTAAGTTGGTTTTTAATAAAAGTTTATCAGTTTCTAGGATATTAAATTAATACATAAAACAATGCGTCAGTGGTTGCTCTTTAATTTTTTTGTACATTTTTAACTTTTTATTCATTTTTGTACTTTTATGAATATTTGTGGTTTGGTTTATTTATTTTTAATCTTATTAATATAAAATATAGGTAATAGTGCAGAAAGAAACAAAACCTTTACATTTTCCGAACAAATTAACTTCCCCGCTATGAAATTTGTCAAATATTATACCCCACTTTCTAGTGGCGCCGCCCTGGTAGCAAAAAAAGTCGTGGAACATTAAATAAAAAACCAGTTTAAAAGGACCTACGCCAGATGTGTAGATTCTAGTTTTAGTCCAGTTTTCAACTAACAATTATTATTTAACAAAATAAATTATATATAAATAAGTCTATCAATTGTAGTAATTTAGTATATATTAATATAATTATATAATAAACAATTATAAACGATGATGGTGTGATAGACAACATAATATTCCAGTAAATATCATAGTCACCAACAGGTGGCGACACTTATGCGAGCAGCCTACTTATTTATTCTTTGAGTATATTATATTCCTTTCTAAGGAAGTGTATAATTTTGCAGAATAATTTAATATGCCTTTATAAGTGGTATTTAATATATACCGAACTTTTTATCTACTTCTAACTTTCACACAGGAAATATTTATGAATACTAAAGATCTACGAAGGGATGGATAAAACGATCTCGAGAAATCTTTTCAACTTCAAAAGACGTATGTTCATCAGACGACTTTTCAAATTAATGCATGAACCGCTGGAAATGAGTCTCTGCTTTAAGACGACACTGGGCAGCTGGACTGGTGATAGCTGCACCAGACGTCTTGCACCTTTGACACTACTGCCCATCGCTGATATGAATATTTCACATATTATGGCATATTTTTAAGTTATAACTTATTATCTCTCATTCCGCTATGTTACTATTGAATTTATACTGTTTCAGGAACTTCACAATCTTATATAACACGGCGTGCAGCCATATGGCGCAATGGGCAAAATGAAAATTCAAAAATAAAACTCGTTAGAATTTAGCGGCCCAAGAGAGGACCTAAGATTAATTCTATGAAGCTTTCTTACCGTATCTGACTTAAATGAGTCATTACTAAATTGCTTTAACCACGTTATTTCGAAGCTATTGAGGTATCTGTTGAGAAATATTCCCATGGGAACCCGTGAAAGGGATTTGGGATAAAGGCAAAAAGTTTTAGCGTATGTATCGCTACATCTAGGTCTTCAGTGCATTTCCATCATGCCACTTGCGACACCCACAGGCTGAAATGGGATGATGGATTTACTCACGCCACCTAACACACGGCAAAAATATTCGTAATACACTTACTAAATATATTTAAATAATGCATTCAATTGCAGTATCTGAGAGGCTAAAGGATCCCCATAAATTTCACAGTACGTGAGCAACCCACACAGTTTGAGAGCAATTTTAATTTAAGTACTGATTTACCACGTGCTCAGTGGTGGAAGAAAACATAGTGAGGAGACCTGTATGTGTTTTATATAAAATAAGGGTGACAAGCAAGCACACAACCCATCTGATATTCAGTGGATACTGTAGCCCATAGACATCTACATCTATCCTCAATTGCAATGCAGTGTTGTCACAACCCCTGAGGACTAAAATGGAATGCCCCGTATCTAGTAAAAAGGATCTCCGGTTCTCTATATTCAAACACAAAACTAGCTTAAGCTGCTATTTTACGCTGGTATTCTGTGAGAGCGTGTTCCTTCCCTGTTTGTGCCGACCCATTCGTGCTACAACCAGAATATAACTGCACCATGGCTCTACTACGTAAAAAACACCATATCATTTGAAGTCATAATAATAAATAATAATATATATTTGTTTTTAAAATATGTTCAAATTTAAATTAAAGCTCTGCGTCCAACTATTAAATATTTGTATACTATCTTTATTTTAATGTTAGTTAGTTACACTTTTCTACCGACTTCAAAAAAGAGACGGTACTCAATTCGACTGTATGTTTTTTAAGTGTGTTACCTCATAACTTTTTACTGTGTGAACCGATTTCGATGATTCTTTTTTATATGAAAGCTGGTGCTTCACATGTGGTCCCATAAAAGTTTGATCAAGGTCTGACCAATAGGTTTTGAGTTATTCTTAATAATTTATATTGAAGTCGGTTGTAAAAAAAATTATATTATTTGTTACGGCCGGCAGCTGCCTATCCCAGGAGTAGAATCCTTCGCGGCCCATAGACGAAGAAGCTACAGGCAGATGCTGGTCGGGCGTCCTGACGCCAAGGGTTAAAGTCTAATTACACTAAATAATCCGGGGGGAGCGTTACAATTATTGAACAGAGCTTACTTACCTCTATTCAAGGCGACTGGTCCCTCAGGATTCGGTCAGGTCTCGTGTGGATGTGTTGTGCTAGAAAGTAAAGGTCAGTGATGTGTATTTGGGTGTGGCTGGTAGTGTTATTGACCTTATTTGACCGTTCCCCCTGCAGCAGTTCGGCCCCCAGCTCCTCTCCAAGCTAAGGTCGCCTTCCACAGTCACTTTCTTCCTTTGTTACGATTGACTCGCGAAAATGAACACAGAACGTACGGGTCAAAGGTCACCGTTATTTCTAGAATATTAACTACCGCACTAGTAACTAATACAGTCGAATCCACTTATACAGATTCTGCGTTAAACCTAAAGTCCCGGGTAAACTCTCAACACGCGCCACCATTCCCAGTGGTATATTCACTATACGCGCCTAACATAAAATCAGATCTAAGAGCTCCCAAACAAAATGGACTGCCTTCTCTTTCGACGCGAAGAAGACATCTAATCTTTCGCTCTCGACTCCCACCGTTCAGTAAGCTCGGACGAGAGCAGACGAGAGCCATCTAACGTCGATGCCTGACACCAACGCTTTTGCGTAAACAAACCCCCGTCCCGGACATAAGGATTTAGGTCCGCGAGCAAACCGGTCAGCGGGACAGGGTCGCGACGGCAAGTTGCAAGATCGAATCTACAACCAAACTAGGCCACCCTACGCACCCAATCAGATCTTGCAACCCTGACCAACGCCTCAAAATTACAGCCCCAACGTGGGCTAGCCGGAAAGTTGAACTGGATGCCCTTCCTGGTCATCGCAGCACATAAATAAGTCCTATTTCTAGACAGAAGTCAGACGACCTCCTTCAAACACCTATCTGCGCTCCTATGATTAGTTCCGCAACTCGACCGGATCAGGTCTGCAAACAGCGACGCGACACGAAGCGGCCCAGAGGGACCTTCAAGCTTCAGTGCAGAGAGCACCCCCAAATTCCCCATGAACGTCGTCTGTGGAGAGCTGAACGAAACGCACAGATGGTCCCTAGCAGGTGATCCTATGCTCATATTTCAACTAATTTTTCAAAAGCATCAATGTTCAATTACAGAATTAATTAAAACAAGTAATCACCGATGCACATAGGTCAACTTGGCAAAGTAAACAAAACAATAAACGTAAGGGACAGCCCTATTTCTTATTTCAAATAAATATCTTAGACAGTGCCAACAAAATCTAAACCAAAAGAGAATTGACTCCTATTTCCTTCGGCAACCACAGGGTTATCTAATTTCAACCTTCCTTATCACAAAGCAAAATGATTAAACACTATCACAAACATATACATAATTTTCAAAATAGAGCGCCATTCAAATTTCAAATGAATTCAAACTTCCCTTCAGCACAGGCGCGACAATCAAATACAATTACAAGCATACGCACAAGCACTCAAAAAGGGCACACAATTTAATCTCCATTTTCCGTGCAACAGCAAACGCAGTGATCAAATGTATTTACAAAATATATGCAGCAGCATTTAAAGGAGTATTTTAAATTCAATTCTTTTAATCACAACCGCTACAATATGAATTTCGCGGAAAACTCAAAGCATTTTAATTTAAATTTAAAGAATTTTTAGCTAAGTGCTCGACCAAACCAAATCTAATACCCCTTGAGAGCGTGATTCAACGCTCCAGGGGGCCCTAATCTTCCCACCACCAAGTGGAGGCCACACCGCGTGAACCCGATACTAACAGAGCGCAACCGCTAACAGTCGCCACTCGGGTTGTACGCCCTCACTGAGGCCGTCGGCAACAGAACAGCTTGACAAGTGGACTGTTGACGGCTTAAGGCTCAGTAGAGGCGGCCATGGTGGAAGCTAAGACGGCAGCTAGCTAGGGCCGCCTCCATCAAATGGGGTACAGTGGTACACCAGTCGCGGCCACTCAGCTAACGGGAGTGAGAAGGGTCCAGCGGACTGATGAGTGGCCGTGAAGTTCCTCTTCGCACGCTGAGGGGGGGTGATGACACCCCCGCCCCTGGGGGAAATACCCCCCGACTGGTCGGGGGAGGGACCCCTTCCAAACCTAGGGGTCTGTTGGCTAGCCGGCGGGCGCCGAGCGTCGCCCGTCAGAGGGCGTGGCGGAGCGCCCCCGCCCGTGGGGGTCGAGGGCCTGGCAACGTCCCGAGAGGAGACGCCGTTCGCACCCAGGCACAGTACGGCATGGTGATTGCCCTGGCAATGCAGACAGGGCCGCCGGTGCGGACAGTCTCGCTGGAGGTGCCCTTCCAAACAGGAGTAGCACCAGCGGCGCTCCTTGGCGATAGTTCGCCTAGCCGGACTCGGCTTACCTAATAATTTTGGGCAAGACGTTATCCGGTGATCAGATGCTCGACAATAGGAGCAGGGGAGGGTTGACGACGACTTGCCCGGCGGATTTCGCCTCTCACTGGGCACGGCTCGTAAGTCGTCGACGGTGCCCGCCGCGTGCTCGATCTGTCGGCACTGCTCCTCCAAAAACCGCAGCAGGTCATAGAAGGGCGGAATATAGGAGGCCTCGTCCCCGCCGTACCTCTCCTCAAAATGCATTTGAAGGTCGAGAGGTAGACGGGACAGCACGATGCGGAGCAACAAGAAGGCCCATTCGCCTACTGGTAAATCCAGCCGCCTCAACGTATTACAGGCCACCAAGACTGGATCCAACAGGTCCGGACGTAATCGGGCCCGGTCACTAAGCAGCGGGAGGCTCAGAAGCTGCTTAAAATGTTCGTCCGCAATTTGCCGGACGTTGGCGTATCTTCTGACTAGGAGGTCCCGAGCAGTCTGGTAGGCGTCGTCCGACAAGCTCAAATGGCTGACAACGTCCAGGGCCTCCCCCTCCAGTGAGGCCAGGAGGTACGCCATCTTCTGGCTCGGGGTCAAGTCACTCCGGGCGTCCACTAGGCCGTCGAAAAGACCAACGAAGGTCAGCCACTCGGAAAGGACCCCGGAGAACTTTGGCAAGTCCAGAGTTGGGAGTCGTCCCAACAGCTCCGGCTGAGGCTGCTTCCGAAAGGACTCGGGCAGGCCACTCGTCCGAGCTTCACGCGCCTCCTCGGCATACCTGCCTTCAGCCTCGATCAACTCGTCCGTGAGCCACAAGAACTGCTCGTAGTCTGCGAAGCAGGAGTCCAGGACTCCCTTTTCCACATCCGAATCCTCAAGCTCAGCGTAAGCCTCCTCCACTGCAGCCCTTCGAGCATCGACCTGCTCGAACCGCTTCATCAAATTATGGACCCTATCCGGTCGACCTATCAAAGCATGGGCGCTGGTGGCCCAGCGCAACTCAGTCCGCAGACAACGGATTAGCATCTTGGGCGAGGACATCACTACTAAATACAAATTACGACGCTGCTCGAGCACAATTACAAAAATAACAAATAAAAAATACAAAAAAAATTAACAGCTAACCAATGCAGTCCCTATCAAATCGAGTTGAATAGAAATTACACAAATAAGAACCGCTATTTATTAAATCAAACACAAGTTAGTACAAAAGAAAAGGCAAATCAAATTAACAATAACAAACACTAGTGCGATCAAATCAAGTTAAATTCAAATTACGTAAATACAAATTACCACTCTTTAGTTCAAATACAAATTACAATACAAAAGATACATAACGAAGATACACATCAACAAAAAATGCCTTGCTCGGAAATCGACCCTTCGATAAGTAATACACCACAACTATCCGCAACGATAATTAACCGATTACGCAAAAATAACCATCTACCTACATGACGCAAACTCCCGCTTGCGCCCGAACCGGGCGTGGCTTTTCAAATTTACCCACTAACAACAAGGCAAGCTAACAAAGAAAGGAATTTTATTATTACGTATATAATAAAAAAATATATTTACGTATTACGAACGGGCGTGATTGTAGACACAAAATTAAACCAATCAACCCAACGCTCCCTGCCACCAAATTATTTAATTTTTATCAAACACTATGGTCGGTGGATCGACCGGGAATCGATCCCAGAACCACGCTCTGCTACTAAATGTTACGGCCGGCAGCTGCCTATCCCAGGAGTAGAATCCTTCGCGGCCCATAGACGAAGAAGCTACAGGCAGATGCTGGTCGGGCGTCCTGACGCCAAGGGTTAAAGTCTAATTACACTAAATAATCCGGGGGGAGCGTTACAATTATTGAACAGAGCTTACTTACCTCTATTCAAGGCGACTGGTCCCTCAGGATTCGGTCAGGTCTCGTGTGGATGTGTTGTGCTAGAAAGTAAAGGTCAGTGATGTGTATTTGGGTGTGGCTGGTAGTGTTATTGACCTTATTTGACCGTTCCCCCTGCAGCAGTTCGGCCCTCAGCTCCTCTCCAAGCTAAGGTCGCCTTCCGCAGTCACTTTCTTCCTTTGTTACGATTGACTCGCGAAAATGAACACAGAACGTACGGGTCAAAGGTCACCGTTATTTCTAGAATATTAACTACCGCACTAGTAACTAATACAGTCGAATCCACTTATACAGATTCTGCGTTAAACCTAAAGTCCCGGGTAAACTCTCAACACGCGCCACCATTCCCAGTGGTATATTCACTATACGCGCCTAACATAAAATCAGATCTAAGAGCTCCCAAACAAAATGGACTGCCTTCTCTTTCGACGCGAAGAAGACATCTAATCTTTCGCTCTCGACTCCCACCGTTCAGTAAGCTCGGACGTTCAACACGTGCGAACGTCATCCCGTATCAGCCGAGCCGAGAGCCATCTAACGTCGATGCCTGACACCAACGCTTTTGCGTAAACATTATTACTTGCCTAATTAGACTTGCAGTCGACGGATGCTCGTGACTCAGGACCGTATTTTATGCCATTTCTTTGACAGGACTTTGTTCAACAGTGGACTCGTGAAGGGCTGTAATGACGACGCCTATAATGATGATGCTACTTCTCCTTTACTTTAGTGTAACCTAGCTTAAGATATTCGTATCCTTAAAATAAATTCTGTGCGTACACCTCTGATAAACCCGTGATCCGTAGGTACCTTGATGCTGTACTGAATAAAATAAATAAATGAATAAGCAATATTATTTCTTACGACGTATGCATAACGAATTACATAAACGAGTCTAGAAGTGCTACAAACAATGGCTCTTTGCTTGCGCCAACGCCGTAAATCCGCGTAACGAGCGATTGAACAAATCCATGAAGTCATTAGCTCCAAGGCTAACGCGTAATACTGTGCACTGTGCAATTAACACAAAAAAGCAGTCTCATATGAATTTAAAGTACACTTAACTTTATTAGATTGCGAAACGGTCAAGCGGCGTGAAGCAAGCACGTACGTTTTTCCATGGACCAAGCATGTTTGAACATTTTCATTTTTTTATAAAACCGAAGTGACAAACGAACATACAATCCTGCTACGTACGTCACTCAATAAGTTTTGAGATGCTCGAAATTTAAAAATGGAACGCACTCGTGTTATATGTTTCTAAAAAGCAAATTTATTTAAAAATAGAACTCCATAAGTCATTTGCTCAATATTAAAAAAACAAAGTTCTATTAATTTTCCTGCAACGCTTCCTGCGTTTTTCATTTAAAACGATAGACCTTAAACGTGAACATTTCTGCGCTATGATAAACTCGTATTATGACTTTAAATTTGGTTTAACCGAACAGTTAAGTTTACAACGGTTACAATCAGAAGAAGCTGTGGCTGCCTACGAACAATAGATTTCCGACCTGTCAAGACTGGCAAAAGTGTTTTCAGAGTTGGTTTAGGCGACTGGAACTTTGTATAGAGCATGATGGAGAATATTTTGAAAATATGTAAAATAAATATTAATAGTATCTAGAATACTTTTTGTATATCTCAAAACTTATTGAGTGACCTACGTAATAAGGCACGTGAGACCTTAAGCTTTGCCGTCCTATAAAACCTAAACAAGAAGGAGGACAGTGACAAAAACACAAAGTCGTGTACTATAACCAATATATTAAAAAAAAATAGCAAACAAGCTTTGGTAATAATTAGGAACACTTTAAAACATCATCTTAAATAAAATCTAAATAAACTACTCAATACTAAAATCGACTAAAATAATTACGAATACCATAATGTCAACTGTCATAATGGCTTCTATAATTTGATCTTCTCTAATTTGCTCTTTTATTATTTGATTGACTGATGAAGATCTATCGTATAACATCCATCTATGCAAACAAGGCTGTAGTTTGTGTTATAATAAAGTGACAACATTAGTCGGATAACCATATTACCCTCACGTACGTAGCTACTGCAGCCCGTGGCCAGCTGTAGCCTGTAGCCAACTACAAATGCGTTATACGAGTAGCCTTTGAGGACTAAGTTGCAATACCTCAGGCCGTAATTATGTTAGCTCTCTCTCTCTCTTAAGTAATTCATTTATGGGGCAACGTATACGCTTTTACAACAAAATCCCAGAAAATGTACAAAATTTCTCAATAAATAAGTTTAAATGTGATATTAAAGAAAAATTTTACAAAAAGTGTTATTATAATATCAAAGAATACATAAGTGAAAAAACACCTGGGAATGAGGCGATCGCCACCATGCTGGTTTCTATTAAAACTCATTCAAAATTTGTACAAATAAAAAAAATATTGTAGTGACATATATGTTTAAATAAAAAGTCCCGCTAGGTTTCTTGCTGGTTCTTCCCAGGACTGAGATATTTTCCGAAGCTATATAAATTTACAATACTAAAAATAATAATAATAATTAAAATAAAAAAAAACTAAAACTAGAAACTTAAATATCATATAGTCCTACTCCCCGCGGTATCGTGCCAAGAACGCTGGCTGCGCTTCCCCGCTGAATGGCTATACTTAGCCTTTGAGCAAGGAAAGAACCAGCCCTCTTATCACCAGCAGCAACGACCAGCCGCGGATGAAGTTCCTTTAGGAACTTCACCGCACGTGGACCCCACGGACCGATAGTCTCTACAGCAAATGGCACAAATATGTAGTCATCTCTCAGAGACTCATATTTGCGCCACTTACTCAGTTCAGCTGCCTCTGATGCCGCCCCGGCTCTAAACGAGGTACCCCTGAGATGAGAGACCGCCAGAGTGTCTACGCAAGTAGCATCCCACACTAGGGCTTTACCTCTCTCCCAAGGGACCAATGTCATACCGTCGGGTCTCCTGCCATCGTCTCTAAATATTCCACAAGGCTCTAAAACCGAGGGAACATTTATAGAGACAAGAGCCCTTCGGATGACATCGTTCAAAGAACTGTGTCGTGAAAATCTACCAGCGCTTTTCTTACATGAAAGTCCGTGGAGCCCAAACTTGTCGACGCTGCTACCACAGGGACACTGATGGGGTTGACAAATCGCCGCTCCCAGTCGGATTCCTACGGCAATGCGTAAGCTTTCCGCGTCAAGTAATGTGCCGAGATTACTTGATGGTAAAGCGTGTAACCAGTGACTAGATTCCTTAGTCGAAACAGCTAGAAGGCGTGCCTTATCTAGATCACTCTGGAGATTATGAAACAAATCCTTCTGCACGCCCTGTACCAATGGAATATCCCACTGTTTTTGTTGGTTAACTTCCAGTGGAACATTTTCACCAGGACAGAGCGTTTGCCATGTCTGCCCTGCCTCCGTAGCAAAGCATAGGTCTGCTTTATTATTTAAAATTATATTACATAAGTCACTGACACTATGTACGGAAGCAAGGAAAGCAGGCAATGCAATGCTAGAAAGATTTCTCACACCAATGCCACCAAATTTTATAGGTAAAGTAGCTTGAGTCCAGGCTGTAGTATTTAAAGTTAAATTTAGAATTTTTTCAATAGCTATTTTAAGATTATTATCAATATCTTGTAAAATATCCGAACATTTCCAGACTGGACTCGAGCGGAGTAAGTATGTAAATCTAGGTACAAGAAGACAATATTTTAAAATAGTAAGAGCTATGTGGGGGTTTAATTTATACAATTTATCAACGTGGTTTAAAAACTGATCAAATTTTGTTTTTAAAACAGGTTTGATACTATCGAAAAACAACGGGGCATCTAGCAGGTATAGTGATTCCGTACTGACAGTTTTTATTCCTGGACAAATATGATTAAAATTTTGAATTAAAGTGTCTCTATGAGAAGTAGATAAATTATTGGAAAAAAATATTTCACATTTATTGCTATTTGGTTCAAGACCAATATTTT
Organism: Parnassius glacialis; assembly: GCA_033319125.1. Lineage (NCBI taxonomy): Eukaryota > Metazoa > Arthropoda > Insecta > Lepidoptera > Papilionidae > Parnassius > Parnassius glacialis. Next base: position 6,279,565 of record JAVANC010000021.1, read on the forward strand.
TAAAATTTTGAAAAATATGAGTAAGATCACTGAGGACGTGCTCTACCTCCCAGTGTACCGTCGTCTAGGTACCAGACATTCAGCTTGGGTTTCAAATTTGAAATAATTGGTTGAATTCCCAAACTGAAAAGTGCTGGACCCAGTGGGTCACCCTGCTGAACACCGACAGCGGAATCGATAATATGGTTTTCGTAAAACAAGTTAGTATTTTGACTATAACATTGCCAAACTTAATGATAAATTTCGGGGGTATTATTAGCCACTTCTTTCAGCAAGGTTACCCTATCGATAGAGTTAAAAGCATTCCTTAGGTCAACCTTCACAAGAACATCTGCATCAGAGCTTGTTAAAAATGTACGCACTGAATGTACCGCCGCCTCACAGCCACCTCTAGTGCCAAAACCTAGTTGAGTAGGCTGAAATTTGGTCTTAAGGTTAGAGATTATGTGCCTGCAAGCTAATTTTGAAGTTAAACGTCGAAATGTGGAACCAACGGCAATAGGACGGATACCGTTATCCTTTTTTTTGAAGGCACATAATCTTGCCCCATATAAGAATGGAACGAAATTTGGATTAACATTACCAGAAAGCATAAAGTTGCATAATTTTGTAATGTCTTTAAGAAGTACTCCGCCGGCGTCACCGGCAGAAGCGCTTACAAGATCTTTAAGATGTTGAGGCGTAATTCCGTCAATGCCGCCAGCAGAGCCATTCGAAAATGACATAATTGCTTCTAAAGTGTCTTTTTCCGAAATTTGTAAAGGTTGCATAGAAGTCCTGGGAGCCAGCGGTAAACTCTGAGGATGTTTGACCGAAGGATGCTTTTGACGAAGGCTTTCAAGTGTTTCGACATTACGAGGAGCCAGGATGTCGTCTGAGAATAAAATACGGGATGCATTTTTTAAGTCGCCATCCATTACTTTCGACTCAACTACTTTTTTTAAATCAAATTTAGGACGTGGTCGAGATAAATGAGTATTAATTGGGTAATCTAAATTTTGAAAAGATGTCTCTTTTAGTTGAGACGTAACTGATTTATTTATTGTTTTATCAAAATGAAAATGGGAATACGCGAAAGTAAATAATTTTTGCCAACTATTTTCACTATTAGTGAAACAATTTTGAATAGTGCATGACAATGCTTTAGCAAGCTGCATCCTCGCACCTCTAGGAATTCTTTTAACCACTGGTACATTACGATAATATTTGTAAATTTGCTCCGAAAACAGGGAAAAATTTGTGTCATTAGAGGAATTGCTAATAGAGTTATGAATTTCTACGGCAGGCTGTGAAGCCGAAATACTTTTACTATGGCAAGCTATATAATATATATGTAATAATCTATATTGAATAAATATTATTCTATTCTCTATACCTTTAAGACCGAGACACGACAGTGCAACCACTGCTAGTTGGTGGAATAAGATACGGACTCTAATTTGTTTGATGTTTGCGTCAAGTATCTACGTCTTTGTTTGACGCGACGTTTTGATAGTGTGTGACTTGATAAAGCAGTGCCTCAGCCGTGCATTCGAAAAATGGCTAGTACTTGATCGAGTTTCTTGACGTGTGCTTCTTGATCAAGCTGCTTTATCGTCTAAGAACTTGAAGACACGTGGCGCTGCAAAAGGATTCATCACTTTGTATATACGTGGTAGAACCACGCTGCAACTGTGTTGTAGTAGCGTGAATGGGTCGGCTCGGCCGGGGAAGGAACATGCTGTCACAAAATACCAGCGTAAAATAGCAGCTTAATGTTGCTGTTTCTCGTAAGGTGAGTGTAGAGAACCGGATATTCTTTTCGCATAAAACGGGGTATAATGCGTTTTGATTTTTAATTAAGGATAAATGTAGATGTCTATGAATCCACTTAATATCAGGTGGACTGTGTGTTCGTTTATCACCCTTATTTTATAAAAAAATATCGTGCTGTGGGTGTTTTAAGACGTAGACAATAGGAAAACCTAGAAAGATTCAAACCCCATTTGGTTTAAATAAAACTAATTTTACGGATTTTATCGCGTATATTAACTTATTTTATATTCCCGACGTTTCGAGCACTTTACAGCACCCATGGTCACGGGGGGGACTGAGGTGTATGACGTCCCAATGTCATAGTTAACCACGGCTACCTCCAGATTAAAAATTATTAATTTTTGTTCCGATCCACGCAGTATGAACTTACAGTATCATGAAGTCTTGCAGTTGTATGCTTGGGTTGGGATTTAATTTTATTAATTATGGGATCCCAAGCAGATGGTAGCACCCAGCCATCTTCTCTATTGAAATTAGGATGTTTCTTGATTTCAATAGCCTCGCGAATCATCCTTGGAAGGAATCGGTGTTCTTTAGCGAGGATTTGTGGTCTATCAAATCTAATGTAGTGACGGGGGCGATCCTGTACGTGTTCACAGACTGCAGACTTCCCGGAGCGTCTATTCTTCACATCAGCTATGTGTTCTTTAACACGGGTTTTTATAGATCTTTAAGTTTGTCCTATATAAGAGAGACCACATTCACAATCAAGCTTGTACACTCCTGCATCTTGCTTGGGCTCACCTGTATCTCCCATTGTTGCCGATATATTCATGGAGGACTTTGAGGAGAAAGCCCTGCGTACTTCTCCCGTAAACCCAAGATTCTACAAGCGGTACGTAGACGACACTTTCACAATTCTCCCTTTAGATAAAGTAACTGCATTTCTAGACCATCTTAACTCCTTAAATTCTAAAATTCAGTTCACAATGGAGTTAGAGGCAAACAATTCTTTAGCTTTTCTAGATGTGTTAGTAATTCGGAATCCTGATAACACCTTGAGCCACACTGTGTATAGAAAAAAGACCCATACAGATAGATATTTAAACGGTGATTCTCACCACCATCCTTCACAGTTAGCTACCGTGGGTAAATCTTTGTTTCAGAGAGCACGAGGGATCTGTGACAGTAAACACCTGGCCGCCGAGCTCCAACACGTCAAGCAAGTTTTGCACGACAATAAGCTTCGGGTCCCGCGCCTACGTCACAGTGAACGAGTGAAGCCGGCCACAGTCGAGCGAGTGCCCGCTGTACTGCCATATGTCAGAGGTGTCACTGACAAGATTGGCTACATCTTGAAGCGGGCTTCCATTAAAACATATTTCAAGCCGCCGAAGAAGATTAGTCAGTTTTTACCATCAGTCAAGTGTAATATTCCTCTGCAAGATGCAGGAGTGTACAAGCTTGATTGTGAATGTGGTCTCTCTTATATAGGACAAACTAAAAGATCTATAAAAACCCGTGTTAAAGAACACATAGCTGATGTGAAGAATAGACGCTCCGGGAAGTCTGCAGTCTGTGAACACGTACAGGATCGCCCCCGTCACTACATTAGATTTGATAGACCACAAATCCTCGCTAAAGAACACCGATTCCTTCCAAGGATGATTCGCGAGGCTATTGAAATCAAGAAACATCCTAATTTCAATAGAGAAGATGGCTGGGTGCTACCATCTGCTTGGGATCCCATAATTAATAAAATTAAATCCCAACCCAAGCATACAACTGCAAGACTTCATGATACTGTAAGTTCATACTGCGTGGATCGGAACAAAAATTAATAATTTTTAATCTGGAGGTAGCCGTGGTTAACTATGACATTGGGACGTCATACACCTCAGTCCCCCCCGTGACCATGGGTGCTGTAAAGTGCTCGAAACGTCGGGAATATAAAATAAGTTAATATACGCGATAAAATCCGTAAAATTAGTTTTATTTAAATGTGTAGTGTTCGCGTAAATATAAGAAACCCATTTGGTTTGCTTCGAATATTGTAATGCGTTCAGCAATGGTGGAAAATAATTTCAGCGTCTTCTTTCCATCCGATAACAATTTTAGTGCATTCAAATAAGCAAATAGATATAATAGATATAAATATTAAATAACTAAATAGGCTTTTATTTCGCTAATCCATTGTAATATACCATCTGGGGTTTTATCGATATCGATATTTTATAATCCATCTGATTGTAAGTGGATGCTGTGGCCCGTAGACATCTATATTTATCCTAGATTAAGAATCAAAATGCAGATGCGTTGTCACCCCTGAGGACTAAGATGGAATGGCTCATTTTCATTAAACTGCTATTTTACGTTGGTATTCTGTGAGAGTGCTGTCCTACCCCGATCGTTCCGACCTATTCGTGCTACAGCCTTAATATAGCTGCAGAGTTGCTCTACCACGTATAAAAACACGATGGATTAAAATATGATGTCAAATATAAAGTTTTATGGTTATACATGATGTCATATATAGTTTTTAAATGTTTTTAATTTATCTCGGTGCTATATTCGCTTGCCACTTGACTATTACACATATCGCGGGTTTGATCCCGCACGGTACAAGTATTGGAAACAGCTTGCATACATTGTTTCGAGTACGTGAGTGTTTAACCATAGGCAAATTATTTATGTAAATGTAGTACGCTTCGTTGAAATTCTTAGAAAGGTAGTAACACTGAAAAACATATGAAACATACCGAGTCAGCTTTGATAAAAACAACCGCTGACACAGACAGGAAGTAAAAACAAATCTTGGCCAAGATCAAGAGTTAAGGAACCCATCTAAAAACATTTGTTTTGAATCTTTGAGGCAGGAAAAAGAGACAAATATTTTGCAAGTTTCCGCTCACTTAGCTAATCAAGAAGTCGGTACGTGCCTGTCATGTTTGCGCTGGATATTTTATTTATCCTACTAAGTGCACGGCAGCCCGTGTCCAGCCGAGGACTTCTATGGGTTAGTGAAGAAGTAGCCGAAAGAAAGCACAGCATAAAGCCAATATACATATGTGCCAATGGTATTAGCTCTATATCATTCTACAATATGATCAAAGTATTGAAATCTTTTGTAGAAATGCAATGGTCGCATTCGTAGGCATTGTAGAGTTGGCCCATTTGGCAGGATTTGAGTGTTGTCAGTTTATTAACATGGATCAAAAGTGTTTGGCAGAATGATGGCTATTGCGTTCACACGTTAGTTTGCAACGAGCTCCAAAGGAACACAAATATCTATATATCGTATACCTAATTAGTGTCCCTATCATTATAACAAAATTACGACGAAAACAGCGATGACTATTAAAAATAAAGACACTTTTAGATCTATCATAACTATAATATATAACACGGACTTCCACACAATGGTCTGTACCGAAGTTGTTGTGCTAATGTGTGTACCAAAACTATGAACGCATGTATACTTTTATGAAAATAAGTTAATAGAGATATAAATTAAAAGCTAAATATTAAACTTTGTTTTTTCACTGTGCAGCGTTTGAGAATTAGTGTGGTTTCAAATAATTATATAATATATAGAACTAGCCAAAGATAAATTAGTAATATTGTGAATAATTAACACTTGGTCTTGTGATGGTGATATATAATATACCTACAAGCAAAGTTTTAAATTATACCATTAGAACATTTTGAGGTTATGTTTATATATTGTACAAGTAAAAGCAGACTTGAAAGAACTAAAAAGAATTTAATAATTTCCACATAACAGCTTCTGAAGTTGATGCTTAGACATAATGTATAAATGTGATAATGTAGGAATATAAATGGAGGAAATTATATGTGGAAATTATTTGACTGTTTTTAGTTATTTCAATTAGAATAGAATAGAATATTTTTTTATTCAATGTAGATCACATGTGCATTTCTTTTTGAAAGTCATATTTTACTTTACCACTGGCTGTATTAAATATAGTGGCTAGATTAAGTGCTATTGTATCTATTATATCTTTATATGTAAAAAATACGTGTCACGTTGTTTGTCCGTGATGAACTCCTAAACTACTGAACTGATTTCAATGAAATTTTACACATTCTGTGCAGTTTGGTCCAACTTGAAAGATAGCATAGTTTTTAGCCTGATAAGTGACACTCACTATTTTTTTATTACGAATTTAAGGATTTTTTATATGAAGGGTCGTCGAAAAGGGCAGAACAACGTCTGCCTGGTCAGCTAGTAGTATATATAATTCTGCTTTCACCTTCAATAGAAATTTAAACTTGACCCCTTTAAGAGGACTAAGAAATATCACAGGCTTAAGTTAATCAATACATGTCATATAAATAGTTACATTAAAGGCTTCTAAGTAGCTAAGAGTGGGGATTTATTAGGGGTAGAATTTATTCTCCAAATTTATTTGTGAGTTTGTGACAATATCTGAAGTGTAACCTTTTTTAAAATAAAAACAGTTTACAATTGACAAAGATCGTCCATCCATTACAGCCTACAAAAGTCCACTGTAAAACACAGGCGTTCCCCATAGATTGCTTCATAGGGGTGGGTGGGGGGAGTGGTTTGCCATAGTTGCTAGGGTTTGTCCATCACATTTTTTTGAAACGAAGTTCCATGGTATGAATTTGACGGATGGGGCTAGACGAGAAAAAGTGTAAGATTTTTCCGTCACAACCCCCTTTCTATAGTGCTAGCGAGATGGAATAATACCCATCTCCCTCGCACTTTTTCTTATCTCGCCGTGAAAGAAATATTATTTTAAATGACGCTTCATTTTAATAGACGCCAGTAATTCATTTATTTGTATTTGTTAATCAATAATATAATACGTGTATCAATAATAATATACTACGAAAGGAACTTCGTTCCAATCGAGTGTTCCACAACACACGCATGTTTTATAATTTTCAGTAGTAGGTAATCAGAAGAATGCTTCTGCCGATCTCTTGATTTAGTTTCCCTTTGTCGCCTCTTATGATACCAACGGGACGATTAGGCTAGTGGATATTCTTACATCTCCACTACACGGTAGTTACACGATATTTTCGTTAATAAACGAAGTATCGCGTAATATATATGCAATACAAAGAACGTGAAGTGAAATTGAGAATCTGAACCTGCTTTTGAAGTCGGCTATAAAGGAAGGTACCGAATTAATTAGTTAGACGTTTACTGCGGGTAATATCTACGAAGTACCTTTCTAAAAGCTTTCTTGCTAAGCTTTCCTGATAACATCTGGAAGGGCGTTCCTGAATAGAATAAGCTTTAATACATATTAATACTTGAATTAAAAATGCAATGCAGTTCTTCAGAAAATGAATCTCGACATTGTTTAAGGAGTTCGTTAAGTACTTAAGTCGATCAAGAGCTAAAAAAACAGAATAAAGATAAGCGAAAATTAAACGCGATCAGTAAACGCAAATAAATCTTGGATGTATTACTTCAAAGGAATTAAAGCAAAGTTGGACAAAAGTATCACATTTGAGACACGATATAGAAATCGAAGAGTCGATGCCTCTTGAAAAAGTATTTCCTTGGAGAAAAATACGCGCACACAGATACTACTCGATTAGATACTGAGATTGTGGCGGGTGGAATGAATAGGGGAGATCTCCCGCCGGGCATGGTGTTCTGCCCGGAGAGCGGCCAACACTCCGAGTGGTAGTTCGGAGCTATTCTATATATGCTACTTTAACTTCGGAACTTTGTTAGCGCGATTTAGGCTTCGATATGTTTCGCTTGAAGCGCGACGACAGGGTCGCCACATCACCCCCCTGCTCAGACTGGAGGTCGATAGTGCAGTCTAGATGTCGAAGAATTTGCAAGTGCCAGGGAATTGCCTTGTAAGTCTGCGGTGAGTCGAGAAGAAGGCAAGTTATTCCCGAGAATGCCGTGAAGCAGAGGCGAGCAGTAAGGCTCAGAGCCGTGCCGAACACTGTAGCGCAGAGAGTAGCTTGAAGGAACAGGAAGCATTATTATTCCAGTGCTGCGATGAACCTTTGTAAAGCTAGATGGCTTGCAGAATGTGAAGACTGCAGAAAATATCTGCTCGGGAGCGAATGAATGGGGTACTTGAGGATGATGATGAAGGTTTGAAGTTGTAGTTTCCGAAGGTTATTGGTTGCGTGTTCACATCACGTCGGGGTCACCACTGTGGCAAGTGGAAGGAAAAGGGGAGATCTCCTGCCGGGCAAGGTGTTCTGCCCGGGGAGCGGCCAACACTCCGAGTGGTAGTTCGGAGCTATTCTATATATGCTACTTTAACTTCGGAACTTTGTTAACACGATTTAGGCTTCGATATGTTTCGCTTGTAGCGCGACGACAGACGACAGGTTGTTTAAAAGATAACCTTATATGGTTATCGTTTATTTGTCAATAATTTGAAAGCCGTGATATGAATTAGATTGTTCATTGACTACATTTTAATTTAAATGGGTTGCCAACTTGCCTGCCAAGCGTGGAAACTATGCAGCTATGGAAAATAACACGCTATGTAGCAATCTTTGGGGAAGGCCTAAATTGAGCTGTGAATATGTTACAACCTAACGCCTCTATAGTTTACTTGCGTCCACCGAAATCGATAAAATAAAACAAAAAATAATTATTAAAACTTACAAAGCATCCTTAGTTTATTTACAGGTTTATTTTGCATTATCCCTTTATTTTTATAAAGAATTACTTATAAAGGTGCAAAAAGGCAGGAAAGGTAACGTCATCTTTTTGTAAATTTGATGTGGCATATCTACCTTTTTGCAGCAAAACACAATTTAACATTTTCGTTGGACGTCGATTCAGCAGCACAAGTAAATTTAGAATGTAATTGACTACTGTGAAAAAAAGATTTAAATCAATAATCACGCGATAAATCTACGCGCAGATTCCATCCCTCTCACTGCTCCTACATAAAATAATTACTGTATTACACTGAAAAATCGAAAAAACTGACATTTCTAAAATCTGACCTCAATCCTGAAAAGAGTCCAAAACTCCTGACATGTCAGGACAATTCCTAACACGTAATTTTTCTAGGTTCACATCACCTTCGGAGCACTTGTTTCATAGTTTCCACTAACAATTAACAAGCGTAGAAATTTTATACCACTAAAGTCAAAATTTGCTTTCAAACTAAATACAAACTAATTTCATAAATTAATTTCAAATAACTCGGTTTTAATTTTAACTGACAGTTAAATAAAAACTAAAATATGCTCGGTCGCATGTCTAGTTAAGCTCGATTAAAAAAGTTTTGATGCGGTTTGCTTGGAAAATACATTGCGTTTTATAAATGAGACTCATTTTCAAGGGGCTTCCTTTTAACCATTAACTCTGTACAAGTTGTTGTAAAGTTTTGACATTAGTAAAGATGAAGAATGCTATGGTAGGATAGCACTAACAATAAATGTGTCTTTAATGCGAGAGTGAATAGGCTTTGGTTGCGCTAATATATGTAGTGCGATTAACCATGCGTCTATTATTCATCTACTAGTTGGGAGGATTCCTGTTCTCCTGTGGTAAAAGTAGAAAATTACTTTCAATAAGAATTAGATGTTTATACGTGGTAGAGCCATGCTGTAGCCATATTAGTAGTATAGTTGTAGCATGAATGGGTAGGGTAGGACCACGCTCTCACAGAATACCAGCGTAAAATAGCAGCTTAACACTGTTGTGTTTCGTATGGTGAGTGTGGAGAACCAGAGACCCTTTTTACTGGAAAGGAGGCATTCCATTTAAATCCTCACGGCTGACAACGCATCTGCATGTTGATTCGCAAACGAGGATAAATGTAGATATCCATGGGCCACAGCAACCACTTACCATCAGGTGGACTGTGTGTTCGTTTGTCATCCTATCCTATAAAAACAAATATATTGGTACATGTATTTTTCTAATATATAAAAGTTAATGTTTATTTGTTCATATTTTTTGCGCTGCCATACCGTTCATCAGATGGCGCTAAAGCTTTGTCAACTTATTGCTTGCACTTGCGCGAAGGTTATAGGCATAGTACAATTAACTTACAGTGGCTCGTGAATTGTACCGACAAATTTATTTGAAAGTCAAATATCATTCAATTTCAACGAATTTATTATCATTCCTAATTGTATAATATAACTCTTCCAAATTTAAAACGATTTTCAATAAATATTTATTCTGCGACTGCAAAGCGCCGGATACCAGCTAGTATCGAAGTATCGAAGAAGAAGAAGTAGAAGTATTAGAGAAGCTATTCCAAACAAAAATTGTGCGCTCTCTATGTCTTCGCGCATGCTCGGGAGATAGTAGAGTCGCGTTTGCGCGAAGACTAATTAATATAATATTAATATAAAATACTCTTATTTTAATCTAAACAAACATATTTCTAAACAAAATGTAATAATAACTATCTTATGGAATTCACAAATCTTCAATTTACGCAACATTTAGTTTAGTGTAGTGTACGGATTGCAGTACAGTTCGGTTGAACATAGTCAATGTTCGGAATGCGAAATCTAGTGCATAGTACATATATGTACATCGATGTTTGCCACTTATTCAATTCGCCGCGCTGGTCTTATTATTTATATCGAGAAGTATGTTTTGTTTTTTTAATTAATTCATACTCTTTGTGACCCCTGTAAATTATTCTATTCTATTTTGACTTTTATACGTGGTAGAGCCATGCTGCATGCATATTAGTAGTATAGTTGTAGCACGAATGGGTCAGCTCGACCGGGTACGGACCACGTTCTCACAGAATATCAGCGTAAAATAGCAGCTGAACAATGCTGTTTTCGTATGTGTGTGTTCATAACCGGATACCCTTTTTACTGGAAAAGAGTCGAAAATAGAAAACTCACAAAACTTGATCGTAAGAAATGTATGTAAGGGAAATTCAAAATAAACAAAAAAAATCGTAAAAAAAAATATTCTTCTGTTAATCTATATCTATACAAATAAATAAAGTTTAAGTGTCTTTTTGTAATGTCAAAATTACAGCTTTTTACTAAATGCATACGAAGTACTTATAACAAAAATACAATTTTAAAGTTTTTGTCTGTCTGTCTGTCTATCCGTCTGTCTGTCTGTTTGTTTCGGCTAATCTCCGAAACGGCTGGACTGATTTTGATGGGATTTTCACTAGCAAATAGCTAATGTCACAAGGAGTAACTTAGGCTACTTTTATTTTAGAAAAACAATTAGGGTTCCGCGCAAAAAATTAAAACTCCAAATAACACGCGGGCAAAGTCGCGGCTAACACCTAGTAAAACATAAAATATAATGACTTCTTTAAAGTCGTTTGTGAAATAAAAAAATAAACTCACTACAAGCCAACTAAACTTAAACGATCTTGCACTATAATTTATGTCACTTTATAACATCAAGAATGAAAAAAAACTGGCCAAGTGCGTGTCGGGCCACGCACACGCACACACAGTGAGGTAGGATTCCGTAGTTGCCCGCCACAATATATGGGCTTTCTTGATAATGAACATAATAAACCTAGCAAGCTAATAGCATAGCAAAGTGGCGAAGCAATCAGCTTTATAGCGGTTTGTAACGGAAAAAAAATTCAAAATAGGAGGTTTAGATGCCTGGGTGATCAGTAATCGATTGCTGAAAACAGAATTTGAAAATTCGAAACCGTTTTCGAGATAATCGTGGGACAGACGGACAGACGGACGGACAGACGGACAGACGGACAGACGGACAGACGGACAGATGGACGGACGGACAGACATCGTGAAATCAATAAGTGACTTCGCAAGCTTCGCTACTTAATAAGTGAGTTCGAGTTTTAACCGCTATAATGACTAAAAATGGGCCCAAATAGGAAAATCGTAACTGATGACTTATTTCCAAATCAGACTTATAGGGAGTGGTATTCAAAAAATATTAAAAAAAATTCGTTTTGAAAATAATACAACTTACATCAAATCATTCACATGCCAAGGTACAAAGATGATCATAGTTGACTATCTATCTATATATTTCCGGCAGGGAAACCCAAAGATATACGAGTACGTATATGACCGTAAAGAACCTTCACGTAAACCACTGCTGTCTTAAATTAACCTGAGGTTGCCGGCGTAAACCAAGAGTGTGACTAATGAAACTGTATGAGGCTATATGATTGTATGAATACTTTGAATGAGGCTAGAATACAGGTAATGGTCCTATTCTGTCCATTAAACCTGTATTCACAAATAAATAAAATTTGAATTTGAGAAAAAAAAATTGGACCTTTACAATAACTACCGACTGAAAAATAGATGAAACTTGTAAGTAAGAAAGATCCTCAAGATGCCGCAAATGAAAAAGTAAAGATATAGTAGTAATACTATATACATATGTATATACGTATGTCACTGTCTTCATATAAAATGTTTATTTTTAACAGTTTTCAATAGCATTACAAACTTATTATGAAGCTAGATTTAGGTGCATTTTCTTTGAAAATTTTTACTAATCCAAGTGCATTTTATAAGTTGGTCGACTATTACCTACTCGTTAAATTTTTAATTCTACTTAACTGTGATTTTGTGTGTTTTCCTTTTAACTTCATTATATATACTACTATTGTCTATAATTTTCACATTTCCAAACTCTCTCTCTCTCTCATAAATGTAAGTCTATGGACCACAGCATCCACTTACCATCTGGTGGACTGTGCGCTCGTTTTTCACCTCCATTCTAAAACTAAATACGCATTGGAGTAGTACGGCGAACAATCGCCCTGTAACCCTCTCAGAAAAGAGAGATCTAGCCCAGAGGTGGCTCCTTATAGATTGCACCTTTACAATTTTGCTGATTTTATTACTTTTTTTACGAACCTCTAAATATTTGACCCAAGCGAATGCGAAGTTTCAATGTCACCAAACAAGTTTAGCCTGTCCGTACTTATACAAAGTTTGAAGATGTACCCATTGACCTTGTAGCTTCCAATTGCTTGAGGGTTGAGACGTTTATAATACGAAAAACAGAATGCGCCAGTTACATAAAGACTTCTAAATCATTCTTATTTCGATATTGTCGCGTAAACATCGGATATATTACGTCGGATGATAATATGGAAGGTAATGTTGCAAGTCCTTTTTAAGCCCTCTTGGTAGACTCACTAGTATTGTGTAGTATTATGTGCTTTTTTAATGCTGGCCGTATGAGTAAGGTCAAAATCTCTCAATCAGCGATGGAGAGTTCGTAGCTTTTATTTATTTATTTAAAATATTGATGGTGGCAGGCCTTCGCATTACAGGGTTATGTTGATAACCTTGTGATCGTTGCAAGGGGCTTTTTCCAAAGTACTTTATCATTAATCATACAAAGATCCCTAAACACCATAAACAACTGGTGCAGGATAACAGTTTATCAGTTAATGCTGATAAAACTATTATAATACCCTTTGCTAAAAAGACGGTTTGACAATTTAGTCACACCAAAACTTAATGGTAAAGCTAGTGCTTAAGCTAGCTTAGCTAATGGTTAAGTAATGCTGTGACGTACAGAAATCTATCCTCGATTAAGAATCAAAAGTAAATGTGTTATCACTCTTGAGAACTAAGACATTCTGTCTTAGTTGAGTAGACCTGTTGAACCAGTGGCTTATTAAACATAAGAGTGAATTTCAATAAGTATTATTAATAATCTATATTGAATAAAAAACGTTTATATTCCTATTCCTATGGGGGGGGGGGGGGGGAGGTATATGTACAGCGGTTGACTTGTGATGGGCTCTAGTGACAATGAGAGATGGTAAACTTCGGAAGTCGATGCTACTTTCAGTGGGTAAATGAGTTAAAGCCTCGACTTCAAAGACTATTAGTGACAATGATATTATATATAAAAAAGAGGTTAGTAAAAATTATTTTACTTCTACTAGTTGAGGTGGGATTTCTTATTTGCCTAATGCCGCCTCTACACGTTGGCCAACACGCTGGCGAATGTGTTGGCAGAGATATTGGCCAAGAAATTGTGATCGCGTCCACACGTTGGAAGGTCGTTCAGTTTGCTTCGGTTCGGGCCAATGTGCGGACGAATTTATTAAAATGATTATTGAAGCGCTAACGGCTGCTGCGGTTTATTTTTTCACAGCATACCACTATTTTTTTAGTTAATTTTCACTATTTTTAATATTTAATATTTTTAATATAAATTTTTAATATTTCTTTATTATACACTAACGTTATACAGATAAGTAAACTATATAAACATTAACACACCTAGGCATAGGTATAATTAACACTTTTACAACTAAGGCCTGGAAAATATTCGAAGCCTGTCTATAAAACTGTTGTAAAATTTTATTAAACAAAGCCTTTTTAAAAAGGGTTATTCTTATTATATAATTATAGAATAAAACTAAATAATAATAATAATAAATAATTTATTTTGTCAAACATTAAAGTTACATTATACGATCAGTGATCGAGGTCACCTAGTAAGCAAAATAAAGCCTGTAACAGGTGGCTTCGCTCTTCCATAGCTAAAAATTAAAGTATTATTAACGAAATAAAGAAACTAATAGGGAATAATAAAGACAGTACAAACATGATTTTAGTATCCTACTTTTTAATTTGATTTTAGTATGCTACCTATAATATAGCATTAATACATCAATAAATAAATGAATACATCAATCACTACAACGTGAATGTGTATAAGATAAGGGTGATCAAAAAGAAATGGAAAAAAGAAATTTTATTTCTTGACGGCTCCGTGGCGTAGTGGCTTAGCAATGAGTTGCTGCCCTGGGGGCCGCGAGTTCAAATCCCGCACGGAACAAGTATTTGTATAGCCTGCACATAATTTCTCCGGGTCTGAATGTTTGTCCTTATGCAATTTATGTTTCTAAACTGCCTCCACGATACAGGAGAAAATCCTGTGTATAATAACATTTTTTTTTAAAAAGACTTGTGTTTTACAAACAATTTTCAGCTTGGTAGGGTCTATAAAGCGAAAAGTTTATTCATTGGTCATTGTTACTGCCGTTATGTAGACACTAGTTACGATGCGTGCATATAAAATTTAAGCGTGCGTGCGTGCGATCACTCTGAGAGCTCGTAGCAAACTAAACGTGCGCCCAACGTGTGGACGCGGCGGCCAATACTCTGCCACAACCCTTTGATCTTTTGTAAAAAACCGACACCAGACGGATCTCGCGCCAACTTGTGGGCCATCGTCCCAATACGTACCAACGTAGCTTAAACACCCGCTCCACACGATGGCCATCGTTGTTGGCCAACACATTCGCCAGCGTGTTGGCCAACGTGTAGAGGCGGCATTAGAGTCTATCTGCGTAGGTGGTAGGTACCACTTACTTCTGCCGTCATATAGTAGTGCTTGCACATTTGCGTTTCGGTCTAACAGGTTTAGAAAGCCAAAATAACAGGCTTTTAGGCATTCCATTTTTGTTGTCAGAGGTGACAACACATCGTAGTCTTTTTTCTTTGAAGTTAGCCACAGTTGTCTATGGGCTACTGAAACTATTTATCGTCAAGTGGACTGTAAGTTCTCTTGTCACTTCAGTTTTTAAAGAAAAGAAAACGTTCGGCTTTCACTTTTTATTCAATGTTATTTTTTTACCCATTTCGGTAGACTAGGACTTGGTGATGGACTAAGATGTATCACAACGTCGTCTAGTTAGTTACATTAAAAATTTCATCCCCTATTTTGCCACCCTCAGGGTGTTATATTTTATTCAAATTAAAACCTATTTAATATAAGAATAATCGTCAAAATCGATTCACAATTGACGAAGGTGAGACTTATTACAAAAAAAGAACATACAGTCGAATTGCAAAACTCCTTTTTTTTTAAGTTTTCTAGAAAGTTAAAAGTTAATGTACCTCAAAATATTTATTTAAGTAATTTATTGTTTGAGCACGTTAAACAACGGTGAAGAGTTCCAAAGGTTGACTTTAAAAAGTGAAAAATATGTTTTGTAAAAAGTAGAAGAATGCAGTGCTTTCTACGTAAAATTAAAGCATTTCTCTTCTAAACAATTATCGCCAGCCTCTAATCAATGCGTGGTGGACGCCGCATGCTCCACCAACGCGTTCAAAAGCCAATAAACCGCGCTGCAGTGACCGCGCACCGTTATTCGTGCCGCACTCAGCTGCGGATAATTCCGTTCGAAACATTTATAACGCTTAAATATAAACATATATAGAATTAGAGCTCATTTTTATTTATTAAAAAAATAATGACTAACACTCTAATATAATTAATAGAATCAGGCGTTACTTTGCGGAAGTCCATTATGTTAAAGTTCGTACCAAAATTACTTCGCGTACATCCGCTCGATAAAACATTTTGTGTACACATTATTTTAACAGCCTAATAGTCTAACTCTAATAGGCTACTGCCACCCATTAACACCTGTAACAGCTATTTTATATCTGCATCACGAATAGGTCAGCTCGACCGGGAAAGAAATATGCTTTCATAGATTAACTACCTAAATTAGCAGTATATTTTTTTATAAAACATTGACAAACGAAATTACAGTCCACCAGATGGTAAGTGGCAGTCCATAGACAACAGCATGGACAACTTCATAATAAAAATGTTACAGATGCGCTGTCACCTCCTAGAACTAAGATGAAATGCCTCACCGCCTCATTATACTCTTCATACCGGAACACAACAATGCAAACACAGTTATTTGGCGGCAGAAATACCTAAAAGAGTGCCACCTACAGAGACTATCTTCTAGTCACAATAATTTAAAATTAAAAATTTTGTACAGCCGACTTCAATATAAGTTATTAAGAATAACTCAAAAACTATTGAAACCTTGATCAAATTGTGGGATTTTGCAATTGACCATGTGGGACCACACGAGAAGTACCAGCTTTCAAATAAAAAAAAGAATCATCCAAATCGGTTCAATCAGTAAAAAGTTATGAGGTAACACACATAAAAAAACATACAGTCGAATTGAGCACCGTCTCCTTTTTGGAAGTCGGCAGAAAAGGAGCCTATCGCATATAAATAATGCTGTGGAGAGCCCTTTCACTAGCACTAACTAGGCATTCCATTTTAAACCTCAGAGTTGACAAGGCATCTTCATTTTGATTCTAAATCGATGATAAATATGTGTGTGTATGGGGCACAGCATCCAATTACCAGCAGGTGGACTGTGTGCCCAGAAGAGAAACGTGTGAAAGAGAGCGAGATTTAATTACAGAATGCTGACCGTTCTTAGCAACATTTTAAAAATAAAAGTTGTTTTAGGTTGAGTACATTACCGCTTTAATGATTTGGACGTGACCAAATTCAATTTTTAGTGTCTAACGATACGAATTAGTATGTGTATCTATAATGTTAGTAGGGTAAATCGACATGTTATGAACGCATAACATCGCTTGTATAATGCTATACGAACATTACATATCCTAATCGGCCGTATAATAGATATTAATAATTACAATTATATTCAATGAGAGATATACATTAATTTGTTAAGCTGGAATCGCTTTAATACATTTACATAATTTATGTACATTAATTCTGTGTGCATATTTACATAATTTATGTACATAGACATACATAATAATAAGTATACACTCATGTAGTCACTGATAGGGGCAGGCAGAGACTAAGAACTTTAATTTGGCCCTTTCGCCTCCTTCATTTTCATATAGGGTACTCTTAGTTTTGTCCATTTTCAATATAATATCGCCAAGAAGGGACGCCCCTTGACAACGAAAAAAAAAAACAAAAAAAACCACAGCCAACTTCCACTACCATTCATTAAGATTGAGACTAACACAGCATTGTCGAAGCGTCAGTAGCCTAATGGCAGGGCACGGACCGCAAACTCGAAAGGTCGTAAGTTCGAATCCATCATTCGACTACTGTCGTGAACCACTTCTAACACATGCATTTTAAGCTTACCAGAAGTGGTTAAAAGGAATATTAGTTATGTTTAATAAAATTACTAGTTTTTTTTTTAAATTAAAAATATTTTTTTTTTATAGGATAAGGGTGACAAACGAGCACACAGTCCACCTGATGGTAAGTGGTTGCTGCGGCCCATAGATATCTACATCTATCCTCTATTACAATTCAAAATGTAGGATGCGTTGTCACCCGTGAGGACTAAGATGGAATGCCTCATTTCCAGTAAAAAGGGCCTCCGGCCACCTGCACTCACCAAGCGAAACGCAGAGGTAAACCTCTACTTCACGCTGGTTTTCTGTGAGGTCGTGGTACCACCCCGGTTCGAGCCGGCCCATACGTGCGACAGCAAAAGCTGCCGCGTGGCTCTACCACTGTTTAAAAAAAATTGCCATACGTGCCTTTTTTGACACATTCTGACTTTCCATGATAAAATGAAAAGCACTATTTACTCTGTGTCCTGCATTCACTCGTCTTTCTATAACCTTGTCATATCTAGCGTCCCTTTAAAACAAACTCAATACGCTTAAGCTCATCCACTCGCTCAACCAACTGTCCTTCTATTCTTATTTTACATATCGTTATACTTTGTTTTATTTCAAAAACCATCAACCTTTGTCTTACTTGCTTTTACTTTAATTTATATTATGTTTAATTAACTGTTCATTAATGTAACCATCATTTGTAATTTGCCCTCCGATGAAGCTAATTACACGTGATCGTCACCGTCTAAAAGACATGTAACGAATAATTCTTAACCCACATTCTTCATCTTTCAAAGTTTGCAAACACCTGTCCATACACAGATTGAACATCCACAGGTAAACTACACAACACCACCCGACACCTTTATGAATACCAAACCAGTCCGAGTAGGCCCCGTTGACCCTGACACAAGCATTAGAGTCCCTACAAAAGATTTTAATGCATGTGTTAGTCCAACGCTTAATCCAATAGAGTCCAGTTTTGCCATAAAACAACCCTGTTTACTCTGCCACAAGTAATTTTTGAACCATAAATGCACATAGAAATGCGTGCGCATAGAAAATACCTGATTCGTATACCCCATCCCCTTTCTAAATCCAACTTGCACAACCCTAATTGTATAAGAAAAATTATTAATTCCAATTTATGGACGTAAACGTCATGTAAAGGTGGCGTAAGACAATTCTCGACCAATAGGAATCATCCAGTGGGTATCGTAACAGGTGATTACGGGATATGCCAGAAATAGCTAATGATTTCCGATAGATCCCGGGATAACCGTTACCGTGTAGTGGCGGTTGAAAAATATGCACTATCCCATATCATCCCGTGAGTTAGTTAGCAGCTTGAACTTGCAAGTTTTTATTCAATATAAATAATAAATATTGAAAGTCACCTTTTTATTTAATTACGCGACTTACTAATAACGACTAAAATAAAAAATGCGGCTAACAACCCGCTTGCCAAGTATGGCAAATATCCCCACTATGAGGAAATCTATGGGAGAGGCCTATGTTCAGCAGTGGACTTGAATAGGCTGTAACGGTGTAGCGGCAGATATAACCAACTCGTTTATGCCTATAGTAAAATACTCAGAAACCGACGGACAGCAGCGTCACAGGTGCGAAACTTCTGGTCTTTCCACCTGCCAAGCGTGATTAATGCAAACCCACTACGGGAAAGGCCCGTGTCTAGCACCGGATATTTACGGAGTATATTTTAGCAGTCTGTCTCATTTCTATCAGCAGGGCAGGATGAGGTTGGATGGTTCGCCGATAAGACGCCCACCAAATTTATTTAAAATCAAAATTCGCAGCGATATCGTGGACTATACCAGGAAGACAGGGCTTCGTAGAAAACAAATTAGGGCGTCACCGACAACTTAAAGAAAATTTTCATTTTTAATTAAGGACACTCTAATTTTTTGTCACTTATATAGTGATATAGTGTTAAAAATTTTATTAAAGTGTTGCGGTACGTTAATTACAACCAGAAACTACGTCAAACACACACAATTGTTCTTCGAAGTCTGCAGGCAACAAGTACTGTTGGGGTTCTGGATGTTTGACTTTTTCAATTAATGTTTGTAAACTTCTTCCACGATACGAAACGAATACGAAAAATTCTAGTGCGGAGGAAAGTCCTATCGTTTAAAAAGAGAAAATAAAAGAATTGATAGCTTTTAGGACTAGTAGCACTAAATTACTAAGAGGAAAGGAAATCTCTAAAGCAGACAAAGCTATAGGCTATGACATTAGCAAACGTTACTGATTTATTTTTAAAATGAATAAAACAACTCTATTATAACTTTGACAATAGCGTTCCACTACAAGTTTTCGATAGGTTGGAAGCCATCTTAACGAATCTCTACTGAAGCTTCGGCAAATCTTTTACAGCAAATTAACGTGTCATTGTTAATTATAAGATTTAAATTCTAGAAACATATTTCCGTCGAATACTAATTTATTTTTGGAATTACTTTTTCTCTTAAATAGTTAGTACCTATAATAATAAAAATAATAATCGTTTATTTCCAAACACAACGGTATGAAATAAACGATTTTTATATTGAAACTGGCGATCTTTACAAAATAATAAAATTTTGTTTACGTTAATTTACGTAAATTTTGATTAGGGCTCGGTTGCAAAATAATTAAGACCGTTTATCGCTAGCAATAAATAAGCACGGGTTACGTGACGTGCTAGAGCCGCACTTGGCCACACTGCGGTTCGACCGCGCAGGGACCACGTTCTCACATAATTTAAAATTAAAAATTTTGTACAGCCAACTTAAATATAAGCGACTTCAATATAAGTTATTTAAGAATAACTCAATAACCATTTATCTGACCATGATCAAATTCATATGGGACCACACGAGAACTATCAGCTTTCAAATATAAAAAAAGAATCATCGAAATCGGTTCCCCCAGTATAAAGTTATGAGGTAACACACATAAAAAAAAATACACTCGAATTACCGTCGACCTTAGTACCGTCTCCTTTTTGGAAGTCGGCAGAAAATACAGAGTAAAATAGCAGCATTCGTATGGTGATTGTAGAAAAATGAAACGTATTGGCATTTTGATTTTTAATTAATTGTAGACATACATACGAGTACGCGTCTATGGGCCAGAGGTACACTTGCCATCAGGTAGACTGTAACAAAACTTGACATTACATGGAAACTAAATAAAGTTATTTATTATATATTTATTTGGGTGACTACCCAAGCTACATATTACACTACATACACAGCTACATAATAAATAGTATGTAGCTGTGTGTCTAATTATTACAATTTTATTTAATACTAGTTTTTGTTAAGATCCACTTGCGATCAGGTAGACTGTTAACTAAATTTTAACCTTCCTTGTAAACAAAATGCCATCAAAAACATTACTTGTAAAAAAACCAAGTCTCTCAACTCAATTCTTCTACCGTAAAAAGTTGTGAGATCCATGTAATACCAAGTCGGGTAATTTATTCAGTCCCTACTTAAGGGTCCTTCTGTCTTAAATTATTACGTAATTAACTAACCTAACAACATCTTATAGTGACCATATCAACATTAAAAATCTTTTATATTTATTTTAAATAAATATTACCATTATATTATACATATAGGTACACTGATTCATTTACTGCAAATGTAACTTTGTAATCCTATATATTTATATGGGATTACAAAATTATTTATGCAGTTAATGTATCTCAAAAACTGGACCGAAATTGCAAAATATTTTAGTTTTTCCTTGATTTATATACTAAACAATAATTGTATTCCAAATTTGAAGCTTCTATGTCTGCTATAAGTGCCTTAGAGTTTTGATGATCGGTCTGTCAGTGAGTGACAAAATTAAGAAACTTTGGTTAGTTATAATTCTTAAACTACTAGTTCAAATTTAATGAAATTAGAAATATGCGGAGTTTATACAAGGCCTACCTGGTCACTGAAAATTCAGCCTTCTAGCTTTATCCACAACGAAGTTATAGGGTTTCGAAAATGGCCTGAACTGCTTCGAGAAAAGGATGGTACGGCCGTGCCGCTTTTTTGCTCGACTTGGCGACGGGATAAAGTTATTTATAGTACATATATTATATTTTATTTGGATTGAAAATTATTTTTTTCGTTTAATTTGTTTATCATTTTAATTAGAAGTATTTGTTTTAATTTTATTTGTGTATAAGCTGTGTGCCATTTTTGAAGTAAATTTAAATATTGATATCTATTATATAAAATATAAAGTTCACACACTATAATTATTACAATTTTATTTAATACTGTCTTTACCCGCAACTTCGTTCTTCGTCTTTAGGCAAGTAGTTCAACTATCGAGAAATCACTTTTTACTCAGGATTTTGTTATAATCTCGAAAACTATGGGAAAATTTTTGGCATTTTGATTTTTAATTAATTGTAGACATACATACGAGTACGCGTCTATGGGCCAGAGGTACACTTGCCATCAGGTAGACTGTAACAAAACTTGACATTACATGGAAACAAAATAATTCATTTATTATATATTTATTTGGTAGACACACAGCTACATATTAAATAGTATGTAGCTGTGTGTCTAATTATTACAATTACGTAGCTGTTCCCCGCGACATCGCCCGCGTGTTATTTGGGGTTTTAATTTTTTTGCACGGAACCCTACTTCTTTTTCTAAAATAAAAGTAGCCTAAGTTACTCCTTGTGACATTAGCTATCTGCCAGTGAAAATCCCGTCAAAATCGGTCCAGCCGTTTCGGAGATTAGCCGGTACAAACAGACAGACAGACAGACAAAAACTTTAAAAACTGTATTTTTGTTATGAGTACCGTATATACTTTCATATGCATTTAGTAAAAAGCTGTCATTTTGACATTACAAACAGGCATTTATTTATTTGTATAGACTAGCTTTTATTAACATCCACTTGCGATCAGGTAACAAAACATTTAATTACATGGAAACAAAATAAGGTTATTTATATTTTTTTTTAATTTCTTTGGGTAGACACACAGCCACATACTAAATAGTATAACTAATTATTACAATTTTATTTCATACTAGCTTTTATTAACATCCACTTGCGATCATGTAACAAAACTTGTAATTACATGGAAACAAAATAAGGTTATTTATATATTTTTTTAATTTATTTGGGGTAGTCACACAGCCACATACTAAATAGTATAACTAATTATTACAATTTTATTTCATACTAGCTTTTATTAACATCCACTTGCGATCAGGTAACAAAACTTGTAATTACATGGAAACAAAATAAGGTTATTTATATATTTTTTTAATTTATTTGGGTAGACACACAGCCACATACTAAATAGTATAACTAATTATTACAATTTTATGTAATACTAGCTTTTATTAAAACCCACTTGCGATCAGGTAGACTGTAACTAAATTTTAACCTTCATTGTAAAAAAAAATATTTATAGTATATATATTATATTTTATATTGATTAGAAATTAATTTTTTCGTTTAATTTCATTATCATTTTAATTAGAAGTATTTGTTTTACTTTTATTTGTGTATAAGCTGTGTGCCATTATTGAAGTAAATTTAAATATTGATATCTATTATATAAAATATAAAGTTCACACACTATAATTATTAAAATTGATTCTGCTGTCAGAGTGATTGGTAGTTTCAGCGATTTTCGGATATTTATTTATTTAAGTTTTATTTGCACACATAAAAAAAAATGTACAAAACGGCGGACTTAATGCCTAAAGGCATTCTCTTTTTTTTTTTTTTTTTTTATAGGATAAGGGTGAAAAACGAGCACACAGTCCACCTGATGGTAAGTGGTTACTGTGGCCCATAGACATCTACATCTATCCTCAATGACGAATCAAAATGTAGATGCGTTGTCACCCGTGAGGACTAAGATGGAATGCCTCGTTTCCAGTAAAAAGGGCCTCCGGCCACCTGCACTCACCAAGCGAAACGCAGAGGTAAACCTCTACTTCACGCTGGTTTTCTGTGAGGTCGTGGTACCACCCCGGTTCGAGCCGGCCCATCCGTGCGACAGCAAAAGCCGCGTGGCTCAACCACTGTTAAAACTCTCTACCAGTCTACCTTTGGTTTGTGCAGAGAATCTAGTGATGGGTGCAAAACTCATAATTAAAAAAAAATTAAAGGTTTAAGGAAAAAATACAAAATTATAATATAATGATAATAAATACAATACACATACATATACATTTAATATATTTTTGTGTTGAGCTTCGTTAATACCTTTCCCGTCTTCTGTGTTTGTTATTATATAAATTTGTGTTGTGTTGTTCATTACTTATTTATTGGTAAGTAGCGATAGTTAAGCAATTTATGTATTCTTAACTTACACGATGGACGTCGACGGGGTGGATTCAGAACCACCGGATAAAGACAATCCATCTGGTTTCGATCCCTCTAAACGTAAATGTACGGATATAACACCAAGCATTCATAAAAAAAAAGTTGGTCATGATGACACGCCTTCAGCGTCATATCAAAATATTTACACCCACCCTGATTTCCTAGAAAAGAAAAAATACACAGATAGTGATTTACAATTCACCTTAAGCGTATAGAACCCGATCCTTCATCTGGTTATACAATCCGACCTGTCAAGATCGGCCATATACTATCCCAAAACAAGGTTCCCAATATTGAAAAACAAAGCATAACGAATTTAGGTCGTAACAGAGTCTCAATAGCTTTTAAAACTGCTACAGATGCCAATAACTTTATCGAATCATCCTTTCTTGCTAAATATAAACTATCAGCAGTCATCCCAACCTTCAATGTTACCAGAATGGGTGTTGTTAGAGGTATACCAACCGATATTTCCATGGAGGAGCTGGTGTGTGAGTCGGAACTACCCCTTGGTACAGGAGAAATTATAAAGGCTAGGAGATTACACCGAAAAGTAAAGAAAGGCGATGATATTGAGTGGGTGGCCACCCAATCCGTTGTCCTTATATTTTCAGGCCAAGAGCTTCCTTCTCACTTAAACTGCTTTTAAACCTCAATTCCTTTCGAAACCTACATACTCCCTTCCATACAGTGTCTGAAGTGTTGTCGCTTTGGACACGTAAAGGCTCAGCCTTTACGTGTCCGTTTGCAGATCAAAACCACGCTGCTTCAAATGCTCAAAAGAGCACACTGGAGATAATTGTGTTACAGATGTCCCAACATGCCTGTTCTGTTCTGCCAATCACTTGGCAACTGATAAAAGTTGCCCTGAACATACAAGACAAAAAGGCATTAAACTGGTCATATCCCAAGAAAATATTTCATACCTAGAGGCATCTGCTCGATTCCCTGCAGTTAGAAGACCTTACCTAAGATCCCTCGCCTACCCACTTCATCACAACAGTTACCAGGTATTCACTCTGCTCCTCAAGCTTCTCAATCTTATAGAAAGACTGTTTACATAATTAACCCAACTAGACCTGTTCCAAATTCTGTAGGCTATGATAAGGTAGCACACAACAATATTGTTAAAACCCCTACCCCTTCCCTTCCAAATGGTAATGCTCTTCAAGCTAATTTATCCCCTAACGATAACCCCCTGGAAAACCTTGTGCCCTCCATCTCTGATATAATTGGCAAATTTGACGACATACACCTACCGTTTAACGTGAGAAATAAACTTGACGTGCTCTTCCAAAAAATTTATAAAATTCAATCGCCTCCACATCCTCCAGTGGAACTGTCGGAGCATCAAGAACAAGAAATCTGAACTAATTAATTTGATAAATATTCATAACCTCTCAGTCATTGCTATTGCGGAAACCTGGCTAAGACCTGGTTTTAGATTCAGAATCCCTGGTTTTTCTTGCATCCGTGATGACCGCAGCGATGGCTATGGCGGCACTATGATTCTTCTAAATAGAAATCTTACCTCTTGCTCAATTACCCTTCCACCTCTGCAAGAGAATATTCATTAATATTCTCTTGCAGAGTGCATTCAACTCTCTTGCATTCAACAGCTGTAAAAGTAATGGACATCACAATTGTGTCAATATATATTTCCAACCCTACTCCTGCCTGTATCCCAGAGCTTAACTTAATCCTGTCTAGCATATCTCCTCCTTTTATTGTAATCGGGGACTTCAATAGTCACAACGTACTGTGGGGTTCTCATAAAAATGATTCTTTTTCCTATCTTTTAATAGACGTTTTTAATGAGTTTAACCTTTGTATTTTGAATAATGGGACTCCCACCCGCATGGTCTCTTGGTCCCTTCCCAAAGTCCTAATTCTGTTGTAGATCTATCCCTCTCATAAGGGATATATCTCTTATAAACAATTGCGCGGGTTGGTCGCGACGGTCGATTTTTACACGCAAGAACATTTCCCTAATATCCACAAAGTCCAATATGTAAAAATTACGTTTTATGTGATAATTTCGATATATAGGGAAATTTATGGCGAAGTTGTTATCAACAAAAATGGCGTTGGTCAAAGATAGCGTAATAAAGTATATGCCTATGATTGAAAATTTTATTTTAATTTTTTGGCGCTCCTACTGAGTCTATCCATATAATTATATTGTATATTTCTTTCTTCATGAAAATCGAGTGTTTCAATGTCCTTGTTTCTTTCTTTATAGTAGTTATTTGATTTTAATACACACACACATATATATATATATATATATATATATATATATATATATATATATATAATGGATTTTATACATAATGTAATGTAATGTTAAACAGTGGTAGAGCCACGCGGCAGCTTTTGCCGTCCCAAGCTATTTCTAATTTGTTGTGTTGTTAATTTGTGTAACATACATGATTGTAAGCTGTTATTTAAAAAAAAAAAGTCCCGCTGGGTTTCTTGCTGGTTCTTCCCAGGACAGAGGTTTTTTTCGAACCAGTGGTAATTATACAAAAGAGTGACTTTCAATAAGTATTATTTATAATCTATATTGAATAAAAAAGTTTCTGTTTCTGTTTCTGTTTCTGTTTCTGTTTCTGCACGGATGGGCCGGCTCGAACCGGGGTGGTACCACGACCTCACAGAAAACCAGCGTGAAATAGAGGTTTACCTCTGCGTTTCGCTTGGTGAGTGCAGGTGGCTGGAGGCCCTTTTTACTGGAACTGAGGCATTCCATCTTAGTCCTTACGGGTGACAACGCAACTGCATTTTGATTTGTAATAGAGGAAAGATGTAGATGTCTATGGGCCGCAGCAACCACTTACCATCAGGTGGACTGTGTGCTTGTTTGTCACCCTTATCATATAAAAAAAAATGTGGGGATTCGTTAGATTTGCCTTAGTTGTAGAAGTACATAATACATACATAATACATAAACACTCACGCCTGTCACCCAGAGGGGTAGGCAGAGACTACGGACTTCCATTTGGCGCGATCCTGACACACCTCTCTCGCTTCCTTTACATCCATATATCTACGCAGACACGCTCGTCGGTTAAAGGTACTCCTAATCTGACCCATTTTTAATGTATCGCCGATTTGGTCGATAAAACTTCGTCTAGGGCGCCCCTTCCCGACCCTGCCGTTCACTTCTGCAACATAAATTTGCTTTGTCACTCTTTCCTCGTTCATTCTTTCTACATGACCACACCACCGAAGCATTTCTTTCTTAATCCTTGTCACAACATCATCTTGCAAACCACACTTTTCTCTTATCACACTATTTCTCACCCTGTCATTCAGATTCAGTCCTAGCTTACTCCTTAAGGACCGCATTTCTACAGCATTTATTCTACACTCATGCTTCTTCTGCCAGACCCACATCTACCATACATTAAAGTAGGGACTAACACAGCATTATGAATCGCCATACATGCCTTATTTGACACATTCTGGCTCCTCATAATAGCGTGTAGAGCCCCATTCACTCTATTTCCTGCGTTCACTCGTCGTTCTATATCCTTATCATATCTACCTACCCTGCTAAATAAACATCCCAAATATACAAACTCATCCACTTGCTCAATCAACTCCCCTTCTATTCTTATTTCATATAACGTTTTACTTTCTTCTCTTTCAAAAACCATAACTTTCGTCTTACTTGCGTTCACTTTCATACCCCTTTCTTTCAATGACCAATTCAATAAAGTAACCATCATTTGCAACTCGGCCGCCGACGATGCAAATATGACTTGATCATCGGCGTACAAAAGGCATTTGACGGTTGACTCACCCATTCTCAACCCACATTCTTCAACTTTCAAAGTTTGCAAACAACTGGCCATAAATAGGTTAAACAGCCACGGGGAAGCCACACATCCCTGTCTGACACCTTTATGAATGCCAAACCAGTCCGAGTAGACCCCGTTGATCCTGACACAAGCACTGGAGTCCCTGTAAAGAGACCTCAATGCCTGTATCAAGCCAGCGCTCAACCCAAATGAGTTCAGTGTTTGCCATAACACATTCCTGTCCACTCTATCATAATCCTTTTCCAAGTCCATGAACGCACAAAAAACTTTCTGGTTTTTGGCCAAAAACTTCTCCGCTATCATGCGCATGGAAAAGACTTGATCCGTACACCCCATCCCCTTTCTAAATCCAGCTTGTAAAAGTGTCACTTGTAGAAGTGACATATAATGTTTGAATTTTTTTCTTTTCAGTAAAATTCTATTGGTTTTGTTATTTATCACTATTTTAATCATTAAACTCGTCTACGCAACTTTTGTTTAATAAATTGTTTGATGATGATATTTGATGACTTTTTTTACACACAAAAATATTTTTTTCAATTAGAAAAATTATTCCATCCCTCTCCTTACAGTTTCCTTCCACTACTGGCCATTAATGGCGAGCTATGGAGAGAGCTATGCTCAGGGATTCTCTGCGTGATAAACTTAGAAATGAGGAAATCTGCAGTGGAACCAGGGTGACCGACATAGCCCAACGAATTAGTAAGCTGAAGTGGCAATGGGCTGGCCATATAGCTCGAAGAAACGACAGCCGATGGGGAAACAAGGTTCTCTAGTAGCGGCGTCGTACCGGCGGATGAAGTGTAGGGCGTTCCCCACTAGATGGAGTGACGACATAGTAAGACATGCAGGAAGTCGATGGATGCAGGTGGCTTGGGACCATGCTTTGTGGCATTCCTTGGAGGAGGCCTATGTTCAGCAGTGAACTTTTGAAGGGCTGTAATGATGATGATGATGATGAATAAAATGTCGCGGCCTGAGATGTTAAAATAAATTTGTTGTTGCGATACGCGCGCCACCTACTGTGAGCTAATTGTAAGCAATAAGTTGATAAAGTTTTACCTTAATCTGATGAACGTTATGGCAGCGCATAAAATACGAACAAACAAAAATTAATTTTTATATATTAGATTTGAGACTGAGATAAAACTGAAAATTGACGCGTACTAATGATTGGATGTGTTCAGAAATAACAGAAGGACAATTTCAAAGTTTTTTTTAATAAAGTTTTGCATTAACGTACTTTGACATGTTTCGTACATTTTAACCGACTTTCAGGTTGTGAACCAATTTTGATTTCTATAAGTATTTTTTATTAAATAGGTTATAATTCAAGCGTGGTTCCATATAAATTTGGAGGAAAAATTTCACCCCGCATTCGCATTTGCTTATTGAGTCTATCACACAGCTTTTTGCGGGTATGCCATAGTAAACATTTTTTCACTCCACCCTAATGTGCAAACCTTTTGGCTATGTTGACTCAATCCAAAGTCAGCAAAACAAAATTTGTCTATTATTTTTGCACAGTAGAAGTCTACTGGATAAAATCACAAGGGAGAGCATTCTTGTTTTTGCCAATTAATGACAAAAACAAGAATGCTCTCACTTAACCTACTGAACTCAAAACAAGTGATTACTTTAAGCGAATAAAATGTCATGTTTTATTTATCAAGAATCATTTGCGTAATGTCGTTGGATCCACACCGGATTATTTACGCCCCTCACCCGGCCACAGAAATTGGGTCGGATCATGTTTGCATAATAACCACTGAATTTAAAATCGTGCTGTTTCATAATTTTACGCTTGATTGACGTAAATTGTAAATGACTGTTTAAATCTTCACAATGTAAATGCTTTTTTTTCTAATACACACTTAGGACAATCACTAAACCAGGAGTTATTTTGTTTCAACAATGTACAATACATAATAATAATAATATAATACATAAATTTAATACATAATAATATTTTTTTCGAGGGTAGGTTCAAAGCAAATAGCAGCTGAAATTATCTCTCGTATTTTATCTACATTTAAAAATAAGTATAATTTACTTAACTGTTTAATTTTTAACTCCAGTTAGTAAAAATAAGTGTTAACATTATTATCACTTATAGGAACGTGCATTTAAATAAGTTAATAAACTTATATTCATCTTCCCTCCATAACATCTGTCAAACCAAATAAAAATTACTATTCTTCTATCTCTCCTCGGTTAATTCACTTTACTACAATGGAAAATGTCTCTGAAGTTGTGAATATCCAAAAGGAATTGGAAGGGAGCTTGGCGGAGTTTGAGAAACGTCTGAAGGCTGCAACTACTCCAACTAACCCAACAGTTTTACAGCTTCGGGAGGAGTTCGATTCATTCAAGGTACTTGTTAGTTCCATGTTCCACCTGCTGCAACAGCAAATTCAGGAATGCAACAAAAGCGTTGATGCAATCAGTATGTATCATCGGAGAAAAATTCTGCTTTTTCATGAAATAGCTGAGGCTTCTGAAGTTGACCTAAAACAGCAAATTCTACAACTGTTGCACAAGTATCTGGGTCTACCTCATATTACAGATGGCTCTCTCAAGAAATGCCACAGACTTGGTGTTCAATACAGTACCCGAGGCCAATTCTTGTGCACTTTAACGATCATAGCACTAAGTCTGCGATTTGGAATTTAAAATCTAAGTTTAAAGGGTCTGCCATTTCAATGTGTGAATTCCTCACTAAATTTCGTCAGTCCATACATAAGAATGCCCGTAAGCATTTCGGAATTAGAAATGTCTGAACTATTTATGGTGCAATCTATGTAAAGATTACCACTGAGGAGGAGTTGGAAGATCTAAAAGCCAATTACCCCATGAATGGTTCCCCTGAAAGTTCTAACAAGGCCCCTAATACAAAGGTCACTCCAACGCAGCAGGGCTCTTCGAATCGGTAGAATGACGCAGCACATCGCACTTAAACTTCAGTAGTAACTCACATTGATGACGTAAAGAGATCTAGACGACTGTTAGGCAAGAAGTAATTCCTACATTGCTTTTAACGTTACAAGGTATCCTTGTTATTCTTATCATCATATTTTGGTTATGTTCATCTCCTTTCGTATTTTTCCCCTTCTCTTACAGTTTACTTTGTGTGGTAACATAATAACTATTCTTAGCTTTATAAACCGTCAGCATTAGACTAGAATATAAATCGATCGTATTCCAATTCTTTGTAAATAATGTGCTATAACTTGTCTTAAGTATTCCCTTTATTCATATTCCAATAGTTTTATGTTGCTTAATAACTAATTTTATTGTTTGATTTTTATACAGCAGTAAACTTTAATTGTATTTGTAAACTTTAGTAAATTAGTTTTTGTTAATGTGTTTGTGATTTTCATTATAGAAAATGTTAACATGTTATCAATTACCATAGATAAATGTTATTGTAGTCCGTAGATGCTTGAGCTAGACATAGACAGTGGCAAAGACAAGGCAAAGACTATTGACCATAGATAATATCTTTTACTGTCAACATAGTAATTGTAACATGATCACAGATCCTTTTGCCATACAGCCGAAATTGTAGATACTTTTGTAGATTTAAATTTTCTTAATGTTTTTCATATAATTTGTTTTCAAAATCTTGAGTTATTTTAAGCTGATTTTTATTGCTAGTTTTTTTTTTCCGATTATAATAATACTGTAGTGCCCTGCTGTAAAGATATTTAGTTTTATTTTTATATTTATATAATTTTTGTTTATAATTTGAATCACTGTGTTTGCTTGCTATTTAATTAGGTACTTAGATTATGTTTTTTTATATATATTTCTTTCCTGCTTTAATTGATAGTTCAGTAGAATTGTTTTTTTGTTATTTAGTACTGATTATTTCTGTAAACAGTTAACTGGTGGGATGATGTTTCATGATTTATTAATATTTAAGTCATTGTTATCTATATTTTGATTATATATTTTTTTTTATATATCATCGATAAATATCTTTATTAAAATCGTATTTTATATATTTCCACACACACACATATCACTTAATTTCCACACGTCCCGGGTTTACTGGGAGGGAATGCCTAAAGGCATTAAGTCCGCCCTTTGTAATTCTTTTATTAAGGTGCAATAAAGTATAAATAAATAAATAAATAAATAATAGGTCGGGAGAAGTTTTCTCGTATTTTATATATAAATTCAAGACTTTTTTTCAAACTTTTATTACATTTACCTAATTATAATTTATATTATGTGCCATTTTGTTCGATAACTTGTTGCCATCTTGTAGGTAGTGACATATTCCCGTTGCTGTAGAAATCTTTGGATTTTTCATTAAAAAAATGCGACAAGTAGTTTTGACAGTCCTCTCTTGATGTTAACCTAACACTACTCAAAGAACTCTGAAGAGACCGAAACAGTTAAAAATCTGAGGGTACAAGGTCAGGACTACATGGTTGATGCATTAACACTTCCCAACCAAGCTCTCTCAATTTTTACTGAGTGGCCAAATATGTGTGTGGTCTGGCGTTATCATAATGAAAGATCACTCTTTTTCTGTTGATCAATTCCGGCCGTTTTCTCTCAATTTCTTGCTTGAGTCTCGTTATTTGTTGGCGGTAGAGATCCGAATCGATGGTTTTGCCCGAGGGTAAAAGCTCATAATAAACGATGCCCTTCGAATCCCACTATACACACAGCATCCCCTTATTGTGTGTTAATCCGGGTTTCGCTATAGTTTGTGGAGATTGACTAGTCTCTGAGATCTATTTTACACGTTCTTATTGTAGATGATCCACTTTTCATCACCAGTGATCAATCCTTTCAGAAATGGTTCGGTTTCATTGCGTTTCAATAGTGAATCACAAATGAGGACACGATTCATTAGGAGTGAGTTCATGTGGTACTCAAATATCGAGCTTTCTGTACAGCCAGACTTTTTCAAATGGGTCAAAACTATTTTGTGGTCAAACCTCAAGTCCTCGGCTATGTCGTAACTACTAATATGCTGATTTTGCTCCACTTTTTCAAATATGGCATCGACTTTATCCGTATGAAGGTGGCTAGAGCGATCTGCATTTTCACATCGAAATTCCCGGACTGGAAACGCTTGAACCAACTTTGTGTTACTGTTAATGACACTGAATTAGGTCCAATTTTTTGCAGCTGGAGTTGCATTTTTCTCCTTTTTGTAATAAAATTTCAGAATGTATCAAACTTCTTCGTTAGATTCACTCATTTTGACGGACAGAAAAGCAATTGAAAAATAGCGGGAAAGTGTTTTTTATTTTTCTTTTTATTAATATCCTATATGTAACCACATAGATCTTTCTTCAATTTTATACAAACAAAAGACGAAAATACTTTTCCCCGACCTATTAAAATATTGCATTATTATTTTATAAAACTGAAGTGACAATTTCAAACAAAGAAGACAACGATAGAAAGAAGACTAACATTTTCTTTCAGACAGAATTGTCCACTTGAAGAATGAAAAACGAGAACGACAAGTCACTAAGGTAAATAACGAAGAAATAAAAGCAATGGTTACCGTGTAGTGGCGATGTAAGAATATCCATTACAAAAGAGTACGCAGTCCTCCTGATAGATTCACCATGCGAACATATCACTCTGGTATTCACTGAGAGCGTACTTCTTCCCCGGTCTAGCCGATCTATTCGTTCTGCAATCATAATATAGCTGCAGTGGCACGCGTAAACATAATACATACATAAACACTCACGCCTGTCACCCAGAGGGGTAGGCAGAGACTATGGACTTCCATTTGGCGCGATCCTGACACATCTCTCTCACCTCCTTTACATCCATATATCTACGCATACACGCTCGTCGGTTAAGGGTACTCCTAATCTGGCCCATTTTCAATGTATCGCCGATTTGGTCGATAAATCTTCGTCTAGGGCGTCCCTTTCCGACTCTGCCGTTTACTTCTGAAACTCTTTTTACTTGCTTTGTCACTCTTTCCGCGTTCATTCTTTCTACAGGACCAAACCACCGAAGCATTCCTTTTTTAATCCTGATCACAACGTCATCTTGCAAACCACACTTTTCTCTTATAACACTATTTCTCACCCTATCATTCAGATTCAGCCCTAACATACTCCTTAATGACCGCATTTCTACAGCATTTATTCTACTCTCATGCTTCTTCTGCCAGACTCAACTTTCACTACCATACAATAAAGTAAGGACTAACACAGCATTATGAATTGCCATACGTGCCTTCTTTGACACATTCTGACTCTTCATAATAGCGTGTAGAGCCCCATTCACTCTATTTCCTGCGTTCACTCGTCGTTCTACATAAATCCTTATCATATCTACCATCCCTGCTAAATAAACATCCCAAATATACAAACTCATCCACTTGCTCAATCAACTCCCCTTCTATTCTTATTTCATATAACGTTTTACTTTCTTCTCTTTCAAAGACCATCACTTTCGTTTTACTTGCGTTCACTTTCATACCCCTTTCTTTTAATGACCAGTTCATTAAAGTAACCATCATTTGCAACTCGGCCGCCGACGATGCAAATATGACATGATCATCGGCGTACAAAAGGCATTTGACGGTTAACTCACCCATTCTCATTCCACATTCTTCAACTTTCAATGTTTGCACGCGTAAAATAATTACAAATATATTTACGCTAAAATTTACGTTGTATTTTTATCTTCAATTGTGGCGATAGATTTCGCACTTAATTACTTAGTACATGCATTTATTTTTGGACAAGTTTTTTTAGGTTCTTTATTATATTTTTAATTTTCTTCCTACTTTATAAAAGCTGTCGAACTGGTCAGCTTAAAATGTTATAAAATCTATGACGAAAAGGCTTAAGAAAGATTACAAAGACCTGCACTTTGCCAACGATAACTTATGCAGTTCAAACTTGAAGTTAAAACCGGATCTACCTTGAAACTCTCTCAAGGTTAAGAAAAATATTGCTAGAAGCGTCTCACTATTGCTACTTGAATCTTAAGTACCCCGTAATAATTTTTTTTATAGAAGAGAGAGCAAACGATCACGCGGCTTCCATGAATAACTGTAACACTCAGAACAGCAAGCGCGTTGCCGGCCTTTTCAAAAGGCTATTTTGTTGAAAGCCTTTAATAAATAAGGTAATAAATAATAATATATGGTAGAGAATGCTTTAAAGCGTTAAGTCCGCTTTTGTACATTTTTGGGCAACGAAATTAAAATAAATAAACTATATTAATTAAAGTTAAAGTTACAGTCTATATATGTTCCACTGCTGGGCACAGGCCTCTCACTTCTGAGAGGTTTTTAGGGCAATGAAATATCCGCCGCGCTGCCTCAATGCGTGTTGGCAAATTTTACCAACTTTTGAAATATTTTCTTTTATTTCTCAGAAATTCGCTTTCCTCATGATATTTTCCTTCACCACCAAGCACGTGGTTAATCAGCACTTAAAATTGCAACTAACAATTTCTTTGGTGCTGTCGGGCATCGAACCGTTACTCGCGTACTGTGAAATTAACAGCGAGTGCTAACCATCTGAGCCACTAACCACGGTTCCTATATGTATATGAATATATAACTTATAATAAAAAATATGCTTACAAGGTAAGTAAAGTATCCTGTAAGATTGTTTTCAAAATTATTTTGGGTGCAAAATACAGTTGCATTGTCACCACTAACGACAGTGATGGAATGCCTCATTTCCAGTAAAAAAGATCTACGGTTTTCTACACTCACCATACGAAACACAGCAGAATTAAGATGCTATTTTACGCTGATATTCCGTAAGAGCGTTGCGCACTCCGGTCGAGCCGACCCACTCGTGCTACACCCATAAGATAGTTGCTCTGTCACGTAAAAAAGGTTGAAGTTGGGTTAGCAACCGCAATCTCTTATTTTCTAGTTGTTATTGGAAGAACGCTACCGCCTATCTCCTGATTTGCTATCTCTGTCGCGTACGACACCCATGGGACGATACAGGGCAGTGGATATTCTTACACCGCTACTATACGGCAGGAATAAGGAATTCTCACAGCATGCTAGCGAAAAATAGCTTAATGCTGCTATGTTTAGAATGGTACATACCGAAAACCATAGACAGTGGTAGATATTTGAACAGTGGTAGGGCCACGCGGCAGCTTTTGCTGTCGCACGGATGGGCCGGCTCGAACCGGGGTGGTACCACGACCTCACAGAATACCAGCGTGAAGTAGAGGTTTACCTCTGCGTTTCGCTTGGTGAGTGCAGGTGGCCCTTTTTACTGGAAATGAGGCATTCCATCTTAGTCCTCACGGGTGACATCGCATCTGCATTTTGATTCGCAAACGAGGATAGATGTAGATGTCTATGGACAGCAGCAACCACTTACCATCAGGTGGACTGTGTGCTCGTTTGTCACCCTTATACTATAAAAAAAACATCTTTCTTATTTTTCCGATACATTAGATTTCTGCTCCCTGAGATGACATCGCATCTGCATTTTAATTCCTAACACATATAAATGTCAGAGCATTAATGCGTTAATTGGATTATGAGTAGTTTCATAGCACCGGATTTAATCAAGTGCGCTTGACAACGACAGACGCATCGCATCATTGAACCACAGCCTTGAATAGTTTCCTAACTCGTGGATTATATTGATTCCTAGAATACTGAACATCGATTTTATCTAAACAATAATTGCGATTACCATATGAGAGCTAAGAGTTTCAATTAAACTATTTCGTGTTACGGGTGTTTTTTTTTAAGAAGAATGTGACAAACGTGCACACAGGTCAGCATTAGGCAAATTGATCCTGTATTTCATACAAATCTACATCTATTTTCGATTATAAATCAAAATGCAGATGCGTTGTCACCCAGAGGACTAAGATTGATTGCTTCGTTACCAGTAAATCAGGTCTCCAGTTATTGTCACTTAACATACGAGTGACTTAGCATTGATTAACGGTGCTGGGGCCGTGGGTTCAAATCCCATACAGAAAAAGTATATGAAAAGTATAAGTATATATGTATGACTTACAAATGATATTTCCGGATCTGGATGTTTGTTTTTGTGCAATTTATATTGTGTACTAACTCCCTAATACAGCAAGGAATCTTAATGTGGGGGAACGTTTTTTTTTATGTTTTTTTTTAATAAAAGAAAAAAGTATCGTTACTATTTATGAGGTATTAGATCTTAATCCTCAAGAATGACAACACTGTTGCGTTTTTATGCTCAATTGCGTGCACTATACCCGTCATAATTAACCCCAACATCACTCAACTAGGAAGGATAATATGTCGATAATATGATACGTGTTTTGTCTCTAAATCGGCATCCTTAGGTAAAATAAACTGGATTTTATTTTATTACCAGGATTTTAGATAATTCAGTTTTAAAATCACTAAACGTGATGTAAGCCTCTCACAGAATTTCGTAGAGAACCGGAGACCCTTTTTACTAGAAACAAGGCATTCCATCTTAGTCCTTAGGGGTGACATCGCATTTGCATTTTGATTCTTAATCGAGGATAAATGTAGATGTTTATGGGCCAAAGCATCCACTTACCATCAGGTGGACTGCGTGCTCGTTTTTCGCCTTTATTCTATAAAAAATACAATTAATACCTTAGTAATAAAACACAAAAATAAGATATTAACAGTCCTTCCGGGTCCTTAATATGAATGGGCGTTCCTCAAGGACCAATTCCTGGCCCATTAAGGTTCTTAATTATTTACTTTATTTAATTATTTCTTTATTCGTTATTGAAAATATTTGTACAAAAGGCTCATCGGGTACTGAACTGAAGTTGAAGGAATTACTCGATAACAATGACATGGAATTAAGTTCCTGGATAGTCGTAAATTTAGTGGAACAATGCATACGCCAAGCAGAAGAGAAGGGTATGTTTAAGGCATTGAGTGAAATATTTTGAATAAGAGAATTGGAATGTGATTTCCCAAATCCCAGGGAATAAAGAAAGTTTCATATGTTTGCAGAAGAGGAGTTTAAAATACTATTGTGGATGTAGCGGCGTTTGGCAGTTCTTACCACCTGATTACAGCAGTTTCGTGCTCGCTTATAGTGTTGAAATGTGAGACTATTCCGATTCTTTTTAAAAATGTGAAAAGCTTGATCTCTTTCTACCATTGATCTACGCATTTCATCAGTTATCCACAGTGTAGGAGGTCAGCGTAATCTGACTGCACGAACTGGTGCATGTCTATCGTATAAGTCAAGAATTTGGGTCTTCAAATGAACAATTTTGTAGTCAATATTATTTGCCCCCCACAATGGGCCCCATTCTATATTCTTAGCATCGCAGTCTAGTCGAATGGCGTCAATTTTATTATCATCATCATCATTACAGCCTTTCACAAGTCCACTGCTGAACATAGGCCTCCCCCAAGGAATGCCACAAAGCACGGTCCTGAGCCTCCTGCATCCATTGACTTCCTGCATGTCTTACCAGGTCGTCACTCCATCTCGTGGGGGGTCACCCTACACTTCGCCTACCGGTACGAGGCTGCCACTCGAGAACCTTCCTTCCCCATCGGTTGTCAGTTCTTCGAGCTATATGGCCGGTCCATTGCCTCTTCAGCTTACTAATCCGTTGGGTTATACTGCGGATATCCCCATTTCTAAGTTTATCACGCAGAGAAACTCCGAGCATAGCCCTATCAATAGCTCGCTGAGGGACGTTGAGCTTCCTCATCCGGCCAGCAGTGAAGGGCCACGTCTCAGATCCATAAGTCATCACTGGCAACACGCACTGGTTGTGCATTTTGTTTTCAGGTTTGGAGGAATACCTGACGAGAATATGTGTCGTAATTTCCCGAATGCTGACCAGCGGAGTTGAGTCCGTCTATTGACCTGTCGATCAAAGTTGAACTTACCTAGTCGGACTATATTATGGTTTATCATAGCAGGGATTTGAATTTTTATAAAAAAAATTATTTTATGTTTTGCTGATATTTTATTGAATGAATGCATTATTTAGTAAATAACTTAAATAAAAAAAAATGTATAAACCCTCGAAACAAGAGCTAATGATATTCAAACGGCTGAACATATTTTCTTTAATAATAGAATACTCTCGATCTGCTGGTCACCTTTCAAACAAAAAAAAAAACTAAAGACAGCCTAGCCGAGTTGAACCCGTCGATTGACCTCTCGATCGAAGTTGGACTTACCTACTCCCTTCCCCTGTCCCAGGTAAACATACTCATCAACAACTTCGAGCTTAGTGCTCCCAACAACTACCGGCATAGGTGTGACATTTGTTTTGTCCGTGTTTATCTTTCAAGACCTATCCCTTGAGATACACTATTGAGGTCATTGAGCATAGTGCTTAGGACCTCCAGCGACTCTGCCATAAGGACTATATCGTCGGCAAATCGAAGGTGAGTGATGTACTAGTCGCTGATATTAGTACTGTACCCTTTCCATTCCAGAAGCTTGAAAACGTCTTCCAATGCAGCGGTGAAGAGTTTCGGGGATATAACGTTACCCTGTCTTACACCTTTCTGCAGTTGGAAAGGTTTCGTACTCTTGTTCTGTACTCAAATAGCCATCGTAGCCCTACTGTACAAAAACTTCAACACTTCGATATACCATCAGTCCACTTGGCACCGCTGAAGGGACTGCAGCACTGCCCTAATTTCAATGGAATCAAAGGCTTTCTCATAGTCCACATACGCCAGACATAGTGGCAAATCGTACTCGTCCTACTTTTGTACAATTTGCCGAAGGGTGTATGTGGTCTATGGTGCTAAATCCTTTTCGGAGCCGGCTTGTTCGGGAGGCTGGAAGTCGTCGAGTCTGCATGCGGGACGATTAGTAATGACTCTCTAAAACAGCACGTAGACGCCGCTCAGAAGGGAAATCGGTATGTAGTTCTTCAAGAGAATGTTGTCGCCTTTCATGAAGAACAAGACCACCGCACTTCTGCTCCACGCCTCCGGTATAGTGCCACCATTGAGGACGGAATTAAAGAGCTTCTGAAGGACTTCAAGTATCGGTTTTCCACCCGCTTTCAGAAGCTCCGCTGTAATTCCATCCTCGCCTGGGGCCTTGCCGTTTTTAAGGTGCTGGAGAGCCATTCTAATCTCGCTCAGACTGACGTCCGGAATATCATCGGAATAGTGTCGGATAAGACTTGCTCTTGGATAGTCACACTTGCGTGTGGCTCCAACGATGATGTTTACATCTGCCCATAGAACCTCTCAATCTCACTCAAAATTTCAGGTGTACCTGAAACGACGCTGCCACACTCGATCTTCAGCTTCGACAGTTGGCTCTTTCTGGCAGACTGATCTTTAGCAAAGACTTTGAAGCCCTGGTTCCGCTTGATCGCTTCTGCAATACGAGCTGTATTGAAGTTGCGTAAATCCGCATGCATTTGGAGATCTGTCTGTTGTATCTATACCAGTAATACACCTGCAGCATGGCTCTACCACGCATATACGTAAGTATTCGTTCGAATTTAATAAAACCAGCCAAGTGCGAGTCGGACTCGCGCACCGAGGGTTCCGAACAAATCCGTAGGTACATAAGTTTAAAATTATTAAAAATATTTTTATTATATGATGTAACTAAAAATGTTTGCTTTTCGCAATTTTCCTTTATCTGTACTATAAAACGTTGCTTCGTACCAAATTTCAAGATTCTAAGTTTTTTTCTTATTTTTTTATTTGGATCACCAACAGACGATACACAATACTAACAAAAAATATAACTTAACAATGTGACTACATGCTATGTGTTCATCTTCTTACAGGTAACCACAACTTACATAAATAGCGAAGTGATTTTAAAAAAAAAATAGAAAACAGATAGTTATATGATAATAAATATACATGGAAAACCAGATTTGATATAGCTACAGTTTGTGGATTTCATGCTTACATTCTATATATAATATTGATATTAAATTAAATCTACTAATTTTATTACACATTTCTGAAATGTTTATGGATCAAATACTTAAATCTAGACAACGGTGTATACATTATATCTATTTCTATGGAATTTGGTATACGGTTGTATAATGACATCATTCTGGTAAGTGGGGAGTTACGACCTAAATTACTTTTACAGAGACGCTCTTTGAAGAGCTTGTAAGCCTTAAAGCGCGGTAACTTATTTGGCACAGATATATTTATTTTACTTAAAAGTTGCGGGCAGTCAATATGGTTATGTAATAATTTGTGCAAGAACATAAGATCTAGTTTTTTCCTTCTATTGTTAAGTGTTGTCATTTTAAAATATTTAAGTTTTTTATGATATGAATTAAATAAATGTGATTTCTTCGTGTGGTGACATAAAAAGCACAAAAATCGCTTTTGAATTTTTTCAATACGGTTCTTGTGTACTTCATAAAATGGATTCCAGACCTGAGGACAGTATTCCAGAATACTCCTTACTAATGTATTATATAGCAATATAATAGTTTTAGGATGCTTAAATTGCCTAGAATTCCGCATAATAAAACCCAACATTTTGGAGGACCTTTTTATGATATCATCTAGGTGAGTATTGAAACTTAATCTGCTGTCAATCATAATACCAAGATCTCGAATAATAGAAGCCGGTTCTAAAGGTGTCTTATTTATCTTATATTGAAATAAATAAGGTTCTTTGTTACGTGAGAAAGTTATGACGTGACACTTATTCACATTCAAAAGCATTTTATTGTCTCTACACCAATTACACAATCTATCAATGTCCTCTTGTAGCAATACACTATCACTAATGCTTCTTATTGGCCTTAACACCTTAAGATCATCCGCAAAAATATAAGGCTCAGAGTTCGGAAAGCAATTAACTATATTGTTTATAAATAGTTCACGGGAAGCATCCTGTAGGTTTTGATTCCCTTGCGAATGTCGAAAATTTGCGGCATAACCGGCTGTATCTTTTGATTGAGTTCGCGTAGAAGTTTGATTTTTTCACAGCTCCAAGGGATAGTAGATATGAGTATTTTGTATAAATTTCAGCTTGATACCTCCACGCGTTCCTAAGAAAAAGGGTCTTCACAGACAGACGGACCACAAAGTGATCCTATAAGGGTTCCGTTTTTTCCTTTTGAGGTACGGAACCATAAAAATAAGCTGAAAAAATATATGAAATTATATAGGTTTTTAATATTATTAATATTTTAATATAATTGCATTTAAATTACACTGTTGTGATCCAGAACCCAGATAATTTATATAATATGATACAAATAAAAATATTTTAACTAGAAACGGAGCAAGGAATAACATTGTTTACAAAAAAAATTGTAACCAAATTATATTTTTGCTTGCGATCTTTTTGATGTTCTTTCCTTCGCACATACGAAAACTTGCTTAATATATATTGGTAAATCCAATTAGGCATACCTTAAGCGCATTAAAAAAATTACGTATAGCATGATTATACGGAATTATTAAAGTGGTTTAAATACATTTCGACAGCACTATCGGCTTCAACACCCTCGAAAACCATGAAAATGACACCCATGATGAAAAAATTGATACCTATTGCAGCCGCCATCTTGGATTTACATTTCGACAGCACTATCGGTTTCAACACCCTCGAAAACCATGAAAATGACACCCAAGATGAAAAAATTGATATATTTTGCAGCCGCCATCTTGGATTTACATTTTGACAGCACTATCGGCTTCAACACCCTTGAAAACCATGAAAATGACACCCATGATGAATAAATTGGTACCTAATTCAGCCGCCATCTTGGATTTACATTTCGACAGCACTATCAGCTTCAACACCCTCAAAAACCATGAAAATGACACCTATGATGAAAAATTTTATATCTATTGCAGCCTCCACCTTGGATTTACATTTCGACAGCACTATCGGCTTCAGCACCCTCGAAAACCATGAAAATGACACCCATGATGAAAAAATTGATACCTATTGCGGCCGCCATCTTGGATTTACATTTCGACAACCTTATCGGTTTCGACACCCTCGAAAAGCATGAAAATGTCACCCATGACAAAAAAAAGTTATACTACTTACTTTTAGTACGTACAACTATTATTTATTCTGTGCTTTTAAATATTGTAATAAAAAAATCTCTTATTATTATTATAATCAAGTATTTAAGAAATTTGGTTATTCGAATATTGTGTATTTGTACAGCGATCTTTTTGAGCCGCTGAAAACAACCGAAACAATGTCCACTCACGACGGCGACTGAAGCCGAACTAAACTTAATACAAAGGTACTCTGTGAACTAAACTACTCTATGGCTGTAGATCCCCATTTACAGAAACAATATTTATATACGAGGCAACCAAATCAACGAAAAATTCGCCATTTTGGAGCCGGAAAAAATTAATTATAGCTAAACAAAACAAAATTACACTGCCATTTACATTCAGTGGCTTCCCACATGATAGATGAAGATATTAAAAAATAGATTGAGTTAAACAATTGATATTTTCAAAAGTTATAGTGTTTACAAGCCACAGGGACATGATAAATCCACACCATAAGCCACTAAAACCCTTTTTTTAATTTAAAAATAGCAATTAATCGATTTAAAAAAATTACTAATAAGTTCAACAATCATTTATCTTTCTAACAATGTGCTTTTCATATCATTTACTAGCTGACCAGGCAGACGTTGTTCTGCCCTTTCCGAACGACCATTTGCTTTCCCA
Source organism: Parnassius glacialis (assembly GCA_033319125.1). Lineage (NCBI taxonomy): Eukaryota > Metazoa > Arthropoda > Insecta > Lepidoptera > Papilionidae > Parnassius > Parnassius glacialis. Next base: position 6,323,055 of record JAVANC010000021.1, read on the forward strand.
AAAAACTCCTTCAACAATAAAAAATTGAGGGTCACTTATCAGGATAAAAACTATCCTATGTGTTGGACCAAACTGCACACAGTCTGCAAAATTTCATTGAAATCGGTTCCATCTGTTGAATACTTACAGCAACACGTGGTGGTTATACTACTAAATTGTAGCTTATATTAAATTGTATTTTTAACATAGCGCCATCTATTAAATATTTATTCAATCCAGTCAACAGATATCGTCATCTGACAGAATCGTTTGGAGCTAACAGATAATGGTGACTGTCAAATAATAGACAAATAATTTTCAATAAAATAATATTGTATTGCGACTATAAATTGAGATGTAAGCTATCCTATCTTTTAAGTTGGATCAAACTGCACATTGACCAAAAATTTCATTGAAATCAGATCAGTAGTTTAGGACTCCATCGCGGACAAACAACGTGACACGTACTTTTTATATATAAAGATATGTATAATATGATTGCTAGATACGATTTTATTCGATAAAATGTTGGAATTTTAATTTTTAGGCGATAGTAGAACATTACCTTGCGCTTTCGCTTAAGGTATGCAATATAATATAAGAAGTAACGAACGAACGGACGAAGTCGCAGGTATCAGCTAGTTTAAACACCGTTACTTAATACTATATTATGTATATGAATTATGAATGTCTATTTTCAGTGTCACTTTTTTGTTTCATCGTATTTCAAATCAAAACGATTCTTGAGAACCTTTCACTTCAAAGAAAAAAAAACTGAAGTGACAAACGAACTAACAGTCCACCTGATGATAAGCGGCTACTGTACCCCATAGATACCTTTTTTTTTTACATGGGGAAATGCCTACGCATACCCGCCTCGCGGGGGCAAGGACGGGTTATGTCGGACTCGCACCGACTAAAACCCCATGGTGTTCCACCCTCGTCGCATATTGGCAGGGCTACGGGAACGCTTTCGCATACTTCCGCGGCCCCACCTGCGCTGGCCGCCCCATGGTGGCCCCTCCTCGGGTGAGGACTACTCCTCCTCCATCTACCTCTCAGGTAAGACGCACCAGAACACATGGCGCGCCCGCCTCCTCGGCCTCCAATTTCATGTGCGCAACAGACGCCCCCGTGTCCGATGCGCGAAGGCCATGGGGCCAGGAAAAACTAGCACTCAGAAGCACCAGCCTTCCTGGCCCCAGCGGCGGATCTGGTCTATGGCTCCGCCGCTAACCAAGATTCGGCTGCGGAGGGTAGGGAGAGCGGCGCCTCACAATACCGACACTCCTCTCCCCCCGCAGCCCCACCACCACCGCATCAACGGTGCGGCCCCGTTTGAGTCGCAGAGGATAGGGCGAGTGGCGCATCGCCATACCAACACTCCTCTTCCTCCGCGACTCCACCTCGGCTGCAGAGGTAGGGGTGGGGAGGACACCCCTCTCGCAGCAACCCACCGACACACATCCGAAGTGGGCTCGTCAAGCCCTCTCGGAGTGGCCACCTCGGGCTGGCCCTACACCTCGGGCCAGCCAAGGGGTTCCTCTTTGTTCACCGCGGTTGACCAAGCCGCGGCTACTAAGCCCCCCCGCCACGACAAGGCGGGAACCCGTTCGGGGGGGACACCATAGATACCTGCAGGCAACTTTAAGCAAATAAGATTAGAGATGCGTTGTCTCTAAGGGCTAAGATGGAATGCCTTACATCCTGTAATTATACTAATTCTCTGCTTATTAGACAAGAACACGACATCCCATACACTGCTATTTGGTGGAAGGAATAGGTAAGAGAGTGGCACCTACCCTGACGGACTCCTACGTAGAAAAGGAGTTCTGCCACCTAGTTTTAAAAATATATATAAGCCAACCTTGTCTAGAAGAAATCGTTTTCAGAGCGATAAGGCTCAAGCTGCTACTGAGGATTTATTAACGGAAACACGATCAACAGTCACGCTGACCCTACCACAAGACCGATAAGGCCGTCACCATGTTTAGAATAAAAGAAAAATGGCGACATAAAAGATGAAAGTCATTAAAACAAAGGATCAGTATTAGACAAGGCAATTACGGTGCACGCGTAATCAAGACATTGCATAAAGTACACAGTTCCTACAGCAGGTTGTATGAAAGTAATCATTCACATAACTCATGATGATACCTATGAACATAATCTATACAAATAAATAAAATTGAAGTGTCTATTTGTAAAGCTTTTTACTAAATGCATATGAATGTATATACGGTACCTATAACAAAAACACAATTTTTAAAATTTTTGTCTGTCTGTCTGTCGGTCTGTCTGTCTGTTTGTTCGGACTAATCTCCGAAACGGCTGAACCGATTTCGACGGCACTTTCCTGACAGATATCTGATGTTCTAAGGAGTAACATAGGCTACTTATGTTTGCGAAAAAGAAGTTAGGGTTCTGAGGAATATAATTAAAACCCTAAATTACACGCGGGCGAAGTCACGAGAAACAGCTAGTATAATAATAATATTCAAATAGAATTGATTTGGATTCTGCTGAATAACCCAAGCATGCCACTACAAGACTCCAAGATAGTGTAAGCATATTTTACGTAGGTCGGCCCAAACTTAATAATTAAAAACTACATATTCCTCTGGTAATATGTTTTTTTATAAATATAAGCATAATTTCTTTTTTATAATTAAACGATCATGCGACTCAGTGACTACCGCCTCCCATTAACAACTGCAACACCAGGAGAATTGCAGTTATGTATGCGTTGCAGGCCTTTAAAATAGAGTAGGCTGGTATTCTACCAAGTCGCGTCTGTCTGAAAAATCGCTGGTTGTAGTCGATTCCACGAGGAATTTGTTGGCGGAAGAAAACTTTTAGTAAATCGCACTGTTTTACAATGATCCCCATGATCAGTACTCGAAACGTCAGGAACTTGAAATAAATACAAAAATGGTATTGTTAATTTTGTTCCATTTGCATAATTCGCGTACGGATTAGAAATGAAAACGCTTTAAGTTGGTAAGCCATATATTTGTTGACCGCAACGGTAATGATACTTAAGCAATCCTTTGGCTGTCGACAGACCACAGAGCCACAAACGGCTTTGTAAGGCAAATTGTATTGACTTAAAAGTATCTATAAATAACGCAATTGGAATATCTTACACTCAATACCTGTTTACTTAGAAAATAATTCTCGCAAACGACGTCGAATTATATCATAAAAAATACTTCAATACACACCAAATCCGGTGGATTTAGACGCTATTGAAGAATCAAAGCGATAGCTTATTTCTACTAAAGATTAAGGAGATGCAAAATATGAGGTTTAAAAAACGATCTAATTTTTTTTAGATAATAATAATAATAATAATAATAAATTTTATTTCGTTTTTAACTAATACATTGGAACCTCCATTTAAGCAAATAATGCCTGTGTTTGGAGGGTCCGCCCTTCCATTACTATATCCATGTTACAAGGCAGTATGGATAAACATATTCTATATCCATATTAATGCTATATATTACTTAAATTCTATATTAATTCTATTCTTAGTTTATTTACTTGTGTGTGTGTGTGTATATGTGTGTGTGTTAGATATAATAAGTATATACCTAAGCCATAAGTAATTAATTAACAGTGGTAGAGCCACGCGGCAGCTTCTGCTGTCGCACGGATGGGCCGGCTCGAACCGGGGTGGTACCACGACCTCACAGAAAACCAGCGTGAAGTAGAGGTTTACCTCTGCGTTTCGCTTGGTGAGTGCAGGTGGCCGGAGGCCCTTTTTACTGGAAATGAGGCATTCCATCTTAGTCCTCGCGGGTGACAACGCATCTACATTTTGATTTGGAATAGAGAATAGATGTAGATATCTATGGGCCACAGCAACCACTTACCATCAGGTGGACTGTGTGCTCGTTTGCCACCCTTATCCTATAAAAAAAAAAAAAAACAAAATCTCGGTTACTCATTAGTTCTCCATAATATCTCGTGGGTGTCATAACAGGCGAGGACACAGTCGGAAAATGTACCAAGAGATGCGCGGCAGCATCTTCCTGATAATAACTAAAAATAATAAAAACTGCCGTTGAAAATTAATCAATGTTCGCAATTTTTTATAGAATACGGGTAACAAGCGAGAACACAGTCCACCTGATGGTTGTCTAATCAGGTCTTTTCAATGTGCACGATCACGAAAAAGTTTTTGGCATAAAACTACGCCGTAGAGAGAAGTTTATCGCCCAAATTGGCGTTATATTAAAGATGAGCTAATTTAAGTCTATACTTAACCGATGAGTATAATATATGCGGGGGTACATTGGATGTGTAAGAAGCAAGAGAGGTGTGTCAGAATCGTGCTAAAACTCCGTAGCTTTTGCCTACTCCTCTGGGTAAATAGCGTGAGAGTTTATGTATTACGTACGTTATGTGTTTTATGAGACACTGTAACGAATAAAGAAGGCCCCATAGGACGTCACCCCTGAGGACTTATTATGAAAGAAAAGGTGACAAACGAGTATACAGTTCACTTGATCGTATGTAGAAAACACGCAGCACAGAGTCAGGAATTTAGCGATGTTGTTTAATACATTACCATGGTTAAGCCTTGACCCATAGACATCTACATTTATCCTTGATTAAGAATCAAAATTCAGATCAGTTTCTAATAAAACGGGTCTCCGGTTCTCCTCACTCACCATATAAAGCACAGTAGAATGAAGCTGTTATTTTACGCTAGTATTCTGTGAGAGCGTGGACTTCCCGGTCTCTTCACTCTTCCCGTTCGTGCTACTTACTTCCATAATATAGCTGCAGCGTGGCTCTATCACGTGTAAAAAACCACGGCAAATATTCCACCTGCAAGGCAATCTATTGAGTCAGCAGGACTTTTTATGATTCTTGTAAATTTCAGTGTTTACCGCTACGCCCTTCACGAACGATCATTTTTACCACGTTTTCTACCGACTTCAAACAGGAGGAGGTACTCAATTTTACTGTATGTTTTTTATGTGTGTTACCTCCATAACTTTGTTCTACGTGAACCGATTTCGATGATTCTTTTTTATTTGAAAGCTGGTGCTTCTCATGTGATAGTCTTTTGATCAAGGTCTGACCAATAGTTTTTGAGTTATCCTTAATAATATACATTGAAGACGCTTGTAGATTTTTTTTAAATTTTTAATTATTATTAACTCGCTTTCATGTACGTTTTTTTTTGAGTGGAATTTACTAATTGTTTTAAACTAACTTCCCGATGAGCTAGAAACTTAAAACTTTGAACATGAACCAATATGAAACGTGGTTTATTTAAAAAAAACTTGTACACGTTTTTTTCACGTGTTGTTTTGATGTCGAACTCGAAAGCGGTATTTTTAATTGGCTATATTACGAGTATATATGGGACCCGGATAGACAGATTCGCGGTTCGCAAATAGCCGGTTTTATTTTTATACTAGCTGCATCCCACGACTTCGCCCGCGTGGAATTTGTTACGATTGGATGTCATGGGTTTAATTTTTTTCCGTGGTACTGTAACTCTTTTACTAAAATAAAAGTAGCCGAAGTTATTCCTTATAACATCAGCTATCTGCCAGTGAAAATCCCGTCAAAATTGGTCCCGCCGTTTCGGAGATTAGCCGGAACAAACAGACAGACAGACAAAAATTTAGTACTGTTATTTTGACAAACAGACACTTCAATTTTATTTATTTAGTTATTTGAAAATAAGTACAAAATAAGCAATAAAAACACCTAAATCGGATTATGTAGATTTATTTTCAACCCTGAGGACTAAGATGGAATGCTTGCTAGCAAAAAGGATCTCCCATTCCCGTTACCGTTACTCACTGTACGAAATACAGCAAAGATAATGCTGGTTCCTTGTGCCGGTGGTCTGTGAGGTCCACCCCTGTCGATGTACGAGTATGCATGTAACTCTACCACGTAATTCATGTTTATTCATATTTTCCAAAGATGACAACGAATTTTTAAAAAAACTATTTTTAAATCATATCAGCACTTAGCAGGTTTGATATATTTATACATATAAATAAAATTGCAGTGTCTGTCTGTAATATCTTATCGGCTTATCTAAGTGATTATCGAACGAACAACTCGCCGAGTAATTTGCCGAGTTATTCGTGGATGAGTACGACGCGTTTAATTATTCGTCTGTATTAATTTAACGTAGATCTTTTAAACATGGATGACGTGTGTCTCGTTGACTCAAAATTTATGTTATAGACTGACAAATATATATTTTTCATAATATTTATTTAATACCAATTTCTAGGATACCATATCACGAGTACTCCTTGATAAAGTTCTATAAATTTAATAGTGTATTCGTTACTCTAATCCATCGCAGTAGGCAGGTATTCTTATTATTTAGAATTATGTATATTATTGTTTTTTTATATTATTTTAATAGAAAAACTAACCACCTGCGACAAAGTTCACGGGAATAATGACGAGTATGTAAACACCATTATAGTGCGTTACTATATAGTGATAGTGAATTTTTTAAATAAATGTTTTTCTATTCTAACAATAAAACATAATTCTATTTTATTTTTATGATTATTGTAATAACATACGAATATATATAATAAACACCAGTTAGTTAGCAAAGAACCTTTCAATACGGCGCGTCGTTTTAAAATGCCAAATTCTCCTGCGGGTGTACGTCGAACGCGGCAACCTTTGATATCTCGTCGGCGCCTTTAAGGGGCTACTCCACGCGAACGACCTTGAGCATTTTGTGTGCCTGGCCGCGCGGCCGCGGCGACGCGCTACAATATAGGATCGCGTAAGAAGTAATAATATGTAAAACGCCACCTACTGTGCGGACGTAGTATTTTTTCAACATCAGTAAACTATTTTATGGGAATACACACAGCGTACAACGATAAATGTATTTTAATTTTTTTATTCGGTATATTAGTTGCATTATATTAGAATTATGTATTCTCATATATTATCTAATTATGAAATTTTATAATTAATTATATATTAAAAATGAAGCATTGAAAATTGTGAGTTTAAAAGATACCTACTCACTATAGGTAAGTAGATAGATAGCTCGCCTTTTGTACAAATATTTGGTGCAATAAAGAATAAACAAATAAATAGGATGTTTCGCAGAGTGAGAGTAATATAGAATGAGAGTCGTGGAGGCAATTTACAAACATAAATTGCACAAGGACAAACATCCAGACCCGGAACAATTATTTGTAGGCCTTACAAATATTTGTTACGTGCGACAACTGATTGCTAAGCCACTGCGCCACGGAGCCGTCGCCGCGTTATAGATAAAGTGACCATACGTCCCGTTTTGAACGGGACTGTCCCTTTTCTTGGTCACCTGTCCCATTGTCCCCAAATAAAGCTCCGGGACACAAAATCGTCCCGTAACTCGTTGGATGGAAGTATTCAAAGCCAACAATCTTCAAGATAATTTTTTTAATCGAATGTATTTTATGTCTACCTGGTACAAATGCTCCGGTAGAAAGAGTATTTTTTTATTTTGAATAAATTGTGGACGTCTGAAAGGAACACTTACGGTTCCAGTTCTAAAGGCGATGTTGTTGACAAATATAACAATAAAAAAAAACTTGAGCAGAATTTTATTCTTATTTAAAATCATCACCAACTTTATTAAAGCAAATTTAATCCACTGACAAATGTAATTAATAATTAAAAAAAATATGTTGCATTTAATAATTACCGTCTATACCGAATATAATTTTTTAGTGAACACTAATTGTATAAAGTTATAGTTTTTAGAGTATAAATAAACCCATGTCCTGTTTTGAGTTAAGAAATAAATGGTCAGTTTAGTATTTATAGTTAAATTTAGTTTTAACAATTTTTAGTTTATAGTAAAAAGTAGGTATATTAGTACCTACTTAGATACTTTTTACCGAATTATAAGTATAGAACACCTTATGTACTCAATTATTTTTTGAAAAAGAAGAAAAAACAAGCAATAAATAATATACTATATTTTAGCAAAAAACTATAACTTAGTAATACTAATTATAACTTAGAACATAAATGAAAAACTCATAACTGACTTTTTGGCCCGACCCAGGATTCAAACCCGGGACTTCATGATCAGCAGTCGCACTACTCCAACCACTAGACCAACGAGGCAGTACTATACCTGATAAGATATTGTAGTTGGTTATTACAATTATTTTTAACTGTATACTATACTGATAATAAATTATAATATTTGTCGAAAAAAAAATTATGGATTCGAACCTTACATGCTAATGGTGCTTCATTTTTTTATTTGCATTTACTTCAAAGAAAATACACGCAAAAAGCTTCATCGCAGCAACAAGCAGTAAAAACACAACAAATATATGTATAACTAATACGAAAAATTATACCCTAAACAAACAAATAATACTAGCTATAAATAACCTAATAAGTAATAATATTATCGACTGATAAGACGTGAGCGTGTGCGCAGGCCGATGCTCTGACGAACGACACGGGCTCCACGTTAAAGAGCTCAAAGCTCAATGGTCCAGCAAGCCCGTGGGCAGTGAATACGCCCAGATTTTAAAATAATTTCTTAATAAAATCAAATTTTGGTCTTTTGAAAAAAATTTTACAATAGAAATGTTCATTAATAAATTGCCTATCCATTGGTGTAAATCGCAAAATAAAATAATACTTACTTTACGAGGAGATGCATGTTATCAATAATAATTTTACATTTATGTGGTTTCGGTGTAAGGAGATTATATTAATATTTATTCCTTTAAAAAAAATTGGATACAGCTCTTATGAAATCAAGATCATGTAGAAATATAATGTGTTTTTTATTTGTTGATATATCTTTTAAATAAAAAGTAGATAGCTCCCAAAAACCGCACAAATAACGACTAGCGCGACATTTTGCTCAACCCGCGCCTTAACAAGATGCGACACGTGTCAAGGCGCGCGACACAAAGGCCACCGTATCTAAGCGAACAGACTATACTTATACACACGAGCATTCCTTTGACTCATGCTAAAAAACCAACATCGAGTGGAGAACAGGTACTCGGGCCGAGTAGCGAGGACACCCGATCATGGTGTTTACATGTTCGTAATCGTGCCTATTCGTCTGTGCTCGGCGAGCATCTAAACTTTGCATAAGACATGAATAACCATTTGTATTTTTTTGTCAGTTTGTCTTTTTGATAGGACTAATCTTCGAAACGTTATCCGAAAAGCTTGGATTATTTTTTGTGAAATGGAATAATTGATAAAATAAAATGTCATTGATGATTATTTAAAGAAGTCTAAAAGATGCCACATTAATAGAAGAACCTCAGGCGAAGCCGGGACGGGTCGCTAGTCTTCACTAAAAATAGTATCGTAGAATACCCAACATATCGCGTAGACGCTTCCAGCGGAAGCGATTTACTGTGAAATATGTCAACGATGTGAGATTGCACGTGATGTGAGATTGCTTTTAACGAAATGAAACGCTAAATTCGCAATCGCAATTGCAACAAGTGGATGAAGAAAAGAATAAAGGTGTTAGTTCACAAACTGTATTATCCTATACGTTATTTAAATGTAAACTAGGTGGTAGGTACACAGACCACAGAGTTATTTGCGCCGGAAATATTATTTTCCGCCCAGAGTCTATCTTGGGTAAATACCACCTAATTACCTATTTTAAATTTAAATAAAATATCATACAAATACTGATGTATCTAAATATAATAATATATACAGGTTTATTTTTCAAATACCAACCAAATTTTATACTTAAGTTCTAATATATATATATATATATATATATATATATATATATATATATATATATATATATATATATATATATATATATATTCTTCTATTTTAATTTGAAACTATCCCAAATTGAATGAGATTTATGGACAACAACGTTTTTGCCTACCGATCGACCCTTACGAATGTGTGCGTGCGCATTAAAACTAGTTAAAATAATGCATTACCACGCATTTTGAATTCAAACGACAAAAAGGACAGAATTATTGAGATTTTTTTAATTCATTATTCTTCACCATTTGCCTATATTACTTATTATGAACCTTCTTTGGCCAGTTATTGCAAAATAAACCTATATAGGTAGGTAGTTACATCCACTACTCCATATTACCGTTAGTGTCGACAACAGAGAGAAACAAAACATAAAAGCCCATCTTTGTCAGCAGAGTCTTTCATATAATAACAAAAAATAAAAACAACTACCGTTAGCCCGTTTGTACCTCTAATATCATGAAAGTACGCACTTAAACTAAACGTTCAAACAGAAAATATCAAGTGGAATAGTTCACCAGCATCTGTCTTCCCATTGAATTACAATGTGGGTGTCTACAGGACAAGAGTAGATGGGCTTTATTAAGCTAAGCTTAGGTAAATTAGATTCCAAAGTTAACAACACTACTTTTCTTATTTGGAGTTAACCTTCACCTAGGAGTGCTTTACCAGTCTTTTCTGCCGACTTCCAAAAAGAAGACGGTACTCAATTCGAGTGTATGTTTTTTTTTATGTGTGTTACCTCATAACTTTGTATTGGGCGAACCGATTTGGATGATTCCTTTTTTATATGAAAGCTGATAGTTCTCGTGTGGTCCCATATGAATTTGATCAAGGTCAGACCAATGGTTATTGAGTTATTCTTAAATAACCTATATTGAAGTCGCTTATATTGAAGTCGGCTGTACAAAATTTTTAATTTTAAATTATTTGGGAGACAACTTCTAGGTGAAGAAAGATTTGGAGGGGATCGAAAGTAGCTCGAAAAGGTCCGGGTGTCTCTATATAACATATAAAGTGGTTTTCGACAAATACTTATTCATTTATTTATACTTTAATGTAAAAAGTAGTACATATAGTACATATATCAACCATCAGGCTAAACAGAGAAACACATATGGGAGGCGGTGCAGCAAAGATCAAAAAGAAAAGGATGATAAAAGGTGAAATATATTTTTATAATGGTTGAACAGTGGACTGTATATTTATTTCTGACTGATTACTTAACGACTGATCTGGGGTTAGCTATACTAGGGGACTGCTTGAAGAAAAGATGGTACTTTTTAATATACTGTATTAACTATTTACAACAATTCGGCACTGACTAACTATAACTATGTCTAACACTATTTACAGAGGGAGGTCTTGAATTGGAGTCTTGAGTCTTCTTCAGGTTTCTTCCTAAGTGCCGCTCCGAAGTGAAATGAACAGCTCACAGACCGAGACGCCCTTCTTATATCTCGCAAGAAGGTGCCTCAGTCTGTGAGTAGTGCCGTGCGACGACAAATGGAGCCACACGCGCGCTGATTGGACGCCGACATCACTGGGTCGGCGCCGGTGTGCGGGGTGCGCGGGGGGTAGCGGGGTACGAAGGGGCGACGGGGCGGCGGGTCTCTAGCTGTCCTCAACATCCTCCCCCCGGCGTAGCTCGTGAGCCTCATCTTCTTTCGGGAGGACGGCGATCTTCCTGACCGGCCGCCGCAGCAATCCGCCCCTGGTCCGCACCTCCACGTTGCGCACCACGCCGTCTGGTCCGGGAAAGGTCCGCGTTATAATTCCACGCGGCCACACGTTCCTTGGCAGGCTACCGTCTGCCACCACGACGAGGTCCCCCTCTTGTAGTTGTCGCTGCTGCACATCCCGTGAGTCCCCGCGCGCAACCAGCGTCGGCAGGTACTCCTTCATCCAGCGCTTCCAGTACTCGTCGGCAAGTCCTTGCGCCGCTCTCCACGCCCGACGATCACTAGGCGTGCACGGCGCGGTTACTGGAAGGCTCGATGGTCCCAGCAGCAGGAAGTGGTTGGGTGTCAGCGCCTCTTCCTCGTCGATGTCGACCGGTACGTGTGTCAACGGCCGAGAGTTCACTGTGTTCTCGGCTTCGGTGAGGAGCGTCACCAACGTCTCCTCCCGCGGGCTCTTCTGGTGTAGAGTGGCTTCGAGCGCGATCTTCACTGAGCGCACGAGACGCTCCCATGCGCCTCCCTGGTTCGGCGCGCCCGGCGCGATGAACTTCCAGTCTGTCCGCCGAGTCAACGCGTAGTCCTTCAGCAGGGGTGCCCACTCCTCCATTGCCCGTCGTAGCTCGGTGTCCGCCCCATGGAAATTCGTTCCGTTGTCAGAGTAGATGACCCGTGGCCACCCACGCCTAGCCGCCATGCGCCGCAATGCCGATATCGCCGAGTCCGTCGTTAGGGAATAAACTAGCTCTAGATGTACCGCGCGCGTCGTTAAACAAGTGAATAACGCTATCCACCGCTTTTCATGCCTACGTCCTATTGTTACCGTTATAGGCCCGAAATAGTCGATTCCGGTGTAGGTGAATGGTCGCGCGAATGCCCCTAACCGTTCAGGTGGTAGATCTCCGATAACCGCCGGCCGTGGTGTCGCCTTGCGTACCCTGCACTGCAGACATCTCCGCTCCACTTCTCTTACGGTCGGTCGTAGTCGAAGTATGTGATATCTCGTGCGTAGGTCGTTCACTACCCGTTCCCTGTTGGCGTGGCTTGCTTCCTTATGCGCCTTCTCCACAAGCAGCTTTACAAACTGGTGGCGTCCGTTCAGGATGGTGGGCCTCTTCATTTGACTGTCCACATCGGCTGCGTCAATCCGTCCTCTAGCTCGCAGTATGCCATCTTCGAATATGGGGTCGAGCTTCCTCAACGCGCTGCCGGTTGCCAAGTTCCTTCCTTTCTGCAGTCGGCTGATGTCTTCAGCAAAACTGTCTTGTTGACTTCGCTCTATCCACATCCGTTCTGCTTTCTGGATGTGGTCCAATGTTAGTCCGTGCGCCTTCCCTCTCATGGCATCGACGAACTGTAATATGCGAGCGGTGGCCCTGACCAATCTCTCGTAAGAAGAGAACCTCTTGATGTCTGGCAGGTGTGGAGCGTCCTTGGTGTCGCTCTGGTGCGCCACGACTTCCTCCAGCTCGTCATCTTCATCCCCTGCCTTCTCTTCCCAACGTCGAGGCCATCGATCTTCATCTTCGTACAGGAATGGTGGTCCCGTAAACCATTTGTCGCTCTCTTCCTTGTACGTATAATTAATGCGCGTTGCCTGATCCGCGATGTTGTCTGCGGTCGGTATCCACCTCCATTGCTCGGGTGACGTCTTCTCCGATATCTCCCCTAATCTATGTGCTACGTATGGGGTGTAACGCGCCGTATCGTTCTGAATCCAATGGAGCGCCGTAGTGGAGTCTGTCCAATAAACTACCCTATCGGCTACCACTCTGTGCTCGCCTTGCACGAATTCCGCGAGTCGCGCGCCTATTAGATTCGCCTGTAACTCTAACCGCGGAATGCTTTGCGCCTTTATCGGGGCGACTTTCGCCTTGGCCGTTTCGATCGTAGGCCTGTCCCTACCGTCGCGATGCGTGTACGCCTTATCGTCGCGCGGTGGGTTCCCTATTACTCCCCCCGTGGGAGCGTAGCGTCTCGGCAGTCGTAACATCTTCCTACCCGGACTGGCGAGCGCCTGGACGTCCTCATCTGACCGTCCGCTATCGCTTACGACGTGTAGTACGGTCTCGCCGTCTTCCCTACACGTTGATCGCGGTACGGTTCCCTGGATGGCCCATCCTAGCAACGTACGTGCAGCTACGGGCTGCCTTCGACGTCCTATCCTTAAATTACGGGTGATTATTAAATGCCAGTTGTCGGCGCCTAATAATAATCTCGGTTTGGCGTCCTCGTAGCAAACCGAGCTCGGTAGATTGCGTAAGTGTTTCAACCGTAAACACTCTTTATTTACCGACTGCGAACCTATCTGTAAATTTGTTACTGTACGCGCATTTATTCTGTACATCTCGCTGCGCGATTTTCCACGTATGCCTACGTTAACTAGCCTGCTATCGGCCTCGCGCTGACTATTGCTTACTCCTCTAATATTCAGCGGCTTTACCGGTCCTTCCGCTCCTAACTCGCGCGCTAAGTCGTCGTCGATCAACGAAATGGTCGAGCCTTCGTCAAGCAACGCATACGTATCTATTTCCCTACCGCGTGGTCCACGTAACGTAATGGGACACACTTTCAATAATACGGACGCATTACTAGCGACGTTAGACGCGACGAGCACGGTCTCATCCGGTTTTGCCGATGTCTCGGGTGCGCGGGTCTTGCGGGTGTGAAGGAGGGCATGGTGGGGGGCGTTGCAGCCGACGACGCCGCATTTCTTAGCTCTACATTTAAACCGTCGGTGTTTACTATTCAAACATAGAAAACACACCCCCTCTTCCTTTACCCAATTCCACCGGTCGTCCACACCCATTTGCGCTAACTTTCTACACTTAGCGATCACGTGTTCACCTCCGCAGCACATACAAGAGGCACTACTGGTGTCCTCCTGTGCGGTGAACGTTTTTACGTCGCGAGCCCTATTCTCTACGCGGCGTGTCATCCTTTTCGACGACGGGGCCTCTCGTCTTACGGGCGATTCCTTAGTCGGCTCTACGGACGTATAGGCATGACTCAACGCACGATCAGCCTCTCTCATCATGAACCTGGACAGTGTAACGATGTCCGGTTCGTCTGCACTTCCGTAGTGCTCCGCATAATCACACCAACGCGACCGTAAGTGAGGGCTTAACTTACTCGTTACTTCCCTAGTAAGCATTGGATTTTGCAGATATCCCTTGCCGTCGACGTTTTGCAAAATGCACACGATATTTTGCAACTTTATTGCGAACGCATTTAATTCCTGTGCGGTTTGACCCGGGCGCGGAAGGCGTTTCAATTCTTCTAACGCTCGATCGATAATTACTTCCGGGCGGCCGAAACACTGCTCTAATGTTCGCATAATATCTGCTGGATCCTTCGCGGTAAACAGCAGTGCCGATACTACCTCCCTAGCTTCACCGCGTAGACAGTTTCTTAACCTTGCCATATTTTCCGTATCTGTGAATCCATATAGACGCGTGGATTCTTTCATCGCGGCTTTGAACGCTAACCATTCCGCGGCCGAACCGTTAAAAATAGGCAAGTCCTGCGTCTGCTTCGCGGCAGCGGGCCTAACTCTGACCATATTCTCCAGAGCTTCCGCTAGTCGCTCTATACCCCTATCTTTCCCTCGCGGAGTAAGCGACCTATCTCTATCCCTATCTCTCTCTAGCCTACGTTGTGGCGCTGGCGTCCTATGCGCACCTACATCCCTATACGGCGACGATAATCTACGATCCGCGTGGCGATGTGGCGATGGCGATCTATGTACACCTACATCCCTATACGGCGACGTTGATCTACGATCCGCGTGGCGATGTGGCGATCTATGTGTAGGCGATAGAGTGCGGCGTTGGACGCGCGACGGCGACGTAACCCGTACACGACGATCCACCTGGTTCATTCCTACGGCGACTCCATCTTCCCTCTGTACCGAATCTATGCGGCGCGGTTGAACGTTATTCGCTTCCGTCCTCCCCTGGGCATCTTCACTGTGGTCGTAACCGGTTACCCTGTTCGGTAGGGTCTGCTCTAACTCGATGCGGGGCGCGGGCTGAGAGGGGCGGGAAGGCGACTCCCCCCGCACAGTCTACGTTTTCTAACCACCTATCAACGCGTACCCTATTTTCAACTAACTCGTCTTCGTTGACACTTTCCCTATCTGTTTCTTCTTGCAGTTGCGCGACGTCCCTAGCGTACTTCTTCCTAATAAGATCTTCTTCCAACTGCAATTGCTTCCTCCTAATTGCAGCTAGTTCCTCCGCGGCGTTATACTCAATTTGCTTTAATTTAGCTATCGCACTAGCCGTCGACCGGGCTGAACGAACGGAGCGAACCGACGGGGCGCGGGGTGCGGGCCTATGTACGTCTGTTACAGGCGCGACGGTACGTACTATCGAACTAATCTCTGTAGACGGAAGATCTTCAATAATCGCGGCGAGTGTCTCTGTACGCGGCGCGGAAGTGCTAACCTCTCCCAAACGATCGGTCGTGGATACGGACATAGCGGGGCGCGGCGGCGGGGGCGCGGGCGCGGGCGTAGATGCGGGCGCGGGCGGGGCCTGGAGCGCGGGCGCGGCGGAGGGCGCTTGTGCCATTGCGAGATAATCGGACGGGGACGCGGGTGCTTCTTCGAATATGCGCATTCCTACCGGCGTGTCATCATCGTTCCGTGTCTTCTGGCTTCGTGTCTTCCTCATGGTCCCACGTTGCGACCTCCGGTCGTCTTCAAAAAGACGTACGTACTGTCTTTAAAAAGACACACGTATGGATGTCGTTCCCGCCACAAGGGCGTTACCAGATGGTCACAGTTTGGCACCGTTAGGGAGTGACCACTGGCCGCGTAAACGCGGTTAAAGAAACAAGAAATTGTCTGGAAACAGACAATAGACGTATGTGACGTAATCGTAACAAGAAACAGGGAAGAAATTAGTACCAACGATCTTCTCTCTTCGTCGACGAACTTCTTTCTTCCTTGGAGATCTTCTATAATGATCTTCTCTCTTCTATAATTATGTTCTTTCTTCTATAATTATGTTCTTTCTTCTATAATTGGCTTCTTTCTTGTTTCTTCTTACTTCTTGCTTCTTTCTTCTGGCTTGAATCCGGCGGCGATGGACCAAGAATATAATGGATGAACAGTGGACTGTATATTTATTTCTGACTGATTACTTAACGACTGATCTGGGGTTAGCTATACTAGGGGACTGCTTGAAGAAAAGATGGTACTTTTTAATATACTGTATTAACTATTTACAACAATTCGGCACTGACTAACTATAACTATGTCTAACACTATGTACAGAGGGAGGTCTTGAATTGGAGTCTTGAGTCTTCTTCAGGTTTCTTCCTAAGTGCCGCTCCGAAGTGAAATGAACAGCTCACAGACCGAGACGCCCTTCTTATATCTCGCAAGAAGGTGCCTCAGTCTGTGAGTAGTGCCGTGCGACGACAAATGGAGCCACACGCGCGCTGATTGGACGCCGACATCACTGGGTCGGCGCCGGTGTGCGGGGTGCGCGGGGGGTAGCGGGGTACGAAGGGGCGACGGGGCGGCGGGTCTCTAGCTGTCCTCAACAATTTTTTTAATAATTTTGAGATTGATTTCAACAATAATAAGTATTGTTAGAAATTATATTCAGTTACTTCATTTTATAATTCATCATCATCATCATCATCATCATCATCATTACAGCCTTTCATAAGTCCACTGCTGAATATAGGCCTCCCCCAAGGAACGCCACGAAGCACGGTCCTGATCCACCTGCATCCATTGACTTCCTGCATTTCTTAACAGGTCGCCACTCCAGATGGAGTGACGACCTGGTAAGACATGCAGGACCCCCACTAGATAGTGGGGGGTCGCCCTACACTTCACCTACCGGTACGAGGCTGCCACTCGAGAATCTTTCTTCTCCATCGGTCGTCGGTTCTTCGAGCTATATGGTCGGTTCACTGCCACTTCAGCTTACTAATCCGTTGGGCTATGTCGGTTACTCTGGTTCTACTGCGGATATCCTCATTTCTAATTTCATCACACAGAGAAACCCCGAGCATAGCCCTCTCCATAGTTCGCTGAGCGCCCTTGAGCTTCCTCATACGGCCATTATAATTACATAAGCAAAAAAGGTGCGCTTTTTCGGATTCTAAGCTTTTTTATAATTTTATATTATTTATTGTGAAAACAATCTTTACCTGCAATACGTCACACCGTTCGCCAAATTCGTTTATTAGAAGAGACAGCTGGCTGGTGTGAAACGGGACAAACAAACAACTGCAATGTCCAAAACAAAAGTTAAAACAAACTGTACGACATCGGCAGACGTGTGCTATTGGTAGAGTACGCAAATAAAGTCAATCTACGTCTATCAGTGTTTTGCTTTTTCATAATAACCATTATTTTTATGTGCTTTTAATTACGGTAGGCTTCTAACTGACAGGCCCTAGACATTACTTCTTAAATTTGTAACTCACAAAACCATACGCAAAGTAAAGTGCAAGTTGAATTACATGAAGAAAAATCATTATATTATGTTAGGTTATACAATGTAATTACAATTAAAAGACATAACGGAGTTGCAAAGTGTTTTTTTTAAATAAAATAACTGTGTAAAATAACTGTATAAAATAATGGACGGTGTGCTCGTTTGTCATACCTATTGAATGAAAAATTTATATAAAAAAGGATGTATTAATCGATATATTAATAATTGAGACATAATGTCATAAATGTTTTACTTAAACGAGCGGGTGATCACAGACACGTGAATGCATCCATCCATTACAGCCACAGAAATCTAAATAATAAGGCACAGATTTCTGTGATTACAGCCTATAAAAATCCACTGAACATAGATCTCATCTAGAATTTTGCCATTGAAGCCACGCTTGGCAGCTGGGTTGGCAATCGCAGTTTTTTATTATTCTCAGTTGTTATATGTATCAGGAAGGTACACGACACCCACGGGACGATAGATATCTACATCTATCTTCGATTACGAGATGCAGATGCGTTGTCACCCGTGAGGACTAAGATGGAATGCCTCGTTTCCAGTAAAAAGGGTCTCCGCTTCTCTACACTTACGATACGAAACATAGCAGCGTGAAGCTGCTATTTTACGCTGGTATTCCGTGAGAGCGTGGTCCTGCCCCGGTCGAGCCGACCTATTCGTGCTACAACTATAATATAGCTGCAGCATGGCTCTACCATGTTTGTATGGTAAATCATAGAATCTGCCGACGTCATAACGTAAGGGTGAGTTTTTTATCGTATCGGTTGGCCGTGCACCTATATTTTGTGTGTTTTAGGAAGTTAGAAGATTAACGACGCATTTTGTATAATGATAAATCAACACAATCTGCCGACCAAAACGTAGTGATACCTATACTCTTTGCTGCCCACAAAACGTAATTAATAAATAAATATAAATAACAAAACAATAACATTATCAATGCCTACTTAAATGTTATGATATGGAATGTTTTACCACGTTCACTCCGTAAAAGTGTACTGCTGGGCAAGGAAGAGCCTTTCTTTGTTAAAGGGACAATTTTCATTAATACATATATAATATAAATACATATACATACATCTCACTTTGCAACTGTATTGACGATCGCACAGTATCAGACATCGCGCACTTTTAACTTTGCTGCCCGTCACTGGTCTGGGCCACAAGATGTTCCTTATATTTTTAATGTTGTTTACCTCAAAACCTTAAAACGAAATTGTAGAACCAGTGCGTGTTGCCAATGATGAGTTACGGATCTGAGACGTGGTCCTTCACTGCTGGCCGCATTAGGAAGCTTAAGGTCGCTCAGCGAGCTATGGAGAGGGCTATGCTCGGGGTTTCTCTGCGTGATAAACTTAGAAATGAGGATATCCGCAGTAGAACTAGAGTAACCGACATAGCCCAACGGATTAGTAAGCTGAAGTGGCAGTGGGCCGACCATATAGCTCGAAGAACCGACAACCGATGGGGAAGAAAGGTTCTTGAGTGGCAGCCTCGTACAGGTAGGCGAAGCGTAGGGCGACCACCCACGAGATGGAGTGACGACCTGGTAAGACATGCAGGAAGTCGATGGATGCAAGTGGCTCAGGACCGTGCTTTGTGCCATTCCTTGGGCCTATGTTCAGCAGTGAACTTATAGAAGGCTGTAATGATGATGATGATGTTTGTTAGGGTCAGATCTTGCAAATGAATTTAAAAACAGTTGTCGTTAACCGATTGAGCTGAATTTTTGCACGCATATTTAGTTTGGATGACAATGCATGGTTAGGTAAGTGACGTCATACTAAATCCAATAAGGCGGACTGGTCAAGATGGCGGTCTAGTCATTTTATGGACTCCCATGATATGGGCATCAAATTAAAGGGTTTGCTCTGTCAGATCTGAAAATAGCCCCTTGATCTGAGACGTAATGTTATCCTGTCTCATCAACGGTTGCAACAATTTCTTTTAAAATATTTTTCGCGTCAATATGTTGTGTAATATATGTTGATCCTTTACTGAAGTATAAGGCAATCGGTTGATACAAGTAAATGCAAAGAAAGGACAGAAATAAATCATTGTAACCAAACGGAAAGGAGAAGGAGACGTCTCCATATATTTTTGGGCCCATGTGTTAATAAACGTCTCCATTCATTTTTGGGCCCAAGTGTTAATAACAAGATGAAAGTAGGATCATTTGAAATTCAATATAAACCATTCATAGCTGAAAATCTGGCAAGATTTGTCAATCTAAGAACTGAGTTATTGTAGAATAAGTAAAAGTTAGATTATCTATGACCTACACTGTAACAGGTGATTTTTCACTGTTATTACACTGTAACAGGCTAATTTTCACTATAATTACTTAAATATATAAAAGCAGAATCAGTTTAAAATCACGAAAAAAGCTGTGGTTAATAATGAAACGAAATGTCGAAACGATTAACGAAAGTTAAAACAAAAACAACTAAGTGAAATGCAAAGACCAAAGACATTTAAGTAGTTAGGCATATCGATCTGAGATCGATTATTTGAATTGTTGTTGTTTTAACTGTTACTTGTTAGAATTTTGATGTTTTGTATTTTTTATTATTATTTTGTAGATATGTACGCAATTTTTTTATCTCCCTATTTAACATAGAAAAATAATCGAAAATAGATATTAAAATGCTCAATTTAATCGAGAATCGATTATATTGCGCTAGTTTCAAATCAAATCGAAAATTTGTCTTTTTCTTTTAAGTAAGCTGAAGTTTGAACCGTCAAGTCAAATTTCAAAATGAGAAGTCCTCTATTTTTTTTTATTTATTCTTAGAAAGAGTGTTACATTATTTATATTTTAAATTTTGCCAAACTGTAAGCCAGTTTGTCGGCAATTTGAAAACAACAAACAAATTCAAAGATAACGTTCAGAAATGAGAATTTCACTAGTGTGTTTTTTATGGTAATCGATTTATTGCCATAAATAATACACTACAATTGATTTTCTAACTCATTTCTTATTTTATTGATTTTTCGAAATCTAGATTGTAAAAAGAATTACATTTTTGTATTTTACTTAAGCTAAAATATGGCCAATTTTTTAACTTCAGGCCCAATAATCCCATTCTCCTTTATCAGTAATAATAGCACTCAGAGACACAATGATTACGGACAAAATAAACAATATGGTTGCCACGGCTTGCAATGGAGTTTAGAAGGGATGTCGAGAGGCGTGGGTGGATGTTAGCTATCATAATGTATCATTTTGCTATGACGTTTCCTATGTCCAATATTTTCTCTGTGAAGATCTGCCCGTGACAATGAGGGTTAATAATCTTCCACTCACCAGATGTCGCTAGTAGCGACTGAGGTAAAGTTTTTTGTTACACAGTGTCAGTTAATTGAGAAATTGGTTTTAAATAAATAGTTTATCATTATCTAGAATATTATATTAATACACAACACAATGCGTCAGTGGTTTGATTTTTAATTTTTTGCACTTTATAGCTCTTTTAAAAAAAAATCGGTTTTTAGTTATATTTTATAGTTTGGTTTATTCATTTCTAATGTAATTAATATAAAATATAACTAATAATACAGAAACTAACTTTAAACATTACATTTTCCTAAGAAATTATCACCCCAGCTATGAAATCTGTCAAATATTTACCTCACTGTAAAGTGGCGCCGCCCTGGTGGCAGAAAAAGTCGTGGATGCCCTCATTACAGGACAGAAAAACAATTGAAAATGGCGGGAAAGTGTTTTAACTTTCTATTTTTATCTTTCTTAATGTTCCATGTGTATTTATATTAAAACCAGCCAGATACAAACAGTAGAACCAAAGAGATTTTTTTTAATTTTATACAAACAGAATACGAAGAAACTTTTCCCCGACCTATTTATGTCAGCAATGGTTAAATCAGGCTTAAAAGTGTTACAATTTCCGCCGCCTCCCAGGCTGGCGAAAATCTAGACTCCGATAGCGCGCAAAAACCAGTCGCTGCGACTCGCTCAGACGAGTTAGCGGTGAAAGTTGGAATAGTGCAGTTATCGTACGGCTATTCGCAAAACTAATAAATATTTGAGAATAAGTTATTTATACAGCAATATTAAGTACACAGCTTAGTGACAGTGTAAGAATGCTCGTGAATAACAACATGTTATGAGCATGTCGAGGTCATCGGTGACGCGAATCCATAACTTTTCCTCTACCAAAAATCGCTCAACGCGGCTAAAGAAGTTTCACTTCGATAGAAAACTTCAGTTACCACCCGCTTGCCAACTATGGCAAATGTACAAATAAAAAATATACCCTCCTAAGGGGTAGGGTGAGGGGTCTTTATTCAGAAGTAGGTTTTAATAGACTGTAATGGTATTTAATACGTGTGTATTTCCCTCGTTTAATTTAAGAAGTTGTCCGCTGCACTGCTTCAGTACACGTTGGGACTTCACGAGTCACGCATGGTTTTCTCACAATATTTATCTTCAGCACTAAGTACGTATTATCTTATTTCTTTTTTCTTTAAAAATACCTCCACACTAGGATTTTCTTCTGTATCGTGGTTTACATACATAAATTTCACAAGGACGTACATCCAGATTCGAAACAATTATTTGAAGGCCTTACGAATACTTGTTCCTTGCATCCATCGACTTCCTGCATGTCTTACCAGGTCGTCACTCCATCTCGTGGGGGGTCGCCCTACACTTCGCCTACCGGTTCGAGGCTGCCACTCAAGAACCTTTCTTCCCCATCGGTTGTCGGTTCTTCGAGCTATATGGCCGTCCCACTGCCACTTCAGCTTACTATTCGGTTGGGCTATGTCGGTCACTCTGGTTGTACTGCAGATATCCTCATTTCTAAGTTTATCACGCAGAGAAACTCCGAGCATAGCCCTCTCCATAGCTCGCTGAGCGACCTTGAACTTCCACATACGGCTAGCAGTAGAATCCGCGGCCTGGAGCGCTGCAACTCATTGCTAAGCTACTGTGCCACGGAACCGTTGTGATATAATTGATAAACTAAATAAATGTAAATTAAAAAATTATTCTTATTTCATAGATTAAGAGTTTTTTATTATAATAATTAATTCAAATTGAAATACCTTATAAAAAGAAAAAGTTTCGAGCAGCTACGTAAGATTCTGTTTTCAATTTCCTCTGCACACAAGGATGTTTAACTGGTCGTAGCTTCCATGGATATTTTTTGTTCTTTTAAGATACCATCTAATAGACATATAAATTCGGCGGTAATATTTCCTCTGTGTTGAGAATTTTCGCGTTCTAAAATTGGGAGATAGGCATGGAGTTTTAGAGAGAGGAAATGTAACTGGTAGATAATGCTTTTAATATTAAGTTCGCCTTTATACACACATAGTATAAGGTTCAATAAAGAATAAATAAATACAGTGTTTAATTATTGTTCAACTACGTTTTATCTTTGTAAAACATATATCACTGAAATGCGTTTATGGGGAAGAGATGCAGATATCTACGAGTATAGGCCACAGCATCCACTTCCCGTCAGGTGAAGTGTGTGCTCGTTTTTCATTCTAATTCTATAAAAAAGTTGACTGCAATAACCACTTGCTTAATTTTGAGAGGGTTTTAGGGCAAGGAAATGTCCGCCACTCTGCACCTGCAATGCGTGTTGGCGAACTTCACGTTTGAAAAAAAAACCAATTTGCAATTTCAATGATGCCGGCGTGTATCGAACCTGGCTTGCTCTCGTACTGTGAAATATACAGCGAGCACTTATCCCCTGAGTTACCAAGGCCCTTTTCCAATAGTATAATTTAGTTCAAGTAACTAATGAGTACAAAATATACAATTTAAAGAAAAGGTTAAGATTACCCACACTAGGTTTTTCTCCTGTATTGTGGAAACGCTTAACATACATAATTATATTGTATAAAGATAAACACCCAGACCCGTAAAATTGTCTGTAGGCCAAACATTTTATACGTGGTAGAGCCATGCTGCAGCTATATTAGTAGTATAGTTGTAGCACGAATGGGTCGACTCGACCGGGGAAGGACCACGCTCTCACAGAATACCAGCGTAAAATAGCATCTTAATACTGCTGTGTTTCGTATGGTGAGGGTAGAGCACCGGAGACCCTTTTTACTGGAAAAGAGGCATTCCAACTTAGTCCTCACGAGTGACAACGCATCTGTATTTTGATTCGCAAACGAGGATAAATGTAGATATCTATGGGTCACAGCAACCACTTAACATCAGGTGGACTGTGTGCTCGTTTGTCACCTTATTCCTATAAAAAAATACAAACACTAGTCGAAAGCGCGACTGGAATATACGATATAAATATAATGAAGCGTTTATTGCGATATTCCTCCATTATGGGATAAGTTACTTAGCTTCAACTAAGATTGTGGTTGCAAAAAATTTATTAAAATCGATTTATATACATATGAAACTTAATGCATCTCTGTCATGACATCGTTATCGCACATCGTGCAATATCTGTTGTAGTTAATTGAGTGCATCTCTACGCACCCTTGCGTCAACGATATGTGACGCAGAATTAAACTCTAGTTTCGTGTATTTAATGTATTAAATGGGTTTACATTTACATTATATGTACTATATATTATTTATAATAATTATCATCGTCATCATTACAGCCCATCCTCGGTTGAACATCTAAACATATCCCAATCCCTTGCCAAAAAGGATAGTCCTGTATGATCGTCATCCGTCCGTCGATTCTCTGTTTCATCAGTATATCTAGTGGGGGATCGCGCAACACTTAGCTAGTTGTCAGTTTCACGAGCTATATGGTTGACAATGGGTCACTTCATCCAACTTATCCGCAAAAAATTATATAACAGACCTGAGTAAAGATAATAATTACTATTAGGTAATAGGCAACGATATATTATATGTACTACGCACTAGATTTCGCATTCCGAACATTGACTATGTTCAATTGAACTGTACTGCAATCCGTACACTAAACTAAATATTAAGTAAATTGAAGATTTGTGAATTCCATAAGATAATGATTATTACATTTTATTGAAAATATGTTAGTTTAGATTAAAATAAGCGTATTATATATTAAATTCTTATATTTATTGCATATTTATATCTTATTTCATATTTAATTAAAGTCTTCGCGCATGCACGACTCTATTTCCCGCGCATGCGCGAAGACATAGAGTAGCGCATAATTTTTGCTTGGAATAGCTTCTCTAGAACGTAGTACATTTAACTCAATGGTAATAGGGGTACTAGGAGTAGTCTGGGTAGGTATAGTTATTTTATTTCATGATGTAATTTTGACTTTGGCTGTTGTTAGCTGTGCACATACACATTGTGTAAGTGTGCGTATGCTGCGGGCGCTCGGAAGTAGCGCTCCCGATCTTATTTATTTGACATCAGCTACAGGTATCCATTAACTGCAGTGGCCACTAACAATCAGTTGTTCGATCCGGAAATCGAAAGAGAACATTTCAAGTGAAACTTGTACCGATGGTTCGGTTAGCCGCTGGTGTTACATCGACTTTCAAATTAGTCTATAAAAACAATTAATTAATTTTGTAATAAAAAATAGGGATGTAGAAAGAAACAAATTATAATAATGTCGTGTTCTTTAAGATCAACAACATAAACTATTTATTTAGATATTATCATTTATAAGGTACGTGAGGGTAATATGGTCACCTTAAGTTTTGCCGCCCTATAAAACCAAAACTAGGTGGAGGTCAGAGACAAATACACAAAGTCGTATACTATAACTAATATATTAAGAAAATAACAGCTAACAAGCCTTTGCAATAATTAGGAACAATTCAAAAAATCAACTTAAAAAAACTAACTACACTACCCAATACTAAAATCGACTAAAATATTTACTATATAATCAACTATCGAAATAGCATCGATAAAGCAGCGTACTTTTGATCCTTTTTTATTTGAATGACTGATGAAGAGCTATCGTATCACAAAGCCACCTATGCAAACAAGGCTGTAGTTTTTGAGTTATAAGAAAGTGACCATATTAACCGGATGACCATATTATCTTCACGTACTATATTAAAAATAAAAAAAGCTTGTAACACTTGTGTAATGTGCATATAGTTAGTAATAGCTCGTAAGATTTCCGAAAAATCGTTAGATTTCGGTAAAACCCCTAACCTAAGGTAGAAAAACCATAAATTTCTTAGGTTTAAGGCATATTGTTTATTTATTAGTTTTTTACAAACTATATAGCAAAGTTTTTTTAGATTAAGGTTGACAAACGAGCACACAGTCCACCAGATGCTAAGTGGGTGCTGTGGCCCATAGACATGTACATTTATCCTCGATTAAGAATCAAAATGCAGATTATTCGTTGTCACCCCTGAAGACTAAGATGGAATTCCTTGTTTCCAGTAAAAAGGATCTCCGGTTCTCTACACTCGTCATACGAAACACAGCCGCATTAAGCTGCCATTTCAAGCTGGCATTCTGTGAGAGCGTGGTCCCACCCCGGTCGAGCCGATCCAATCGTGCTACAACCATAATATAGCTGCAGCGTGGCTCTACCACGTATGAAATTAATGTTGAATAATTATTGGGATGGTTTTTGATCTTGAATAATTTTGCAGGATTGCAGGAAAAGCCGAATAATGACTAACCGATTATTCACCACGCCTATTCGTGGAATCTTAAGAAACTTGGCCCCAGCAAATAATAAAAAGTACCTACTAATGTATTTTGCCGTGACAGAGAGCTTGTTACAGCTAAGCAGGAAGTTTGTTGACAGTAAGTTACTAAGTGTAAGTTGCTAAAATAAATATTTAGGAACAGAATAATATTTATTTACGTATGCTTATATAGTGTGGTATAGTTTATACGTGGTAGAGCCATGCTGCAGCTATATTATGGTTGTAACACGAATGGGTCGGCTCGACCGGGGAAGGACCACGCTGTGACAGAATACCAGCGTAAAATAGCAGTTTAACGCTGCTGTGTTTCGTTTGGTGAGTGTAGAGAACCGGAGACCCTTTTTACTGGAAATGAGGCATTCCATGTTAGTCCTCACGGGTGACAACGCATCTGCATTTTGATTCTTATTCAAAGATAGATGTAGATGTCTATGGGTCACAGCAACCGCTTACCATCAGGTGGACTGTGTGCTTGTTTGTCACCCTTACCCTATAAAAAAATGTTGTAAAATACGATTTATTAAACGGATAAAAGCGTCTTCATCATCAGCACGTAACATTCCACCCCCGAGCATGGGTTTCTCCCATAGTTGGAAGGATTTATCGAAATCGCCACGCTCGGTAGGTTAATTAACGATATACCAAACGTTTTACGACAATTTAAGGCATTCATCATTAGGACTTCAAAAAGGAGGAGGTACTCAATTCGACTGTATGTTTTTTATAGGATAGGGTGACAAACGAGCACACAGTCCACTTGATGGTAAGTGGTTCCTGTGACCCATAGACATCTACGTCCATCTTCAATAAAGAACCAAAATGTAGATGCGTTGTCACCTGTAAGGACTAAGATAGAATGCCAGTAAAAAGGAACAACATACGAAACACAGCAGTGTTAAGCTGCTATTTTACGCTGGTATTCTGTGAGAGCGTGGTCCTTCCCCGGTCGAGCCGACCCATTCGTTCTACAACTATACTACCAATATAGCTGCAGCATGGCTCTACCTCGTAAATATTTATTGTCTGTATATAAATGTTACCTCATAACTTTTTTCTAGGTGAACCTATTTCGATGATTCTTTTTTATTTGAAAGCTGGTGCTCATGTGGTCCCATATAAATGATCTAGGTCTGACCAGTAGTTTTTGAATTATCCTTAGTAATTTATATTGAAGCCGGCTGTACAATATTTTTTAATTTACCGCTTGTTTTACATCTGGTATCTACGAGCCTTAAACTATAAATGCTGAGGATGAAGAGAGTTATAGATTTTGTTAGATCTGTAGTCATAGTACTTATCGTTAGAAGTAGTAGTTACACTCACAGCCGATCCAAAGTCCAGTACTGAATATAGCTTCATAGAGGGAATATTTACCATAGCTGGCACGCTTGGCAGGCGGGTTGGCAACCGCAACTTTTTTTTTAGTTGTTATTAAGAAGACTTATTTCTTCTCTGTCACCGGCCTCCTGGTTTGTTTCCCTCTGTCGTCTATAACGACACCCACGGGACGATATGGTTTGGTTCACCGCGTATTGGACGTTGTTATGCAAAAAGGATCCAACCCGAGATAAGTTAATTTGAGTTTATGTTATTTGAAGTATCCATACTTCAAATATCATAAACTCAAATTATCGGTATGGTTTCTGTCTGTTTGTAATATTTCTTCTTATTTGTGTTACGTTTGCTAAAATTGTTACATTACATAATAGTATAGACCACAAACATTATTTTTCAAGTCAACATTTTTGACACAAATTCGGGTTGGATCCTTTTAGCATAACCACGTCCTATTGGCAGTGTAAGGCCAAGGTGGCCTAATTGTGTTTATGTTCTAATAAACCATAACAAATGAACTGCGATAATCACGGCTCGTTATAAATCATACGAAATAGGAGATTAACATTAATTGCGATTCTTTATCTACGAGATAAAACGACACGGTGACGTCACCGTCGCAGGCGCAGCAAGACTAACCGGGCGACTGGTTAAATATAGAATGTAAACAGCTTTCTTGTGAATCATTCAAGTAGTTACTCTTCAGCTGTAAGTAAACAACTAAGTGTTCGTTGATTTTAGTTCGCTTCGAGTAAATCTAAATATGGAAGGTGAGATTGGGGGGACTACTAGGCAAGTTGAAATACATAGTTTCGTATTAGAGAGAAGAGTTTTATTTAAAACAAAAAGAACGTTACTTTACTCTTAGCGTCATTCAAATATAAATTGCGCATGGCTGTTTAGACCTGAAACAATTATTTGCAGACCATACAAATACTTGTCTACTTTTTAAAAACAAGCATATACGTGGTAGTGCCATGCTGCAGCTATATTAGTAGTATAGTTTTAGCACGAATGGATCGGCTCGACCGGGGAAGGACCACGCTTTCACAGAATACTAGCGTAAAATAACAGCTTAACGCTGCTATGTTTCGTATGGTGAGTGTAGAGAACCAGAGACTCTTTTTACTGGAATAGAGGCATTCCATCTTAGTCCTCACGGCTGAAAACGCATCTGCATTTTGATTTGTAATAGAGGATAGATGTTGATATCTATGGGCCGCAGCAACCACTTACCATCAGGGGGACTCTGCTCGTTTGTCACCCTTATCCTAAAAAAAAAAGAAAAAGCAAGGTTAATGCTATTTTAATAAGGAACTGACTGCGTAAAAAGATACTAATAACACCCATTATATGATTATTTAAGAACTTTATCACAGATTTATTATAAGTTTTGAAAATTTAAGCAAGAATGGTCGTTAACCAAATTCCAGATGGTCGTTCAAAATGAAAAATAACTAGATAAACCTAAGTATGATTACCAAAGATCAGTGATATCCCTCTTGACATAGTTTGTCGACTTTCATTTTTTTTTCCTTTAAGCAATAAGGCGTCTGATTGTCGCCATATTGAATTTTGATTACTGTCATGTCTTTAGTGACATTCACTAGATTAAGACAAATGGCTTGACGTAAGAATCAACAAAAACAGCCCACGCGTTTGGTCTCTAAAGCGTCACAAAGGAACAAACATAAATACATACATATAAAGGCTGATAAACACATTACTCTCCACAGTCGGGTAAAAAACGTAGAACTTACACGAACCCTCGCCCGCAGAGCCGCAACCACATGGTTCGGAGGTGCTTTGCTAAGCCGTTTGTTAAGATACGCAAAATACGACAAAGATACGCGTATGTGCTTCCTTATTATATTATTTTGGGGATTTGTATTGTGTTCTCCTCTGTTTGGGATTAAAACAAAGGTTTTCACCACATAAGGATTTTCTCCTGTATTGTAAAAGCAATATTTTTTTTATTATTCTAAGCCATTGCTTGATTACTATATCACCTGACGGCAGGTGGTGATGCAGCCGAAGTTGGTGAAGCGCACTTATTTAACAATAGCTTATTCTCTCGTGCCTTAAAGACATCTACATTCTAATTGCTCATTGTTTACAAACATTAATTGCACCAGGACAATCATCTAGACCCGGAACAGTTATTTGTAGGCCATACAAAATAACTGTTCCGTGCAAAATTCGAACCTGCGGCCCTTAAAGTCGCGACTCATTGCATATCCCCCGTGGCTTTGCATTGAGTCAACCTCAAGTTGCTGGGTAAACACTACCATTTTATTCAATTCACAACAATATATTATCTATATAAATAATTAAAATTGAAGTGTCTTTTTGTAATGTCAAAATAACTGGCAGGCAGCTGACATATAAGGAGTAACTTAGACTCCTTTTATTTTAGAAAAAGAATTAGGGTTCCGTGCTAAAAAATTAAAAACCTAAATTACACGCGGGCGAAGTCGCGGAGAACAGCTAGTTATAAAAATAATATAAGAAGAAATAGGTGAATCTCTGTCCCCAATCCCGTGGGTCTCATAACAGGCGACAGAGACAAAGTACGTGGGGGTAATATGGTCATCCGGTTAATATGGTCACTTTCTTATAACTCAAAAACTACAGCCTTGTTTGCATGGATGACTCTGTAATACGACAGCTCTTCATCAGTCAATCAAATAAAAACTGCTGTAATCAATACGCCTGCCAAACTTGGCAACTAT
Organism: Parnassius glacialis; assembly: GCA_033319125.1. Classification (NCBI taxonomy): domain Eukaryota; kingdom Metazoa; phylum Arthropoda; class Insecta; order Lepidoptera; family Papilionidae; genus Parnassius; species Parnassius glacialis. The sequence continues at coordinate 6,353,691 of JAVANC010000021.1, forward strand.
GGAAATTAGTCCCCATATGCGGCAATCTATGTAAGAGATCTTTTTTTAACAGTGGATTTTTGATGGACTGTCGTGATGATTATTATTGATAATTAATATTATTACTTAGTTGACAAACAGTGCCATGACATCACTGATAATAAATACGTCATTGATAAGTGATGACATATGGAACTAAGACGTAGTCCTTTAGTGACAGCAACATGGGAACCTTAAATTCGCTGAGCGAACTATGAAGAGATAACCAATACCAACTACATAAATGCCTTTGATACATGATGTCAATTATTTAGACGTAGACATGAATATTTGTTCTTGATACAAATTCATGAACCCGTAGTCCCAATAGGCATTTCAGTATTAGCTCATGTAAATAAGTTAAGTTCTTATAAATTACAACATGTATTTACACAAGTTTAAATATATTTTTTATAGGATAAAGGTGACAAACAAGCACACATTCCACTTGATATTAAATGATTGCTGTAGCCCATAGAAATCTACATCTATCATCAATTACGAATCAAAATGCAGATGCGTTGTCACCCGTGAGGGCTAAAATGGAATGCCTCGTTTCCAGTAAAAGGTTCTCCGGTTCTCTACACTCACCATACGAAACACAGCAGCGTTAGGCTGCTATTTTACGCTGGTATTCTGTGAGAGCGTGGTCCTTCCCCGGTCGAGCCGACCCATTCGTGCTACAACTATACCAGTAATATAGCTGCAGCATGACTCTACCACGTAACAAAATCAACCCTTAATCAACAGATGAAACAGTGCAACGAGAGGTTGTTAAACCGGGTTGTCATAGTAGTTAAAAAGTTATCAGCAGAATTTTGGCGTGCAGCTCCATAGTCGCTTTCTGTAAATTCATAATGGTCCAGAAGCAGACTACTAAAAGAAGGATCCTGGAAATCCTGCTTGGAAGCGACATGGCCAAGACGTCTGTCACGCCCCTACCCCTTTTGATGATAGTGTTACTCCACTACAAATGGAGCCTCTGGGCTTGTATCGTGATATCACTGCGAGGGTGCTGCGCCGGGACCTGCTTCTAATCAAGCAAAGCGGTGGAGAAGCCCTGATTACATTTCAAACGGAGATCCCGGAATTCTTTACGCTGATGGTGATCACTGTTGGGTTTTATCTGGTAGAAGTCCGACTTTAAGACCTTCTCATTGCTTCGCAGCGAAAGGTATCCAGGAAAATTTGCCTACATTAAAAAAAGTAATATAATGTCATTTGAAGGAACATATATTTTATTAAACGATAATATTTTTAAAGAAACAATGTCTTAGTAACTTTACGTTTATACTTCATTTAATGAAGCACGTACGATAATAGTACATTTCAAAACAAATATGAATTACGAAATCAAAATAAAGGTAAGGCGAACCCCAGAATGGTAAAAACCATTGCATCATAATATTAAACAATATCCATGATAGCATTAACGAGACGTAAGAAGTTCAGACTTAATAACAAATTTCTATGCTTGGTAAAATAAGATGATGAATATAACAATAAAATTAAATGACTAAAATGTTACAAAAAACTTTGTATTTCTTTTTAAAATGGACATCGAAATAACCGGCCGGCAATTCCTTAAGAGACCGGCGATATAGAAAACATAACCTCAAAATACTCGTCTATTGTCCGCCGTGTAAAAAATGCAGGCATGGCGTGAGCCTCGGAACGCGGGTGCCGACTCAAGCCGGAGCCCGAAGCCAGTCTCAGTCCCACCGCGGCGCAGGCCCCTCGCTCCGTCGCGCGACCGGTTTCAACTCACTCAACGCTACCCGATAACTTATCAACAAATAATTGCATGAAGTCATCGATTAAATTAAGTGCCACCGCGATATATGGCTCCTTAACGACTCTCAGCAACGTTTACAATCACAAACTCTTAAAGCAAATGTTCCCTTACACAGGATTAACAGTAAACTTGCGGTGTTGCTTGGATATTAAAGTTTGACAGTGAACTCTACAAGTGTCCGTGAAAAGTTTTGTGCGATCCGATTGGCCAATTTTGGTTTGTTTTTTAATTGTGCCAAAAGTTTCCAGGATGAATGGAACTCCAGCTAGAAGGCCTAAGAGCGCTTTCTCTGAGATGGTATGTTTTTAACTTAACTCGCTTAACTAACAGTTACTGATATAATTTTAAACTACTTTTTTATTACAAAGCCGATAATTTCAAACCATTTGTAGTTATGTATGCACAGAAGTTAGAAGAATGGAAAAAAGAAATTAAGTGACCACTATTTATTATCGGACAAACAAAAGAGATGGAAGCACTCAACAACATATGTGACAGAGAGAGCGGTGGTGATTTGACTGAGTGCAATGTATCAGTTCAGTATTTGCAACTGTAAACATCTTTACTTACGGCTATTGAAATAGACCAATCGTGTTGTACGTTTATTGTTCTATCAGGAGGTCTTCTACCGTCACCCATTGATAAGCGAAGATCAGTATAATAAACTATAATAAACCTAGAAGCTACAATTATGTCTATCATCTCAGCGGGATAGTGGCATGTGTGAATATTATTGTAGTACGTGTGGGATAAATATATTAAAATTGGAACAACTTTTCTTTTAAAACAATTCCTGATATCATAATCAAGAATGACGCACATTTAGAAATGTGTTCAAATAACATTGTCAGAGGTAAATAAAAATGTAACACATTATATCTATGTTTATTCAAAGATGTTGTCCGCTTTGAAGTTATATATTTAGTATGTTTTGATTACTAAACGCAATCACCTTGTTTTGGGCATTAAGAAGCAAATATTGTTTTCCTATACCTCTGTTTTGAATCGGGATCTATGTCACAATAAGTATTATCAGTATCGGTAGCATGTCATATCTATAAAATATTGAAGTATCTTTTGATTAAAAGCAAATATATACTTATTCTATTATATGACATCTCTAGTTTCATTGCATAATTTGCGTGAAACATGAGTTTTTACTTTTATTTATTCTAATTTTCTACCCAAAAACATCTTTAGTAAATGAAATTTTTCATTGTGTCTAGATCAAAAAAGAAATTACAATAATCTGAAACAAACAAAAAATAGAAATTGTTATAATCTAACTATAAATAGCTTACTAAAATATCTACAAACATAAAAAATGCATTTTAACTAATATTCCAAGATAATATAAATTGCATACTCCCAAGCTAATACTTCTCTAACCAATTGCAAATACTAAAATCATAATTCTACATCAAATTCAATCAAAACACATGAATCAACTTCGAAACCAACGGCGCCATAATCTGCAAAGTCACATTTAATCTGTGGAAATATAAAATATAATTATGGCTTAAGGTGATTGGTATTGATAATGCCATTAAATTTAAATTAAAAATTTTCCCTCAGGATATACCAATAATATAGCCTTGTTACCGTCACATCATAATTAGCGAATTTTCACAACATTGATTGATACAATTATATAAAATTATAAACTGCAATGCTGTACCTAATTTTTCCAACATTATTTATTGACTTCTCAAACTAAACTGAGTTATTGAGAAATTTTAAAGAAACAATAGAACAAAAACAAAGTACAGGTAAAAGGGAATTAAGGAATTTACTTCCTACATAAAATTAAAACAACATTTCCAATCAGCAGTTATTAAATCACAAGCGCATACTTCCGTATGCTTTAAACGATTAAAACAAGTAAAAATTAAAAAGTACAAAAAATACGAGTTAAAAATATTTTACTCGTATTGGAGTAACACATTTAAAAATGTTTTAAACCAATTTCAAATTTACATTAATTAGGATCATCATCTCAATTATAGATTTGCCCCGCAAACATTCCGTATTTCAAAGCATCAGTATAATTTTATCTCTTCTAAGGGCAAATAAATCAAGCCATAAAACTGTGAACTGTAAGTGGCTTGGTATTGCACCTGTTTTATATTGAATCTCAGCCTGACACAGCGTCGATAGAGAAAACAATTTCGACTGATAATTAACTTGAGACCCATAGATAGATAGATAGATAGATAGATTGAAAGAATGTTTCTCGCTTAGATATGTAAGCCAAATAGTAACTAATAAAGGTGGAAATGGTTTTGGATACAGTTCAAAGTCTTTTTAATTGCTTAATTCATATGCAGTGCTTGAAAGAATATATTCGCAACTTATATTTTGTTTCGTTTTCGTTAGGTTTCCATTTTATTTGTAGCGATTTTTATATTTGAATATCACATTCGCATCGAATCTTTTTCTCATAAAACTTGGATGAGCTTGGTTTCAATTATGGTTTTTTTACTCAATCATATCGACGCGATAAAGTTCAAAAGCAATTTTCAGTAATCACTACTAAATGTGGTAAGAACGAAACTAGAAACTAAAGACAATGAAAATACCTGTACAGTTCCTTTGCAAAGAATAAACTAGTATAAAAACCAATGAATATAAAGTGCTTTGTCCGAAATTCAGCCGTAAATAAACAATTACACACTACTGTACCTAAATCATCACCTGCCGGCATGACCTTAACCTTGAAGGGGGGAGAGTTACGGTCCACAGAGAACTCCCCACAGGTAATTTACTTACGTATCTTATCCAGAGACGACTCAGGGTTAATGCTAAATAGTTAATATTGTATCTTTTACTCAATAAAAACGTTCGTGGGATTTTAGAAGCACATGCTTAAAGATTTTAGTTCAAAATTTTAATTTTCTTGAAATGCTAAAATGTAATAATTCATGACCTAAATTTATAAATACCATACGATTCTGTGATAATATTTTATGATATTATTCTGCCTAGCGCAACGTTTTCTGTAATACTGTTAGAATGTTATCGAGACTAGTCGAAATTAATTTTCTTAGTGGAAGCGTGCAAAGTATATGATGGGGGAATCAACATTGGCCGCCATGCACGCTATGGTAAGAATATTTTATGCTAGCACTACACTATAGTTCAAATTCCAAACGTCCGTCCGAACCTGAGGCATCTCGTTCGAAACAAAAAACCGTGTCTACGTATATAAGGCGCACACCGTTTTAAATCAATGTATGATTAGCATGCAGTATAATCAGACACACGCGTCACATTTACTCAGTATTCTACAGACTTCAAAAAGGAGCAGGTACGCAGTTCTACTATATCTGTACTCTTCATAACTTTTTTCTAGGTGAATCGATGTCGATGTTTTTTTTTTGAAAGCTAGTGCTTCTCATGTGGTCCCATATAAATTTGATCAAGGTCTGACCAATAGTTTTGAGTTATTTTTAATAATTTATATTGAAGTCGGTTGTACAAAATTTGAAATTATTTAATTTTAAGTAAATCCATACAGAGACTTACTTTATGGTTCGAAAGAATTTACTTAGATTCGAACGAACATTTGGAGGTCAAAACTCTCTTCTGCCGACTTCCAAAAAGGAGACGGTACTCAATTCGGGTGTATGTTTTTTTTATGTGTTACCTCATAACTTTGTACTGGGCGAACCGATTTCGATGATTCTTTTTTTATATGAAAGCTGATAGTTCTCGTGTGGTCTCATATGAATTTGATCAAGGTCAGACTAATGGTTATTGAGTTATTCTTAAATAACCTATATTGAAGTCACTTATATTGAAGTCGGCTGTACAAAATTTTTAATTTTAAATTATCGAGACTCGACTCAAGAACTGTTCATTTTTGTGTCCATTTATAGATATTATTATCATCATTATATTAATATATAATTAGTTTTATAATTTTCTGCCGACTTCCAAAACATTTTCAACTTTACAAAATTTTTAATTTTAAATTATTATTTAATAATCTATTTCGTACATATTTATCATATAGCTTAAAATCAAAATCGATCTAATTTAAAAATGAACGCGCCTGCCTTGTATTTTTGGTAGAGTTGTCACAATTGCCTTTTTTGTTATGTTTCAGATTTACTTTTTTTTTCTTTTTTTTTAAAAAAACGTTACCCCCGCAGTAGGATTTTCTCCTGTGTCGTGGAGGCAGTTTACAAACATAAATTGCACGAGGACAAACATCCAGACCCGGAACAATTATTTGTAGGCCATACTAAATACTTGTTCCTATATCTTACATGATATAAAAGTCATAAAATGTGCCCAAAATACACTTTTAAATTAGACGATCTCTATGTAAATGTTATAAAATTAATGAATGTTTCATTCTAGAAAATGAAAAAGGTATAACTAAAAGTAAAGCACAATTCTTCTCGGGTAATAAAATTTTTGTGACCTGTAAACAGCAATTATTGTCATAGTTTTTTTTTATGTGATTTCCAAGTATAAAACGCTTGGTTTAAGAACATGCTTCTTTTAATTTTTAAATACAAACAGTAAATATTTATTTTCCTTAAATATATCTAAAATGTCTCCATCATCATAAACCAATATCTCCATGGTGGCACTACTCCGGAGGCGTGGAGCAGAAGTGAGGTGGTCTTGTTCTTCAAGAAAGGCGACAACGCTCTCTTGAAGAACTACAGACCGATTTCCCTTCTGAGCCGCGCCTATGTGCTGTTTTCGAGAGTCATAACGGATCGTCTCACGCGCAGACTTGACGACTTCCAGCCTCCCGAACAAGCCGGTTTCCGAAAGGGCTTTAGCACCATAGACCACATACATACCCTTTGGCAAATCGTACTAAAGTCCGAGGAGTACAATTTGCCACTATGTCTGGCGTATGTGGACTATGAGAAAGCCTTTGATTCCGTCGAAATTTGGGAGGTGCTGCAGTCCCTTCAGCGGTGCCAAGTTGACTGTCGTTATATCGAAGTGTTGAAGTGCTTGTACAGTAGGGTTACGATGGCTATCCGAGTACAGAACCGGAGTACGAAACCTATCCAATTGCAGAGAGGTGTAAGACAGGGTGACGTTATATCCCCGAAACTCTTCACCACTGCATTGGAAGACGTTTTCAAGCTTCTGGACTGGAAAGGGTACGGTATCAACATCAATGGCGAGTACATCACTCACCTTCGAATTTCCGACGATATAGTCCTTAAGGCAGAATCGCTGGAGGACCTAAGCAACTATGCTCAATGACCTCAATAGTGTTTCCCAACGGATAGGTCTTAAGATGAATATGGACAAAACAAAGATCATGTTTAATGTCCATGTCACACCTATGCCGGTAGTTGTTGGGGACACTAAGCTCGAAGTTGTTGACGAGTATGCTTACCTGGGACAAATAGTCCGACTAGGTAAGTACAACTTCGACCGAGAGGTCTATCGACGGATTCAACTCGGTTGGGCAGCGTTCGGGAAATTACGACACATCTTCTCGTCAGGTATACCTCAAAATTTGAAAACAAGACTATACAACCAGTGCGTGTTGCCAGTGATGACCTATGGAACTGAGACGTGGTCTTTAACTGCTGGCTGGATGAGGAAGCTCAAGTTCGCTCAGCGAGCTATGGAGAGTACTATGCTCAGAGTTTCTCTGTATGATAAACTTAGAAATGAGGATATCCGCAGTAGAACCAGAGTGAACGACATAGCCAACGGATTAGTAAGCTGAAGTGGCAATGGGCCGACCATATAGCTCGAAGAACCGAAAACCGATGGGGAAAAAAGGTTCTGGAGTGGCGGCCTCGTACCGGTGGACGAAGTGTAGGGCGTCCTCCACTAGATGGAGTGACAACCTGGTAAGATATGCAGGAAGTCGATGGATGCAGGTGGCTCAGGACCACGCCTTGTGGCATTCCTTGGGGGAGTTCTATGCTTAGCAGTGGACTTGTGAAGGGCTGTAATGATGATGATATCTAAAATTGGAAAACTGAAATTAGCTCAAAGATTATTTAGATTTTCGATTTCAAAACGACACCTCGTAGTTCAGTCCCCTACTAGATGGAGTAAAGAATTCGATAGATGAAAGAATAGAATAGAATTATCAATATAGATTACAAGTAATTCTTACTGAATTTTTTTTTTACTTTTACCAATGGTTCGGAAAAAACCTCTGTCCTATGAAAATAAAATTTTACTTTGAAACAAGGTTGTACAAACTACTTACCAAACATATATAAGAAACAGTTTGGAAGCGACTACCTCATTCGCAGGGGTTATTATCAACCATGTGGCTCAGGTCCGTGTTTTGTGTTATTCGTTCTGGAAGCTATGCAGTCAGTTATTGTTGGCTATAGCCCTACAGGTTTTGGGTGTCGGTGACTTTCCCTTAACCCGGATCTTATACACATAGATGCATACCATAACCGTTACTTCATTTCTTCACGTATTTGAGGTATATACGTGTTGTCACGGTGGAGCTGTCGCCCGTCTGGCGGGTCAGCAGGGCTGAAGCCCTGTAGGTGAGAGGGCGTTCGTGTCACCCGTTGCAAGCACAATCGAACATAAGGTACGACAGACGGGCCACAAATTCTTCTACAGATTATATTTCGGGGTATCGAGCGATGACGTCATTTCGGCCATAGCGACCGGCTATAGGGTCATAGGGCCATGTTCTACTGAACCTGCAGACACCTTCTTTCGGTCTTTTGATAAGTGGGTACCCCGTTGGTGCAGCATAAGTTAGCTTAGTAGACCGACAGCTTCGTCCTTATCGGAAGTCTGGAGACCAGAAAAGGCCGCAGAACAGCGCGCGCAGTCCACACCTTGCATATGGTATGGTTTCCCTGAGTGTTCATCGACATGCAAGGTCATCTTCGCCTCTCAGTTGCAGTGGTCAAGGCAGGTTTTGAAGGCGTTTGGTCCGTAGAGTGGTCATCTTTCTTCCTGACGTTGACGGTCATCCTCCACTGATCTAGTCATAATGGCAGGTCCATTTCTGCATCCTTGTAATCACTAAGAAGAAATCAAGTATGCGCTGTCGTCTGCGTACAGCGCAAGAGTGATATATCTTTCCCCACTTTTAAAGGAGACATTCCAGAGTGGAGATGTCATTGGTGTATTCCGCGTACAGTAGTGATGGACTTGCGATGGGATGTGATGATGATGATTATGACATCATGTATAATTCAAGCTATGAATAGGTATGTATGAATCACAAGAGCAGAATTTATTTTATAATCGCATATCCTACATGTTACTGAATTTAACGAAAATATCCCATAATATACCAACTTTAAAAATAACTTCATTGGGTAACATTATATTAGTAGTTATAGTGTAGGTAAGAATAATCTACACATCATAGGGTATGTCGGGAGTGGGAGACACTTGATAGAACCACATCATAAGGACATATACATCATGGTTTCATCATGACAGATTTCAGAGCGTCCGAATGGGACGACCGCATGAAACGTCAGCATTCGAGCCATGATGCGCACAGTCTGCGCATCTGCATATTCTAAAATGATTTAAAAAAAATGTCTATAACCATAGCAGTGGGCCTACTCAGCTGCGAAATGTGGACAGCGCGTGCATGCCCCACACGTGGCGTGTTCCGCGCAAAAACGTCCCGCATCGCTGGAAAACGATGCCTACCGCACCATATCTGCAAGTGTCATTCGTTTAGAAACTCCGCGCGGGCGAACCGCACTGCCTTATTGAAAGCTTGAAACAATTCATTTGATATATCAATAAGCAACACGCTTAGAGCTATAATGATCCCAGTGAGAACACTAGGATACGGTAATGAAATTATTGCATTATCATCGGTTCTTAATATGCTTGCAAAATTTCGGATCATTCAGAGGTCCATAAGTGTGTGAAAACTGATTTAAAAAAATCCATTTCTACTGAAAGATCACTCTTGCCTATTTCTAACGCCAAATATCAGTGCTTGCACTGCTGTATTTCGGCCTTAAGGGCCAGTATAGTTACGGCCAATGATGACATGAGGCATCGCATCTTAGTCCTCAGAAGTGACAACACGTCTGTAATTTTCTTCGTAGGTTGTTAATACTGCACATTTCCATGGACTGCACTAACTACTTATATAATCAGGGGGACTGTAAGTTTGTTTTCACTTTCTTTTTATAAAAAAAAATCCTAATGTATGTAACACTTCAAGCTAATAAGCGTGTTAAAATCTAAAAATGTATGATAAATAGCAGAATAATAATTAATTATTAACTTATTGTATTACATTACTAAAGCATTTAGGATAACACTGAAACAAAGGAATAACAGTCAGGTTAAAAGGGTCGTCGAACTTATAATGTTCTGTTTTAATTATACTAATTACTCTTGAGTAACAATGTTTAAATTTTTAATCAGATCTTAAATATCAAATACAAGAAACCGACATTAACATGCACTTCACATCGGAATAAAGACGTAGATACGTAATGATTCTATATTATAATCCTACAATAAAATAATCGCTAACATGCTAGATATGATTTATGTAACAATGTTTTAAGAATTCCAATTATTTTGAAATAAGTCCCGCTGGGTTTCTCTCTAGTAATTTCTTGTACTGAGACTTTTTTCGAAAAACTGGTTAAAGCTACATGACTTTCAATAAGTATGTGATCTGATTATAAATAAAAATTAAATAAACGTTGAAACGACTCAAAAGCATTTATCATCTACTTTATGTCATAAGAATCTACTGTAGTAAAAGGAAAAACAAGAAAATACTTCAGGAGTTCTCATCGCCTTGGCAGTATAATCATTTTGTATTGTCATACGTCAAATGGACGTAGTTATACAAAAACGTTCCAACCCACAAGTCATTCAAAAATGATTGAAATATACAGATCTATAGTGCCACCAACTTATCTGTGAACTGACAGCTTGGCGCTTCTGCGCTGAAGTGTTGCCAGTTCGGGAATATTCTAAGAATATATTATATTATAAGAATATCATACATAGAGTCCACATACTAGGGTAATAAATTAGTCACGGAATAAAAAGACTAGAACACAGATTTAACAGATATATGTCCAAGAACAAGAAGAAACAAACATATCTTACTTGAATAATTTAAACTTTAATTAAATAATATGCCTTTATGCCTTTTTTACCGGGCGTTGTAATTTGCTTTCCTAAGGTTTATGCGTTTTCCGGTTCTTTAACTATTTTGGAAATGAATCCTTGACTAATATCTGAAAAAGAAATGAATTGTATTAACCAATCCATTTATCGAAAATACGAAAGGAAGAAACAAAACATTGCAATACTGACCTGTAGCAGCTGATACTCTTTTATATACCTGATTGAAAGGCATTATCGGTGCTTGCCCTCGAGCTTCTTGCTCACAAAAGTACTTTTAAAATAATATTTCGGGCATCACTTTTAATGGTTTTCGGCATTTTTTATTTTTCTATAAACTCTCAAAACAATGACGTATCGAGTGACATTTGGTTAAATGGCAGCTGTAGTTCACAATTTTGCCGCAGCTGTCAGTTCACAGATAAGTTGGTGGGACTATACTTATTTTGACATTTTCGCGAAGATGTCAAATATACGTATTTAACTCATTTTTGCTTGTCACTCCCATGACTGACTTGACAGTGGCAGAATTCTTTTAAGAGAAGCCAAAAAGTAAAGAAGAAGAAGAAGAACTCATCTTCATTAAAATCGTAGTGATAATCATAACTCGATTAAAACGAAAGAGTAATGAGAGGCGCGTGATTCTCAGTGAATTAATGATGATGATTAAAAATAACTGATTACCATTAATGCCATGTAGTGGCGGTGTGAGAATATTGTCCCGTAGGTATCGTAAAAGGCGACAAAGAGCAAAAAGCCAAGAGATGAGCAGCAAAGTCTTCATAATAACAACTCGAAAATAAAAACTGCTGTTGCCATCACGCCTGCCAAGAGTGGCAATTACGGCACTCCTATTTAATAAGGGAAAATGAGATAGATTAATTTTTTTTATGTGGTAACACAAAAAATTTCATTGGCTATTAAAAAGACTCTATTTAATAGCTAATTAAACTTTTAATTTTTAATTTTTTATTCTTTATAATTGCAATGGTGGTCGAACAAAAATGTATATTGATATTTTTGACATGATATTTTTTTATTAGTAGAAAAAAAAACTGTGATAACTTCACTATTTCAACTTCAAAGCCAAGTCGCAATTAAAAATTATTTTTTCTATTTTAAGAAATCTGTACCTCCAAATCGATTTCACAACATAAAATTAAATGAATGAATGAATCCATTTATCAAATCAATCTATACTAAAATTACGTTTACGACAATTTACTGCAAATATCAAATATTTATTAAACTTATTTTTAGTTTTTTCATTATTTTTTTTTAAATACAAAGGTATTTGTGGATAGTGCACAATGCGAAGCAAAAGATCAATTTGACATTCTTATTTTCATTTTGAGTGAATTATGCTTGAACGTAGAGTAATGACTCATGCATAATGTCTGTATTATACTCAAAGCAGCAAAGAAATTTATACAGATCATTTGATGGAAAGATGCAAATATACTGCAAAAATAAAATTCAAAATAATTTATTACTTGTATAAATTGACAATATATCGAGACCCCTTTTTACTGGCAACTTTTTAACGAGGCATTCCATCTTAGTCCTCAGGGCAGAGGTGACAACGCATCAGCAGTTTGATCTATAGTCGAGGAGAGATGCAGATATCAATGGGCCCCAGCATCCACTTACCATCAAGTGGACTGTGTGCTCGTTTATCACCCTAATTCTATAAAAAAAATAAACAAAAGAAATTATAAGAGAAAATAATATTCTTAGAACTTCTTTGTTGTTAACAAAAAAGCACGGAAGAGGACGCCCAAAACCATCGTCATAGTCTACAATTATAAAATAGTAGCACACGCACTAATACACATAAAACCAAGTTGGTTGCAAATTATTTTAGGTGCATATGTTGGGTGTGCGTGTATTATTTCGATATCACTCGAATTTTACGTAGTTCTGTCTATTTTTTTGTTGGTCTAAGGTTTTTTAATTGTTCATTTAAATTATGACATCGTTTTGAAACCGCTACTGGCCAAGCAACGGAGCCTATTCTTCAAAAGCCGTATGATTTTTAAAAGACTTCAAAAAGGAGGAGGTTCTCTATTCGAGTGTATGTTTTTTTGTATGTTACGCGATATCTTCGCTGATTGTAAACCAATTATGATGATCCTTTTTTTTATTAAATAGGTTATACTTCAAGGGTGGTCTATATAAATTTTGAAGTCGGTTTTTACTTTTTGTTATAATTATGTACTCGGGAGACATCACAGATTTGGTACAGAGCTGATATCCTCACACTCACTTCACACCTACTCCTTTTTAAAAGGCCGACAACGCATCTGCAATTTCCCTGGTGTTGCAGTTGTTCATGGGCGGCGATAGTCGCTTACCATCAGGTGAGCCGCATGCTCGTTTGCCCCCTATCCTATAAAAAAACACCAGTCAATGAAATGTGCATGTCGGGTAAAAACCAAGTTAATAATTTAAAATTAAAAATTTTGTACAGCCGACTTCAATATAAGCGACTTCAATATAAGCGACTTCAATATAAGTTATTTAAGAATAACTCAATAACCATTGGTCTGACCTTGATCAAATTCATACGGGACCACACGAGAACTATCAGATTTTATATAAAAAGGAATCATCGAAATCGGTTCCCCCCAGTATAAAGTTATGAGGTAACACACATAAAAAAAACATATACACGAATTGAGTACCGTCTCCTTTTTGGAAGTCGGCACAAAAAGGCCTTTAGTCAGTTTTCTGGAATTTGGTAACAATAATTAGTTTACTAGGTTGATCAATAATTTTGGTATCGGATAACTTTTACATTAAGTTATAGGAATGAGAAATATACTGCTTTTTGTTGAAATCTCAAATTCATAAGAAATCATTATCACAAAAAAATAATAAAAAACCACTTAATTTTTGTTTTTCGCTAACATTTGGCGGGAGTTTGATTGATTTTATACGAATAATGGTTTTGAAGATTTGCAATCTTCTTAGGAGACAATATTCAGTCGTATTTTAAAACTGCATGTATTGTGTAATAAATACAAAAGGAGACAATTTGTTTTTGTATTGAGAATGGGCCCACAACCGTAACCAGGCGTAACTTAATGAAACACATGTCGATTTATTCCTTATAACCAATAGATTACAATAGTTATATTAGTTTTACCGTTTCTATGAATACTGAGAAATTAACAATTAAAATACGAATATCACAATAACCTAAAAACAAACTAAAAGCGATTGTGTGGTAGTTTTCACCGGTATTATAAGTTTAAATAGTGCACAGGTCAATAATTAATAGCATAAAAGAAAGTTGTAGGTACATTCAGCATTTATAGGTACTTTAAGGTTGATGGAATTTTTTTAGTAGTTCCTTCTTCTTTATACGCATTTATTTATATTACATTAGCCAATTCACGAATATCATTTTTTATTTAGTTTTCGTGATTGCGGTTAGATTTTCATAAAATATTTAGGCCGTTTACTATAATAAATTGGTATCTTTTTTGTGTATAATAAAATAAAATAACGTAAAATTTTCTAGTGGGCCCAAAAAGATCGTCTCCTTTATGTAACAAAAATAGTATATTTAAGTAATAAATACATTTGATCTAACATTTTTAGTAACGACCGTTGTAAAAATATTAGGTCACTAACTTTTCAATACAAGGCCACTATTAACTTAACATTTAGGTGTTAACGTATACCAGGGTGCCGAAAACCATTCATGGGGATGTGTATCTAATTAACTGGAAAATATGGCCTGCCCTGTATATCCAAGTTGCAAAATATAGGATGGCATTTAACACTTTTAGACGCGTTATCATTTTTACTATCAACACTTTTTGGAACACATGTAAGAAGATATTGACGTTAAAAACATGGCACGCTGCATTATAACATCACGAATGGGTCTGTTCAAGCGGGAAAGGAACACGCTCTCATAGCATACGTTAAATAGAATAGAATATGTTAAATATTCATTATATTATCTTAATCCTCAGGAGTGTCAAAGCACCATTATTTATTTATTTCAAATTCTTTATTGCACACCATACAAAACATGCAGAGATTATATATACAAAAGAAGTATGCAATGGGTGGTATTATTGCTGACAGCAATTTCTTCCAGACAACCAGTGAATGGACAGGATTGCAGAAAGAATGACAGGGGTAAGTTAAGTCGATGTGATAAAACAGGAGGTAAAAAAGAATATACATACACACATTTATATACAGGGTACAGGGTACATCTTTATTTTGTTTGTTTCCTAAGCAAGGATAAAGGTAAGTGTCTATGGGCTATAGTATTCACAGTATATACGAGTATAGTATATATATCACACCATCTGGAGCTTGGCGGTTCACCACTGTATGTTTTACTAAGAATTTTCTTCCTCGTACTACCTCTCTGTGGAATAGATTACCACCGGCGATTTTTCTGGAGCGATACGACTTAGGGACCTTCTGTAGAAAAGAGCTTACTCCTTTCTAAAAGGCGGGCAACTCACCTGAAATTCCCCTGGTGTTAATATATATATATACATATACAGGACAGCTGTATGCTCGTAGGGCAAGTCATATTTTATTTCAAAAAAATACCTGTATAAATTTACTACAAAATGATTCTTAATTGTGTTTTTAACGGTAATTATATACAGCCTCATTATGTGAAATATATATGAAGCTAGTTACGCAAGTCGCAGAAGTGACCAACGTTAGTGTCCTAAGGCGTAGCCTACGTTTAGCTAAACGCGGAGTTAATGGATTGACGATAAGTGTAAGGAGCTTAACTTAGTCCTGAAGGTAGTGGCCCTACTAATTGCAAAGTTTTCTCGTAACTTTTTTTTTAAAGATTAGGGGTGACCAACGAGCACACGTTCCACCTGATGGTAAGTGAATCTACATTTATCCTCTATTAAGAATCAAAATGCAGTGCGTTGTCACCCTTGTGGACTAAGATGGATTGCCTCGTTTCCAGTAAAATAAAGTCTCCGGTTCTCTACACTCGTCATACGAAAAACAGCCGCATTAAGCTACTATTTTACGCCGGTATTCTGTGAGAGCGTGGTCCTTCCCCGGTCGAGCCGACCCATTCGTGTTACAACCATTATATAGCTGCAATTAAGTTAAAAAGCAAAAGTAAAAAGCGTCTAAAGTACCCATCATCATATGAAAGACAACACCACAATGATGCTGACTAAGAGATGTATTTATCCTCAATGCTACTAATTATGGTAACTATGTGTCTTCGATTATAAATCAAAATACAAATTCGTTGTCCTATTGATGACTAAGATGGAACACATACCGAAATAAACCCCAAGCGCTGTAGAATATCCGTTGCAGAATATGATAATTTTGTCATCAATTTGTAGCCTTCAACACACAATATATAACCCTTTGAGAATAGCCCACGTCTCCGCAATAACACGCTCTCAACAAATTTGCAAATATGAATATATACGAAATACAGAATCAGAGAAGCGACACGTGTCCCCACACGAAACATGAGTGAATCGGATAAAACTGTTTGTTAAATTGATGTGAATAATATCGGTTGGCGCGAAATCGTCACGTGTTAACAATTCAATTAGGTGCTTAAAGATTGTTCTGATTCCGATTTCTGTACGCCGTTATTATATTTTGCTATATTACGTCATTTAACTTAATAATTAATTAATGTAAGAAGTGCCTAACATTAATTAATTATTGCACGTGTTGTGAGGGCCCAAGAGAATTGAATTGAGAACATTCTCCACGTGGGCTCTTTTCTAAAAGTTGTGAATGTCATTAAACTAGTGAAGTGAGCAGATTGACCATGGCAAATATTTCCAGCGTTTAATGATTAAAATTAGCTTATGGAAACAGTGTCTAATGTGCTATAAGCCAAGCCAAGACGATCGTGCTGAATTTTTCTTTTAAAACTAAAAGTGAGGAAATTACCTACTAATAGTCAAGCAGCACTGCTACCTAGCACTGAGATCGACTAAATGACCTCAAAGCTAGTGGGAGACTTCGTGAATCGTCTGAAAACTCTCTAAGATGTTATATGGTGTTGTTCTGAGGTTAGTCCAAATAAAGTATATTGAATACAGTATTGGGCTCAAGGATTACATTGCTTGCTAAATGTGATAAAACGGTAATCTTCTCAATTGTAGATATACCTATGTTCAACAGTTGAATGTCTTAAAAAAAAATTCTCTTTTTTTTTGAAAATGTCTTTGAACAAATTTTAAATGTGTGAATTGTAATTGGAACCCAAAATGTTTAAATAATAAAAAAGAAGAGTTCTTTGAAGAAATGTATGAAAATGAATACAGGTTTCATATCAACCGACCTTTAAATCTGAAATAAATGCCTTCTTAAGATCTGTTCAAATATACTTCGAACTTTACGAAGTTATAAGAACTAATCTGTATAAGTTTTGAACTGTACTGGCGTCCAATGAATTTTAACGTTTTTTTTTTACGTATAGTAATTCAAACGGAAAAAAATTAACTACTTCGATATGCCGTAAATTCTTCTGTGATTAATATGTAACATCAACATATAAGTAATAAAAACAAGCCAAATGCGAGTCGGATTTCACCCTATGACGGTTCCGCACGTATTATGGGCAATCAACTTTTTTTAATATTATATTACTAATATTATAATATTATATTTCGTTTCAAGCTAGACAATTGCAACAACCCGTGATAGAAAAACGTGAGGGTAATATGGTCATCCGGTTAATATGGTCACTTTCTTATAACTCAAAATCTACAGCCTAATTTGCATAGGTGGCTTTGTGATACGATAGCTCTTCATCAGTCATTCAAATAATAAAGGGTCAAAAGGCCGCTGCTTTATCGACGCCATTTTGACAGTTGATATTATAGTAAGTACGTGAGGGTAATATGGTCACCTTACGCTTTATCGCCCTATAAATCCAAAATTAGGAGGAGAACAGAGACAAAATCACAAAGTCGTATACTATAACTAATATATAAGGAAAAAAATAGCAAACAAGCTTTGGAAATAATTAGGAACACTTCGAAAAATCTACTTAAAGAACTAACTACACTACATACACAATACAAAAATCGACTAAAATATTTACAATAATATCAACTGTCAAAATAGCGTCGATAAAGGAGCGCCTTTTTGACCCTTTATTATTTGATAGACTGATCAAGAGCTATCGTATCACAGAGAGTTCTATGCAAACGACGCTGTAGTTTTTGAGTTATAAGAAAGTGACCATATTAACCGGATGACGATATTACCCTCACGTACTATAGTTAGTTTTTTTTTTAACTTCATTTTTTGAAGTGTTGCTAATTATTGCCAAGGCTTCTTTGTATTTTTTTTATATTAGTTATAGTATACGATATTGTGTATTTGTCTCTGTCCTCCTCCTAATTTTGGTTTTATAAGGCGGCAAAGCTTAAGGTGACCATATTACCCTCACGTACCTTAATCGATATTTATAGTACCTACGTAATAGACAAAAATTTTAAATTTCTAACCAGTTAAGTTTGAAAGATAGAACACGGTATAAAAATGAGGAATTTGACGGCACCTCTTTTGTTTATTCTTGAAGATAAAAAAGAATTTAAATTGCTTTTTATTGAATTTATTTCTAACTGAATATCCGATTTAGGGTCAACATTAGGAAATAGGTTTAGAGTTAGCATGGACATTATTTTATTATTTTTAATTCTTTGCAGTAGGTTTTTATTTTTTATTCACAGTTTAATTTTTGACCGATTGGAGTAGACTAAGGAATAACAAAAACTTAAGGTAACAACAAGAATGTCGTATAAATTTATATGTGATATTCTTTGAATTATATTTTATTTACGTTATTTATTTAATTAGTTTATTTTATTTATTTATTTTATTCTTATAGCTTACTAACAGTCAACTTACACAATGACATCTTAAATAACAGCAAAGTTTCTTAAGCTAAGTGATTATTTACTAGTTAATACACTAGGCACTATAACTCTGACTAAAGTAGGTTTTAATTTAGATAAATAAAGTGAACAATTATTGAAAAGAAAAGCCGTGCCGAACACTGTAGCGCAAAGATTAGCTTGAAGGAACAGGAAGCATTATTATTTCAGTGCTGCGATGAACCTTTGTAAAGCTATATGGTTAGCAGAATGTGAAGACTGCAGACAATATCAGCTCGGGAGGGAATGAATGGGGTACTTGAGGATGATGACGAAGGTTTTGAAGTTGTAGTTTCCGAAGGTTTGTTGGTTGCGTGTCATATCACGTCGGTTGGTCACCAATGTGGCGGGTGAAAAGAAAAGGGGAGGAGATCTCCCGCCGGGCAAGGTGTTCTGCCCGGGGAGCGGCCAACGCTCCGAGTGGTAGTTCGGAGCTATTCTATATATACTGCTTTAATTTCGGATCTTTGCTAGCGCGATTTAGGCTTCGATGTGTTTCGCTTGTGACGCGACGACAGCGCCGCCACATTATATATTAGGTAATTAAAAAAATCGTTTCACAATCGAGAAAGAATTTGTCAAAAGTCGAATTGTGTAACTCCTTTTATTCGAATTCAGCTAAAAGGAGCGACGCCGCTTTCGTCGGGAAATTCGCAATTTACTGTCAAAGTTTATACTTTACATTTTAGTTCACATATTCTCTACGGGACATCTATATTAAATCTTATAAAAACATAGAGGCAGTACACATATATAAATTAAGCAAGGACAAACATCTAGACCCGGAAAAAGTATTTTTGGGCCATACATACACTTGTTCCGTGCGGAATTCGAGCACGCGGCCCTCTGCGCAAATTATTACTAAGCCACTGCACCACGGAGCCGTTATCGTTTATCGATAGTCTCTGGTTTAAACTACACACTACAAAATCAATTTACTTAACGATATTTCAAACCCTAGATAAACCTCGTTTTGTAATAAGGCAGATTTTTAATGGCTGAAATTTTGAGTTTCCAAAAAATGTTCGGAGACGTGTAAAGTATTATAATCATTCAAACGTAATTAACCGTAATTAACACGCAGCAGCTAGTTCCACGATAAGGGAAGGGTTTGAACCAAAAAAATAAGATAACGCGCCCCAATGAAATCATCAAAATGTCCAAAATGTATTAATTTTATATTTCAATGGCTCACGAAGGGGGTAAATGTAACAAACATGATTAATAATAATAGTCTAATGGTTAAACATTGCCAATAGTAATAATAATATATAATATATGCATGTATTATGTAAATAATACCTTTATATATAATATAATAACACACACACACACACACACACACACACACACAAATTTAAGTTATTTCAAGTCAAGTTTATTTCACTTATTTCCATAGCATAATATCTTATGGGAATTCGCTATGGGGAAAGGGAAAGAGTCTCTTAGAGAAAAATTTTAAGAAATAAATATATTAACTTTAGGTTTCAGTATCTTATTTACGAGAATTTTATGTATCTAAAAATGTATATAAAATTACTTTTGCTTTTGTGAAAAAAAATATATTTAAAAAAGTGATATACTCAAGAACAAACACAAGCTAATTATACCAATTTCTCGACTCCACAGACTCAGTAATTCGTTCTTAGGGTAATGCATAGATACGCTATTACAACAAGGTCCCAGAAAATATACAAGGTCTGTCTATTAGCAAATTTAAATATTTTATTACAAATACTTTATAAAATGTTTTATTAAATGATTAACAAAAACTGTATAAAAAGCGTGAATATAATATAAATGGTTGGTTTCTAAAACAAATTTTGTACAACCTTTCATGTTGTAAAATTTACTTTAAAAAAATCCCGCTGGGTTTCTTGCTGGTGCTTCCCAGGATAGAGGTTTTTTTCCGAACTAGTAATAAAGTATTGTGTGTGCGTGCGTACGTGCGTGCGTGCGTGCGTGCGTGTGCACAGGTCAGGTCAGGTAGCAGTTTCATATAAATAATTCATTGGAAACAAAATCATATACATACTTGGCAATGCAAATAAAGTGTAATAATAGGTATATTTAAAAGACAAATAAATTTATTTTTAGCACACAATCGTATATTTAGCCTAAATCAATACTCTCGGCAGCCGGCAGATGCACATTCAAGCAAACCAACGGAGTGTTAACGCCAAGAAAAATAACAGCGAGATTTCTAAAAGGTGAGGAAAATTTCTCTTTATCATGTACTAGGTTATAACTTTGATTAGAGCTACATTTCACAGATATAATCGGAGAATTAATGTTCTAGATTTAATATATTAGCGCAAAAAATTGTCGTTTGCCCTTAATAATTTTCTCTTATTCTTGAAAAGGTAATTTAACATAACTTGTCCTGTCTTCATCCGACTTCGCGTATTTCTTTCTTGTTTTTTCAGAAATGTTTTCCTTCGCTACGTGTTTTCAACTTAGATGGCTCCGTAGCGTAGTGGCATTGCATTGTGTTGCGGAACAAGTGTTTGTATGGCCTACAAATAATTGTTCCGGGTCTGGATGTTTGCCTTTGTGCAATTTATGTTTGTAAACTGCGTCTACGATACAGGAAAAATTCTAATGTGGCGGTAACGTTTTTTAAAAATATAGTTTAAAAGAAAAATTTCAAAGTCAATTTTAATTTTAATTTGATAAGCTGATACGGGTGTAAGAAATAAACGTGACCAAGTATCTAAGATACAAGAGTTGGATATAAAATTAATTAATACGTAGTAAGTACTAGGAACGCTTCAGGTTGCAGATGTAAAGAGCACAGTTGGTAAGGGACACCCTAGCGACATGCGTAAGAGATTATGTATGTATGTACACACAACTTAGTACATACACATTGTTGTATTTATGATTTCGTATCACTGCCATCTATCTTTCTCGAAGTGGAAACTACGTAAGCATAATTACTTATTTCTTTTTATTTTAACTGAAGTGGCAACAAACTCACAGTTCACCTAATGGTGAGTAGCTACGGCAACCAATGAACACACGCGATGTGTTTTTATTAATTTAAGTTGCCCAACCATCGATATGTACTTTGCACTAGATTTCGCAATCCGAACATTGACTATGTTCAACTGAAGTGTACTGCAATCCGTACACTAAAGTAAATATTGCGTAAATTGAATATTTGTGAATTCCATAAGATAATTATTATTACATTTTATTTAGAAATATGTTTGTTTAGATTAAAATAGCAGTATTTTAGATTAAATTCTTATATTTATCTTATATAAATATCTTATTTTATATTAAAACTAGCCGACCAGGCAGACGTTGTTCTGCCCTTTCCGACGAAGCTTTCCTAAAAAAACTCCTGCAATTAGCATTAAAAAATTGAGGGTCACTTATCGGGATATAAACTATCCTATCTCTCAAGTTGGACCAAACCGCACACAGTGTGCAAAATTTCATTGAAATCAGTTCAGTAGTTTAGGAGTTCATCCCGGACAAACAATGTGACACGTAATTTTTATATATAAAGACTAGTTCGCCAGGCAGACGTTGTTCTGCCCTTTCCGAACGACCATTTGCTTTCCTAAAAAAACTCCTGAAATTAGCAATAAAAAAATTGATAAAAAATACACTTATCGGGATAAAAATTATCCTATCTCTCAAGTTGGACCAAACTGTACACAGTGTGCAAAATTTCATTGAAATCAGTTCAGAAGTTTAAGAGTTCATCGCGGACAAACAATGTTGCACGTAATTTTTATATATAAAGATTAAAGGGTTTTTTTTCGAACCATTGGTAATTATACAAAAGAGTGACTTTCAATAAGTATTATTTATAATCTATATTGAATAAAAAAGTTTCTGTTTCAAAGTCTTCGCGTATGCGCGACTACTATCTCCCGCACATGCGCGAAGACATAGAGTAGTGCACAATTTTTGTTTGGTTATATGTACTACGTACTAGAGAAGTTATTTTCTCTAGTACTTAGTACATATAACTCAATGTGTCCAACGCATGCCACGTACTCCGCGAGCGGTGGATATTGGTCGGTGAAACCCTGCCTGGGTGCTGATGTTCCTGATAGGCAATAGAAGGCAATAGAGCTAGGAAAACTCCGTTCACAGTCCCTACATCAACGCAAGAGCAGTACGACGATTCGCGGAGAATAGGACTAGTGGTGCATTACCATACCAAAACTCTTAATCTATTGACTCGATTTTGGCTGCAAAATGCAGGGAGAGAGTACCTAACAATTCACCTACTGACCGTAATGTACGTTGACAGATAGATAAAATAGAGAGTAGAGAAGTTGTAACAATAAAAAAAAGCTGTGTACTTTTGACAGGCTGGAATGAATGAAATAAAATTGTGAATACAATCTCTTGAGTAGGAGCCTCGTGCTTGCAAGCGCACTGTTGAGCAAATTCCCACAAGGTGAAGTCAAGACCTGACGAAACATGCAGGAAGTCGTTGAATGCACGTGGCTCAGAACCAAACTTTGTAGCAACTAAACCAAACATTGTTTATTTTAGCAGTGTACTGGTGATGATAATGAAAGAAAGAAAGAGATATTTATTCGGCCATCTCTTAATAAATTAGTATTGGAAACGCAAAAAGCATTATGTATAAGGTAAGCTTATAACTATACTTAATTAAGCACTTACAATGAAAAATAAATAGATTGACAAATAATTTAAAATTAAAAATTTTGTACAACCGACTTCTATATAAATTATTAAGAATAACTCAAAAACTATTCGTCAGATCTTGATCAAATTCATAACAGACCACATGAAAAGCACCAGTTTTCAAATAAAAAAGAATCATCTAAATCAGTTCACGCAGAAAATTTATGAGGTAACACACATAAAAAAAGAACATGTAGTCGAATTGAGTACTTCCTCCTTTTTGAAGTCGATAGAAAAATGCAGATAGGTACAAAATAAATAAATAAAGTTAATGATGATAATGATGTCTGTGAATACTGCGCGTGTTTCGATAACGTAAATTTGAATATACAAAAAAGGTATACAATAACATAAGACAATTTTTTAATACAGTTTAAAGGACTATCACACTTGCAACAAAGATTCGTGACGCAATCGTGAGTAATACTTCATCAGAATCGAGTTTTAGTGCAGGAGGGGGTTGCCATAAAAAAGGCACACTCGAACAATTTTGTAATGTAAATTGGACGACATTATTAAGCGGCGAAGCCAGTACGAAGGCTGCATTACCACAATCGGAATGCAGTCGTTGAATCACATACGACGTTTGCAGGGTTACCAGTAATAAATATTAGAGGAAGAAACCGGCAGAGGATATTATTATCTTCATTTAAGAAATTATTAAATTTATTTTTATAAAAATTATCCAATATTTTTTTAATCTATACAATTAAATAAAATTGAAGTGTCTGTTTGTAATATCAAAATAATAGCTTTATACTAAATGCAAATGAAAGTATATATGGTACTTATACCAAAAACACAATTTTTACATTTTTTGTCTGTCTGTTTGTCTGTTTGTTTCGGCTAATCTCGGAAATGGCTGGACCGATTTTGACGGAACTTTCACTGGCAGAAAGGTGATGTTATAAGGAGTAACTAAGGCTGCTTTAATTTTAGAATCATAAATAGGGTTCCGTTCCGCGAAAAACAAATTAAAACCTTAACTTACACGCGAGCCAAGGCGGGGGGAACAGCTAGTATGATATACATTTTAAGCTTACAATATCTTCCCAGCCGCCAAATTTCACGAACGTACTTCGCGGCAGAACTCCCGATACCATCCACACCATCTGGATGATTGGCGGTCCACCACTGTGCGATTTAGAAGATGTTCTTCCTCGCACGATTTCCTTGTGGAACCAATTACCATCAGCGATTTTTCCGGACCGATACAACTTAGGGACCTTCAAGAAAAGAGCGTACTCCTTTTTAATAGACCGGCAACGCATCTGCAATTCCCTCCCTGGTGTTGCAGTTGTTCACGGGCGGTGGTAGTCACTTACCATCAGGTGAGCCGCATGCTCGTTTGCCCCCTCTCCTATAAAAAAAATCTTGAAATGAGAGTTTGACTATGGAGACTGAAATTCTCATTTGCATACATTGTACACTAAGCTTGTAAACTTATACTCGTGAGTAAAAATAATCAAATAGAGAACATATACATAAATATAATAATAACATTATCGTCCTTCAGAGAGAATTTCGATCACGGTGGCCAGTCTCAATAAACAATAACCATCTACGCAGGACAGAAACCATATGCACGAGTGTGTGCTCTAGCACAGATGCACTCTCTATTCTCTCGCCCTCATAGTCCAAAGGATCGGCAACCCGACACAGAGAAAATCGCGTAGGACTTAATGGCTTTACGTACTTTCTACGGCACGAGGGTGAAACACAGCCAACTTGCTGACCCCAGGGTGCTATGAGAATTTATTGTCAGCAAAATACTATAACTGATTTTGGCCCAATTGTATTCGAACCCTTGACCAAAGTGCTTAGGACCATTAGATCAACGAGGCAACCACATGAATATATCTCGACAGAATACAAAAATAGAGGATTTCCCGAAGCGTCGGTGTCTCACCATCATCATTTTAACAGTGGTGGAGCCACGCGGCAGCTTTTGCTGTCGCACGGATGGGCCGGCTCGAACCAGGGTGGTACCACGACCTCACAGAAAACCAGCGTGAAGTAGAGGTTTACCTCTGCGTTTCGCTTGGTGAGTGCAGGTGGCCGGAGGCCCTTTTTCTGGAAATGAGGCATTCCATCTTAGTCCTCACGGGTGACAACGCATCTACAGTTTTAATTGTAATAGAGGATAGATGTAGATGTCTATGGGCCGCAGCAACCACTTACCATCAGGTGAACTGTGTGCTCGTTTGTCACCCCTATCCTATAAAAAAAATCCTCATCATGTACCCTTCACAAGTCCACTGCTCAAGTCACAAAGCACGGTCCTGAGTCATCTACATCCGTCGACATCGGTTGTCAATCTAGTAGAGAGACACCCTACACTTCGCCTGCCGGTACGAGTCCGCCACCCGAATACCTTTCTTCCCCATCGGTTGCCGGTTCTTCGAAATATATGGCCGGCCTATTCCCACTTCATTTTACTAATCCGTTGGGCTATGTCGGTTACTCTGGTTCTCCTTTGGATATCGTTTTTAAGTCTATCACGCAGAGAAACCCCTAGCATAGCCCTCTCCATAACTCGCTAAGCGACCTTGATTGTCCTCATACGGCCAGCAGTATAGGACCACGTGGGTGCTTCACTTCAGCTATATTATATTTTTACGCGGGTTTATATTGATCTTTTTGTTGGTCCTATGTAAGAGGGACCACACTCACAATCTAGCTTGTATACACTCGCTTGTACACTGCATCTTTTATATTACGCTTGACGGATGATAGAAACTGACTAATCTTCTTCAGCGGCTTTTAGTACATGTTCTTATGAAAGGAGCCTGCATTGATATGTAACCGATCTTGTCTGACATAACATGGTACAGTAAAAACACGCTCGGCTGTGACCGATTTCACTCGGTCTCTGTGACGTAGGCGCAGGACTCGAAGCTTGTTATCGTGCAATACTTGCTAGATGTACGTGACAAAGAGAACTACCTACCAAAGATGATTTACGAGGTTATTGTAATTAAAAACCATCTTAATTTCGATAGAGAAGATGGCTAGGTGCTACCATCTGCTTCCATTACATCCTATAAAAATCCTCTGCCAAACATAGGCCTTCCCCATAGATAGCGTCATAGGGAAGATTTTGCCATAGTTGCCACGCTTGGCTGGCGGGTTGACAACCACAGGTTTTGATTACTTTTCATGGTTAGTAACAAGATGCTGCTGCCCATCTTTTGAAACGTCGATAATAAAAAAAGTTTAATTAAAACGTAATCAAATCCACAAAAATTGTTTTAATCCATTGCTTCGATTTGTATGTTATATTACTTTTTTAAATTAAAGTACGTATAAATTATTTCGCCTACATCCGCTCAATGAAATATAATGATGTGTCTTACCTAGTTTGAAGAGCACCTTCCGCCCTCCCTCAATTGCGTGCACTATCCCCGTCACCACTAATCCCAGCACCGCTACTCCCAACACCACTACACTAGGAAAGACGACTATACAACACGTGTTTCGCCTCTACACAAGGCATCCTCAGCTGGTAATATAATATGGATTTCCGCGAAGTAACGCCTGATTCTATTAATTATTTTTTTTATTTAGCGAATTCAAATAGAATTATTTTTACTCTTTGAAACTATACTCTAATGAATAATCCTTTGTAGTGTACAAAGCATTATTTCAAATTATAAGTCGTAGGAAAATCGGACAAATGGAGTATTTTTGCGAAAACCCTAGGACGTTTGTAAAGGAACGGATATTTGGAATCTAGGACAGATTTAGATTCAGTAAACAGAGGAATACGTTTGTATGGGCTAAACGCCGCCCGGATATCCTGCCTGAGCTACAACTGCTAATGATAAATGTATTATGTTTTGACTTAACACTAGAGTAGTATTTGATTGATTTTAAATTAAAGTAATACTTGAACATTACTCAACTAAAGCATTTTTTTGGAATTAGTTATTTTTTCGATAAGATTCAAGAGATAAGATAAAAAAAACTTAATTTATTGCAAATATAAACATAACTATCAGCTAAAGGTTTTCCAGTTTACCTCTCTATGATCTCCGGACGTCACGTGACTATGGGTGCTGCAAACCACTAGAAGAGTTAATAATTAGTTAAATTAAATGCGATAAAGTCGTTAAAAGTACTTTAAAAAAGTAGAGCTCGCTAAATATAAAAATTCCTGCTAAATCCCTGGTAAAAATATTTCAACTCATCAGAGTTAAACTCTACGTTTATTTATCAGATGAATTTTATTGCTTTTATGGTTAACTAGCTGTTCGTCGCGACTTTACCCGCGTGTAATTTTTAGTGTTTTAATTGTTTTTCAAGGAACGTTAATTCTTTTTCTAAAATAAAATATACTCCTTGTAACATCAGCTATCTGAGAGTGAAAATCCCGTCACAATCGGTCCAGTCATTTTGGAGATTAGCAGGAACAAACAGACAGACAAAGTTGGGTTTTTGTTATAAGTATTGGATATGCTTTCAATAAAAAGCTAATATTTATTTGAATAGATATATTTTTTTAACGCGACTGTTTAAAGGTTCTGCGCAAAAAAGTTAAAACTCATGAAATCAAATCGTAATAAATTGCACGGGGACGAAGTCGCGGAGAACAGCTAGTATACATAAAATGTTTAAGTGAGGGCCGATTTTTCAATCCTCAGATTAAATTTAATCTTAGAATGTAATACAACATAAATTAAAAACTACAGATATATCAATAAAATGGTTCAATTGTTTCACTTTTAAATTTAGTTAGGTTATAAATTTGGGCGGTGCTGCAGTCCCTTCAGCGGTGCCAAGTTGACTCTCGGTATATCGAAGTGTTGAAGTGCTTGTACAGTAGGGCTACGATGGCTATCCGAGTACAGAACCAGAGTACGAAACCTATCCAATTGCAGAGAGGTGTAAGACAGGGTGACGTCATATCCCCGAAACTCTTCACCGCTGCATTGGAAGACGTTTTCAAGCTTCTGGACTGGAAAGGATACGGTATCAACATCAATGGTGAGTACATCACTCACCTTCGATTTGCCGACGATATAGTCCTTATGGCAGAATCGCTGGAGGACCTAAGCACTATGCTCAATGACCTCAATAGTGTTTCCCAACGGATAGGTCTTAAGATGAACATGGACAAAACAAAGATCATGTTTAATGTCCATGTCACACCTATGCCGGTAGTTGTTGGGAACACTAAGCTCGAAGTTGTTGACGAGTATGTTTACCTGGGACAAATAGTCCGACTAGGTAAGTCCAACTTCGACCGAGAGGTCAATCGACGGATTCAACTCGGCTGGGCAGCGTTCGGGAAGCTACGACACATCTTCTCGTCAGACATACCTCAAAACCTTAAAACGAAATTGTACAACCAGTGCGTGTTGCCAGTGATGACTTACGGAACTGAGACGTGGTCCTTCACTGCTGGCCGTATGAGGAAGCTCAAGGTCGCTCAGCGAGCTATGGAGAGGGCTATGCTCGGAGTTTCTCTGTGTGATAAACTCAGAAATGAGGATATCCGCAGTAGAACCAGAGTGACCGACATAGCCCAACGGATTAGTAAGCTGAAGTGGCAATGGGCCGGCCATATAGCTCGAAGAACCGACAACCGATGGGGAAGAAAGGTTCTCGAGTGGCAGCCTCGTACCGGCAAGCGAAGTGTAGGACGTCCCCGCACTAGATGGAGTGACGACCTGGTAAGATATGCAGGAAGTCGATGGATGCAGGTGGCTCAGGACCGTGCTTTGTGGCATTCTTTGGGGGAGGCCTATGTTCAGCAGTGGACTTGTGAAGGGCTGTAATGATGATGATGATAATTTATTCAATAAATAACTTTTATTAGATGATTGAAAAATCAGGCCTTAATCGTTTAAACTAATATTAAACTTACTATCGTATATTTCAAACAATGAAACGCAATTATCGAAATGATCTAAATCACTCCGAAGTCGTCAAGACAAACATAGTCAAGCCTTATAATGTTGTGTCTCCTTCGCCGTTCCCTATTTCTAAGAACTCCATCTGACAGCCCTGACCACGCCCACAGCGCGTAATCTTTTTAATAGTAATTTTTTAATTGATTATAAATCAGATATTGATAGAATAGATGATTAGGTTTTTTTTAACCCCTGAGGACTAAGATGGAAAGCCTCGTTTCATTAAAAGGGATCTCCGGGTTTCTACAATCAACATACGGAACAGCAGCACTAAGCTGCTATTTAATAATGGTATTATGTGCGAGCTAATTCGTTCCCCGGCTTCAGCTTGACTCTACCACGTTGGGTGACCACGTTCTTCGTGTAGGGTGTGCCCACCGATGTAAAAAATAGAGACATAAAGTTACACTGGAAATGTGTGAAACACTCTCGGTCCTACACTTTTGTTAGATTTCATATAATATTATGTGTAATATTACGCGCACAACACTGTCAAATTCTTTGTTTCTTCGCCAATAAAAGTTTACCGTGACGATATGCTAGGGAGTTTTATTGGAAAAT
The DNA here is from genome assembly GCA_033319125.1 of Parnassius glacialis. NCBI lineage: Eukaryota > Metazoa > Arthropoda > Insecta > Lepidoptera > Papilionidae > Parnassius > Parnassius glacialis. Next base: position 6,383,678 of record JAVANC010000021.1, read on the forward strand.
AAACCGCTGGCAGATTTTTGCTCCTGTTTTATCGTATACATAATGATTCGAAGTATATTTTGTACGTGAAAGTGGTGCGATTTTGTGTACTAAGTGTGTGCGTATGTAAACTATTAGAGTAAACAACGAAAAAAGTGCTCCAATGTTAATATAAACCTCAAGTTAAATTGGTAGCTTAGGCGCCTTAAAAACTCGAGATATTGTCGTCATCGACTATCCGCTGGGTTAAGCATTCGTCGTATTCTGAAGAAGTTTTTGAAAAAAAAATATTGTAAAAATAATTTCTCATTTATTTAGACTTTTTTTTTACAAATTCTTCGTTCACTGCTATCGAAAGGTGTCCCGAGCAAGAGTCATCTTTGTGCGGATGTTCGATGTTGTATTCGACACTACATTGTGTACAAGACAGTGGAACATTTACTCTTTCGTAGTATCTGTCCTTGAATTTTTTTTAACAGTCAACCTTATAATAAATAGCACGTAGTACAATTTATTCCATTTTTGAAAAACACGTTACAACAAACATAAAACAAATGACTTCTATTTAGTAAAGATAAAAATGTATCTTACAGATATTTCAGTGTTGCCGAAAACGAAATTCCATTCCATTCCATTCGTATTGCATTCTCATTTATTTCGAACGCAGTTACACTTGAGAGAGCACCAAATTATGTGTGCACGTAGTGCTTTCTCTCTCTCTCAAAAACCAAACCAAGCCAAAGTCATATCTAAAAATTTCACATGGCCCTAAAATCAAAGTTATATATATAGACTAGAATTTTTTGCGTAATTTCATTCAAAAAACGAAATTATTTATGTGAAACCATAGTAAACACACCATGTATGGGCGGTGTAAAAATATCCACTACTCTAATATCCCGTGGGTATTGTAAGAGGCAACAGAGCGTATTTCTAATAACAACTAAAAATAAAAAATCAACGCGCCTGCCGAACGTACTAACTATGGCAATTATTCCCCTATGCGGCTATCTAGGGTTTCGATTATCGGTAGTAAAAATAGAAAATGTGAGTGAAATGCAAGATACATTTTATTGACATTATTTTACGTTTATTTTTATAGTCAGTATTTTTAAAAATGGAAGTAAGATAGTCATTTCTACCTACACGTAACGTGACAGCACAACAAAACATACACATTTACAAATATGTAGGGTTGCCAGCCACCCTTACACTATAATATAGTATTACACGATATTTCGTGTAGTTTATTTAGAAATGACGTGGAGTTAAGGGCCGCAGAGTTTATAATTATTATTTTATTGGTGATAGTGTCGTTAAGTAATTGTTAAAAACGGATTGATACTATAACACAAAATATACTAACATATTTATATTTATTTTATTTGTATTTGTTACGTATGGTAGGGGTGTAAGAGAATCTAGTGGTTGTCGAAGAAGCGACTATGCTAGATAAATCTCATAGCTATCAATAGATTTATTATTATATATTTATTTATTTTTTAACAGTGGTAGAGCCACGCCGCAGCTTTTGCTGTCGCACGGATGGGCCGGCTCGAACCGGGGTGGTACCACGACCTCACAGAATACCAGCGTGAAGTAGAGGTTTACCTCTGCGTTTCGCTTGGTGAGTGCAGGTGGCCGGAGGCCCTTTTTACTGGAAATGAGGCATTCCATCTTAGTCCTCACGGGTGACAACGCATCTGCATTTTGATTTGCAAACGAGGATAGATGCAGATGTCTGTGGGCCGCAGCAACCACTTACCATCAGGTGGACTGTGTGCTCGTTTGTCACCATTATCCTATAAACAAAAAGATGGCGCTACACTATAGCTGACGTAAAATATCGAGATCGGTATTAATACATCTAGTATAAGTCGCGGCACGAAAGTCTAGCGGTGACCGTTAATGCGCTTAATTCGAAAATAAGGCATCATGGGGTAGTAAGCGGGTAGCGGGGCGGGTTTGCGTATCGTTCGCATGCGCTGATTGACTCTCCAGTCGCATTCTGTCCCCCGTACTGATACATGATACATGCGCGACAGTACCCCTCCACTTTTCATTCAGCGCTAGACTTACGTGCCGCGACTTGTACTGAGATCGACAATCCGCCTGCATTCGTGAAGATTAAAGTAAAACCTTACTAAGACTCTTATAAACCAATGACGAAAATGATTCATCGTCCAAATGGTATTATTTGTACAATAAGATTTAAACAATAATTTCAAAATGTTATTGTGTTAAGTGTAAACTTAATATGTTACCTGCTGTGTTCATAATTAACCCACGAGCAGTACGTAAAATTCTCAATATACTCGCACTTAGAATAAGACTTGATTTTTGAAAAAATATTTAGTTATTTTTTTTAATGTTTGGTAGTTTTAATAACAATACATACACATGCAAACATGAAACTACGGACTTCTACTTCATTTACTTACTTTTTGCACATCCATATATCTATTCTAAATTTGGTACTCTTAATTTGGATCACATTCAAAATATCGCCATTTTGTCGAGAAGCTTCCATCTAGCGTATAGCACTCGTTTCTACAGCATAAATTTGCTTTGTCCCTCTTTCCTCATTCTTTATTTCTAGACATGATCGAACTGGTTGTTATAGCAAATAATATTTTTATGTAATAATGCTCATTTTTGATAACCTACACTTAGTTTTACACAACCCTACACATATTATATTCTAGAAGGCACACGGACTGTTAGTTTCGACCCGCTCGATTTTGCATGCGTCGTTTATGTTCCCAGCCGCGTGTAACGGGCTCGCATTTGACATTCGAGATAGAGACAAACTTCCTGAAGCAAAGTGCTCACGTAAGTTGTGCATCAAGCGCGGGTCACTAAATATAAAATCGTAAAAATAGGATATTGATCTTAAAACGCTAAAATATTTTTATAGGTCGTCTGATCGATTGCGGTAATATATTTACTATTTCATAATTTTTTTGTTTCCTAGCCCAAATATTTCATCATAACTTATTCTGGCTCAGTTAGCTCAGAGGCTTAGTGCTCGCTGTAAATTTCACAGTACGCGTGCAACCCGATTTCGATCCCCGCCGGCACCAATGAAAATTGTTAATTGCAATTTTAAGTGCTAATTTACCACGTACTCGGCGATGAAGGAAAACATCGTAGGAAACCTGCATGTCTAAGAAACATCAATAATCGAAGACATGTGAAGTTCGCCAACACACGCAGTGGGGGTGCGGTGGACATTTCTTTGCCCTAAAACCTGCTCAGAAGTGAGAGGAGGAGTGTGCCAGCAGTGGGACGTATATAGGCTGTAACTTTAAGAATAGAATATTGAAGTCAAAATGCTAAAATACTTTTATAACGTCTGATCAATTGCGGGCATGTACTAACTATATTTTGTCATGTGTTTTGTTTATTAACGCAAAGATTTGATTATAACCTACCCCGATGTTAAGTAGAGTCACTTGAGTCTACTACCATCGGGAGATCTACTAGAGTTACTAGAGTCACTCGCTAAAAAAATGTTAAAAGTACGTCATCATCATCATCATTACAGCCCTTCACAAGTCCACTGCTGAACAAAGGCCTCCCCCAAAGAATGCCACAAAGCACGGTCCTGAGCCACCTGCATCCATCGACTTCCTGCATATCTTACCAGGTCGTCACTCCATCTAGTGGGGGGACGCCCTACACTTCGCCTGCCTGTACGAGGCTGCCACTCGAGAACCTTTCTTCTCCATCGGTTGTCGGTTCTTCGAGCTATATGGCCGGCCCATTGCCACTTCAGCTTACTAATCCGTTGGACTATGTCGGTCACTCTGGTTCTACTGCGGATATCCTCATTTCTGAGTTTATCACGCAGAAAAACTCCGAGCATAGCCCTCTCCATAGCTCGCTGAGCGACCTTGAGCTTCCTCATCCGGCCAGCAGAGGTATACCTCAAAACTTGAAAACGAGACTGTACACCCAGTGCGTGTTGCCAGTGATGACATACGGAACTGAGACGTGGTCCTTCGAAAGTACGTATCTGTTATTTTTATATCATCGCTCCATCTACTAAACTCGACAAATAAAAAAAAAACAACTTTTCAGTAGCATTAAAAAAACTAGTTTTCCAGATTTAACAATACGTATTTTTTTATCAAACCCTTATGGAAAGAACGATGTAGATGATAGCATTATTTACAAACCTTGGTTGGTTTTTAGATGCTATTTTACTTATGCTTTTGCATTAAACTTGTAAAAGATAAATAAATTTAAAAAACAACATCTTATAAACAAAAAGAACTACGTAGTTCTACATAGATATGTCATAAAATGTTTGCCATTTTTTGTTGCCATTTGAAATAGTACAAATAAATTCTATTTAAAATTGAACTTAGCTGACTTCACCGGAAAATTTGTGTCGCATTTTGCAGGCGACGCGACGATGTGCATTATTTAATCGTAAAATCCTGAAATTTCAGTTGCTTCCACTGCATGGACCACGTCAATCAACGCCCGACGGTATCTGGACATAATGCTTACTAATTTACCGTGCATTGCACAAGTGCTTGAATAAGCTAATTATTTTATACAATATACTCTCCTGATATTTTCCTTAGTAGACGAGATAATGTAAAGTAATGAATTCTTTATGGGACAATATATTAGATCTAACCTAATTTTTTTAAATGTGATTATTGTAAATGTCGCATTAAACTATGGCTCATATTATATACCTGTGTGTGAGTATATATATACCTAGTCAGGTCATAAATTCTGTCACATGTTTAATAAAAAATAATTGAAACAAGTTTATTCATTATGTAACCATTTATATACCAAAATGAACTTAACAAAACATAGATTCTTATGACACTAAAGTTTATTCAAAATGACCTTCGTGATTTTGAATACAGGCCTTCAATCTGCGCGGCCAGTCACCTATCGCAGCACGAACGAGGTCCATGTCAATATCGGCGGCTACCTTAATCAAGGATGTCTTGAGTGACTCCAAATTGGGATGAGGCTTTGAGCACGCCTTTTCCTCCAAGTGTTGCCATATCTTGTAATCTAACGGATTCAAATCTGGACTGGAGGAGGGCCAGTCTTCGTGGCGGGTGAAGTCGATTTCACGCGCCGCCAGCCAGTCGTGTATGCTCTTCGCTCTATGAGCTGGCGCCGAATTTTGTTGGAATACCCAGTGCCTGTTATTGAACATGGTATGAGAAACAGGTTCCACAAGGTTCGTCAGGACTGTATTTTGATACACAACTGCATTCGTTTTTACACCTTTCTCACAAAAATGTACCGCTGTTAAGCCCCAATAAGAAACTCCCAACCATACCATGAGCGAGGATGGAAAATGACCTCATTGGACACGCGGAATACGGTTGCTCGCTTCTTCACTACTGTGTGCGTACACCTTATCATTTTGTTTGTTGTAGCTCTCTTCTACGGTAAAAAATTTTTCATCCGAAAAAAGAATTTCCCGATATTTTTTCCCGCGTACCGCTTCAACAAAGCGCGGCATCTCTTCAGTCTCAGGTCCATTAGACGAGCATTCAAACGATGTCCTGTTTTCCTTCGATATGCCCGAAGCGCTAAGTCTTCATTTAACACCCTTTTCACCGTGGTTCTGCTTAACCCCATCTGAAGGGCCAACAGTTTCTGCTTACGTTTGGGATTTCTTTGAATTCGCGCCTTCACAGCTTTTATCACTGCTGGAGTCCTAACAGACCGAGAGCGACCACTTCTTGACCTGTCATTTACACTAGAGTCTTCATTGTATCGTTTGATGGTACGATAAACGAATCTTTTGGTTATATTCAAATTTTTCAGTATGTCAAAAATTTGAATTGGCGCGTAACCGCAACGATGCATCGCAATAACTGCAACACGGTCTTAAAATTCTAAAAAGTATACAGTTTTATTTTCAACACAAACATTCACTAATGATTCTAATGTTTATGGTTATATGACGAATATGAGAAAGAATTATATTTGTAATTGGTGCCAGGATAACATATAAATAAAACTGAAGCGTCTGTCTGTAATATCGAAATAACTTAAATTAAGCCCCATATCATCCCGTGGGTGTCGTTACAGGCGGCAGAGGGAAACAAATCAGGAGATGGGCAGTAGCGGCTTCCTAATAACAACTAAAAATAAGAAATCTGCGGGTGCCAACCCGCTTGCCAAGTGAGGCAACTATGGCAAATATCCACCCTATGAGGCAATATATGGGGTGGCCTATGTTCAGCAGTGGATTTAAATAGGCTGTAACGGTGAGCTCAAGGGGTTTTTCAAAGAACAATCATTTTCAAAATTTTTACCTGTCTGTTGGTCTGTCTGTCGTGTATTTTTGTGAAATATAATAGTTAATGATAAAATAAATAGTTTTTCTTGATTATCTAATTTTTTTACATCATCACCATTCTACAACAAAACTATAAGTGTTAAAGGATAATCTTAAATACCTTTTTTACGTCATTTTAATGTATCTTCTGTTGATATAGATATATTATTTCTTATTCTGTTTATATTAATATAGCAAAATAAACTGGGTTTAATGTCGTTTTTGATAATTGTAGGTACCTACTTAGTCAAGAATCACTACATAATATAGATCTGCAGGATTATTGTCTAAGTTATGCGCGATCAAAATCGTGCGTAAAACGTAGTAAAAATTAAATTATTGTAAACACAATAAACATTCTCTGAAACCTTGAACTTTTCACAAACACTAGCATCCGACTGTACCGCCACTTACTGCGTGTAATGACTCGTTCGCAGCCCGAGTTTTAAATTGTACCATTTCACTCGTACGTCAATTGGCGAGGAAAACTGGTCGGAGAATGGGAAAAACGGTTGACTAATCGGTCGAAAGTGGGTTTCATTTGTCTGTTACCGAATAAAAATTAACACGACAAAAATATATTATTATATATTTTCCGCTTCAATACTGCATTTACATCGTAGTGTAACCTTACCAACTTCGTAAGGTTACCCTACGATGTAAATGCAGCGAGCGAATCGTAAGCGAGTGAGATTCTCAGTTAACCGTGTAGTGGCGGTGTAAGAATATCCACTACCCCACATCGTCCCGTGGGTGTAGTAACAAAGGAGAGGAGCAGCAGCATCTTCCTATTAATAACTAAAATAAAAACCGGTTGCCAACCCGCCTGCCATTTTTTTTTTAATAAAAATACTAGTAATGCTATTAAACATTATTAATATTCCCTTCAACCACTTCTAGTAAGCTTAAAATGCTTGTGTTGGAAGTGGTCCACGACAGTAGTCGTATGGCGGATTCGAACCCACGACCTTTCGAGTTCGCGGTCCGCGCCCTGCCATTAGGCTAATGACGCTTCAACGTCTGCCAATTGTGGTAACTATGGCAAATTCCCTCCTATGAGGCAATCTATGGCTGTAATGGATGGATGGATAATAAAGTCAATACCGATTTTTATATCAATAAGGCTCACGTACCGTAGTTTCGAATAAAAAATTCTTTATTATTTCCTTTCTAACGCCAGCATCTTTTTTTCTTACTTTTTTTTTAACTACGTTCCCCTCACAATAGGTTTTTCTCCTGTGTCGTGAAGGCAGTGTACAAACATAAATTACACAAAGGAAAACATCCAGGCCTGGAAGAATTATTTGTAGGCCATACAAATACTTGTTCCGTGCGGGATTCGAACCCGCGGCCCCCAGCGCTGCAACTTATCGCTAAGCCACTGCGCCACGAAGCCGTCAATCATCGTATTATGTTATTGCAGGTTTTTGTAACCATCTGGACAATAAAACGCGACACTTGTGCAAAAATAAGCTTTAAGTACAACATAACTTGCACTTTTAGTATGAATAGGTCGGCTCGACCGGGGTCTTCAGGGATGGCGACGCATCTGCATTTTGATTAGTAATCGAGGATAGATGTATAAAAATATATTCTATTGTAAAAATAGATTCTATAAAAATAAACATCGAAATCTATTCTTCTCAAAATACAGATGCGTTGACACCCCCGAAAACTAAGATAGAATGCCTCCTTTCCAATAAAAAGGGTCCCTACGTCCCCATACGAAACACAGCAGCATAAAGCTGCTATTTTATGCTGGTATTCTGTGAGAGCGTGGTCTTACCCCGGTCGAGCCGAACCATTCTTGCTACGACAATATTGTATCTGCAGCTTCGCTCTACCACGTTTTACGTGGTATGTTAATAAATAATTTTCAAATATGAATTAATTACGAAGTCAAAGTTGGAAATGGATTTGCAGAATCATGCCCCGAGTGTCGCAGTGGCATGTCCTTTTCTGGCGACACAAAATTATTAGAGCGTAGTTTGTAAAAGAAAGCCATCCGGTTCGACCAGTGGCCGAAGCACGAAAAACTGATCAAGTATGCAAGATAAAATTATTTTTGCAATTTGGTCGTCAAACTGGTTCCGAGCGGCTGGTGTGCGAGGTCCTAATCAGTGGAATATTTTTTTGTTGAGGTAAAAGATAAAATTTTAAAAAAAATATTATATATATATATATATATATATATATATATATATATATAATCGTTTTTATATAATCGTTATATATATATACGCATTACGACACGAGTAAGTCTATTATAAATTATAATGCCTTGTGCTAGACTAGAGACGCGACGCGTAGTACAGCGGCGTGTATTCATGCATACGCATACAACATTGAATTTTCACTTCTGTCGGCAGTCCTTAAGACTGACTGCCTCTGTTTTGTTAACTATTCTAAGACTTTGCTTGACTACTATCACACCTGGTGGTAAGTAGTGATGCAGTCGAAATTAGTGAAGCATAATAACTTAGCTCAACAAAAGACTATTCACTCTTGCCTTAAAGACACTACATTGTAATCGAATGGAAAGAAGCTCCTTTGATGTACGCATGACGACGGATGATGCAAACCGTTTGGTTCAAATGTGGGGTTAGTCGACAACAAACGGATGGAGACTGGCCGAATGAAGCATTAAGTTATACAATTCCTGCGCACACTTTCTCCAAGAACCTGAAGGAAAACCCTGGCTTTTTATAGAAAACTAGCTGACCCGGCAGACGTTGTTCTGCCCTTTCCAAACGACCATTTACTTTCCCAAAAAAACTCCTGAAATAAGCAAAAAAAAAATTGAGGGTCACTTATCGGGATAAAAACTATCCTATCTCTCAAATTGGACCAAACTGCACACAGTCTGCAATTTTTTTTTGAAATCGGTTCTATCTGTTGAATACTTACAGCAACACGTGGTGGTTATACTACTAAATTGTAGCTTATATTAAACGTTTGTATTTTTAACATAGCGCCATCTATTAAATATTTACTCAATCCAGTCAACAGATATCGTCATCTGACAGAATCGTTTGGAGCTAACAGATAATTGTGACTGTCAAATAATAGACAAATAATTTTCAATAAAATAATATTGTATTGCGACTATAAATTGAGATGTAAGCTATGCTATCTTTTAAGTTGGACCAAACTGCACATTGACCAAAAATTTCATTGAAATCAGTTCAGTAGTTTAGGAGTCCATCGCGGACAAACAACGTGACACGTACTTTTTATATATAAAGATAAAGATGAGACAAACAAACGAGCACATAATCCACTTGATGGTAAGTGGATATTGTGGCCTATAGACATCTACATTAATCCTCGATTAAGAATCAAAATGTAGTTGCATTGTTCCCCCTGAGGGCTAAGACGGATGCTTCGTTTCCAGTAAAAAGGGTCGGTGCCTGACTACTTTGTGCCGGTGTTTGAGACTGGCGAGATTAGTATTAATTAGATTCGGGTAACCAATGAGTATTTTTAGCTTACTTACGTTAATTTTGTTAGCTTTACTAGTCCATTATAAATTATAGCCTAAGAAACGTCCCCTACTGAATATAGACCTCGTATATAGATTGCGTCATAGTGGAGACTTTGTCATAGTTGCCACGCAAGAGAACGGGTTGGCAACCGCAGTTTTTTATTATCTTGAGTTTCCCTCTGTTACCTCTTACGACAGCCATGGGACAATATGAGGTTGTGGATGTTCTTACAACGCCGCTACTTGCTACAGCTTTACTAGTATTTTTATATAAATAAAGAAAAACAAACACATATAAAATTGATTTGTTCGCCACGTTTAGCACAAGAGTGCGATAATTTATGCGTGTCAATAAATTTTCCTCGTTAAACAATTCTTCGAAAATAATTAATGTTAAATGTTAAATAAACATATATTGTTTATCGTAAAAGTTGAGTCATGTTCAACATTTGACATATTTGTTTATTTAATAATATTAAGGATAAATAGCACCTTAACACACTAAATAAAGTATACAAAAGTACATAAGAGGAGAGTTACAAAGTAATCCAATATTAAAGCGTAATATTATATTCTACTTTCCGTAACATGGTGGCATAAAATAATCCACTATAATGATGGTGATGATATATCCTTCTCCTCATCATCAGTCTGTAAAAAGTTCTTTCTAGCATATGACATTACATCTGTTTTTCTTATTTTTTTCTACCGACTTCAAAAAGAGACGGTACTCAATTCGACTGTATGTTTTTTTTCTATATGTGTTAGCTCATAACTTTTTACTGGGTGAACCGATTTCAATTATTCTTTTTTCATTTGAAAGCTAGTGCTTTACATGTAGTTCCATATAAATTTGATCAATGTCTGACCAATAGTTTTTGAGTTATTCTTAACAATTTATGTTGAATTCGGTTGGACAAAATTTTTAATTTTAAATTATCCTAATGCGTTTCTTTTATAAGGAACTTTGGTCAATTTGAAGCTATTACACATATTATTTACCACCGTTATAGTTGAATTACACTATGGAGTGTGGCCTCTAAAAGAAGAGAATAGCTGCTTTGTATAAAGTGGGTATGGAGCCGTCACTCAGTTTTTAAGACGCTTCAAAAGATAAGAATCAGCCGTATGTTTATGTATCGCGATGCATTCCATTTTATTTACATGTGAAAGAGCCACGCTGCGGCCATACTATGGCCGTAGCACGAATGGGTCGGGTCGATCAGGGAAGGACCACGCTCTCACAGAATTCAAACGTTAAATATGTGTTTCGTACGGTGACCCTTTTTACTGAAAACTGGGAATGCATCTGCATTGATGTAGATGTCTATGGACCACAGCATCGCGTATCAACAGGTGAACTGTGTGTTCGTTCACCACCCTTATCCTGCTAAAACAGTCTTGGATTTTGCTTTGGCTTCTTAAGGATAGATATCGGTTTCTATGGCCAAAGCATCCACTTGCCATCAAATGCACTGTATGCTCGTTTGTCACTTTAAACCATTATTTAAAATTTAACTTTTAGTAAGCAAAAACTTTAAGTAATAAACGGAAAATGGTTTAAGTGATTTTTAAAAGTTTGTTTGTAGTCACGAATCTTAATGAAAAAAAAGATACGCGTGGGTTTTTATAGGATGAAGATGACAAACGAGCACACAGTCCACCTGATGGTAAGTGGTCGCAGTGGCCCATAGACATCTATACCCATCCTCGATTACGAGGCAAAATGCAGATGCGTTGTCATCCGTGAGGACTAGGATGGAATACCTCGTTTCAAGTAAAAAGGGTCTCCGTTTCTCTACACTCACCATAAGAAACACAGCAGTGTTAAGCTGCTATTTTACGGTAGTAATCAAAAGTGGTAATTTGTATACATTCATTTTAATCAACAGATATGTCCTAGAGCATATGCACAACCTACAAAATACTGTATTGAACAATATTAACCCCTAGGGGCAAGGCGCTCGCTGGGTAATCATCGAATTTATATTATTGAATATTTGTGCATGATTCTCGAAAATATCTCTCATTATTGAATTTTATCAGAATTAATGTATTCTGCGAGTCCTTGAAAAAGTTAAATAGGTCGTAAACAACAACTACCATACAAAGATATTGAATAAAATATCATAGTATAAATTGGTTCATCATTATTCCTTCAGTACAGTCCATCTAAAAACCACTGCTGAACACAGACCTCTTGCTTCGTTTTTTGTACAATTCCTCGTAAGGATATAGTTGCCATAAACGCCAGGATTAGCAGACGGTTGGCAACCGCAATTTACTTTTTAGTTGTTACTAGCTGTTCCCCGCGACTTCGCCTGCGTGTTATTTAGGGTTTTAATTATGTTGCGCGAAACCCTAATTATGTTTCTAAAATATAAGTAGCCTAAGTTACTCCTTATAACATCAGCTGTCTGCCAGTGAAAGTCCCGTCGAAATTGGTCCAGCCGTTTCGGGGATTAGCCGGAACAAAAAGACAGACAGACAAAATTTTAAAAACTGTTTTTTTGTTGTAAGTATCGTATATACTTTCATATGCATTTAGTAAATAGCTGGTATTTTGACATTACAAACAGACACTTCAATTTTATTTATTTGTATAGATTAGGAAGAGGCTGCTGCCCATCTCCTGGTTGGTTTCCCTGTGTCACCTCTTACGACACCCACGGGAAGATGTAGGGTAATGGATATTAATTCTTACACCATTACTACATGATCTAAATAATAGGTTAATGTAGTTTTTTTAATATTATTACTAGGTTTTTGCCGCAGCATTGCTCGTGTGGTTTAGCTTTATCAACATAATTAGTGTTCCATGCGAAAATTTGGTATCACCTCACTGTCTGTCAGCGTGTCAAGCTATCCGTCACAAAGGTTCTTTTTAGAGACCTGATAATATCAAGTTCACTCCATAACTTTTTATAATGTAATTATAAAATTTATTTTTGACTGTACCACAGCGCTACCTATTGACACCAGATTTTTCGATTTCTCTTTAGAGAACTTTACTAAATTCACAAATATAGTGAATAGTCATACTGGTCCATAAATATAAAATCCTTAATAACTTGAATTAAGCGCCACCTCGGTGATCCTAAAGACAAAACCATCTTCGCGACAAAAAATATATTATGTGAATATGACCGAATCGAAAGGCCGAAATTAACTGAATTAAAAAGTTGAAGTTGTTCATGGGCGGCGGTAATCACTTACCATCAGGTGAGCCGCATGCTCATTTGTCCCCTCTCCTATAAAAAAATAAAATCGTTGTAACTCCAGAGGACTAAGATGGAATACCTCGTTTTCAGTAAAAACAGTATCCGGTTCTCTACACTCACCATACGAAACACAGCAGCAATAAGCTGCTATTTTACGCTGGTATTCAGTGAGAGCGTGGTCCTACCGCGGTCGAGCCAACCCATTCCATTACTAATATAGCTGCAGCGTGGCTCTACCGCGTAAAGATTTCCGAGAAAGATTATTTAAAAACATACTATCATTGCAAGTATTATTTTAAATAAAATTAAAATTCCGGCTCGAACCGGGGTGGTACCACGACCTCACAGAAAACCAGCGTGAAATAGAGGTTTACCTCTGCGTTTCGCTTGGTGAGTGCAGGTGGCCGGAGGCCCTTTTTACTGGAAATGAGGCATTCCATCTTAGTCCTCACGGGTGACAACGCATCTTCATTTTGATTTGTAATAGAAGATTGATGTAGATGTCTATGGGCCGCAGCAACCACTTACCATCAGGTGGACTGTGTGCTCATTTATCACCCTTATACTATAAAAAAATAAAATACATATAAATAAAATTGAGATATCTGTCTGTTATATTGAAATAACTGGCTTTTATTTGCACGCTATTATGACAGCCTGTCCGGGCTAATCTCCTTAGAGGCTGAATCGATTACGATGAAACTTTATGAGCAGATAAAGAGCAGCAAGCAGATCAAGGTGTTTTTTTAACCGAAAAGCATGGGCAAGCATTAAAAAAAACTGAAATTTGACGAAATAAATGGCCAATGACTGACTTGAATCAAAAACACGCCACATTAATAGATCCTACCTTGGAGAACCGGAGCGGGTAAGTAGAATATAATAATTTTAAATTAATAATTTTGTACAACCGACTTCAATATAAGTTATTAAGAATAACTCAAAAACTATTGGTCAAACCTTGATCAAATTTATATGTGACCACACGAAAAGTACCAGCTTTCAAATAAAAGAAGAGTCATAGAAATCGGTTTACCCAGTAAAAGGTTTTGAGGTAACACACATATAAAAAACATACAGTCGAATTGAGTACCGGCTCCTCTTTGAAGTCGGTAGAAAAGGGAAAATAATTACGGGAGAGTAACGTATAAAAACACAAGGGCGGAAGTTCAAAATAACGAACCTTTATTAATATCCGTGACGTAACATTTGAAGCATACTGACCCATATATCACGTAAAACTTTTAACATGGCCAAGTTCAGTACAATTACAGACCGTTGCCAACTCCACACCTGATTCGGCACGGTGCCTTTTATGTAAGTTGCATATTAACATTTGTTTTCGATCGAAATTCCACTTTCGAGAAAAAAGTGATTCTTTCTCATGATAGTTTCTCTCTCACATATAAAATATTTTAAGTTTTTATTTATTCAAAGGTAATTTATTTTGTATAACTAGAAAAGCAAAACAATATTATTTTTAATTAATAAAAAGTCTGTCACAGTCAAACTAAAATGTATTAATATCACCTGAATACAGTGGTAGAGCCACGCGGCAGCTTTTGCTGTCGCACGGATGGGCCGGCTCGATCCGGGGTGGTACCACGACCTCACAGAATACCAGCGTGAAGTAGAGGTTTACCTCTGCGTTTCGCTTGGTGAGTGCAGGTGGCCGAAGGCCCTTTTTACTGGAAATGAGGCATTCCATCTTAGTCCTCACGGGTGACAACGCATCTACATTTTGAATTGTAATAGAGGATAGATGTAGATGTCTATGGGCCGCAGCAACCACTTACCATCAGGTGGACTGTGTGCTCGTTTGTCACCCTTATCCTATAAAAAAAAAAGACTATAATGCTGTATTTTGGCGGCATAAGAGAGCCTACTACCCAATATCATCCCGTTTGTGTCGTACGTCATAAGGAACTTAATAATTTAAAATTATAAATTTTGTACAACCGACTTCAATATAAATTATTAAGAATAACTCAAAAACTATTGGTCACACCTTGATCAATTGATCTTGATTTATATGAGACCACATGTAAAGCACCAGCTTTCAAATAAAAAAGAATCATCGAAATCGGTTCACCCAGTAAAAAGTTATGAGCTAACACACATAAAGAAAACGCTTTCCTTTCTACTAAAAGTCTTTCTAGCAGTCAAACAGGAACTAATCATTTATATTTGTGATATACTAGTAGAGTGGTATTCAGTTTTTTTTTTTGTACAGTGGGTAAATTAAGCATATCCTGTGGGTAAATAATTCAACATAAATTTAAATTTGTATGTATTACATAAGTTAATAAATAATACGTATTAATTAAAACTGATTTCTTTTACATATTAACCAGCTAAAAGCATGGGAGTCAGAAATAACCCAGGGTAACCCCTGGGTGCAACCTGGTATCTTTACGTGGTTGAGCCATGCTGCAGCTATATTAGTAGTATGCTCGACCGGGGAAGGACCACGCTCTCACAGAATACCAGCGTTAAATAGCAGCTTAACACTGCTGTGTTTCGTATGGTGAGTGTAGAGAACCGGACACCCTTTTTACTGGAAAAGAGGCATTTCATCTTTGTCCTCACGGGTGACAACGCATCTGCATTTTGATTCGCATACGAGGATAAATGCAGATGTGTATGGGCCACAGCAACCACTTACCATCAGGTGGACTTTGTGCTCGTTTGTCACCCTATCTTATAAAAAAAAAACCACAGTACCAATTACAAATCGGAAGAAACATCTTATTTTAATTCGTAAAGTGAAAAGTATCACGGTAGGGGACTTCTGCTGAATACAATACCACATCAATATTCATTATTGTATGACATCGAAAATGATAAAAATATAATTATAGCTCAAACGCAATAAATCTTTAACATACCTCTTTTGCTAGAGGAATTCCTCAGCAACTGAATAAAAGCACAAATAAGCTTATCGACGGGCTGCGAAACCAAAAGGTCGTGGGTTCGAATTCGCAATTCGTTCTGTCGTGAACCACTCATAGCACAAGGTTACTTAAAGCTTTATTGGAGCTTTATTGTTACAAGAGGCGACAGAGAGAAAATAAACAAAAGATTCGCAGCAGCATCTTCCTGATCAAAACAACGAACAACTGCGGTTGCCAACCCGCCTGCTAAGCGTGGCAGCTATGCAAACATTCCCCCTTTAATGCAACTTCTAAAGGAAAGGCCATGTTCAGCAATGGACTTCTAATAGGCTGTACTGATGATGTTAAACTATGGGTCAGTTGTCAGTTAGTGGACTACGTAAACACGCCGATTGCTTAAAAAATACAATGTCGGATGAAAACTGACTCTAAGCAGTATAAATAGTAAAAACGTGGTCTAACCTACATGAAGTAATTTGTTTTAAAGGCTAAGGTGACAAACAACCACACAGTTCACCTAATGGTAAGTGGTTGCTGTAGCCCATAGACATCTACATCTATCCTCGTTTGCGAATCAAAATGCAGATGTGTTGTCACCCGTGAGGACTAAGATGAAATGCTTCTTTTCCAGTAAAAAAGGGTCTCCGGTTCTTTACACTCACCATACGAAACACAGCAGAGTTAATCTGCTATTCTACGATGGTATTCTGTGAGATCGTGGTCTTTCCCCGATCGAGCCGACCCATTCGTGCCACAACTATACTACTAATATAGCTGCAGCATGGCTCTACCACGTATGAAATTGGAGAAAGCAGAAAAGAGATTTCCCGCGCAGTACGATACAATCAGAAGCTATATCCGTAACGAGTATAAATAAATATTATATCAACAAATATACAATTTGAAGTGTTTTCCGCATTAAAATAATTATTAGATTGTACGATTGCGACTGATATATATCAATATTGACAATCCTTGGCCTTCGAGCCTGGTGCGGTGGAAACCCACGCCATGTTTTTGTGAATCTATGAACTCAGCTCTTCCACCCACCCACATGCACGTGTAGGATGACATACATCCAATTTAAAATTATAATTTATAACTTCTCTGTTAATGTGTTTGTTTTTTGTCTATTTCATTTTACCTGCTTAAAAAAAAAGCTAAAACTATTTTCGAAAAAAGCTTTTGTACAGTGTGTTGTGATGTAAGAATATCCACTACCCCATGTCATCCCGTGGGTGTCGTAAAAGGCCAGAAAGGGAAACAGAAGATGGGTAATGTCTTCCTAATACCAACAAGAAAATAAAAAACGATGGGGAAGAAAGGTTCTCGAGTGGCAGCCTCGCACCGGTACGCGAAGTGTAGGGTGGCGCCCCACTAGATGGAGTGACGACCTGGTAAGACATGCAGGAAGTCGATGGATGCAGGTGGCTCCGGACCGTGCTTTGGGGCATTCCTTGGGTTCAGCAGTGGACTTGTGAAGGGCTGTAATGATGATGATGATAATGAAACCCAATTGCTATGCGTGACAGCTATGGCAAATACCTTTATTATATGGCAATGTATGGGTTTACTTGGATATGCTGTAATGATGATGATGATGATGATGAAAAAAAATCTTTTTCAAAATTCTTAAAATGTACTGGTATAAAATTTCTATAAACGTTATTACGATTATTTGAACGCTATAGATATAAATATCAAAAGTGTAATTAAATGAAAATGTATTAATACCTAAGTATAATTCTCGTTTATAAATATTAAAACTATTATTTTTAATCAAATACACTAATGTTACGTCATCACATCGCATTTAATTTAAAATTATTTTAACATAATTTACTCGAATGTGCGACATAAAGAAGGGTAATGTGTTTTTCAGAGTATATATGTATACTAGCTGTTCCCCGTGACTTCGCCCGCGTGTAATTTATTACGATTGAATTTCATGGGTTTTAATTTTTTTGCGGGATTCCCTAGTTCTTTTTCTAAAATATAAGTAGCCTAAGCTACTCCTTATAATATCACCTATGTGTCAGTGAAAGTCCTGTCAAAATCGGTCTAGCCATTTCAGAGAAGAGCCGGCACAAACAGAAAGAAAGAAAAATTTAAAAAATTGTGTTTTTGTTATAAGTACCGTATACACTTTCATGTACATTTAGTAAAAAGCTGTTATTTTGATATTAGAAACAGACAGTTCAATTTTATTTATTTGTATGTATATGTATATATAGACGCATGTTTGTTCCTTTGTGTCGCTTTAGAGTCTAAACGCGTGGGCCGATTTTGACATAGAATACAAGTATTCTATGGATTTTGATGATTCTTACGTCATAGATTTTTCTTAATCTTGTGAGTGTCAATAAGAACATCAAAGTTCAATATGGCGACAATTAGACGCCATATTGTTAAAAAGGAAAAAAATAAAATAGACGAACTACGAGTATATCGAATGGAGTATCATTGAATAGGTCTTTGTAATACATTTCTAGGCTATCTAATTATTTTTCATTCTGAATAACCATTCAGGATCTATAACGATTTTAAAGTTGGTTAGCAACCATTCTTACATACATTTTCAAAACTTATATTAAAGCTGTTATTTGTATTTTTATTATTAGTATATTTTTAACGTAGTCGGAATTTTTAAAGAGTAACGATTAGGCTTGTTTAATATTTGAATGTATATTCGCGCGTACAATAAGAAATCATTTTTAATTCCGAGTATAAAAGAAAGTGACGTTTAAAAAACCTAAAGGAAGATGACGCTTTCAGCATTTGCTAAGTGCTAACGAGCATTTTCGCACGCCGCGCCCTATTTAACTTTTTTAACTATTTACTAAAAATAAAAGTAATGATTATCTTACGACTTCTACTTAAAAAGAAGATATCAAAGATACGGTATATGAGGTGTAATTATTATTTTTTATGCATTAATTTTCCAGTTTAAGAAATAAATCAGAAATAGGCGATACATTGAAGATGGGCTAAATTAACAGTAACTTAACCAACGAGCATGTATATGGGCGAGCATATATGTATATGTAGAAGTCTGTAGTCTCTGCCCACCCCACTGGGCGCCTCTGGGTGACGGTCTGGGTGTACTGCTGTACACCCAGACCTGTATAGAGAGCCATTATAATTACACGCTGTGAGGTATTTCAGCAGCAGTCCTTTGAGGTGACAACGCATCTGCATTCTTTGTTTGAAGTTGGATGCAGGTGTCGAGGTCTGTAGTAGCTGCTACCACTTAATGACAGGACTGTAGGGTCATTTGTCATTTCAGTTTTTGAAGTTATACTTCTTTTGGGACGTTTGGGAAAAATGATGAGTGATTTTTTGTCGACGCGCGCGCAAACCGACAGGTCAAAGCGACAACTTCATTGGGTTCAAAGTTCAATTCAAGTTTTCGTGGCAACTGATAACTATAATTAAGGTAGTTATTTTTAGTTATTTTTGTTTTGTTACGCTATAGAAGTATAACTTCCTACGTGCGTACATAATTAAATAATAAGTACACACACTCGTTTTTTTTAAAATTAAATAAGCTTTTTTATGGAATAACAGTGACAAACGAGCTCACAGTCTACCAGGATGGATAGGTGTATGCTGCGGCCCATAGATACCTACATTTATGCCCAGTTAAGAATCCAAATGCAGATGCGTTGTCAACCCTGAGGACTAAGATAGACGTTTTATTTGAAGGCTCTGTGGCGCAGTGACTTAAGAATGTGACTTACAAATAATTGTTCAGGGTCTAGATGTTTGTCCTTGTGCAATTTATATTTGTAAGCTGCCTCCACGATACAGGAGAAAATCCTAGTGTGGGTGTAACTTTAAAAAAAATAAGAATCAAGAAGCGTTGTCGCCGCTAAGGACTGAGATGGAATGTCTCATCTCCAGTAAAGGTTATCCGGTTCTCTACACTCACCATATAAAACACAGCAGCATTAAGCTGCTACTTTACGCTGGTATTCGGTGAGAGCATGGTCATTCCCCGGTCGAGCCCAACCATTTGTGGTACAACCATACAAGCTGCTGAATTGCTTTAACACGTATTATATTTCTTAGTAGACAAGGTTGACAAACGAGCACACAGTCCACCTGATGGTAAGAGGTTGCTGCGGCCCATAGACATCTACATCTATCCTCTATTACAAATCAAAATGCAGATGCGTTGTCACCCGTGAGGACTAAGATGGAATGCCTCATTTCCAGTAAAAAAGGGCCTCTGGCCACCTGGACTCACCAAGCGAAACGCAGAGGTAAACCTCTACTTCACGCTGGTTTTCTGTGAGGTCGTGGTACCACCCCGGTTCGAGCCGGCCCATCCGTGCGACAGCAAAAGCTGCCGCGTGGCTCTACCACTGTTAGAGTTGTTAGTGCTTGTATTTATTTGTTAAATGTACTTCTAAATTACTTTAAATAGTGAATTAGTATCTAAATAATAAATTAGTATAATTTCTATTATGTATAGAGTGCGTGAACGATTCACTTACTCCGACAACACTCGGTATAGCTATAAATAGATAACAAGCTGCCATTGATTTAAGCATATTTATAATACCCTTATTAATAATAACAACTTTGTGTGAACAATATATATCTATACAAACTAGCAACAAGTTAAATCATTAAATTACTTTTAATCATCTATTTAATTACATATTCATAATTAACGTTTATAATTTTACGCATAACGTCAGAGCCGGTTACAAAACGTTATTATATCCAACGCTGCAAGCTCCGAGTTGTATCATAATGTATGGACTATGGAGGCCTGGGCTCTGCAGTGCGACGTACACAAGTCTAGCAAAACGAGTGACATTTTATGCCACAGATAAAATAATAAAAAATACTTTGGCAGCTGTACGGCAACTATCAGTTTTTTTTTTTATAAAACCGAAGTGACAAACGAACTTACAGTCTGCTTGATGGTAAGTGGTTTTTGCAGTCCATAGACACCTGCTATCTTGAAACATAGAAAGCTAAAAATGCGTTGTCACCTCTGGACTAAGATGGTATCAAGCTTGCAATTATACTGGATCTCTACAACCTATATTGTAACACAGCAGTGCAAGCACCGCTTTGAAAAACCAGAAATAGGTCAGAATATATATATTAGTAATTCGCCCAGACTACTACCTAATAAATTTTTATACTATAATTATAATTATAATTAAAGATTCAAAATAATAACCAAAAAATAATAACAAAATGTAATAAATAAGAAAATAAAATATTAGGTCTTTAGGAAAGGCTCTTTACCTATAAAATTGCCGTTTTTATGAAATAAGTTAACGTAAAAATACGTTAACTTATTTCATAAAAACGGCAATTTCTATTTTTTTTTATTTCTATTTAATCAAAGTAATCACCCATGCAATCAATGCTTCTTTACCAACGCAGTGGCAGTTTAGTGTAATAAAGTATTTAAAAAACTTTTTTACCAAGCCGATGACAGATGGTGCGTTCGGTTGTAGTATTCGCTCCGTGCGAAGTATTCACAACGTCGTTGATGTTGTATGCCGCTTGTACGGCGATGCTGTCACGACGGTACTCATATTCCATAATTATTAATATTCGTGATGACGAAAAAGATTCAAATGCGATGAAAACATAATACTAATCAATAAAAAATTACTAATTTTAAAATAAGAATTCCATGTTTTTAAAATAGAATTAATTTGAAATTAGAATTCTTAGCCAAACAAAATTACTTTGATTTGAAATGGCCAGTAGAACGGCAATTTCATACGCAAAGACCAAAAAAAGAAAAGAAAAATATTTATTTTTTTTAAATATAATAAAGCTAAATTACACCCTAAATACACTAAATATGTCCTACATTCCCGGCACATACACCTTTCTTTTCTACAGCACTGCTCGAGTCTTATTAATATATCTGTTACACGCAACACTCATCGATCTATAATATACCTTACTGTTTATCCGACTGCCTAGAAAAAGTTTTTCGGACCTACCTATGTAATATATTCGTTTTCTTTTTCAGCGTTTTTATATTGTCTTACAAACAAAAAACGATTTAACAAATATTTCTTAAAATAATTGATCATTGCCACTACGCTGGATAGGCGAAATAAAAAACTTCTAACTGCGTAGTTATAGTTGAAATCATATACATACAAGCTCGTCCTACACGTGCTATTTTAATGTGGGCGTGAATCTTAAAAACACCAAAATAATAATATTCAGACCGAATTTCAGTCTCAAAGGAGACTCGCCAACACAAAAAAAAAGCATTAAAATAGTCCGTGTAATGACCGTCAGTTTGGCAATTGAGCCTGTTTATTTATTTTATTTATATTATCGCGTCACCCAAACATGAGGTGTTTTCTAACTTTATGAACATTTTGGTCTTACTAAAGCAAATAAACCTAGCAAGCTAACGGCATAGCAAAGTGGCGAAGCAATCAGCTTTGTAGCGGTTTCTAACGGTTGCCGTTGAGCAATCAGTTTCAAAATAGGAGGTTCATATGCCTGGGTGATCAGTAATCGATTGCTGAAAACAGAATTTGAAAATTCGAAACCGTTCTCGAGATAATCGTGGGACAGACGGACAGACGGACAGACATCGTGAAATCAATAAACCTAGCAAGCTAACAGCATAGCAAAGTGGCGAAGCAATCAGCTTTGTAGCGGTTTCTAACGGTTGCCGTTGAGCAATCAGTTTCAAAATAGGAGGTTCAGATGTCTGGGTGATCAGTAATCGATTGCTGAAAACAGAATTTGAAAATTCGAAACCGTTCTCGAGATAATCGTGGGACAGACGGACAGATGGACGGACAGACGGCCAGACGGACAGACATCGTGAAATCAATAAGTGTCTTCGCAAGCTTCGCCACTTAATAAGTACATGCGCTGTGATGTTTTTATTACTGTCTTTTCTAAGCAACACATCACATTATATAATAAAATTATTCGTTAAAGGTAAATATTAGTGTCAGTATTTATACGTTATAGTAAGTTAGTTAGTACTTAGTAGTAGTTAGTTAGTAATTTATGTATACTCCAAGGTCAGTAGCCAATCGGCGGGGTGCTTAGAGTATTCAACTAATAATACTCTAAGGCGGAGTGCGAAATGCGAACTCAAAGGTCGTTTTATATAATTTAAAATTTAAAATTTTGTACAACCGACTTCAATATAAATTATTAAGAACAAGTATAAAAAGGCCAGCGTGGGCTTAGCCCACTCCACACATGTTATCTTTAAAATCAGTACAAATACTAAAAGTAAATATTATATGCGTTTCGGCCTAGTCTCGTCTTAGCGAGCGATCCAGGCAGCCAGCTTCACTTGTCAATTATGTTTAGATAACTCAAAAACTATGGGTCAGACCTTGATTAAATTTATGTCAGTGAATAGTTATGAGGTAACACACATAAAAAAAACATACAGTCGAATTGAGTACCGTCTCCTTTTTGAAGTCCGTAGATTAAAAAAAAATAAAACAAATATATATGTATGACATGTGATGTGGCGATGATCATGTGGCGTAATAGAATACGTCACACCGTGTGTTGAATGCGACTGTGGGAAGTGCCAGAAAGATCATTTTACCGCCGATAGATGGCGGTTACCATCTCGCTTACGTCACATGTAAAGTACTTAGACTGGCGGCAAGCAGCTGCGTCAAGGGTGAGAGGTCTGAACAATCCGCCTGCCAAGTTTGACGATTTAGACGAATAATCCTTACAATGAAAGAGGTCCATATCCAGCACTGGATTACTACGGGCTGGTGAATACGAAGCATTGAAACATATAGTTTTTGCGAACTTACACAACATCAGCAACTTTGGACTTGTAACATAATAAAATCATTGAGAATAGCCGAGAATGTTAAAATGTTATGACGTAACCGAAATCGGCCCAGAAGGCAAAGCAAGCGTTTTTTTTTTTTTTTTTTATAATACTGAAGTGACAAACGAACTTACACTGATGGTAAGTGGCTACAGCAGTCCATGGACAAACGCGGTCAATTTGAAACATAGGCTACAGATGCATTGTCACATCTGAGGACGAAGATGTCTCACAGCCTGTATTGTAATTACACTGACTCTCTTTACTCTTCAAAATGGAACACAGCAGTGCAGACGATGATATTTGACGGCACAATTAAGTAAGTAAGTGGTACCTACCAGGTCAGATTCCTAGACAGTAAAGAAGTTTCACTGCGTAGCCGGGCTAACTATGACAACGGTACGTCAAACACCTAAGTCCCCCCCCCCCCCCCCCCCAGTGACCATTGGTGCTGTAAAGCACCCGCAACGTCGGGTATTAAAAAGTTAAATTAAACGCGATAAAATCCGTAAAAATTAGTTTCATTTCATTTTTACTACTTAGAAATTTTGATAAACTTAACACTATAATTTTCAAAAATATTCGCAGGAAGCATCGCAATAGACACGGTGATACTATTCTGTTATTATATTTGCATAGCTCAAATAATGCATTGATGCTAAAAAGTGTTTTTTGCATGGTATATAATTTAATAAACTTCCGAAATGTTGCAGGGAGCAGAATGCCCGTGTATTTAAAAATAAGTTGAAATTATATTTAGAAGAGAAAACATACTATAGCATATTAGAATTTTTGAATAATAAAAATTAAATCTTATGACAAGTACTGACATTGTACCTATAAAGCAAATAATATTACCAGACATTTAATTGTAATTGTTAAAATTAGTTTAATAATAATTTAGTTCGATAGGTAATGTGTTAGTAACAATTTAATTTACAATTGTAAACTATTTATAATATTTTCATTGGTTTATAAATTTATACGCCACAAAGGCCAAACATGATTGATCCTTTTAATGTATCTAAACAACCTGTATGCTTTGTATGTATAATCATATTTCCACAAATAAATATCTTGTATCTTGTAATGTCGTGACTGAAATAGGCCCAGAAGGCAAAGCAATTAGATGTTCTTCAGTACCGGTCTTTGGAACTGCTTGAATACACTTTTGTTATGTTAAGACAGTAGTCACGCACTGGCTTATAATAAGTAAAATAAAAACGGCTTACCTAGTGAAAAAGCCTTCCTTTATTATATCTTATTTAGACCAAAATAAAATAGACGGATTGGTGAGGCTAAACCTCAATGGTGAGACAAAGTTAATTAAGAGAAAATTACATAATATGTCGGCCAGTAGGTACTCCGATTTAGTTAATAAAAGCGACTCACCATCTGTCGTCTACACCAAACTTACGAAATTATCTACATGGAAATAATTAGAATATTGTTAAGATGTTTATTAAAGGATGCTATCATTGTCAACTTTACTAAATTAATTAAATGTAAAAAGTTTACATCTAGGCTGTGTGGCGGTGACTTAAGAAAATACATCACCCAATTACCTATTATTTCAAAAAAGTGAACTACCAATGAAGATGCACCTACACAACTACAATTCAAGAAATCGCGAAAGATTAGTTGTTCCAAGAACCAGATTAATCAAATCGTTAAGCAAGATTTTCCATTAAAAATCAAAATGTACGATAAATTGCCTTAGAAATAACAAGACTTCCATTAAACGCGTTTCGACAAGTGACAAAAACATTATTTTTAAATCAGCTTTCTATAATATAGAAGAATATATGAAATGTTCATTTTCTGAATTGCTTGACATGTAAAATAATGTAAATGTAAATATAGATGTATTTTAATTTGTAATTTTAATAATCTATTGTAATCTTATATCATTTGAGTTGTAATTTTGACGTACCAATGTTATGTAATGTAACGAAATGGCCAATAAATAAATAAATAAATACCCCATTTCGTTAACCTATGCCACGAAATGGGGTAAAGGGGTGATGTATTTTAGGTAAATACTGCTCAACGCTATTACAAAATGTCAACGTAAAATTACAGTTGAATGCTAATGTTTCGTTCATAGGAGTCTCTTTTTACTGGTAACGCGACATCTTATTCTTTCTATGGGCAACAACATTTATTTACCATCAAGTGAACTGTATGCTCCTTTGTCATCTTTACCCGTATAAAAAATATGCTATTGGTACACCTGTTTAGTTTTGTAAACAGATGGAGAATCTTAAATGACGTAGACAATGGATCAGATAATAAAACTAGAACGTATAAAAAAACTAAAATCTTTATCGATCCGTATCTAAGATTTTATAAAGTAATTTACGAAGAGCAATTCAAAAGCCAATCATGCGTGCATGTCAGAAAACAAAATGATTTAACGGCACATCGTGATTCACAGTCAGTGTTGGATTAAGTACAGTCAGAAGCCATCAATCTAACGGGACGCTCATCAACGAACGTGAAGTGATCTGTCCATCCACTGCAGCAAACATTTGTATACTGTAACAAAAGCTATTCTAGAGGTTTGATGCTAGCAAGGCTATCTAATGTTTTAGGTCGCGCAACTTAGAGTTCTTTTTTTTCGATTATTAACCCTTTTTTATTATTAATTATTAAGCAATACTATTGCCAACTATTAGATATTAACACTACTGTTACTGTATTTTGTTCACATCAATCACCCACTACTTTTTGTTTTGTACCCTGAAATACCTGTGTTCAATAATTATTTAATCAGGGTTACTACCTTGTCCTTGTACTTCTGCGATCACGGGGCCTCAAGTTCAAATCCCGAGTCGAGCAGAAACCAGTTATTGGGTTTTTCTATCAAGAAATTCTCAGTAACAGAATTCAAGAAGTTGGCGATGTTTCAAACCCGAGCACCGGACAACATAAGGCCGTTGGTCCTGCGCCTAATCTCTCTTCGGTCGCAACGGATTGCCGTCCCATCGGACTAGGAGAGTGAGAGAATAGAGAGTGTGCATATGCTTGGCCATACCTATAATCGGGCACTATAATCCTGACCTGCACAAATGACTAGTCGCCGTCGAGGCTAGCCACAAAGAAATTGGGTCCGAGGGCATTAATTAGGGCTAATATCGCTTAAATAAATAATTATTGAATTTTATTTACAAAAATATACTTCAATTTCAGACTGCAACCCAGTTTAATATTAAGTATTTTACACTTCAGTCCGATTGGAAATATTTATTAAATGTCAAAACAAACATTTCCGATTATAATGTCCTCCAGACCGAATTTCGGTCACGGCGTCAGCCTCTACGGGGACTAGCGCAGCGCAGGACAGGATTATAGTGCCCAAGTGTATGCGCAAGCACAGGTGCACTCTCTATTCCCTCACTCTAATAGTCCGATGAGACGGTAAACATACACAACCGGAGAGAGATCAGGCGCAGGACCAACGGCTTCACGTGCTTTTCCGAGTCACGGGGGTGAGACACCGACATATCCTGACTCCGGACAGCTAGTGAGAACTTCTATTTCTTCGGAGAATTTCTGATTACAAGTATAACAATAACGTAATAGTACTTACCTGGTCAATTTATGTATGTATACTCAAACGCTGTTCAATTTTAAGAAGTCGGTAAGTCTCGTGGTGATACAATCACTTTGACTTTAAAGTGAATAATCAATAGTCAAATAATCGTTTTTTTTTAATTTTTTTTTTATATGATATGGTTGGCAAACGAGCACACAGTCCACCTGATGGTAAGTGGTTGCTGCGGCCCATAGACATCTACATCTATCCTCTATTACAAATCAAAATGTAGATGCGCTGCCACCCGTGAGGACCAAGATGAAATGCCTCATTTCCAGTAAAAAGGGCATCCGACCACCTGCACTCACCAAGCGAAACGCAGAGATAAACCTCTACTTCACGCTGGTTTTCTGTGAGGTCGTGGTACCACCCCGGTTCGAGCCGGCCCATCCGTGCGACAGCAAAAGCTGCCGCGTGGCTCTACCACTGTTAATGTTTAAATACAAAGGAAAATAATTTTACTTAACGTAGAAAATCGACCAAGATTTCAGTTGTTATGTCAAATTCGACATTTTTTCGAAATATTTTTTTATCCTCAGAGTTTTCTACATGACATTTTCCTCCACCATCGGCCACGTGATAAATCACCACTTAAAATTACAGTTATTACTATCATCAGTGCAGGCGGGAATCGAACTCCTACCTAGAATATTATGCAATCTATGACAACAACTGAGCTACTACAAAGCTATATCTTTATATAATTCTTCTGTCCGTGTGTATGTACCTAAAATTCCCCTAAACGGCTGTTTATTATTTTAATTTTGATGAAATTTTGTGTGATGATTAAGTTGATCCGAGAATGGTTTAGATACCCCCGGACCCGGTAGGTGGCGCTGTTGCCGATATCCAGAATCACCGTGCGAAGCCGGGCGGACCGCTAGTATATTTTCGATCGTCAACAACAAAGCAACACTTATATTTATTGTTAAAGCGTTGCACGTCTAACCTTTCAACTTATGGTAATTTTAATTTCAAAATATGCATTTTCAAAGCGATATCGAAACGCTCACTTTGATATTTTAACTGCAACCTACTAATGTTCGCTGATAAGAATAATGATTATAATCATCATTATTCATTCACAATCACAACCCCTCACCATTCCAACTTATTGAGGGAGGCCTGAAGGTTCGAATCCCGCACGGAACAAGAATGTGTATAGCCTAAAAATAATTGTTTCGGGTCTGGATATTTGTCCTTGAGAACTTTATGTATGTAAACTACATAAAGTTCACAATACAGGAACCACGATACAGGATAAAATCCTAACGTTAATTGTTTTTTAATAAAAACGCTTCAAAACACGGATCAAAGTCACCTGCATCTATCGACTTCCTGTATGTTTTACCAGGTATTCCATCTATTGACGGGCGGCCCTCCGTCTCGCATACTGGTACGAAGCTTCCACTCGGGAACCTTTCTTCCCCATCGGTTGTCAATTCTTCAAGCCAGTGGCCGGCCCTTTGCCACATCACCTTTTTGATTCGTACATAGTCCATATGTAGGTTACTATGTTTCTATTGCGAATACCCTCATTACAGAGTCTCTAACACAGACAAGCACACATAACCCTCTCCTTAGCCCGCTGGGAATAAAAATGTATAATAGTGAATAATTATTAATAATAATAATTCTTAATTTATGTATCCACATTCGATAACGGCATGATAGGTCGGGTCAATACAATTCTAGTCCAACTGTGCGATATTGTAACACTTTTGATCGGCTTCGTTTTAACATTTGTTATTCGTTTCGTTGTATTATGTAATTTTAATCAGTATCAATAATCCACGACTTTTTCTGCCACCAGGACGGCGACACTTTGGAATAAGGTGAAATAGAGCTAATTAAAATGTTGTTGTTTTTTTATGAAACATTGATATGTGTCAAGGATATTTTCGCGCGATGATATTTTACAATTTCAAACGTCGCATAAAACCGGACAAATCGTTTGATAGAATTCACATGGCATTTACGAGTATTTTATGACTCTCGTATGTATGGAAGCGTGTACTGCTGGTATAACAAATTTCAGCACGGTCGATTAACTTTAAGAGATAAAGAAAGAAGTGGTTACAATTTTTTCTTCCAACTGTTACAGAAGGAAATGAGCTAGCGATGAAAAATGTAACTGAAGAGAATAGGTTAATAACTTACTTTTTGGTTTTACGTGGTATATTATGGTTGTAGCACGAATGAGTCGGCTCGATCGGGGGAACGACCACGCTCTCATACAATACCTGCATAAAATTGCATCTTAATGTTGCTGTGTCTCGTATGGTGATTGTAGTAAACCGTAGTTCCTTTTCATTGAAAACGAAGCATTCCATCTTACTCCTTAGGGATGAGATAACACTCCTGCATTTTGATTCTTAATCGAGGATAGATGTAGACTTACCATCACATGTACTGAGTTCACTTGACAGTCTTATTATATAAAAAAAACACCTCCTTACTACTAGGACCACGCTCTAACATAATACCAGCGTAAAATAAGAGCTTAATGCTGCTGTGTTTCGTATGGTGAGTGTAGAGAACCAGAGACCCTTTTTACTGGAAACGAGGCATTTCACCTTGGTCCTCAGGGTTGACAATATATGTGCATTTTTTTTTGAAAAACGTTACCCCCACACTTTTTTTTTACATGGGGAAATGCCTACGCATACCCACCTCGCGGGGGCAAGGACGGGTTATGCCGGACTCGCACCGACTAAAACCCCTTGGTGTTCCACCCTCGTCGCATATTGGCAGGGCCACGGGAACGCTTTCGCACACATCCGCGGCCCCACCTGCGCTGGCCGCCCCATGGCGGCCTCTCCTCAGGAGAGGACTACTCCTCCCCCATCTCCTTCTCAGGTAAGGCGCACCAGAACACATGGCACGCCCTCCTCCTCGGCCTCCAATTTAACATGCGCAACGGACGCCTCCGTGTCCGATGCGCGAAGGCTTCCTGACTCCAGCAGAGAGAGCGGCGCCGCGCAATACCGACACTCCTCTCCCCCCGCAGCCCCACCACCACCGCATCATTTAACTGTGCGGCCCCGTCTGAGCCGCGCTATGGCGCATCGCCATACCAGCACGCCTCTTCCTCCGCGACTCCACCTCGGCTGCAGCGGTAGAGGGAGCGGACACCCCTCTCACCACAGCCCACCGACACACATCCGAAGTGGGCTCGTCAAGCCCACTCGGAGTGGCCACCTCGGGCCGGCCCTACACCTCGGGCCAGCCAAGGGGTTCCTCTTTGTTCACCGCGGTTGACCAAGCCACGGCTACTAAGCCCCCCGCCACGACAAGGCGGGAACCCGTTCGGGGGGTACCCCCACACTAGGATTTTCTCCTCTATCGTGGAGGCAGTTTACAAACACAAATTGCACAAGGACAAAATTATTTGTAGGCCATACAAATACTTGTTCCGTGCCGGATTCGAACCTGCGGCCCCCAGCGCAGCAACTCATTGCTAAGCCACTGCGCCACGGAGCCGTTTTGATTCTTAATAGTGGATAAATGTAGAGTTCTATGAACCACAGCATCCACTTACCATCAGGTGGACCGTGTGCTCGGTTGTCACCTTTATTCTATAAAAAAGCAGTTACACTTACACCTTAACTAATAACAAAATCACATGTTATCAAAACCTAATAGGTTATAAAGAGACATACAATTTTTTTCTTCGTCATCATGTCGCCAAACGCATTCTTGCAGTTAATGTACGCACGAAAATCGTTGTGTTATGTACACACACCTTTATAATTAGCCGGTTTAGATTCTAATATCAAGTAATATCTAACCCAATTTTATAAGATCACTGTATTATTTTAAACCTTCTACATATGCAACGTTTAATTGACATACTTTTTAAGTATTTCAATCAAGTTACGCGTAACTTTGTGTTTGGCTTTAAAACAGTTATCTATGAATAATATAAAATTCCGAAATGCGTGTATGTAATTTTTCTTCTGCTAAAAGGTTAAATCAATTTTAATAAAAAATGTATGGTATTCTTCTTATACCTGGCTGGTAGGCGGGGCTGTTGTCGAGATTTTTTTAATGAATAAGGTGACAAACGATCAAACATTCCATCTGATGGAAAGTGAATGCTGTGGTACGAGGGTGGATTGAAAAGTACTCGGCCTAATCAAGAAAATAAACACATACTAAATCAGTTATATTTTTATTTTTCTACATAATCACCATCAAGTTCAATACACTTTTGCCACCTCCCCTTCCAAGCATTTAGACCGTTGAAAAAAAATGATTCTTCCTTAGAGTCAAAATATGCGTCTACAGCTGCTTTGACCTCGTCGTTTGTCGAAAATCTTTGACCTCCCGTGCTTTTTTAGATTAGGGAACAGAAAGAAGTCTGATGGTGCCAGATCAGGTGAATACGGCGTATGCGGTAACAGTTCAAAGCCACAGTTGTGAATTTCAGCCATTGACTGTACTGACGTGTGAACACGGGCGTTATCTTGATGAAACAGGACTTTTCTTCTGAGCATTCCTCGACGTTTTTCTTTTATTTCCTCTCGTAAACGACGTAGTAAGGTGCAGTAGTAATCAGAGTTTATAGTCTGACCCCTTTCAAGATAATCAATCATAATCACACCTTTCGAGTCCCAGAATACTGAAGCCATCACCTTATTTGCCGACAAAATCGACTTAGCCTTTTTAGGGGGTGGTGAACCAGGTATTTTCCACTGTTTTGATTGTTGTTTTGTTTCCGGTGTACAGTAATGAACCCATGTATCGTATATAGTAACAAAACGATTCAAAAAATCATCTGCATCGGCTTCAAATAACTCCAAACAGTCGCGTGAAATAGTCAATCGCGTCCTTTTTTGTTCAACTGAAAGCAGTCGCGGAACCCACCTCGCAGACACCTTGTGGAAACCCAACTCGTTGACAATGATGTTTTGAGTTCGTTCATAAGAGATGCCTATAATCTCGGCTATCTCTCTTATTTTTAATCTGCGGTCTCCCATTATTAAATCAAGTACTTTTTTAATATTTTCGTCAGTAGTTGACGTCGAAGGCCTTCCAGAGCGGGGTTCATCTTTCACACTCTCTCTACCACGCTTAAATTCTGCTATCCATTTTTTGGCGGATGAATATGACAGAGCACAATCGCCTAATGTACTGACCATGTCATCATGGATGGCTTTTGATGATAGCCCCTTCTTATGGAGGTACTTAATGACGGCACGCTGCTCGATTTGCTCCATTCGCGGAAATTATGTCCGATTACTTTGTTAATAAATTTATAAAATCACAACTAATTATCGCACACGTTTCGAACTTCACACAATGAACTAGTCTGAACTGAACTAAATAATGTGGGTAGATTTGATTTTCAGAATTGAATGGATCTGTGTTAGGCCGAGTACTTTTCAATCCACCCTCGTATATGGTAAAATACTCAAACGCTACCCGATTTTAAGATGTCGTTAAGTGTCTTGGTGTCACAGTCACTTTAACTTAGAGTGATAGAGACAGCACGAGATCTATCGGCATCTTTAAATTGAGTTGTGTTTGAATATTTGGACGAAAGACATCTACGTCTATATTCGATTAATATGCGAAATGCAGATGCGTTGTCACACCTGAGGACTAAGATGGATTGCCTCATTTCCAGTAAAAAGGAAACACAGCAGCATTGAGCTGCTATTTCTTTTATAGAATGAGGGTGACAAACAAACACAACGACAACACAGGAATATTAGGTTGCTATTTTACACTAGTATTCTATCCATGGTCATTTAGCAGTTAAATTTTACTGCAGTGTGTCTCTACTAATTTAAAAATTATCATCACTACAATTGTACATAATAATAAAATTGAATTGTCTGTCTGTAATATTGAAATAACTGCTTTATATAGAACTGAGGAGGTTATGTACATGTCATTAAGACATAAATAACCATTTTTTAAATCATAAAAATAAAAAGGTTTTATTCATAAACACGGTCTTACAAGCACCTACAAATAAAAATATTTTTTAAATATTTCTGTTTTAGAAATTGCCGAACAGATTGTATTTAAACATTTCAAATAGATAGAAAACAATGTCAGAAGTAATTTAGGCTATATTAAATCTCAAAAACTTTTTCTAAAGATTTTATTTGAAAAAAAAGAACGAAAAATTAATAAAATAAACGGTCTTTGATTACCTTAAATCCAAATATCGCTAAAAATACTAATCAAGAAAAACAAAGGCAGGTAGCTAGTTACTTTATAATCAACCCGACTAGATCGCAACTAAACCACTAGGTCACTTGTGAGAGCTAAATAATCGGTTAACTAACTTAACAAGGGATCTAACATAACCGCAGGGAACTAACTTAACATCCTTTGACGAGTCGAAGGAGCGTAGATTTAGGTAACTAGATTAGCAACTATCAATCCGACCTTGATACTCGTAGCAACAGACATCTGTAAGTTATAGTAAATTAATATCCATGTATTGTAGAAGGAAAAAGAATGCGCACACACGCCTAAGGGCACGTGCGAATTGTATAATTATTAAGTGGCGAAGCTTGCGAAGTCACTTATTGATATCACGATGTCTGTCCGTCTGTCCCACGATTATCTCAAGAACGGTTTCGAATTTTCAAATTCTGTTTTCAGCAATCGATTACTGATCACCCAGGCATCTGAACCTCCTATTTTGATTTTTTTTTTTTGTTAGAAACCGCTACAAAGCTGATTACTTCGCCACTTTGCTATGCTGTTAGCTTGCTAGGTTTATTACCATTATAAACATCGTTATAATAACAACTCATCACAAGTCCACTGCTGAACATAGGCCTTCTCCAAAGAATGTCACCTGCGTCCATCGACTCCTTTACCAAGTCGTCGCTCCATCTAGTGTATAATTATATAAAAATAGAATGACTTAAAAAGGTACAGCCTACACTTTTTTTATAGGATAAGGGTGACAAACGAGCACACAGTCCACCTGATGGTAAGTGGTTGCTGTAGCCCATAGACATCTACATCTATCCTCTATTACAAATCAAAATACAGATGCGCTGTCACCCGTGGGGACTAAGATGGACTGCCTCATTTCCAGTAAAAAGGGTCTCTGGTTTTCTACACTCACGATACGAAACACAGCAGCGTTAAGCTGCTATTTGACGCTGGTATTCTGTGAGAGCGTGGTCCTTCCCCGGTCGAGCCGACCCATTCGTGCTACAACTATACTACTAATATAGCTGCAGCATGGCTCTACCACGTAAAACAATAACATTTAATATGTAAATCCATGTGGTAACGGTGTAAAATAATCGAGTAACGACAAATTCCAGAAAATACTAAAAAAATCATATTGTTGACGCCAGACGTCAAATACCAAAACTGGGGACGAAGAGCAGCGTCAATAGTCTCGTAATGCGTTGCGTCAATCCCCAAGTCAAGCGTGACAACTAAAGCAAGTCCTTCCCATACATCAGTGGACGTTTAACTGCCTCATTGGTCAAGTGATCGTGCGCAACTGCTGACCACGAGATCCCGGTTCAAATCCTGGACTAAGCCAAAATCGATTATAGGGTAATTTTGTCAAGAAATGCTCAGTAGCAACTCGCAGTCAGGAAGTTGGTGGTGTTTCGCCAACGCGCCCCGGAGTCTGGCCCTGATCTCTCTCCGTTCATGTTAACTTGAAGTTCCATCGGACTATAAGAGTGAGGGAATATAAATTGCGCCAGTGCTTGTGCACTCAATAGTGCACTCAAATACTAATAGTGCACTAATAGTCTTCGTTGAGATCGACCACCGTTACCAAAACCCGTTCTGTAGGACATTATTATTATTTCATTTGTATTATATAACTATATGCACAAAATGTTAATGTCTGAAAACATTATTTCCCGGTCAACCAATGAACAACAGAAAAATTGAAAATCGGAATGCCTTATTACTACTGAATAATTAAAAATTAAAAATTTTGTGTTTGACTTCAATATAGATTATTAAGAATTACTCAAAAACTATTGGTCAAATCTTGATCTTATTTTTTCTTTTTTTTTATACGATAAGGGTGAAAAACGAGCACACAGTCCACCTGATGGTAAGTGTTTGCTGCGGCCCATAGACATCTACATCTATCCTCTGTTACAGATCAAAATGCAGATGCGTTTTCACCCGTGAGGACTAGGATGGAATGCCTCATTTCCAGTAAAAAAGGCCTCCGGCCACCTGCACTCACCAAGCGAAACGCAGAGGTAAACCTCTACTTCACGCTGGTATTCTGTGAGGTCGTGGTACCACCCCGGTTCGAGCCGGCCCATCCATGCGACAGCAAAAGCTGCCGCCTGGCTCTACCACTGTTAAATTCAATCGAATTTATATGGAATCACATGTAAAGCAGCAACTTTCAAATAAAAAAAGAATCTTCGAAATCGGTTCACCCAGTAAAAAGTTATGAGGTAACATACATTAAAGAAATACAGTCGACTCGAGTACAGTCTCCTTTTTGAAGTCGGTAGAAAAGGTCTCCGGTTTTTGTCACTCGCCAACTCGCCATACGTCATATATCTGCAGTAAGCTGCCATTTTACACTGGTGTTCTGTAAAAGCGTTGTTCTTACCGGATCAAGCCATGCTATTCATACTGCTGCCACAATACAGCTGCAGCGCGTTACATAATTGTATTGCTCTAACATCTTTACAAAAATATTTGATATATAACAAAAAATGTGCCGATGTAAAAGTTATGAACACGTGGAAAATTTCTTGATCATAATTTATTTTTCTTAAGTTCGCGTAGTTTATTTCAAATTGCATTTTAAAAGGAAGGTCTCAGAGACTGTTGGAAACAGGACATACGGTATGACATTCGACCACGAACCGCAGCTTGAAAATAATGAAAATGGGCTTGCTGCTAATTTAACATGTTTGATATATTTCAGCTTAGTCTATTATTGTCATTAAAATTACCTAAAGTAAGACGTTATATGTTTGTGTTTAAAGTAATTACAGTAAGTATTTATTTTTAAGTTTAAATGATGAAGGGCCTTTACGTAATCATAAATATTAGAAAGATGAAAATGAAGAAAAAATAATTTGCCACCAAACAAACTTCCCGGTCTTTTCATTAGCCGACTTCAAAAACAGAAAGAGGATCTCAATTCGAGTGTATGTTTTTTAATGTATGTTACTCGATTTCTTCGTCAATAGATGAATGACTTAAATGTTATTTTTTAATTGAAGATGCAGTTTTTAATGTTACTATAAAGACGATATTCGAGCTTTTTAATTAGACATTTAATTAAAAATAAAAAACCAACTTTAAATAACTAAAAAGAATAAAATTATTTCCGATTAATAGCTTCCCAACTCGAGGCTTTAATACTTTTATTTTATTTTCTTTAATACTT
Organism: Parnassius glacialis; assembly: GCA_033319125.1. Lineage (NCBI taxonomy): Eukaryota > Metazoa > Arthropoda > Insecta > Lepidoptera > Papilionidae > Parnassius > Parnassius glacialis. The sequence goes on from JAVANC010000021.1 coordinate 6,420,377, forward strand.
TTATACACTATGTCTTAACAGCAGTTTTAGAAGTCGGATTTTACTTTTTATTGAAGTCTAGTTTTTCGATTGACTTTAACTGGCATCTGTCATATAAAAATCTAACTCGTTAAAACTTCATTCGTTTTTCTTCACTTCGTTTTTAACTTTCAACATTATAATATTTATTTTCAAGAACTAATCCTATGCAAATTTTTATTAAGTGCCTACGGGTGGGCACTTAATAAAAATTTGCATAGGAACCGGTCGTTTTCATCCAGATAATACAAGCGTATGTTTTATAACTCTCCGGAAAAATGCAGTCGGCTTCAATAAAATCACTTAACCGCTAAAAAGGTTGGAACGTGTAACGTTACTATGTATTCAGCAATAAAAATACTTCGATAATAAGTAATTAAAACGAGCAATTAACGTCAGATTAGCAAGACGGCTTTATTGATGGCTATATCTTTATCAATGTGTGTAATTGAGGCTTTTTAAAGAAATAAGGGTGACCAACGAGCACGCAGTCCAGGTGGATTGTGTGCTCGTTGGTAAGTGATAGTAAGTGTATGGTGTGGCCCCTACACATTTAAATGTATCTTCTAATATATTTCAAAATGCTAATGCATGGTCACATACGTCGTAAATATTCGGGACATCTTGTAACCCAGACTAACAGTGGCAGCAAAATTAAAAGACCGATATGTCTGCGATCGTCAACCCGTATAACAAACGTGATTATTAAGTCAAACCCTCCCAACAACTGAAGAGGCTCATATCCAGTAGTATGACTTTAGTGGCCTGAAGAATAAGAACAAAAAAGTAAACTTAATGTTAACTAAGAAATGTGAGGATTATAGATCAGGGAAGAGTCCGCCGCGCTGAAGCCAGGCCTTAGTGGCGGACTTTACATATTTTCATGCCTTAGTTTTTTTTTAATTTCTCAGACTTGCATCAAAAAGGTTCCTTATTCTTTTCACCCTCCAGGTTAATAAGCACTTTGTGGGTTAAATTTATAGACCTATATAGGTTGAATCTTCTTCAACCATAGACTGTTAAAGTTAAAATTTAAAGTTACAGCCTACATGCGTCCCACTGCTGGGCACAGGCCTCCCCTCATTGCTGAGAGGGTTTTAGGTTTCGTATGGTGAGTGTAGAGAACCGGAGACCCTTTTTACTGGACAAGAGGCATTCCATCTTAGTCCTCACGGGTGACAACGCATCTGCATTTTGAGTCTTTATTGAGGATAGATGTAGATGTCTCTGGGTCACAGTACCACACTTACCATCATGTGGACTGTGTGCTCGTTTGTCACGCTATCCTATAAAAAAAAGAAGAATAAGCCAACCAAGAAGAAAGAATATTAATGGTGTAGAAATGAAAACATTAAGAATTAAGTCAGTGTAGACTGTCACTCTGTGATCAAATTAGCCATATATTGGAAATGGGTTAACCCAAGAGTACCCTTAACCGAAGGACATTTATGCGTAGACATATGAATGTAATGGAAGCGAGAGAGGTGTATCAGGAGCGTACAAAATTGAAGTTAGTAGTCTCTAACTACCACTCTAGGCGACCAGTGTGAGAGTTTCCTAAATAATGTAATCGTTTAAAAAAGACATGGTTCATAAAAATAACAATTATGTCTGATAAAGCCAAAGACATATAATTTTCTATATCTTTGAATATCGCATTCAGTCCACGTCGAGCGTCGAACCGTAAAAAATTATAGGATTGAATCACAAACCTCCAACACGGTTCTAGATATACTGCAATTAATAGCAATGAAATTACAACGTTCGTGCTGTAAAACACGACTGGTGTGTCACTGACCCAACAACTCAAGACTCCTAGATCCGACATTTACGCTCGCATGATGCCGCCTCTTCACGTTGGCCAACACACTGGCGAATGTGTTGGCCAAGATATTGGCCAAGAAATTGTGATCGCGTCCACACGTTGGAAGATCGTTCAGTTTGCTTCGGTTCAGGCCAATGTGCGGACGAATGAATTAAAATGATTATTGAAGCGCTAACAGCTGCTGCGGTTTATTTATTCACAGCATACCACTATTTTTTATTTAATTTTCACTATTTTTAATATTTAATATTTTTAATATAAATTTTTAATATTTCTTTATTATACACTAACGTTATACATATAAGTAAACTATATAAACATTAACACACCTAGGCATAGGTATAATTAACACTTTTACAACTAAGGCCTGGAAAATATTCGAATCCTGTCTATGAAACTGTTGTAAAATTTTATTAAACAAAACCTTTTTAAAAAGGGTTATTCTTATTATATAATTATATAATAAAACTTAATAATAATAATAAATAATTTATTTTGTCAAACATTAAAGTTACATTATACGATCAGTGATCGAGGTCACCTAGAAAGCAAAATAATGCCTGTAACAGGTGGCTTCGCTCTTCCATAGCTAAAAATTAAAGTATTATTAACGAAATAAAGAAACTAATAGGGAATAATAAAGACAGTAAAAACATGATATTAGTATCCCACTTTTTAATTTAATTTTAGTATGCTACCTATAATATAGCATTAATACATCAATAAATAAATGAATACATCAATCACTACAACGTGAATGTGTATAAGATAAGGGTGATCAAAAAGAAATGGAAAAAATAAATTTTATTTCTTGACGGCTCCGTGGCGTAGTGGCTTAGCAATGAGTTGCTGCCCTGGGGGCCGTGGGTTCAAATCCCGCACGGAACAAGTATTTGTATAGCCTGCACATAATTTCTCCGGGTATGAATGTTTGTCCTTATGCAATTTATGTTTCTAAACTGCCTCCACGATACAGGAGAAAATCCTGTGTATAATAACATTTTTTTTTAAAAAAGACTTGTGTTTTACACACAATTTTCAGCTTGGTAGAGCTCTATAAAGCTAAAAGTTTATTCATTGGTCATTGTTACTGCCGTTATGTAGACACTAGTTACGATGCGTGCATATAAAATTTAAGCGTGCGTGCGTGCGATCACTCTGAGAGCTCGTAGCAAACTAAACGTGCGCCCAACGTGTGGACGCGGCGGCCAATACTCTGCCACAACCCTTTGATCTTTTGTAAAAAACCGACACCAGACGGATCTCGCGCCAACTTGTGGGCCATCGTCCCAATACGTACCAACGTAGCTTAAACACCCGCTCCACACGATGGCCATCGTTGTTGGCCAACACATTCGCCAGCGTGTTGGCCAACGTGTAGAGGCGGCATGAGTCAGTTGACCAAGCAACAAATACTTGTGAGATTAAGTGAGCAAATGTATGCGTGGGTACGATTTTGACTTAATTCAGCTTAAAATTCCAAGAATGGACCATGTTTTGAATAATAAAAATGGTGATAGCAGATTTAAAACCTGTTTTCAAACTGTATCTACGAACATATCAACGCACCAAGCGTTGCTATATTCGTAAATACTGTTGCTAACTTCTATCGAAGGAAAAAAGGTTCCGCATAATATATTATGGTATATTTAAGGCTAAACTTATTATAAAAAATACCCAAGATTTGCCAGTTAAACTTAATTTGAGTTTTCCTCGTAGGCCATTAGATCAACATAATGTACAATTGCAATAAACTTGTTTCTTTTTCCATTAATCTTTACTCTTATAAACAAAGAGAAACCCAAGCCAAAACCGTGCTCAACTTATCGTAATAATACACACCCATGTACACATATGCTTTAAAATCATTTGCAACCAACAACATTGTTTTATCTGCATACATATGCGTCCAGCAGTGAACGTTTATGTGCTGATAAACAAAGAAATAAATATATGTATGTCCATAAGTGAGAAAGTGGAGAAGGTGATCTTGATTTTGGCATCACTTACTATAAATTTTTAGCCATGAATCTAATATACGTCATCATCATCATTACAACCCTTCACAAGTCCTTCATAAATCGAATGTATCTAAGCTTACCCCAGAAGTTGTGGCAGCGATGTCAGCGCCACAAACTAAATACATCGAAGCCTAAATCGCGCTATCAAAGTTCCGAATATGTAGAATAGCTCCGAATTACCACTCGGAGCGATGGCCGCTTTCCGGACAGAACACCTTCCCGGCTGGAGATCTCTCCTTTTCCTTCTACGGCCACAGTTACCAGGTTTAGTTATTGTTTATTCAATACAATAAACAATTGAAATCATATTATATATGTAGAAAGGGTAATTGAGTATAGTACAGAAACTAATTTTGTAGTTAGGAATAATAATTAATTCGTTTACACGAATTAATTATCCAACGAGTCGAGGATAAACCAGTAACGGAATACGACAAGCGTACCGTTCCACGTCAGAGCCAAGACTCTCCTAACGGCGGCCGCGCCGTCCGTTTTATACAAGCAAAACGAGCGCCACTGCAGGTGCAATGGTGCAGGTGTGCGGAACACGTGTTATTTACAAGAATTCTGTCTAACTGCACCGACGGCTACCGCGCCGCACGTGCAATGGTGCTGGTCCCGTCATATACAACTACTTTTTTCTTTTTTTGTGTCTACGTTCTTACTCGATAGGTTGCAGTTGCAAGTTTAGACGCTATAGCATAAATAAGATATTATATATAGGTTCGGATGTACTTAGGTTGATTATTTACCCACATTACATTAGCCTTATACAAAATACAATATCCACCAACCCATATCAACCCGTGGACATCGTTAGATGTGACATTGGGAAACTGAAACAGGAGAAGGGCAGCTGTATATTAATTACTAATATAAACTCAAAATAATAAAAAAGCAGCGGTTACTCACCTTACTGCATGACGTGGCAACTGTGACATTTCTTTTAGTATAAGAACGTTACCTCCCACACTAGGATTTTTCTCATATATCGTGGAAGCAGTTTACATACATAAAATTCACAAAGACAAACAGCCAGACCCGGAACAATTATTTTTGGCATAAACACTTACTTGCTCCGTGCGGGATTCGAACCCGCGGCCCTTAGCGCCGCGACTCATTGCTCAGCCATTGCGCCACGGAGCCGTTATATATTCCCCGTAGGCATTCTATGGGAGGCTTATGTTCAGCAGTGAACTTTGATAGGTTGTAACGTTATAGTTACGGTAAGTGCAAGCTACGCTTGTAGACTTACGTGGTAGAGCCACACTCCAGCTATATTGTGGTTATAGCTCGAGAGGGTTCGCTCAACCGGGGTTGGACCACGCTCTCACAGAATACCAGCGTAAAATAGCAGCTTAATGCTTCTGTGTTTCGTATGGTGAAGGTGAGAAAACCGGAGAGCCTTTTTACTGGAACCGAGGCATTCCATATTATATAAAAGCGTTTTGATTCTTAATCGAGGATACATGTCAGTTTTTTTTTTATATGATCGGCTGACAAACGAGTACACAGTCCACCTGATGGTAAGTGGTTGCTGTGGTGCCCATAGACATCTACATCTTTCCAATCAAAATGTAGATGCGTTGTCACTCGTGAGGACTAAGATGGAATGCCTCTTTTCCAGTAAAAAGTGTACCCAGTTCTCTACACTCACCATACGAAACACAGCCGCATTAAGCTGCTATTTTTACGCTGGTATTCTGTGAGAGCGTGGTCCTTCCCCGGTCGAGCTGACCCATTCGTGCTTCAACTATACTACTAATATAGCTGCAGCATGGCTCTACCAGGTATGATGAGTCTATGGGATACAGCTTCTACTTACCATCAGGTGGACTGTGTGCTCGTTTGTACCCTTATTCTATTTTTAAAAAAACATCCTCATGCCGTGTTATGAATCCATTGCCTCATTACGTCACCTGGATATTGTAAGAGGCGACTAGTGGGAAATGCCAGTGAACTCTTATGATTTCAGATAGATGGCGCTATTACCATCTCGATTCACCTGCGACGGGCAACAGAGTCAAATAACAATGACTGCTGGGTTCAACCGCTCCGATTTCTTTTACGAGCCGTTTTGCAGTAAATGAGCATGAGAACCCCTTTTTTTATAACATACCAGTTCAATCATTTATACACCGTTTAAAGTTGTTTTTCATTTGAAGTCGTCCTAAGTTGCTGAATGATTAGTTTATAACCGTTACCGTTACAGCCTATTAAAGTCCACTGCTGAACATAGGCCTCTCCCATAGACTGCCTCACAGGGGGGATATTTGCCATAGTCGCCACGCTTGGCAAGCGGGTTGGCAACCACAGTTTTTTTATTGTTAGTCGTTATTAGAAAGACATTGCTGCCCGTCTCCTGATTTGTTACTCTTACGACACCCACGGGATGATGATGATATGGGGTAAGATAGAATTGGAATTGGCCTTGTTTCCAGTAAAACGGGTACTCGGTTCTCTGCCCTTGCCATCTGAAAAGTAGCAGCATTCATCCTTGTCTTGTATTCTGCATGTGCTTCGTTGAACAGCAAATCCTCCATTACCCAGATTCTCTTCGCGGTATAACTATGTACCGGTCGTGGGAGCCGGTCTCGGCATTCGGATCTGCCTAGGGGTCAGTGACCTCGACATCTTACGGAGACGAATCTCGACGTATGGTAGAGTATGTCGTACCGACAAGATGTGTGCACCCACTGGTATGTGACACACCATTCACCTAGGAGATCGACGCTGTGTTCCAAGAAACTCAGCAGCATTAAGCTGCTATTTCACGCTAGTATTCTGCGAGGACGTGATCCTTCCACGGCTGAGCCTATCTGTTCGTGCTACAACCATAATATAAAAGTAGCATGGCTCTAACACGTATAAAAGAAAGTATATAGGTTATTACTTTTACTTTTACTATCTCTAGTACAATGAATACTGAGTGTTTGTACTATACGATGGGTACTAAAAAGTCAGGGTTGCCAGATCGTATAATTTGATACCAAATTAGTATCTATTTATACGAAACATTACGGTTATCTTATGTAAATGCTAACTGTAATGTTATTTTCATTTTCATCATTTTTAATGTTTTCTTACGCTGTCACTACAAGGCTATGGATGGCTTGTGGTCGCAGCAAAATAAAATATCATCTTTTATATCATTCCATAGGTGCCATAAGAAACGACAAAGGTAAATGTGACAAGAGATTATCAGCAGCATCTTTCTGATAGCAAAAATAAAATAAAAACTGCGATTATCAACTGTTCTGCCAGGCGTGGCAGAACTGTGGCATTTATCCCCCGTATGATATTATATATGGAGGAGGCCTATCTTCAGCAGCAAACTTTAGGCTGTAATGAATAATGAATGAATGAATAAATGTTTCCTGTTTGTAAAGAAGATGACCTTGTATAATTGGATACAGAAAAATAAGAATTCAAATGTAAAGAGAACATTGCGAGCTAAATCATTGCTTTTGCCTTGCATTTCCTCCGTAGGTTCGTTAATTTAAATGAAATTGAAAACAATTAATTAAAAAAAAATATGTTTCTATTCCATTTAAGGTAAGTCAGTGGCAAAAATATTATATTCATATTTGTGACAGGCTATATTTCATCAGTGATGTTGGTTTGCGCATTATGATTTTGTATAATTTTAAGGACCCGACGTCGTAATATAAGTTAACTCTACTGGCAACCCTGGAAAAAGTACAACTATAAACATTTAAGTACGACATACGTACGTACGTACATAATATTTCAATGACAACAGAGCTACAAAAGGACGAACGTAAGCCATTACCAAATGACATTAAAACAAAAAAAGATTACAATATACATAAACAATTGTTAGAACCCTTCAAAATGGCAAACATAATCTTTGATCGTGTAGTTATTTGCATACACAAAAATCACAACGTATGCTCACCACGCATGATAAGCTTCTGAATTGGTTATATGGCATCCTGTTACACCGATGCGTAATTTATAATTGCAAATATTAATTTGTTTAAAATATATACAAACATATCCTTATAAGAAATCTAATTATGAGTATATTACTCAAACCAAGAAACAAAGAAAGACGGATATCAAATGACGCAAAAATATAAGCGAAAACCATGATCAAAATATTATTGTTAGAACACGCTTTCAACAAACGAAAAACAACATGGTTTAACCCATTCGCTGTCCCGTGTATTACATTTAATTCAATGATATTGTCTTACTATTGTGTCTAAAATTTTTACATTTTATTTTACATATATTATTATATTACGTATTATGCCTACAGACTCGAAGTTTGCAATTTCAATACCGTAAGTACTTAAATATTTTCTAATCAACAATCGTTCTTAATCCTTACTTCTCTTAGAGCACATGTATTATCTGCATACATAATAGCAAACACTGTATACTGTATTCCATCTCATTCTCCCGCAGGCTAAATCCTATATGTATATGTTTGTCTCTTTTTCGTGTCACTTTATTGTTTCATCGAGTTTCAAATCATAACGATTCTAAAGAAGTTTTCTCTTCAAAACGTCGGGGCACTGAAACCATGCTCAACTGCTAGGCACGTACGCCACATCTATCTTCTTTCTTTCTTTCTTTATCGGCCCTTAAAAGTTTACTACGGGATGCACAAATAATAAGCACTTAAATCTATGTTTTAGTTGCAAATGGCTTAAGATGTCTATGTGTACGTGTGAGCATGTTCTCAGAATAAATGGAGCATAGTTTTGGCTTAGTTTTTGCGTCAATTAAAATGTACGCAGCATTTTGTCTTTCTTTCTTAGTTGGCCAGAGCTCAAAACAGGGAATTATGTGAAAGGTCTTACGAATATGAGACGTTTTACAACAATTTTGTGTTAAAAGTTATAAAAGAATTCAGTATTGCACACTTCGAACATAAAGCGGACGTGTTGGGCTTTATTGTCAACTTATCAATATCACGCTACCCACTCGACTTAAATCTGGCTTATTATTTTTATTTAAAAGTGTATTAATATTAAGAGGAAACACTAATGAAAAAACCTGATGCTTTATATTTGATATATTTGATATATATTTATACCATTTTAATAATATGTATTTTATAAATTAAAATAAAAGACTAAAATATGGTTTTTAATATTGTATATAATAAAATATTGTATATTATGTTATGTAAATATTTGCTTTTGTTAATTAATAAAATACCAACATAAATTAAAATTGTATAAAAATATATAAGGACATTCGGGTACGTCTAAGCGACGGAGGCGATTAAAATATTATAATCATAGCGAAACGTGTTCGGTGTGCCAATGTACGCGTGCGGTCGGCGTAAGTGCGTGCACACATCTTTTATTTATAAAGCCACGTCTTCGTAGTTATCTCACAGATAGGTAAATAAACTTTGAATCCTGGCTCCTATTTCTGCACAGTTTTTTTCTAATATTTTCAATTCGTAATAAAATTTATAGTGTAATGCTATTCTACTGTAAATAAAAATAACGAAATGATTCCTTTCAATTATTGTTTTCTTGCCCATCATCTTTGACATCAGATATTTATGTAAATAAATGGTATAAGAATTCATTATAAAAAGCGCTACTAACTCCCACTCCAAGTAAGCTTAAAACGCTTGTTAGTAATGGTTCATGACACTAGTCAAATAATAGATTTGAACCTGCGACTTCACAAGTTTGAAGTACGCAATATTAACCACTACATTTACGTTATTTATATGATTTACGTTATTTCTTATCATTAGAGCTCCTTACATGTCCCCAGTTGAACCAGGGTACTTAAATATACAGGTGTCTACGGACCTAAGTAGACAAACAACCGCATTTATTCTACTACCCTGAGGACTAAGACTTACAGGTTGTTTGTTTTGTAAGCCCCGTTACCACTATAAAGGTTCGGGGAGACATTTTCTTCGTATTTTATATACAAATTCAAGACATTGTTTTTTCAAAGTTTAATTACATTTAATTATAATATATGTGTGCCATTTTGTTCGATAACTTGTTGCCATCTTATAGGTAGTGACATAATCTCGTTGCTGTAGAAATATTGGAATTATTGATCAAAAAAATGCGACAAGTAGTTCTAACAGTCCTCTCTTGATGTTAACCCAACACTACCCAGAGAATTGCGAAGAGACCGAAACAGGTGAAAATCTAAGGGTACAAGGTCAGAACTTTATGGTGGATGCATTAACACTTCCCAACCAAGCTCTGTCAACTTTTGCTGAGTGGCCAAATATATGTGTGGTCAAGTGTTATCATGATGAAAGACCACTCTTTTTTTGTTGCAGTTCTGGTAGTTTCTTGCTTGAGTCTCATTTGTTGTTGGCAATAGAGATCCGAATCGATGGTTTTGCCCGGCGATAAAAGCTCATAAAAAACGATACTCTTCCAACCCCACCATACACACAGAATCATCTTATTGTGTGTTAATCCGGGTTTCACTAGTGTCTGTAGAGCTGGACTACCCTTTGACCATGACCTTTTACGCACGTTCTTGTCAAAGATCTTTTCAAAAATTCAAAAATGGTTCGATTTCATTACGTTTCAATAGCGAATCGCAAATGATTACACGATTCATTAGGTTTCTTTCAATGAGCTCATATGGTACCCAAATATCATGCTTTTTGTATAGGAAGACTTTTTCAAATGGGTCAAAATTTTTTTGTGGTCAATTCTCAATTCCTCGGCTATGGCTACGAATATGCCGACCTATTTTTCAAAAATGGCATCGACTTTATTCGTATGAGGGCGACCAGAGCGAGCTGCATTTTTGACATCAAAATTCCAGGACTGAAAACGCTTGAATCAATTTTGTGCTACTCCCACTGACACTGCATTAGGTCCATAAACGTCATATTTTTTTTGCGGCTTGAGACGCATTTTTGCCTTTTTTGTAATTGTAATAAAATTTCAGAATTTATCGAATTTCTTCGTTAAATTCACTCATTTTTCTGGACAGAAAACAAATGAAAATGGCGCGAAAGTGTTTTCTACTTTTTATTTTTCTGTTTCTTAATGTCCTATATGTATATTGACATTAAAACTAGCCAGATACAAACAGCGCAATCAAAAAGATTTTTCAATTTATAAAAATAAAATACGAAGAAACTTTTACCCCGACCTATTAAAAGGCTCCGGTTCTTGTTACATACAATAAGAAACATAGCGGCGTTTTATTTTTATATTTAGCCGTTATTAGGAAGACGCTGTTGCCCATCTCCTGATATGTTTCTCTCTGTCGCCTCTAAACCCACGGGATGATATGGAGTAGTGGATATTCTAACACCACCACTACACGGTAACATGCTTGTTCGGTAGACTGACAACCGCAGTACTAGATGTCCCGCCTGATTAACAATCGCAATTCGCAACGTATGGTGTATATATTTGACACTGCTACTCGTCGTCGGTCAGGTTACTTTATTTTTATTTTTATACCTATTAAGTATTTTGACTTGGATGCTTGCCATTTAAACCATGTTTTCATTTATCTCAGTACCTATCAAGTGATAATAATCCTTTATAGTAAGTACACTACTTCACAACATAGAAGCATCACACTGCTTAGTTTTTGGGAGATTTTGACGGCAACTAGAGCCACCAGACAGTTGATAGTATCTCAAGGCGCCTAAGCAGACTGACACCTTATTTTGAGATTCACATCCCCAAGAGAGCACTTGTTGCACCGTTTCCACTAATAGTTCACAGGCGCAGACATTTAATACACATAACCGCACCACTTTTACATAGCAAAATCCACTTCAAACCATTATTTAAACAATAATACAGAAACAGCAATCCACCGCCGGTCAAGTTCCCGCCAAAACTCCTCAGGTTAGTTTACGACGGACATTATCGAGATAGTAACACCGCCATCTTTCAGAAACCATAAAATCTTTCATGCATTTCTCATAGTCGCCTGCCAAGGCGTTGATGAATTTAAAATAATTTCTTACTTTAATTAAAGTTTAAACCAGCCAGCTGTTATATAGGTGAGGCTTGAGACTAGAACAGCAGAATTAAAGAGGAGGCTTTATTTGAAATTTCGATTTCGATTCGATTCTAGAATATTTTTAAATTTATTTTTTTTAATTACGTTAACAAAACAATATGCCTCATATTAAGCTGTCTTTACTTGCATTTAACTGAAATCGTAGACAGAAATTATCAAGAGATTAGTTAGAACAGAATTTCAATATAATGTAATTTATACACATGCTTCTAACACATACCGCAAGTTTCCCTCACCTCTAATGCAACGACTGACCTCCAAAACCCGACGCACCAAATATAGACAACGGAAAGGTATCGTTAGGCAACATTCCTTTCCACTTTAACTGTTTCGTTCCTTCCATCTATGTACTATGCTCACTATGCCTTCAAAAAAAGCATGAATATCGAAAGCCCAATGGTCCTGCGCCTGACCTCTCTCCGGTCGACACGTATTTCCCTCCCATCGAACTATGATAGTGAGAGAATAGAGAGTGCACCTGTGTTTACGCACACTCATGCGCTATAATCCTGTTCGGCGCAGATGGTTAATCTTTATTTCTTTTTATATAGGTTTTGGATGAGAAACGAGCACACATTCCACCTGATTGTAAGTGGATGCTATGGCCCGTAGACATTTACATCTATTCTCGATTAAGAATCAAATTGTAGTTACATTATCACTCCAAAAACCTGATATAGAATGAAAAGTTTCCAGTAAAAAGGGTCTTTGATTACGGAACACAGCAACATTAAGCTATTTTACGCTGGTATTTTTTAAAAGTGTGGTTTTTTTCCCAGTCGTGTGGACTCATTCGTGGTACAACCATAATATAGCTGCAACATAGCTCTATCACACATAGTGCCTCCGTTAAGACTGGTTGTCGTGACCGATATTCGATCTGGAGGATATTATTATTATTGCCTTCAGTGATGTTGTCGAAGAATCAGTTTGGAGAAGTTTTTTCTTGCTTTGTGATTTCATAATGAAGTACGTTCAATAGGAATATAGAGCCCTGCGCCGTGAAGAAAGAACTGCACCGTGTAGTAAAATTGAGAAAATCCGATACTTTGCCTACAAGACAGTTTTGTAGGCTAAGTACACGAAAACAAATCTTTTTTTTTAATAACAAGTGTGACAAACGTGCACACAGCCCACCTGATGGTAAGTAGATGCCATTGGCCCATATACACCTTCATATATCTTCAATTGTTAATCAAAATGCAGATGTGTTTGTTACCCCTGAGGACTAAGATAAAATACCTCATTTCCTATAAAAGGGTAAACGAAACACTCACTTTACGAATTACAGCACTATTAAGTACATGCTGTTGAAACAGAAACTTTTTGAAACAGAACCTTTTTTATTCAATATAGATTATAAATAATACTTATTGAAAGTCACTCTTTTGTTTGATTACCACTGGTTCGAAAAAAAACCTGGGAAGAACCAGCAAGAAACCCAGCGGGACTTTTTTTTTTAAATAACAGTATAAGTAATAACACAACAAATTAGAAATAGCTTGGTGGCGATCACCTCATTTCCAGGGGTTATTATCATCCATAAATTCTTTAATATTATAATAACCCTTTTTATACAAACTTAGTTTAATAAAGTTTTTGAACTTTGAGCAGGTCAAATTTTGAATATTTTCTGGAATTTTGTTGTAAAAGCGTATACATCGCCCCCAGGATGAATTACTGACTCGATGGAGTCGAGCAACTGGTACTATTAGCTTGTGTCTATTCCTATTTTAAGGTGGTATTCTGTGGGAGCGTGATCGTTTCACGAAATATGAATTTCGTCCCTCTTAATCGAATAAAAGAAATGAAAGTTCCTTTATAACATAATGTGACCTTTTCAAATAGAATAAATGTTTTGCCTTTTATTACAAATACAGTGAATATATTATGTAAGGAAGTTCTATATCAACTGGATTCGATGATAATTGAAACCGGTCTGTGTTTTCGCGAACTTGTTCACCGTGGAAAGAACATCATTTGTACGTTTAATCATATGAAATCTTGTAACAGTAAGACAAAAATAATTTAAGGAGGCATTGGTTATTAAGCACTAACTTATGTAAATGTGATTTAAGAGTCTAACAACATTTTAAAACTACCCCTATTTCTTTACGTAGTACTTGCTTCACGTGGTACAGCCATGCTGCAGCTATATTATGTTTGTTGTTATATATACTGACCTAATACTGACCTAATCGTGTTCGATTGAGTCAGCTCGACCGGGAAAGGACAACGCTGTTACAGCATACCAGCGTAAAATAACAGCTCAATGCTGCTGTGTTTCGTATCGTGAGTGTAGAGAACCAGAGGAGACCCTTTTTACGGATATGAGGCATTCCATTTTAGTCCTCAAGGGTGACAGCCCATCTGCATTTTGATTCTTAATCGAGGATAGTTGCAGTTATCAAATGGGCCACAATATTCATTTACCATCAGGTGGACTGTGAGCTCAATTGTCACCTTTATTCTATTAAACAAATACCTCGGACAGAAAGTGTTTTATTTAAAATGCATTTATAAGTACCAGATATCATAAGTACCAGAAAACCTTGAACAATAAAGACTCTGTAAGCATCATAGAAGTACTTATTTATGTTTTTGAAGCAAAACATGATTTAACCGTTAGTAGTACAATATTTGTAAATATGAATCTTACAAAAAACATAAATGTAAAAAGGCTTCGCCGGCAAAAGAGTTGAGATCTGAGTGGGCGCAAAGCTCAATAGCAGTTGCTCAAACAAAAGGATAATAGGAATATACAATGTTGTTGAACCGCATCAATCACTTTGTCGGTATCGAATATTGATGATGATAAGTTTATAAGTAACCTAGAAGTGACTTAGGTTTTTGATGAAAGAGTCCGCTAAGTTATAAAAAAGGCACTTTTTAAACATTAATAACTCAGAACTACAATAGGTTCATTCCTGAAAGGGACTCTAGATATCTTTGGGGTCCTTCTTAGTGATATGTATGCCGGGAGTTGAAATGAAATACAGTTTCAACTTACAACTTACTCTTTTTGCTTCCAACTCGACTCTCAATGAGGGGGGAACACACCGCCGACCATCCCGCGGTGTGAGTGCTCCATGCAGGAAGTGGTGTTTACACAGCGCTCGGTGCGTAAAGCACTCCTCACCCTGGACGTCAACAAATCGAGTGGGCCTGATAGAGTTCCACCTATTGTGCTAAAAACGTGTGCTCCGGAGTTGGCACCAGTTTTAACGCATTTTTCCGGTACTCCTACTCATTAGGCGTAGTCCCAAACTCATGGAAGACAGCTTTGGTGCACCTGATCCCTAAAAAAGGCTACTGCTCAGATCTGTCCAACTACAGGCCTATCGCTATCACCTCTTTGTTCTCCAAAGTAAACTATTATTAACTGCCAAATCTCATGCGGTACCTTGTGGATCACCAGCTGATTAGTGACCGCCAGCACGGTTTTCGTCGGGGTCGATGAGCTTGTGATCTTCTAGGTTACCTAACTCATAGATGGGCGGAGGCAGTGGAGTCCAAGGGGGATGCCAGCCGTTGGCCGTTAGTATGGACATAGCGAAGGCCTTCGATCGGGTTTGGCACAAAGCGCTTCTTTTGAAGCTTTCTTCCTATGGGCTTCCCGAGAAATTGTGCAATTGGATCACCAGTTTTCTTGCAGATCATAGCATCAAAATCGTAGTAGACGTTGCATGCTCCGATTACAAGCTCATTAACGCTTCTGTTCCACAAGGCTGCGTGCTATCACCAACGCTTTTTCTTCTGCATATCAATTATATGTTTCAAGCTGGTAACATTCATTGCTATGCAGACGACAGCACTGGTAATGCTTTACACTGTTATACACCGGCCGTGCCGATATTTTTCGGGAAAATGTCGCCGAGAACGGGAATAAACTTGTGTCTGAAGTCGAAACTTTGTTGAACAAAGTCTCGGATTGTGGACGACTAAATCTAGTCCAGTACAATCCCCAGAAGAAACTTATTTGTCGTATCTCCTCAGTTTCAAGGCACCCCCATTGTTGATTCAGCCAGTATCGGAACCCTTGGAGTCGACATATCGAGTGACGTGCTGTTTCGTGGTCACTAGGAAGAGAAGGCCAAATAGGCCTCTAAAAATCTTGGCGTGCTCAGCAGAGCGGGACAATATTTTATGCCGGCACACCGCTTGCAACTTTACAAGGCGCTAGTTCAGCCCCACATGGAATACTGTTCCCATCTCTGGGCATTCGGATGATTGGCGGTCCACCACTGTGCTATTTAGAAGAAGTTTTCTTCCTCGCACAACTTCTTTGTAGAATCGATTACCACTAGCGATTTTTCCGGACCGATACTACTTAGGGACCTTCAAGAAAAGGGCCTCCTCCTTTTTAAAAGGCCGGCAATGCATCTGCAATTCCCCTGGTGTTGCAGTAGTTCATGGACGGCGGTAGTCACTTACCATCAGGTGAGCCGCACGCTCGTTTGCCCTCTCTGTTATAAAAAAATCTTTCGTGTAATTATACACGTTGCCGATGCGCTGCCATTTTCTTTTCCGAACTTGGCTGAAGTACTAATGTGTGTCTAGAATAGAAGAAATACTTTCACGTTTTTAATCTAAGTATTTTAGAAAAAAGTTTTTGTTTTTCAATTTTCTGTCTTCGCCTTATGACGCTATTTGTGTCAATTTTTAATTTTAATAGGTAATTTAAAAAAAAATCTAATACACACATCTTTAGGAGCCATTGTTCAAGGGGTAAAAGTTTAGTCTTAAATTTTCTTAGTTCGATCTCCCTTGGCACTTATCATTCCCCACGTGCTGCTCGGTGATCTAAAAGAAAAATTGGAAGGCAAAGGAAAAATTTTTGAGGCAACCTGCCCGTATAAGAAATTTAAAAATATTTCGAGGAAATGTGAAATCCCACACGCAGCATGATGGGTTTTTCCCTAATCTAAAAGCATGTTCAGAAAGGGAATCAACGTGAAGACGATTAAGTCCGGCACGAAGGACCAGACAGAATGTTCAAGATAAGAACTATAATATAATATTACGATGTAAGGGAAAGTTTATAATTACTGTTATTAATTGTAACTAAAATGATAATAATATGCTTATACGAAGCGCACGAAATGTGTTTAAAATACACGTAAAACAAAAGAGATAAATACATTTTTCATGACTCAGCATACAGGCGTAACGTACGTTTATCTCGTATATGGTTCTCCTCAAAACTTCAACCTAATTTACACGCAGTGTTTATTTAAAATTCAGCAATCATCATAAACATAACTAAAGCACTAACTGTAACATAATTGGCTTGTTTATTTATTCTGGTTTTAGTACAGACTTTTATAAATTCGTTTTGCTGGACTGTTTCATTAATTACGCGGGATTATCCCGCTCCCGAAAAATCCTCAACGATTGGCCATCGTAGTCATTAGTGCGATTAGGCGTGTTGCATTTTTATTGAATAAAGTTGTAAGTCTTTAAAAGTCTCTGGAAACTGGCCCATTTCAGTTTTAAGTAGAAGATAAATTATATTTTGTTTATGCACTCCTCATTTTTTTTTTACTAGCAATTCGCCCCGGCTTGGCCTGGATAGGATCTATTAATGTCAAGTTTCCGGATAAAATATACCCTAGACCTGGCATTGCTCTCTATCTATGCGTAAAGTGTATCTTAAGCGGTTCAGCCATTCCGATAACCCGAAGAAAAGGACAGAAGGACAAAAATTTTATTTATATTTGCAGGTGTATGTATTGGTAATACAATATTTCAATAATTCAAATTACTTGATTTTAAATCTAATTGTATAAATTATACCCCCACATTGCTCTTACTATTGCATACCGAGCGCAAAGCGCGTGGGTATGTTCTACTAACGCCTAAAAATGAAAATTCCACCGTTTTGTCGCATGAAATCGTATCCAGCAATCATATTACACATATAAATGATATAAAAAGCACATTGTTAGAAAGATAAATGATTGTTGAACTTATTAATTTTTTTTTAACTCGATTAATTGCTATTTTTAAATAAAAAAAGGGGTTTTAGTGGCTTATGGTGTGGATTTATCATGTCCCCAAGGCTTGTAAACACTATAACTTTTGTAAATATCAATTGTTTAACTCAATCTATTTATTAATCTCTTCATCTATCATGTGGGAAGCCACTGAATGTAAATGGCAGTGTAATTTTGTTTTGTTTAGCTATAATTAATTTTTTTCGGCTCGAAAATGGCGAAATTTTCGTTGATTTGATAGCCTCGTATAGAATTATTTCTGTAAATGGGGATATGCAGCCACAGAGTAGTTTACTCACTAACTCAGTTGGCCATCGCCATAGATTACTGTATATATCAGTTCGCCGCATTAGCTTGCTACATTTATATTTATCTATGGTTCGCCGTCAGTCGCCGTCGTGAGTGAACATTATTTCGGTTGTTTGCAGCGGCTCAAAAAGATCGCTGTACAAATACACAATATTCGAATAACCAAATTTCTTAAATACTTGATTATAATAATAATAACAGATTTTTTTATTACAATATTTTAAAAGCACAGAATAAATAATAGTAGTACGTACTAAAAGTAAGTAGTATCAATTTTTTTGTCATGGGTGAAATTTTCATGGTTTTCGAGGGTGTTGAAACCGATAGGGTTGTCGAAATGTAAATCCAAGATGGCGGCCGCAATATGTATCATTTTTTTCAATATGGGTGTCATTTTCATGGTTTTCGAGGGTGCTGAAGCCAATAGTGTTGTCGAAATGTAAATCCAAGGTGGCGGCTGCAATAGGTATAATTTTTTTCATCATGGGTGTCTTTTTCATGGTTTTCGAGAATGTTGAAGCCGATAGTGCTGTCGAAATGTAAATCCAAGATGGCGGCTGAAGTAGGTACCAATTTTTTCATCATGGGTGTCATTTTCATGGTTTTCGAGGGTGTCGAAGACGATAGTGCTGTCGAAATGTAAATCCAACATGGCGGCTGCAATAGATATCAATTTTTTCATCTTGGGTGTAATTTTTATGGTTTTCGAGGGTGTTAAAGCCGATAGTGCTGTCGAAATGTAAATCTAAGATGGCGGCTGCAAGGGGTATCAATTTTTTCATCATGGGTGTCATTTTCATGGGTTTCGAGGGTGTTGAAGCCGATAGTGCTGTCGAAATATAAATCCAAGATGGCGGCTGAAGTAGGTACCAATTTTTTCATCATGGGTGTCATTTTCATGGTTTTCTAGGGTGTTGAAGCCGATAGTGCTGTTGAAATGTAATTCCAAGATGGCGGCTGCAATATATATCAATTTTTTCATCATGGGTGTCATTTTCATGGGCATCGAGGGTGTTGAAGCCGATAGTGCTGTCGAAATGTAAATCCAAGATGGCGGCTGAAGTAGGTACCAAGTTTTTTCATTATGGATATCATTTTCATGGTTTTCGAGGGTGTTGCAGCCGATAGTGCTGTCGAAATGTAAATCCAACATGGCGGCTGCAATACATATCAATTTTTTCATCATGGGTGTCATTTTCATAGTTTTCGAGGGTGCTGAAGCCGATAGTGCTATCGAAATGTAAATCCAAGATGGCGGCTGAAGTAGGTACCAAATTTTTTCATCACGGATATCATTTTCATGGTTTTCGAGGGTATTGCAGCCGATAGTGCTGTCGAAATGTAAATCCAACATGGCGGCTATAATAGATATCAATTTTTTCATCATGGGTGTCATTTTCATGGTTTTCGAGGGTGCTGAAGCCGATAGTGCTGTCGAAATGTAAATCCAAGGTGGCAGCTGCAATAGGTATAAAGTTTTTCATCATGGGTGTCATTTTCATGGTTTTCGAGGATGTTGAAGCCGATAGTGCTGTCGAAATGTAAATCCAACATGGCGGCTGCAATAGATATCAATTTTTTCATCATGGGTGTCATTTTCATGGTTTTCTAGGGTGTTGAAGCCGATAGTGCTGTAGAAATGTAAAGCCAAGATGGCGGCTGCAATAGGTATAAATGTTTTCATCATGGGTGTCATTTTCATGGGTTTCGAGGGTGTTGAAGCCGATAGTGCTGTCGAAATGTATTTAAACTACTTTAAAAAAAATCCGTTTAATCATGCTATACGTTATTTTTAATGCGAAGGTATGCTCAATTGGATTTACCAATATATATTTTAAAATATTGTCTCCTTGTATCTAGATTTACAAACTTACTCCGCTCGAGTCCAGTCTGGAAATGTTCGGTTATTTTAAAAGATATTGATAATAATCTTAAAATAGCTATAGAAAAAAAATCTAAATTTAACTTTAAATACAACAGCCTGGACTCAAGATACTTTACCTATAAAATTTGGTGGTATAGCTGTAAGAAATCTTTCTAGCGTTGCATTGCCTACTTTCCTTGCTTCCATGCATAGTGTCACTGACTTAAGTAACATAATTTTAAATAATAAAGTAGACCTGTGCTTTGCTACGGAGGCAAGACAGACATGGCGAACGCTCTGTCCCGACGAAAATGTTCCACTGGAAGTTAACCAACTAAAACAGTGGGATAATCCGTTGGTACAGGGCGTGTAGAAAGATTTGTTTCATAATTTCCATAGAGACCAAGATCAGGCACGCCTTCAAGCTGTTTCGACTAAGAAAACTAGTCACTGTTTACACGCTTTACCATCAAACAATCTCGGCACACATTACTTGATGGGGAAAGCTTGCGCATCGCAGTAGGAATCCGACTAGGAGCGGCGCTTTGTCAACCCCATCAGTGCCCCTGTGGTAGCAGCGTCGATAAGTTTGGGATCCAAGGACTTTAATGTAAGAAAAGTGCTGGTAGGTTATCCCGTAACGGTTCTTTGAACGATGTCATCAGAAGGGCTCTTGTCTCTATAAATGTTTCCTCGGTTTTAGAGCCTTGTGGAATATTTAGAGACCATGGCAAGAAACCAGACGGTATGAAATTGGTACCTTGGGAGAGAAGTGAAGCCCTAGTACGATATGCTACTTTCGTAGACACTTTGGCGGCCTCTCATCTCAGGGGCACCTCGGTTAGAGCCGGGGCGATATCAGAGGCAGCTGAACTGAGTAAGTGGTGCAAATATGAGTCTCAGAGATGACTACATATTTGTGCCATTTGCAGTAGAGACTATCGGTCCGTGGGGTCCACGTGCGATGAAGTTCCTAAAGGAACTCCATCCGCGGCTGATCGTTGCTGCTGGTGATAAGAGGGCTGGTTCTTTTCTCGCTCAAAAGCTAAGTATAGTCATTCAGTGGGGAAACGCAGCCAGCTTTCTTGGCACGATACCGCGGGGAGTTAGATTGTATGATAATTAAGTTAGTAGTTTTAATTAGTTTTTCATATTTTATATAATAAAATATTTATGAGAAAATTTAAATTCTAAGAAGGTAGGGTTTACGATCTTTCTTGCTTCGAATTTAAACCCAAATTGACTTATTACCGGCCGGTAGGCAGTCAATAGTATCACATATGGCCAAATACTCAAAGAATAATCAATTTTAAGAAGTCTCGTGATGTCACAGTCACTTTGACTTAAAGTGATAGAGACAGCAATATCACATTAAATGCACAATAGACGAGAGTCCAATTCGATGCAACAGTCTGATAAATCGCGAAGTCTACACCAGCATTCCTCAGCCCACTTGTTTCGTGGAACCTGACCGACTTGTAAGCGGGTATGACGTCATTTTGTCTTACAGACTATCACCGTCCTTGCAAGAGTCGAACCTTCGACATTCTTAATGTGGCTAAACTTGCGTAAATCGATTTGTTTACTATTTGAGATTAAATTCATTTTAGCCAACTTCAGAAGGAGGAGGGACCCAATTCGATTGTATTTTTATGTATGTTTCCTCAGAACTTTTTTCTAGATCTATATCTTGATCAATATCTGACTAGTAGTTTTTGAGTTATCCTTAATAATTTAATTGACTTCGACTACATTGATGATGTTCTCGTTTTATTTATATTGAAGTTGGTTGTACCTACACTTTTTTTTAATTTTACCACTTGTTTCTTATTTAATCAGTTTTGTTAAACTTGTCAAACCTGATGATGGTATAGACATCCTTCTAATCGATTTAGTCGCGCGATCACTTCCAATTTTGTCAACAATATCGAACGCGTAAAAGTTAGTATATTGGGTTAATTTAAAAATCCGGTTGATGCATGAACATTGAGGACACAGCCCACTTGAAAGGTAAATAGTTGATGTGGCCCAGAAGCACCTAATTCTCTAATTCTAACGAAATCTACGATTAAAAATCTATTTAATTTTTAATTATTAGAAAATTTAACGCATAATAAATAATGAACTATATATATATATATAATGTCGGAGATTCAACAGAGGATCCCAATTTTGATCTCGGAAATACATCAGGATAGCATTAATTGTTAAAAATAATAAAAGTGTGAGAGCGGATGTTCAGCTTGCTCTCTTGCTTACGCAATTAATCATTATCAGTAATAAGACAGTGTAACGCACTATACATTCAGTATAGAGTAATTACAGTTCGACCACACCGTAATACGTCTCCGCCACGATCAGACACCAGTATAACGTGAGGTACGTAATTGATACATGATAATACCAAAGTATGCAAACCAACAGCAACACTACTTATCTCATTGCAACACAGGGCAGCCTCTCAGCAACACCAATCTCCTCTTTGCATGCACTAGAAGAAGTACTACAACGAACAGAACCACGACACTATTTTAACACTAGTAGAATGACTTAAGCGGAATCTCTCGCAAACAGCGCCTACAGAGAACTTGATACTGCACCCACAAGCGGGGGTTTCTCGATATACCCTCAATTCCACCACAATTGAACCAGTATTTTATAGACGCTCTGACATTTAAGTATATATATATATATATAGTTATATATGTATATACCAGCGGCTGATTTAGAGTTCTGACAGCCCTAGTCTAACTATGAATATATAATAATGTAAGCCCATAGGCTTGTCCGGCCTGTGACTGCCCATACCATGAAAATACTAGATTTTTAAATTTTACTTTCTCTAACCCCGTTTTAAATTAGCAGTTACGCCCATATTAAATTTAATTTTCCTGTAGTGTGTAGAATAAGGGTATTTTCCGACGGTAAACATCTATAAGGTACGTACGGGTAATATGGCACCTTAAGCTACCACCTTAAGCTACCACCTTAAGCTTTGCTTTTCTTTGGCCTAAGAAAACCAAAACTAGGAGGAGGACAGTGACAAAAACTTAAAGTCGTAAACTGTACCTAGTATATTAAGAAAAAAATAGCAAACAAGCTTTGACACTAATTAGGAACACTTCTAAAAATCGTCTTAAAAAAATCTAACTACACAACACACAATATACTAAAATCGACTAAAATATTTAGAATAATGTCAACTGTTAAAATGGCTCCGATAAAGCAGCGCCCTTTTTGACCTTTTCACCCAAAGCATTGCAATATTACCCTCATGCATTATATTATTATATACTAGATGTTCCCCGCGACTTCGCCCGCGCGTAATTCATTACGATTGGTTTTCATGGATTTTAATTTTTTGCGCGGAACCGTAATTCTTTTTCTAGAATAAAAGTTGCCTTAGTTACTTCTTATAACGTCAGCTATCTGCCAGTGAAAGTCCGGTCAAAATCGGTCCCGCCATTTCGGAGATTAGCCGGAACAAACAGACAGACAGACAGACAGAAACACAGACAGACAAAAAAATTAAATTCGTGTTTTTTTTATAAGTACTGTATATACTTTCATATGCATATAGTAAAAAGCTGTTATTTCGACATTACAAACAGACACTTCAATTTTATTTATTTGTATAGATATGTATTTCTTGATATTATAATAGCCCTTTTTGTATAATTTTTCGTTAATAACACTTTTAGACTTGTTTATTGACTTTCAAGTGTATAAAATGCTTGCACTACTTGCTCTGTTATTATTGAGAATATTATACCAAATTTAATTTTGTAAATAAGTGATGCTAGCAAAGGTAAGCTCGGCGCCCCTTCGATCCTTGCGCCCTAGGCTTTAGTCTAATTATCCTGTGGGTAAATCAGGCCCTGCTTAACGCTAAGACATAGTGTATAGAAGAATTACAACCCTATCTTCAGGGGCTTTTATGCAGAAATTATTTTATTATTTTTTGTACTTTGAAGTCGATTGTTATTTTATATAAGTTAATTTTTTACCCTTTTCGGAAAAATAATTTACCATAATCTCAATGTCGTCTAATCCCTATTTCCGTAATCTAAAATTTTTAATCCAATTTTAAATGGGACCACACAGAAGTATAAACCTATTAAATAAAAAAGGAAACATCAAAAACAGTTCACAATTGACGAAGTTATCACTTAATATCCATGCAAAAGAACAGTCCAATTGTAAACCTCCTTTTATTGAAGTCGACTGAAACTAGTATATCTCGAGAAAGGCAACAATAAAAATGTTCACCATTGAGTCGCAAGCAGCAAGTCGATCTCACCTTTCACACTTATTACCATCTCAAATGACATCGTTACGTAAAGCGGCATCGCTTTTAAATGCATCGCAGCTG
This sequence comes from Parnassius glacialis, assembly GCA_033319125.1. Classification (NCBI taxonomy): domain Eukaryota; kingdom Metazoa; phylum Arthropoda; class Insecta; order Lepidoptera; family Papilionidae; genus Parnassius; species Parnassius glacialis. The sequence goes on from JAVANC010000021.1 coordinate 6,444,804, forward strand.
AACGATTTCACAAAACATAAATTGCGGTGTTACACAAGTGATAAGTTCAAGCGGGTTTAATTAATTTCAGGTTGAAGGTAACTTAGTTCTGATAATAATTTTATTCCAGCTCAATTTATTCACCCATTTCGTGCCATGGGTATCGTAAAAGCTTGGAAAAATTCAAGGTCATATATCTGACGATAGATTATACGTGGTAGAGCCATGTTGCAGCTATATTAATTGTATAGTTGTAGCACGAATGGGTCGGCACAACCGGGGAAGGACCACGCTCTCACAGGATACCAGCGTAAAATAGCAGCTCAACGCTGCTGTGTTTCATATGGTGAGTGTAGAGAACCGGAGACCCAGATAACTGGAAACGAGACATTCCATCTTAGTCCTCACGGGTGACAACGCGTCTGCATTTTGATTCGTAATCGAGGATAGATGTAGATGTCTATGGGCCACAGAAACCACTTACCATCAGGTGGACTGTGTGCTCGTTTGTCACCCTTATCCTATCAAAAAGTGGTATAATTATCTCGTACAGACCAGTAGAATGGTGACGTAAGAGAAACCGCTAAACCATATCAACCCGTGGGTATTACAAAAGATGACAAAGTAAAACTGAAACAGGAGATGGTCGGCAGCTACTTGTAATAATTGATAAGAAAAATTGCGGTACCAAGCCACCTGCAGAGCCTAGCTACTATGGGAAGAAGCTGCTTCCACGACCTAAGTCATATAGTTTTTGATGAGCTGTAATGAATGATGAATGAAAAAACAGAAGCAAAATACCTAAGTCGACGACAAAGTCCAAGTGACGGTGGCAAAGTCAAAATGCCGGCAACAAGGTCAAAGTGCCGGCTACAAAGCCAAAGTGCCGGGGACAAAGTCAATGAAAAGATGCGAACTTCTAGTTCGGCGATCACCAATCTGTCTACCAAGCGTTGGTTTATGGCACATACGTGTAATGTCCCACTTAATCATATTATTTTGGGGCTCCGTTTTTTGGTAAAGTATTCCAAAATTATCAAGGCCGTGCTTTTTGCGTGGCATTCTTTGGGAGAGGCCTCAGCCTTGGACTTGTGAAGGGTTGAAATAACAATAATGATGATGATGATGATACATTGTAATCACTCTTCACTGTAACCGTTTGGTAACATGCTGGACAAAAGCATAAATGACTTTCAAATAGTAAATAGTATTTAAATTCCTATTTCAGTATCGCAAAGGTAAAAATTAAATTGTTCTAAGCTTAGTTTATTTAAGCTTAATTATACTACTTGCACCAATATAAGCCTTAAAAAAGAGTTTACAGTCACTCTGAAACTGCATCATTAGCAATAATTAACGTTGTCCTCCACTGCATTCACGGCCTTGAACTCTGCGTACTTCGGAGATTTTTCCCGCTGCTCCGAGTCGCGATGACTCAGTACAGAGTAATGTTACCATCAGAGCTATACGTCAATTAAGGCTCGTCTTTGTTTTTCTGCTCTCGTTTGAAATTTCCGATAGCACGTATGTATTTAGAAGATTTAAAAAGTAGTTTATGTTGCTTACATTCTTTGGCGAACAAAATTAATAGATTTACGTTTAAAATTAAAAGAGTATAGTATATATTAACTATTACATAATAATAATGTCCTTCAAACCGAATTTCGGTCACAACGGAGACTAGCCATTTGCGCAGGATAGGATTATAGTGCCCAAGCGAATGAGTAAGCACAGGTGCACTCTTTTTTCCCATACTCTCCTAGTACGATGAGATGGTAGTCCAACAAGACCGGAGACCGGCTTTACGTGCTTTCCAAGGCACGGGGGTAAAAACACCGCCAACTGCCTGAATCCGAACTGCTACTGAGAATTTCTTGACAGAATTCGAACCCAGGACCTCATAGTCAACCGCGACCTTACGAGCACTAGACCAACGATGCAGTTAGTGTGTTGTAAAAACTTTACCAAGAAACAACCATTACTTATACACAGGAGTCATGTTCGCAGAAAAAATATATTTCATTAATGGAAAACATTCTAACGTGATAGAACCACGCTATAGCCATATTATCGGCTGCAGCATAAATTGGTCAGCTTGACCGGGAAAGTACCACGCTCTCACAGAATACTAGCGGCGTAAAATAGCAACTTAATGCTGCTGTGTCTCATACGAGGCATTCTATTCTAGTTCCCAGAGTTGAGAATGCATCTACATTTTGATTTTTAGTTGAGGATAAATGTAGGTGTTTATAGGCCATAGCATTCACTTACCATTATATCAACTATGCGCTTATTTCTCACCCTTGTACTATAAAATACATAATCTGTCATTAGTCATTACCATTTAATCATATTTTTTTTAATAAATAATACAGAAGAATGCCGATAGGATATTTTTTGTACAAAACATCTAATTACAATGGCCACCACGTTCGCTTACCAAACACGGTAATTAAGCATATAAATTGTAACTTTCATTTTAGTTTAATTTCGAGACTAAAATATTAAGAACGTATGAACTATTTATAATTCCGTACTCGAACTGTAAATTTCTGTTATTTTTGACTAAATTCCCGGTTGCTAAATTTATTAAACGTTTCCTTCTGCATTAGGAATTGTTGTATAATTTTACGTGCGCGGAAATTTTGTTTTGTAGCGATCTAGGATTGTTTCTAAACTCACAATTACCCAATTTCTTTTGCATTTTAATTCGTCATATATTGAAATAACAACAATTTTTATATATATTTTGAGTAAAATAAAACGGAGCGAAACGAAACGTTCCGTGAACATGGCGGGCAAAGTCGTTAAGTTCAACTATTTCCTGCGCCTTGAGGGCCTCAGTTTCGATGAAGCAATACGGTGCAGAATGTGGAAACTTTTTACCTAATGAAAATATCAGAAGTAAAACAATCTCTAACGCAATCCAATAAGCATGACTACTGCCTGTACACTATATAATCACAATACATACCCTTGCTGCGTATTACACACACTGCGCTGAAACTTGACCTCAACAATATGAAGGTCATACATATATATAGCGAGTATGAATAACAACCGATTTATTGATAATAATATTCCACACAGTATATATACACGATATAGTAATAGGTCATCATCATCGACGTAGCTCTACGATAGAGGTGAGGAGAAAACAGTTTCTATAACAAAATACCAGTTTTGATTTCGAGTTCAAAACGACATATGAATTTCTTTCGAGAATCATTTACTATTTATTAAACATATATGTATAAGTCTTTCACTCTCAAGTAAAACAGCAAATTAGGCCAGCGAATAAAAAATATGTGAAAGGGATATTAAAATGTATGAAACAATTTTACATTCGATTTGTCAATAAATACGTTGTTTCGTAATGAGGTTTCTTCGATTAAAGATGAAACGGCGCAAAAAAAAAACCCGAATGTTCTTTCTTTTATCATTTTATAGGTCAAATACAAAAATACTTCAAGTAGGTCTTTATATTTTTTTTTATAGGATAAGGGTGACAAACGAGCACACAGTCCACCTGATGGTAAGTGGTTGCTGCAGCCCATAGACATCTACATCTATCCTTTATTACAATTCAAAATTTAGATGCGTTGTCACCCGTGAGGACTAAGATGGAATGCCTCATTTCCAGTAAAAAGGGCCTCCGGCCACCTGCACTCACCAAGCGAAACGCAGAGGTGAACCTCTACTTCACGCTGGTTTGCTGTGAGGTCGTGGTACCACCCCGGTTCGAGCCGGCCCATCCGTGCGACAGCAAAAGCTGCCGCGTGGCTCTACCACTGTTAATTTATAATAAGAGAAATTAATAACTATATTTTAGGTGGTAGGACTCTCATTTTCTGTTTAGATGTGCGTCTGTGAACACTTATACACACATAAAATATATACGTACATATATACAAATGTATATATATACATATAAATAAAAATACATACTATACCAATAAAATTCACACATTCTAGTATAGGAAATTATAATATTATATAAACCAATAATATTAATCAAGTAATTTTATACAATGTGCCCCCACCTTACGTTTAAATGAATTTATTAGGAATTGTTGTATTATATTACGTGCGCGGAAATTTTGTTTTATAACGATCTAGAATTGTTTCTGAACGCACAATTACCCAATGAGGGCTAATAATCTTCCACTCACCAGATGCGACATCTACTAGCGACTGAGGTAAAGTTTTTTGTTACACAGTGTCATTTAATTGAGAAATTAGTTTTAAATAATAGTTTATCATTGTCTAGAGTATTATATTAAGATATAACACAATGCGTCAGTGGTTTGATTTTTAATTTTTTGCACATTATAACTCTTTTTTTTTAAAAGTAGTCTTTTAGTTATATTTATAGTTTGGTTTATTCATTTCTAATGTAATTAATATAAAATATAACTAATAATACAGAAAGAAACCTTAAAGATTACATTTTCCTAAGAAATTATCGTCCCCGCTATGAAATCTGTCAAATATTTTACCTCACTCGAAAGTGGCGCCGCCCTGGTGGCAGAAAAAGTCGTGGATGCCCTCATTTCTTTTGCATTTTTATTCGTCATATATTGAAATAACAACAATTTTTATATATATTTTGAGTAAAATGAAACGGAGCGAAACGAAACGTTCCTTGAACATGGCGGGCAAATGAGGGCCTCAATTTCGATGAAGCAATACGGTACAGAATGTGGAAACTTTTTACCCAATGAAAATATCAGAAGTAAAACAATCTCTATCGCAATCCATCAGCATCCAGGAGCATCTTTTAAATCTCGTAGAAGGTTATTCCAAAGTATAATTGATGATACCGTAAAGGAATCTGAGTAGTATGTAGATTTAGGCTTCGGGATATTTAGAGTTTTATTGGTCATCGAACGCGATAAGCTTAAGTATGAAAAATGCTCTTTCAGATTAGCTGGGGAACAAGGACTGTGAAAAATACCATATAAAGTGGTCAGAAGGTGTGTTTTCCGGTGAAAACGGATGTCGAGCCACTTAAGTCTTGAGCGAAATAGTGATATATGATCAAACTTGCGCAGACCAAAAATATAGCGTATGCACAGATTGAGCAGACGGTGAAGTTTGCTCAGTTATATCTGGATAAGCAATATCAGCATAATCTAAAATAGGAAGCAACAGAGAGGTAACTAGCGTATCCTTGACCGTCTGAGGGATAAATTTTTTGCAACGCTTTAATGAATGCATTGTCCTAAAAATACGTTTCCGGATCTCTTTACCTTGTGACACCCAACTTAGATCGTCATTGTAACCTGCCTAGCATATTCTAAATCTACACCGTTTAAAATAACCTTAGGTAGATATTGATAGTCGAGTCTCTTCGTAAGTATTCTGTTCCCTATGATTATAACCTATGTTTTGGCAGGATTTAATATTAGTCCATTAAAGCCCACTGATGAACTGCAGCAAGATCTAAATTCATTCTGTCCACAGATGCATTTAGGTCTTTTACACTAAAATGCTGATATAGCTGGACATCATCTACGTACAGGTCATACTTGCTGAAATTTATTACGGAGACAAGTGCATTGACAAACACAGAAAAAAGCAACGGAGATAAAACACCGCCTTGAGGAACACCAGCAACAACGTTACAACAATCGGAGAACTTATCATCAACACGTGTGCGTTGACGGCGTCTCCGAAGATAGGAACTAAACCATTGTACAACTGGTGACGTTAAATTGAGCGATTTCAGAATTGCTAACAAAATGTCATAGTCAACACAATTGAATGCGTTACTGAAGTCTAGAAGGACAAGAACATTAGGTTGACGATTATCCATCGCAGAGCGAATATCATCGGTTATTTTAATTAAGGCCATGGAAGTACTGTGCAGTGGTCGGACACCAGACTGAAAAGGATTAAAGTTGTTCATGAACAACCGTTTCAAGAATTTTGGAGAAGAAGGAAAGGATAGATATTGGCCTACAATGGTTGAAATTAGTAGGAGAGTTATTTTTGGGGACAGGAATTATTTAGGATATTATTATGAACGTACATACTTATCTATTTCTATCTATTTTACTTTTGTTTTGTTTTACTTATCTATTTTTGCCGCCAAATAGCAATGCTAATTATAGGTGGTAGAGCCATGCTGCAGCTATATTAATAGTATAGTTGTAGCACGAATGGTCGACTCGACTGGTGAAGGACCACGCTCTCACATAATACCAGCGTAACGCAATTGCATTTTAATTCGCAAACGAAGATTGATGTAGATGTCTATGGGCCACAGCAACCACTTACCATCAGGTGTACTGTGTGCTCGTTTGTCACCCTATCCTATAAAAAAGTGCTTCTACAGCAATGTCCCGGTCTAAAAGGTATAGGTAGCCAATATAACAACAGGCTATGAGGCATTCCATCCAAGTCCTCAGAAGCGACACGCACCTGTAGCCGTCTTTGTTTGAAGGTAGCTGCAGGGGTCCATTGACCGTCAGATCATTAGGTAAGGTAAGTTCGTTTGTTACTTCATTATAAAAAAAAAATTGTATAAATTCTTAACTTTCTAAAGGGAAATTCGAAAACTGAATTAATTTTATTAGCAAGCTCAAGGCTTGCTAATCAATTTCCTATTGATAAATTATTACCAAAATTATAAAAATATTTAATACTAGCTGTTCCCCGCGACTTCGCCCACGTGTTATTTGTGGTATTAATAATTTTTTTGCGCGGAATCCTAATTATTTTTTAAAATAAAAGTAGCCTAAGTTACTCCTTATAACATCAGCTGTCTGCCAGTGAAAGTCCCGTCGAAATCAATCTAGCCGTTTCGGAGATTAGCCGGAACAAACAGAGAGACAGACAGACAGACAGACAAAAATTTAAAAAATTGTGTTTTTGTTATAAGTACCGTATATACTTTCATATACATTTAGTAAAAAGCTGTAATTTTGAAATTACAAACAGACACTTCAATTTTATTTATTTGTATAGACATTTGTATATACTTTCATATGCATTTAGTAAAAAGCTGTAATTTTGGCATTACAAACAGACACTTCAATTTTATTTATTTGTATAGATTTAATAATTCTAACGAAAATGAAACAAGTATGATAAAAATAATTTGTTAAATAATAAACTGTTAGAAATAGACACTGATCTTTATTTTAACGTTTTTCTTTATTCACAACCGTGTGCTAATTATAGTTTGTTCGTGTCAGTAGGTACAGGAAAGAGACGTGATTAAGGTTTACTTGGGACGCCTCGGCACATACGGCGTAGGTTCAATCCTTCACACTTGCATTACCAGTATTTTGCTAGTTGAGAAAACAAATTTTATACTAGCTGTTCCCCGCGACTTCGCCCGCGTGTAATTTAGGATTTTAATTATGTTGCGCGGAACCCTAATTATTTTTCTAAAATATAAGTAGCCTAAGTTACTCCTTATAATATCAGTTGTCTGCCAGTGAAAGTCCCCTCGAAATCGGTGCAGCCGTTTCAAAGATTAGCCGGAACAGACAGACAGACAGACAAAAATTTAAAAAATTGTGTTTTTGTCATAAGTACCGTATATACTTTCATATACATTTAGTAAAAAGCTGTTATTTTGACATTACAAACAGACACTTCAATTTTATTTATTTGCATAGATTAGAGCAACAGAAAAAGTGTTGTACTCCATTCGAGTGTATGTTTTTTTTTATGTGTGTTACCTCATAACTTTGTACTGGGCGAACCGATTTCGATGATTCTTTTTTTATATGAAAGATGATAGTGCTCGTGTGGTCCCATGTGAATTTGATTAAGGTCAGACAGTTTAAATTACCTGTAGGCTGTTCTTAAGAGAACTAAAAATTCTCCTAATGTGGTAATCTTCATCCAGCAATTCCGCGAAGCCTCCTTTTTCTGCCGAATTCCAAAAAGGAGACGGTACTCAAATCGGGTGTATGTTTTTTATTTTTTATGTGTGTTACCTCATAACTTTGTACTGGGCGAACCGATTTCGATGATTCTTTTTTTATATGAAAGATGATAGTGCTCGTGTGGTCCCATGTGAATTTAATCAAGGTCAGACAGTTTAAATTACCTGTAGGCTGTTCTTAAGAGAACTAAAAATTCTCCTAATGTGGTAATCGTCATCCAGCAATTCCGCGAAGCCTCCTTTTTCTGCCGAATTCCAAAAAGGAGACGGTACTCAATTCGAGTGTATGTTTTTTTTTATGTGTGTTACCTGATAACTTTGTAATGGGCGAACCGATTTCGATGATTCTTTTATTATATGAAAGCTGATAGTTCTCGTGTGGTCCCATATCAATTTCATCAAGGTCAGACTAACTGTTATTGAGTTATTCTTAAATAACCTATATTGAAGTCGGCTGTACAAAATTTTTAATTTTAAATTATTCTACGGCCAAAATAGTTAAAGTTTTATATTGTGGGGTGTAATTTCAATGAAATAGTATCCCGGACCAAAATGATAAAAAGTAAGTGTAACATTAACGGAAGTCTGATACAAAGTGAGTAATACTTTATACGTGGTAGAGCCACGCTGCAGTTATATTAGTAGTATAGTTGTAGCACGAATGGGTCGGCTCGACCGGGGAAGGACCACGCTTTCAAAAAATACCAGCGTTAAATAGAAGCTTAACACTCCTGTATTTCGTATGGTGAAGTAGAGAACCATTTCAGAGGAGGCATTCCATCTTAGTCCTCACGAGTAACAACTCATCTGAATTTTGATTCGCAAACGAGAATAGATGTAGATGTCTATGGGCCACAGCAACCACTTACCACCAGGTGGACTGTGTGCTCGTTTGTCACCCTAACCTATAAAAAATACTTGTTACCTTCAACATTTTCGCTGTAACAAGATTCTTGAAAAATTACGAGAGCGGTATTGGCTCTCTAATATGACTACATTAGGTGGGGGTTTGTGGAAAATTGCGTCGTGTGTAGAGAGTGAGAAAGGGACAACGCTGGTCAGGTTGCTTTACATCCCATTAACAAAGTGGCTATTCCTTTTCATATCCATTTGTAAGGATATGACTGGGGGAATAAACGGAGAGCGCAGTGGGCCTGAATATGCTTTTGTATTTATTGACGGCTTTGCTAACTGTATAAAAAATACTTGTATTCATATAATCTATATCGTTTATTTTTGACTGCCTCGTTGTTGTTTACACGGCTGCAGATTATGTGATCCCAGGTGCAGGAGATTTTTTTGTCAAAAAATTCTCAGTAGAAGCCTGGAGTCAGGAAGTTGGTGGTGTTTCCGGCGTGTCTCGGAAAGCACGTAAAGCCGTTGGTCCTGCGCCTGATCTCTCCCCGGTCGTGTCAGTTTACCATCCCATCGGACAATGAGAGCGAAGGAATAGAGAGTGCACCTGTGCTCGCGCATACACTTGTGCATTGTAATCCTGTCCTGCACCGATGGCTAGCCATTCTATAGATCTATAGTCATAGATACTAGTCAATATTGTGGCTGGCCGCCGTGACCGATATTCAAAAAATATAAAAAATAAAAAACTGTGATGCCAAAAATATTTGAACCATTCCCACTGTATGGTTATCGGGAGCAACGCTGCCAGTGCGAAGGTGTCTCTGCGCTTACGTAACGTAGGTATGATAAATACAAAAGCTTGAAAAAAAAAATTATATTTGACCTTTTTTATATTATTTAAATGACATTATGTAGAACATTATATACTAAGCGAAATGTTTATATATCAAAAGACGACGACAGTAAATAGTGTTTGCATAATAATCTCAGCTTAAAACAAATTGCTATAAAGATCGTTCGTGTCGAAAAATAAATCTGTACAATAACAGACCATTTGCTGCACCGTTATGCTTGACACGCGTTATTTAAACCATCGTCTTACGTCCCATTAGGTTTCTAATGGCATGCACAGATGATCTATACGAATTCGACCGTCGCTGGATTATATATAGTGTCGGTCAAGACCTTGTTACAGGATAATGAAACTTGTCGACTTACATCATTTATGGTTGTTCTTGCTTATATTCGTTATTTAACGAGCTCAAATAACGGATTTGCCGTGTAGTGGCGGTGTAAGAATAAGAATATCCACTACCCTATATTCTCCCGTGGGTGTCGTAAGAGGCGACAGAAGCAAAACACCGTTTTTAAGCATTACATGTGATAGGGTTGATTTAAGATATATATTTTAGATTTTATCTTTTTATTAAGTACAATATTCTACCAGACATAAATAAGTTAATCATTTTAAAAACATATGAATATTATCACCGTGTAGGCAGTGTAAGAATATCCATATCATAAACTCATATTGTCTCAAAAAATATCGAAACAAAAATCAGGAGATGGGCAGCAGCGTCTTCCTAATAACGACTAAAAATATAATTTAAAATTAAAAATTTTGTACAGCCGACTTCAATATAGGTTATTTAAGAATAACTCAATAACCATAGGTCTGACCTTGATCAAATTCATATGGGACCACACGAGAACTATAGCTTTCATTTAAAAAATATAATCATCGAAATCGCTTCGCCCTGTACAAAGTTATGAGGTAACACACATAAAAAAAAACATACACTCGAATTGAGTACCGTCTCCTTTTTGGAAGTCGGCAGAAAAGGAGACAATTTGTTTTTGTATTGAGAATAGCCCACAACCGTAACCAGGCGAAACTTAATGAAACACATGTCGATTTATTCCTTATAACCAATAGATTACAATAGTAATATTAGTTTTACCGTATCTAGGAATACTGAGAAATTAACAATTAAAATACGAATTTCACAATAACCTAAAAACAAACTAAAAGCGATTGTGTAGTAGTTTTCACCAGTATTACAAGTTAAAATAGTGCACTGGTCAATAATTAATAGTATAAAAGAAAGTTGTAGGTACATTCAGCATTTATAGGTACTTTAAGGTTAATGGAATTTGTTTAGTAGTTCCTTCTTCTTTATACGTATTTATTTATATTACATTAGCCAATTCACGAATATGAAATTTTTTTTCAGGTTTCGTGATTGCGGTTAGAAAAAAAAAACATACACTCGAATTGAGTACCGTCTCCTTTTTGGAAGTCGGCAGATAAAAATGTTTGGTAGGTTGCATTCCCGTAAAAAGCATTAGCAAATAATTTGGATTAGAATTTACTATTGGAGTAATATTATAAATAAATCTTAATAAGTATATAATAATACGGCCATATAGCTCACAAAACCGACAAGCGATAAGGAAGAAAGTTTCCTGAGTGGCAGGCTAGTACCGGTAGACGAAGTGCAGAGCGTCGCCCCACTAGATGAAGTGACGACCTGGTAAGACATGCAAGAATTCGATCGAGCTACCTGATCGGGGCCGTGCTTTTTGACATTCTTTGGGGAGGTCTATGTTCAGCACTAATGCCGCAATGGTACAATTGGACAATCAAGTAATGATAAGTATAAACAAGCTTTTTATTGCGAATTTAAGGACTTTTTAAAGGACATAGTCATCGGAAAGCGCAGAACATCTGCCTGGCCAACTAGTATACACAAATAAATAAAATTGAAATGTCTGTATGTATTGTCAAAATAACAGCTTTTTAGCAAATGCATATGAAGGTATGGTACTTATAACAAAAAAGTTTTTTTTTATTTTCTATCTGTATGTCTGTTTGTTCTGGCTAATCTCCAAAATGGCTGGACCTATTTTGACGGGACTTTTACTGGTAAATAGCTGGTATTATAAGGAGTAACTTAGGCTACTTTTAATTTTGAAAAAGTATTAGGGTTTCGCGCAAAAAAAATTTAAATCCACGAAAATCAATTTTAATAAATTCTACGCGGTCGAATTCGCGGGGACAGCTAGTAAATCACTATATAGTTCATTTTTAAACCTGATACGCTAAAAACAACTCCGAGAAGAAACTTTATAATTGTTACAAACGTTTATAATTGTTACACGATTATAAGGTCACGGTGGCTTTTAAAAGTTGCCGCTTTGAGATCAACTTATCCAGCCTCCGTGTAGGATTTAAGCACTATAACGTTACATCATTATAACTTGTTGTCAGAGGTATTTATATCTATACTAATATAATAAAGCGGAAAAGTTTTTTTGTTTTTCTGTCGACTTCCAAAAAGGAGACGGTACTCAATTCGAGTGTATGTTTTTTTTTTATGTGTGTTACCTCATAATTTTGTACTGGGCGAACTGATTTGGATGATTCTTTTTTTATATGAAAGCTGATAGTTCTCGTGTGGTCCCATATGAATTTGATCAAGGTCAGACCAATGGTTATTGAGTTATTCTTAAATAACCTATATTGAAGTCGCTTATGCAATATAAGTCCATTGTCACAGTCACAGTCACAGTGGGCTGTACAAAATTTTTAATTTTAAATTATTTGTTTGTTTAAACGCGCTAATCTCTGTAACTACCAGTTCGATTTGAAAAAATCTTTTTGTATATTATAGCCAGACTCATGTGGAATAGTATAGGCTATCTAGCATTAAGCTATATTACTCAGCTAGCCTTAAATATGGATATTTGTTAAGCAAGTTAGAAGAAAAAGCACTCCCGAAATGATTTATCCGCGTACGCTGGTATTATCATTAGGGATAGGTAAATACAATGTTCTATCCTTACAAACGAAAGCTACTTCATCATCAAGACAATATTATGAAGATAAACTTTGTTCTTTATACTATGTTATTTGGACGCATAGTTTAAGAGATAATGTAAAATTAAAATAACTCAATACTTGGCTGGGCGCGCGAACGACGCTTAAACCCTAGCCGTTATAAAACGCTTGAACTAGGCCATGTCGCGCACCTCGGACACGTGATGACGCGGGTGAAACCGCTGGGCACAGCTAGTAGTCTTATAAAATCATTATCGTGAATGATACAATAAATATTGAATTTGACTTAAAAGCTACCGCATACAGTCCCATGGGTATCGTAAGAGGCGACTAAGGGAAACTGAAACGGGGTGGACGGTAGCGTCTGCTTTTTCTACCGACTTCAAAAAGGAGACGGTATTCAATTCGACTGTAGTTTTTTTATCTGTGTTACCTCATAATTTTTTACTGGGTGAACCGATTTCGATTATTCTTTTTTTATTTGAAAGCTGATGTTTCACATGTAGTCCCATATAAATTTGATCAAGGTATGACCAATAGTTTTTGAGTTATTCTTAATAATTTATATTGAAGTTGGTTGTACAAAACTTTTAATTTTAAATTATTTCTACCTACTTCAAAAAGGAAACGGTACTCAATTCGATTCAGTGTTCTTTTATGTGTGTTACCTCATAACTTTTTACTGGGTGAACCGATTTCGATTATTCTTTTTTTTTATTTGAAAGCTGGTGTTTTACATGTGGTCCCATACAAATTTGATTAAGGTCTGACTTATTCTTAATAATTTGTATTGGAGTCGGTTGTACAAAATTTTTAATTTTAAATTATGTTTTATATAGAATAAGGGTAACACACGATCACACAGCCCACCTGAAGGTAAGTGGTTGCTATGGCTCATAGACATCTACATCTAACCTCGTTTGTCTCCACACTCACCATACGAAACACAGCAGCATAAAGCTGCTATTTTACGTTGGTATTCTTTGAGAGCATGGTCCTTCCCCAATCGAGCCGACCCATTCGTGCTACAACTACACTGTTAATATCGCTGCAGTATGGCTCTACCACGCTTCTTCCTAATAATCACCAAAAAAGAAAAAACTACGGTTTGAAAACCCGCCTGCTAAGAGTGGCAAACATGGCAATTTTTTTATAGAATAAGGGTGACAAACGAGCACGCAGTCCACCTGATGGTAAGTGGTTGTTGTGACCCATAGGCATCTACATCTATCCTCGATTACGATTTGAAATGCAGATGCGTTGTCACCCGTGACGGCTAAGATGGAATGCCTCATTTCCAGTAAAATGGGTCTACCGGTTCTCTACACTCACCATACGAAACACAGCAGCGTTAAGCTGCTATTTTACGCTGATATTCTATGAAAGCGTAGTCCTCACCCGGTTGAGCCGACCCATTGTGTGTGTGCTACAACTATACCAGTAATATAGCTGCAGCATGGCTCTACCACGTAAAATATCCTTCCTATTAGTCAATCTATGGATAAAGCCAATGTTAAGCAATGAACTTTAGGCTATTACGGTAACCAAGTGGTAAATCAGCACTGGAAATTGTAATCCGCAATTTACGTAACGCCGACACTCTTCAAAGACGCATTTCCATCTTACAAAGAAATTTAAGGCATTACCCTGCCCTGTAACACAAAGGCTCTAATTTTAATTAACACAACCTTTATTCCCTTTAACACTCAAAATATTAGAAATTACACTCGATAAACTTTATTAAACAAATACGTAACGGAACCACGTGAGATGCTTAACAAGAAATTAGTTAAACGTGTTATTCGTGTTACCAAGCTGATTAGTTACCGACTGAAACCATTCCATACTTGAATCGATTTATATTCAAGGAAGTTCTCACGTCGGCTGCGTATTCAGTTGCCATAGGACATGGCTTTTGTCACACAGTTCCTGGATTTAAATCTATGGCAGTATCAAAATCTGTGCAAACGCACTAATTATCAGTATTCTGTTCAGTTTTTGCAATGAATGTTGGTGACGGTAAATAGTGGTAGGACTTCTTCATTGGCTAGAACTCAGTCTCGATTGGTACTATACTCTTAACAGTTTGTTCTGGAACACAAAAGGTATTAAGTGCCACAATAGTTACAAGCTGTGAGGCATTCCATCTTACTTTTTAAATGTAACGGCGTATCTACAAACTTTTTTGTTCGTTTTTTTCATTTGCATTTCAGGCTTACCGTATAGTGGCAGTGTAAAAATATCCACTACCACATATCATAACGTGGGTGTCGTAAGAGACGAAAGAGAGATACAAATCACGAAATGGGCGGCAGCTTCTTCCTAATAAGGACTAAAAACAAAAAATAAAACTGCGTGGCAACTATTCTAAACTTCCCCCTCTATGAGGTGATCTAAGGGGGAAGCCTATGTTCAGCAGTGGACATTAATATTAATAGTATTCCACGGTAACGGCGTGTCAATTGGCTGCAGGTGTACTAAGCCCCACGCTAATATGTGTGTATTGCGAGAACCTTATAAAGCTTCTGCACTCTCGTACACTCTGATATTTTTTTAATAGAATAAGGGTGACAAATGAGCACACGGTTCACTTGATGGTAAGTGGATGCTGTAGCCCATAGATATCTACATCTATCCTCAGTTAAAAATCAAAATCCAATGCGTTGTCACCCCTGAGTAATAAGAATGCGTCGTTTCCAGTAAAAAGAGTCTCCGTTTCTTCACACTTACCATACGAAACACAGCAGCGCTGCTGTGTTTCGCGTTGCTGCTGTTTTACGCTGGTATTTTGTGAGAAGCTATTTAATAATGGAACGGTCGAACCAACCAATTCGTGTTACCATAATACAACCATAATATAGCTGCAGAATGGCTCTACCACGTATGTACATTATCATATAGCCTAAGCATATATGTCAAATTACAACAATTTATGTGAAAGATAGAGAAACCGAACCCCCCCCCCCCCCAACAATTTCCCGCCTTATCGTCGTGGGGGAGCTTAGTAGCCGTGGCTTGGTCACCTGCGGTGAACAATTAGAACCCCATTTGACTGGACCGATGTGTGGGACTGGCCCTAGGTGGCCACTCCAAGTGGGCTTGGCGAACCCACTTCGAATGTGCGTTTTGGTGGGCTGCGGGGAGAGAGGTATCGTCTCCCCCTACCGCCGCAGCCAAGGCGGTTGTGGAGAAAGAGGAGTGTTGGTATGGCGATGCGCCTCTGGCCCTATCCTCCGTGACTCTGACGGTATTGCAAGGTGCCAATCTCCCTATCCTCCGTGGCCAAAATTTTGCTGGCGGCGAAGCCAGAGACCAGATTCGCCGTTAGAGTCAAAAAACTAGTGCTTCTGAGTGCTCGTTTTTCCTGACCCCATAGCTTCCGCGTATCAAACTCGGGGGTCCCGTTACGCAGGTGGAGTTAGCGATCACGGAAGAAGGTGTGGCAGCGGATGTGCGAGAAAGCGTTTCTGTGGAACTGCCAATATACGGCGAGGATGGAATACCATGGGGTTTTAGTCAGGGCGAGTTTGAAATACCCCGTCTTTCCCCCTGCAAAGCGCGATGCGTTGGCATCCCTCCATTAAAAAAAAAGATAGAGACACCGAGGTAGCACAATAACTCGGTGACGAGTATCATATCTTGTTCTTGTATTATAATGTCCTGAGTGACGGCCATTTAAAATTTGTGTACCAAAGAAGCTGCTACGCTACAAGCATCGCCAAACGCTTTACACTCAGGCTTGAGACTAAACATTTCGTTTTTTAATCATAAAAAAGAAAATAATATACACTATTTCACGCTAAGTTGACATTTATCAACGAAACACACACCTATCTCACTTTCCATATGCACGTAAGCGAAAGAAAATATTTAATTACTTGGGGTGCGGCTAATTCGGTACAAAGCGGTCTTCCATTTTTAATTTAATTTCTATGGTGTGGCCAGAGTTCAAGCGATATGGAAAATAGATAGATAGTCAGATAGTTAGTAAATATACACAACCATTCAAAGTTCCGGTTAAGTAGAAATTTAATTAAAACACAAACAATGATGGAGGACGTTTTCAAGTTTCTGGACTGGGAAGAATACGGTATTAACATCATCGGCGAGTACATCACTCACGATTTGCCGACGATATAGTCCTTATGGCAGAATCGCTGGAGGACCTAAGCACTATGCTCAATGACCTTAATAGTGTTTCCCAACGGATAGGTCTTAAGATGAACATGGACAAAATGAAGATCATGTTTAATGTCCATGTCACACCTATGCCGGTAGTTGTTGGGAGCACTAAGCTCGAAGTTGTTGCCGAGTATGTTTACCTGGGACAAATAGTCCGAGAGGTCAATCCACGGATTCAACTCGGCTGGGCAGCTTTCGGGAAATTACAACACATCTTCTCGTCCAACCAGTGCTTGTTGCAGGTGATGACTTATGGAAATGAGACGTGGTCCTTCACTGCTGGCCGGATAAGGAAGTTCAAGGTTGCTCAGCGAGCTATGGAGAGGGCTATGCTCGAAGTTTCTCTGCATGATAAACTTAGAAATGAGGATATCCACAGTAGAACCAGAGTGACCGACATAGCCCAAAGGATTAGTAAGCTGAAGTAGCAATGGGCTGGCCATATAGCTCGACGAAGCGACAACTGATGGGGAAAAAAGTTTCTCGAGTGGCGGCCTCGTACCGGCGGACGAAGTGTAGGGCGTCCCCTCATTAGATGGAGGACGACCGGGTAAGACATGCAAGAAGTCGATGGATGCAGGTGGCTCAGGACCGTGCTTTGTCCTTGGGGGAGGCCTATGTTCAGCAGTGGACTTGTGAAGGGCTGTAATGATGATGATGACAAACTATGAAAAATTGTAGTAAAAGTGATGTTCATTGACTTTATAAGACAATATAAGTTGTCATCAACATTACAGCCTATCAAGTTCACTGCTATTTTGCCATAGTTTGCCGCATGGCAGGCGGGTTGGCAACCGTAGTCTTTTATAATTTTTAGTGGTATCAGAAGAATGGTACTACCCATTTCCTATTTCAATTTACCTTTGTCGCCCATTATGAAACCCATGGGATGATATATAAGTTAGTGAATATTCTTACACCGTCCCTGCACGGTCATGTCACTACAGTATAAATAAACCTATCAAGCTAACAGCATAGCAAAGTGGCGAAGCAATCAGCTTTTTTTTAGCAATCAGTTTCAAAATAGGAGGTTCAGATGCCTGAGTGATCAGTAATCGATTGCTGAAAACAGAATTTGAAAATTTGAAACCGTTCTCGAGATAATCTTCGGACAGACAGACGGACAGACATCGTGAAATCAATAAGTGTCTTCGCAAGCTTCGCCTCTTAATAAGTAAACAGGTGCTGCTTGTGGGGGCAGGTCTGCTCGGTTACAAAATAAACTCCAAATTTTAATAGTCTTTTTAGGATACATCATAGAGAATACTTCACTCACCGATATATAATATGTTATATTCTATTTTTTTAATGGTAAGTAATGAGGATACCTGCGGAGTTCCTTCCGCCGTTCCTTCTCCGGTCAGAGGAAACTCATTTCAAAACGGTGGTAGATTGAGTAGATCTTAAAAATGATTTTTGATAAAAAAAATTTTTTTCTTACGTCGAAGAAATAAAGATTTTATTTCATTATGTTCCATTTCAATGAGCCGTGGCATGGTTAGCGCTCGCTGTAAGCTTCACAGTACACGAGCAACCCGGGTTCGATCCCCGCCGGTACCAATGAAATTGTTAATTGCAATTTTAAGTGCTGATTTACCACGTGCTCGGCGGCGAAGGAAAACATCGTGAGGAAACCTACATTCCTGAGTAATAAGAAAAAATATTTCGAAGACATGTGAAGTTCGCCAACACGCATTGGTACAGCGCGGCGGACATTTCCTTGCCCTAAAACCCTCTCAGAAATGAGAGGAGGCCTGTGCCCAGCAGTGGGACGTAAATAGCTTGCAACTTTACTTTTTCTTTTATGTTCCATTTCATTTTAGTAAGGTATAATTTAGTATAATTTTTATCAGCTCTAAAAGTAAATTGTAAGGACTTTAAGTAAGTAATATTAATTCGACTGTGTTTTAACCGACTTCAAAAGGGAGGAAGTTTTCAATTAGAGTGTATGCTTTTTTGTATGTACGCATATTATGCGCTATCTTCGCAGATTGTGAACAGATTATAATGATTCTTTTTTTATTAAATAAGCTTTACATACTTCAAGGGTTTACATTAAATTTTGAAGGAAGAATTCCGCCCCCAAGAGTGGAAAATAGGGGAAAAAGTTTCATATTGGACTATTTTGTAAGGAATTTCATATGATATCTTCGCAGATCGAGAACTGATTTTAATGATTCTCATTCTGCTGATCTATTCTGATTTAATGATTCTCAAATTATTAAATGGGTTATACCTCAAGGGTGGTCCCATATAAATTTGGATAGCAAATAAATAACTTCTTTTTTAGCAATTTGAAGTCTGTTTTTACTTTTTGTTAAAAGTTACAATTATAATGTGACGATATAACGCATTATAAAAATCTCCGACAGTAGTTAACCGACTTTGCTGAATTTTTGAAGAGTAAGCTTTAGTCTGCAGAATAACAGTGCACTCAGCGTTACAGATCGTGAATCATTTCATCAGGACTAACAAAGCATCTGCGGTCTTCTATGTTCGAAATCGTTTGCAGATGTCTATGGTCGGCGCTAGCCACTCTCCAACAGATCGACTGTTATTCAGTTTTTTACACTAATAATTAAAAAATACGCCATACACGCTTACACTCGGTACCCAAATCTTTTAAATTTATGTCGTAGTAATTTCATTAATTTACGAGTAAGTGGTCTGGAAACTAACTACCTACTAACACTTTAAACGTGAACCGGCAATGACCTCACAGTTTAGTTTAGTAAAATATTTATTATCACATTATTAAAAGTACTCAAGTACGTTAATTTTAACAGACTTCAAAAAAAGGAGGAGGGTCCCAATTGTCGACTGTATTTTTTTTATGTGAAGTTCTGAGGTGACATAGAAACTTGTTTCTAGGTGAACCGATTTTGATGGTTTTATTTGGAAGCTTGTGCTTCTTATGTAGTCCCATATAAATTCGATCAAAAGCTGACCAGTAGTTGTAAAGTTATTCTTCATCATCATCATTACAGCCCTTCACAGGTCTTTGCTGAACATAGGCCTTCACAAAGGAATGCCACAAAGCACGTTTCTGAGCCACCTGCATCCATTGACTTGCAGGAAGTCTCACCAGGTCGTCACTCCATCTAGTGTTTAGACGCCCTACACTTCGCCTGCCGGTACGGGGCTGCCACTCGAGAACCTTTCTTCCCCATCGATTGTCGGTTCTTCGAGATATATGACCGGTTCATTGCCACTTCAGCTTACTAATCCATTGGCCTGTATCGGTTACTCTTGTTCTACTGCGGATATCCTCGTTTTGAAGTCTATCAGTTAACCTTAGTAATGCGTATTTAATTGACTTCGACTACATTAAAGATGTTATTATTTCATTTATATTGAAGTCTGTTGTACAAAATTTTTAATTTTGTCACTTGTTTTTTATAGAATAAGTGTGACAAACGAGCACACAGCCCACCCGACTGTAAGTGGATGATGTAGTCCATAGACATCTAAGAATCAAAATGCAGATGCGTTGTCACCCCTGGGACTAAGATACATTTCCATCTTACTCCTGCTTCGTCTCCAGTAATGAGGGTTTCCGGTTCTCTACACTCATCATACGAAATACAGCAGCATTGAGCTGTTATTTTACACTGGTGTTCTGTGAGAGCGTAGTCCTTCCTCGGTCGAGCTGACCCATTGGTACTACACCAAAAACATGAAGGCAGCATGACTCTACTACGTAAATATTTCCAAGGCGAAATAATTGCACTTATTTAACACGATTGCACAAACCAATTAAAATTTCTTTCACTCAACATATTATTATTGTAACCGTCTGTTTTTATATTTATCTGTTCTGTGTACAGTTATGTCGACAAAAAGCAAATGATATCAATAAGGATAACGACTTGGCTTGGTGTTGTTGCACCTTATTAAACGTATTAAGTGTTCTCACGACAATAAACAAACCGATTGTATTTTGTGGGTTGAACGACACGGGCCAGTCGACAACAATAAGCAGTTTTATTTCCAAGATTTTTGTTTAATTTGTATTTTTAAAACGATCTTCTGGCGAATATCTCTTACTTTTTTTTACTATCCACTAAACACCACCTGTGAGACTGGCATTGGCTTATGAGGCCTTTCTGCCGAATCGGAAGCGCTGAGAGGGAGCCTACTAAGGCAAATTTAAGAAGAGTCGGCCTGAGCCGCCAGGAGGCAGTTCAGGTCGGCCGAAAGCTTGTTTGGCGGGTTCGAGAGTGAGTTTCCTTGTCTTCGGACTCGATAGCGAGAGGGGAGAATTTCATATTCACATGTATACTACAATATTTACAACATGAAAGACGTTCTACATTTTTATTGTTTACTAGCTGTTCCCCGCGACGTCGTCCGCGTGTAATTTTGAGTTTTAATTATGTTGCGCGGAACCCTAATTATTTTTCTAAAATATAAGTAGCCTAAGTTACTCTTTATAACATCAGGAGTAACTTAGGCTAGTGCCAGTGAAAGTCCTGTCGAAATCGGTCTAGCCGTTTCCGAGATTAGCCGGAACAAACAGACAGACAGACAGACAAAATTTTTAAAAATTTTGTTTTGTCATAAGTACCGTATATACTTTCATATGCATTTAGTAAAAAGCTGTTATTTTGACATTACAAACAGACACTTCAATTTTATTTATT
This sequence comes from Parnassius glacialis, assembly GCA_033319125.1. Lineage (NCBI taxonomy): Eukaryota > Metazoa > Arthropoda > Insecta > Lepidoptera > Papilionidae > Parnassius > Parnassius glacialis. The sequence continues at coordinate 6,466,210 of JAVANC010000021.1, forward strand.
AGTATAGATTCTCGTCGTCACTATATGTTGTGGTGGTCGCTGGTCGCCAACACTGTGCAAGATACAAGGCTGCCACTCGAGAACATTTCTTTCCCATCAGTTGTCGAGCTTCATGGTCGACCAATTAGGGCTAATAATCTTCCGTTCACCAGATGTCGCTAGTTGACACTGAGGTGATTTTTTTTTGTTACACAATGTCATTTAATTGAGAGTTTAGTTTTAAATAAAAGTTTATCAGTGTCAGTAAATTTTTGCACATTTTTACACTTTTTTATTTTATTTTGTACTTTAATGAATATCTGTGGTTTAGTTTATTTATTTTTAATCTAATAAATATAAGATACAACTAATAGTACAGAAACAAACATTTACATTTTCCGAACAAATTAACTTTCCCGTTATGAAATCTGTCAAATATTAAAACCTGATTTTTCAGTGGCGCCGCCCTGGTGGCAGAAAAAGTCGTGGGTGTCCTCATTGTCACTACAGCCTACTGAACCGCTGGGCTATGTCAGTCACTCTTGTTATTCCACGGATATATTCGTTACGAATTTTATCACACAGAGATCGAAATTTCTCTGCTTAGCCCTCTCCATTGCTCACTGAGTGACTGCGAGCTTCCTCACACGATCAGCAGTGTTAAACTACGTTTCTGTGGCGTAATTCATCATTGGCAATACGCACTGGTTATATACTTTCGCCTAAAGGCTATGAGGTATATCAACGTAATATACGGCACCATATAACCTTAAAGATCTTCAATACTGAATGTTAAAAAATTCTTGGCAATTTTTTTACTTATGTGTTCAATTAAGGCCAATACGGCCTTCGTGGGTCTACTTTAAGGAAGTAACACGTTAAAATACTGCACTTAAGACTGTAATTTTGCGAAGTGAGAATAAATATTTGTCTTCACAGACAAATCAATATTGTCTCAATGCAGTATTATATTTTTTCTTTTATGGAATATAAGGTTGTCAAACGAGCACACAACCCACCTGATGGTAAGTGGATACTGTGGCCCATAGACATCTACATCTACCAACGGTTAAAAATCCAAATGCATGTGCATTTTCAACCCTGAGGACTAAGTTGAAATGCTGTAAAAATGGCTCCGATTCTCTACACTCACTATACGAAACACAGCAGCATTGAGCTGCTATTTTACGCTGGTATTCTATGAGAGCGTGGTCCTGCCCCGGTCGAGTCGACCCATTCGTGCTACAACCATAATATAGCTGCAGCATGGCTCTGCCACGTATATTTTATTATTAAAAATTCCTATTACTAAACACGTTATTTCTAAAAATTCATGTACAGTGATGGTTTTAAATATCGCATTACAGTTAATTTAGCTATGAAATGAAAACTTTAAGTGCGCTATTAAAAACCAGTGTTTATTTTTGTTTAAGGAAAACTAATTGGTTATTAAGAGTTATAATTAATACTGCAGTTAAATGACACGTCTGGGATTGACGTAAAATAATAATATTGGGTATATAGATGTTTATTTTATTTTGTTTTTAAGAAACTTACAGTTGTTTATTTTATATATTTATAGTTATATTGTGGCAAATATCGTCCCTAGGAGTCAATGTATGGGGGATACCTATGTTCAGCAGTGGACTTAAATAGACTGTAACGGTGACGGTATTGGTACAGTTATTTGCAATCAATAGTTGATGTAACGAGGCATTCTATTATTTTTTTTTTATAGGATTAGGGTGACAAACGAGCACACAGTCCACCTGATGGTAAGTAGTTGCTGCGGCCCATAGACATCTACATCTATCCTCTATTACAAATCAAAATGTAGATGCGTTGTCACCCGTGAGGACTAGGATAGAATGCCTCATTTCCAGTAAAAAGGGCCTCCGGCCACCTGCACTCACCAAGCGAAACGCAGAGGTAAACCTCTACTTCACGCTGGTTTTCTGTGAAGTCGTGGTACCACCCCGGTTCGAGCCGGCCCATCCGTGCTGCCGCGTGGCTCTACCACTGTTTATTATAATCCTCAGTGTCAACAACACGCCCATAGGATAGAAGTAGGTGTTTATGGGTCACAGTATTCCATGAGGTGGACTGTGTCCTCGTTTGTCACTGTTAATTATATTATACAATAAACTTTTTTCGACACAGATAATTCATGGTGTCAACGTGTGCCGTCATCAATAACCATCACATCACTCCTCGAAATATCTGTTACGCTTGCGCATCCGCGACGACCCTGAATGCCGAATCGAGCGAACACGATGATACATGTGACGAGCGGAGAGCGATTTTTTTTTCGCTGACAAACGCATATTTTTCAATAAGTGGATAATATGGTCTATAAAATTTTGAAATAAGTGGATAGTATGGTCTATAAACTTTTACATCTATCCTCGGTTGATAATCAAAATGTGTGCCAAATGAGCAAAAGATGCGTTGCCGAAAGTAGCGCAGGATATGTAAAGGTCTTAGAAACATGTTTTAGTTGGAATATCAGTAGTCGGTTTAATAGTGCCAGATTTAATTGTATCAATTGTAAGAAAAAAAATATTGTGAAAATCGCACTAAACAATGACATTATTTATAAGTTTGCTTATAAATACTCTTAGGCAATGATTCACGATTTGATGTGACACATAAATTGATTAGTAAGCTGAAGTGGCAGTGGGCCGGCCATATAGCTCGAAGAACCGACAATCGATGGGGAAGAAAGGTTCTCGAGTGGCAGCCTCGTACCGGTAGGCGAAGTGTAGGGCGTCCCCCCACAAGATGGAGTGACGACCTGGTAAGACATGCAGGAAGTCGATGGATGCAGGTGGCTCAGGACCGTGCTTTGTGGCATTCCTTGGGGGAGGCCTATGTTCAGCAGTGGACTTGTGAAGGGCTGTAATGATGATGATGATGATGATGATAAATTACTAAAGATGTGACCATTTTTAACTATTTGGCTGTATTAAACATTACAGAATTATGACTGGTGTTTAATGAGTGCAGTATTTTGGAGAGCTGCATCATGCCATCCTCAGCTGGTATCAAAATGGCTCAAATATTATTACATTCTATAATTTTCTGAGTTACTCAAATTTCACGTTACAAGCTCACTGTAGCTCACTGTCATTGTGTACCACATCGCAACTACATTGGTATGTCATAATCTTCAATTAAATTTAAATAATTAATTAAAATTTACGAAAATTTATAGTGTTTTTAATACTGTTTTTTAAATAGCCACAATTATAATAAAAATGCCATAAAACATACAAATAAATTTTTATGTTTTATATTGAATATGTGGAAATGGTTTAAGAGCAAAAAAACTTGAAACAACCATTTTTAAATCTCATATTAAGAAATTTTGTTTGTAACATTAAATCTTTCGGCGGGACCGCTTTCGCTGCAGCGCATGCCTTGAACGCAAACGATCGAATTACAATGGCAATGTTATGAGTAATTTTTTGTTTGCAAAAGATTAATGAATCGAGGAAACATATGTTTTCAGGTCGCGATGATACTCGTGACCTTACCGCAGACTACTTATGACTAATTCATAACACCATAATTACCTCGCAAGGCCGCTACTTGATTGGTCTGTACGTCGACGACGAAACATATGTCGAACTCGATCACGGTATTAAAACATTAAGCTTATAAATCGTTGATTATAGCTTGCTTAACTTTTGTTTAGAGTAAACTTTTCTTATGTTTTAGCCAAATATTCGCTACTCAATTTTAAAATGTTATTAATTCTCGTGGTATTGTGACACTACTACACTACTATATTGTACACGTGGTACTTTGACTTAAAATGATAATGATGATAACTTCAAGAAACAAGCTTACTCTTTTTAAAAGGCCGACAAAAGTACAATTCCCCTAGTGTGAGACTTATCATCAGGTGAGCCGCGTGCTTGTTTTCCCCTTCTTTATAACAAAAAAAACTTAACTATTAATTGTTACTAGTATCCGTCTTTTTCTATTATCGTCTAGTGAACAGAGACAAATCATTTTAAGTAATGCTCAAATCGACGTCAATTTTTAAGAGAAAGGCCGTTAAAGTTACAGCCTATATTCATCGTGTACTGACACAGGAATCCTTTCTTTTCTGGAAGGATTAGCGACTTGAATAGAATAAAATAACTTTTTTTTTAATAGGAGAGGGGGCAAACGAGCATGCAGCTAACCTGATGGTAAGTGACTACCGCCGCCCATGAACAACTGCAAACCGAGGGAATTGCAGATGCGTTACCGGCCTTTTAAAAAGGAGTAGGCTCTTTTCTTGAAGGTCCCTAAGTCGTATCGGTCTGGAAAAATTGCTGGTGGTAATAGACTCCACAAGGAATTTGTGCGAAGAAGAAAACTTCTTCTAAATCTCACAGTGATGGACCGCCAATCATCCAGATGTTATGGATGGTATCGCGAGTTTTGTCGCGATGTGCGATGGAGAAATTGAGCGGCTGCAATTAGTCCTAACAATTCCTCAGAACACTCCCCGTGATAGATGTGATAAAATACGCAAAGTGATGCAACATCTCTACGCAGTGCCAGTGTTTGAGCCGATCAGAAAGAACTCGGTCGTCGGCAATTCGAACCGCTCTGCGCTGGATGCGGTCAAGTAGAAGGAGCTGGCACTGGGGAACCCCTGCCCAAAGATGGAAACAGTATTCCATGTGTGGCCGAAGCTGCACCTTGTAAAGTTGCAAGCGGTGTGCCCGCATGAAATACTGTCCCGCTCTGCTGAGCACGCCAAGCTTTGTAGAGGCCAATTTGGCCTTCTCTTCCAAGTGACCACGAAACTGCACATCACTCGATATGTCGACGCCGAGGATTCCGATACTGGCTGAGGCATCAAGGGGTGTGCCAAACTTTTATTCAATATTGATAACAAGAATCATTTATGCCTTTTCCACTGGTTCGGACAAAGAACCTCTGTTTTATTCTGTAAAAAAATCTTTAGTCAGTTTGGCTTAGTTATATATTTGCTGTTGACTGTCTCGTTTGTCTAGTGGTCACAAACGTGATTGCTGATCATGAGGTACCGGGTCCGAATCCCGGGTCGGTACAATATCGCGTGTACGCGAAAACGCTACGATATATACCTTTAGATTCAAATGGTGCACATCTCCTTAATTTCATTGTTCTAACCCAAAATATGAGAAAGAAACTACTATGGAGAAGAAAGGTTCTCGAGTGGCAGCCTCGTACCGTCTTGATTTAAACACACAGCTAATTCTGAATGCCGTGTTGTGTTACTGTTTAATTCAAGAATAAAACCCGCCTGCATCGCAGGCAGGAAAACTGCAAGAAATTCCGCTGGCCTACGGGGTACGTGGTTCTTCCTTTTAAACGAGAAGCATCAGAGTTCCGCATTTCCTACCCCCAACGCACCATACGCACCACCTACCACCAGTTTACAGTTTTCGGTTACCGGAAATTCTAGTTTCATCATATTACTCGATTACTAATAATATTTAAAGAAACCAAAATAAAAACTGTATGATTAGTCTTATATTGTGTCAAAATTAATTTATCTCATAGCTATAATATTCTCCCGCGTAATGTCTATTCCAAGCATGGCTTGGTTGAATCCATTCCGTTGAATTGTCACCAATGATATACGCTAGTTTTGCTGAACTTCAATTTCTTTTTGAATGCATTGTTTACCTGTAGCCAAATAAAATATATTTTTCAGCGCTAAAACTAAAACTTTTTCCGAACATAACTTGGACGAACTCCCACGCAAGTTATTCTGGCGTACGGAAGTCTCGTCTTTGTTTCAAAAGTTTACGTCGTGGATAAACATAATTCAAATCAAAATATTTTCAATAGTAGATTATACATCGTGACGTAATATTTATGTATTTATTGATTGCTCTTACGAAAGTTGAAGTGTTGCGAAATTTAAAATTTTACGAAAGACTTTGTTTTCCGCGATTTCGTACGCGTGGAAAAAGCTGTTATTTTGACATACAAATCGATTTTACTTATTTGTAATACTAGCTGTTCTCCGCGTCTTCGCTCGCGTGTAATTTAGGGTTTTAATTTTTTTGCGCGGAACCCTAATTCTTTTTCTAAAATAAAAGTGGCCTAAGTTACTCCTTATGAAATCAGCCATCTGGTAGTGAAAGTCCCGTCAAAATTGGTCCAGCCGTTTCGGAGATTAGCCGGAACAAACAGATAGAGAGACATAAAGACAGACAGACAAAAATTTTAGAAAATTGTGTTTTTATTATAAGAACCGTATATAATTTCATATGCATATAGTACAAAGCTGTTATTTTGACATTACAAACAGACACTTCAATTTTATTTATTTGTATAGGTGATTATTTAGATTAACACGTTCACGCCGGCGCGGGCCACCGGTGACCCGCACTAAACGTGACCCACGCCGCCTGATAAGACGGTTTAGTGCGGGTCACCGGTGGCCCACGCCGCCCAATAAGACGGTTTAGTGCGGGTCACTGGTGGCCCGCGCCGGCGTGAACGTGTTAAAGATATACGCTCTATCTGTTCGTCAAGTTTCATCACAATGGATTCAGCCATTCCGGAGATTAGTCGGGACAGAATACAGAGAGAAGACAAATGCTCGGTGATTTTAATGCCCACCTTCTGAATGGCTTGAATGGCTTGGTTCCCGATAACCGATCATGCGGGTAGATCTGATTATGACTTTGCCTTTGCCATTGAGTTATATCATATGTACTACGTACTAGAGAAGCCATTCCAAACAAAAATTGTGCCCTACTCTATGTCTTCGCGCATGCGCGGGAGTAGTAGTCGCGCACGCGCGAAGACTTTAATTTGACATAAAATTAGAAATTAATATAAAATAAATATAAAAATTTAATATAAATTATCTTAATTTAATCTAAACAAACATATTATATTTCTAAATAATATGTAATAATAATTATTTTATGGAATTCACAAATCTTCAATTTACGCAATATTTAGTTTGTACGGATTGCAGTACAGTTCAATTGAACGTAGTCAATGTTCGGAATGGCTTCTCTAGTACGTAGTACATATAACTCAATGGCCTTTGCATAATATGGTCTGACACAACTGGTTACTCCGCCTACGCGGATCTCACACGCTTCCATCGCAGTTGCGATCTGCAGCTTGCCGCCGTGTTTGGCACTATCGGTCGGCCGATTGGGACGGGATGCGGTCTATTTTTGCATCCTTTGTTGCTGATTCTGTCGCTGATGTGGTACTTCAGGGAATGGGATTATTTATTCCATCATCTGTGGTGCCTATCCAAGGCAGAACTCAGCCATAGTTTGGTCGCTCCTGTAAAATTGCATCACGCTATAAGCAGGAGTACTACCAGGCCTGGGCTGACACATCCACAGTCCTCGGATGAAAACACCAGCGCTCTTAAAAAGAAGTATAATTCCGCCTCCAGGTCTTTCAAAAGAGTCATTTCCAAGGCAAAGTCAGAACACATCGGCAGAATTGGCGAGAAACTAATTCGCCTCCCTTTGGGAACACGTGCATTCTGGTCTCTTGCCAAGGCTGTCCAATAGAACTTCTGTCAGTCACCTCTGCCATCTCTGCACAGGGTGGACGACTCACTGGCCCATGACGCAAAGGAGAAAGCTGATCTGCTAGGCTATCTTTTATTTATTTTTTTATTTATTTAAACTTTTATGCACAAAAGAAAAATTGTACATATTGCGAACTTAATGCCTTAACCTTAAGGCATTTGCTTTTGCTTCCAACTCGATGACGGAAGGAACACACCGCCGACCATCCCGCGGTGTGAGTGCTTCATGCAGGAAGTGCTGTTTACACAGCGCTAGGTGCGCAAAGTACTCCACTCCCTGGACGTCAACAAATCAAGTGGGCCTTATGGATTCCCGCCTATTGTGCTGAAGACGTGTGCTCCGTTAGCTCCGGTTTTAATGCGTCTTTTCCGGTACTCCTACTCCCTAGGCGTAGTCCTGAAGTCCCGCATGGTTTCCGTCGAGGTCGTTCAGCTGGTGATCTTCTAGGTTACCTAACTCATAGATGGGCGGAGGAAGTGGAGTCCAAGGGGGAGGCGTTGGCCGTTAGTTTGGCCATAGCGAAGGCCTACGATTGGGTTTGGCACAAAGCGCTTCTTACGAAGCCGCTTTCCTATGGCCTTCCCGAGAAATTGTGCAATTGGATCACCAGTTTTCTTGCAGATCGGAGCATCAAGGTCGTAGTAGATGGTACATGCTCCGATTACAAGCCTATTAACGCTGGTGTTCCACAAAGCTGCGTGCTACCACCTCTGCATATAAATGACATGTTGCAAACCGGTAATATTCATTGCTATGCAGACGACAGCACTGGTGATGCTTTATAATATTTGGCACGGCTGGTGTATAAAGGGGGCGACTAAATCCAGTCCAGTACAATCCCCAGAAGACAGAAGTTTGTGCGTTTACCGCTAAAAAGAACCCCTTTGTCGTATCTCCTCAGTTTCAAGACTTTCCCCTTGTTGCCTAAGCCAGTATCGGAATCCTCGGTGTCGACATATCGAGTGACGTGCAGTTTCGTGGTCACTTAGAAGAGAAAGCGAAATTGGCCTCTAAAAACTTGGCGTGCTCTGCAGAGGGGACAGAGGGCACACCGCCTGCAACTTTACAAGGCGTAGGTTCGGCCTCACATGGAATACTGTTCCCATCTCTGGGCAGGGGCTTCCCAGTGCCAGCTCCTTCCACTTGACCGCATCCAACGCAGAACGATTCGAATTGTCGACGACAAAGTTCTTTCCTATCGGCTTGACTCACTGGCACTGTGTAGAGATGTTGCATCTCTTTGCGTATTTTATCGCATCTATCACGAAGAGTGCTCTGAGGAATTGTTTGGACTAATTCCACCATCAATTTCACCATCGCACATCGCACAAAACTTGCGATACCATCCATATCATCTGGATGATTGTCGGTCCACCACTGTGCGATTTAGAAGAAGTTTTCTTCCTCGCACAACTTCCTTGTGGAATTGATTTACATCAACGATTTCTCCGGACCGTTACGACTTAGGGACCTTCAAGAAAAGAGCATACTCCTTTTGAAAAGGCCGGAAATGCATTCGCAATTCCCCTGGTGTTGCAGTTGTTCATGGGCGGCTGTAGTCACGATCAGGTGAACCGCATGCTCGTTTGCCTCCTCTCCAATAAAAAAAAGACACAGACAAAAAATTCAGAAATGGTTAGACATACAAATAACTCTGTGAGCTCAAGCACTTATTTCGATATTACATACAGACACTTCAACTTTATTTAATGTACAGATAAAGTGAGTTAATAATTCAATATAGAACAAACTTATCAAAAGTCACATGGCAATATTTCTCATAAAATACTGTTGCGGTGACGTTGAATTATTGCAGGACAAATTGTTCTAGATTTTCGAGGAAATAAAACGGGATGTTAGGTCCCGTGGGTTTTACAGAAGTCAAATAAACGATCCGATGTAAAAACCTTGCGACATTCGAACATTGTGACTAGACAATATTTTACACATTGTGTAATGTTAAACTTTTAATATATACTTTTAGAAACTATTTCAATTCTGATGTTAGAAATGATTCTCTAAATTATTTAAATAAAAGAATGATACTCGTATTAGAATTTACTCTAAAGGTTAATTGTTAAAAATAATAAAAGTGTGAGAGCGATGTTCAACTTGTTCTCTTGCTTACGCAATTAATTATTATCACGAATAAGACAGCGTATAGCACTGCACGTTCAGTATAGAACAAATACAGTTCGACCAACCGTAATATGTATACCAGTCACAATCACACTTTGGTGTAACGTGAAGGACATAATTACATGATAACACCAAAGTACGCAAAGTAACGGCAACACAAGTCACCTCAATATAACACAGGGCAGCCTCTCAGCAACACCACCTTCCTTGCTTACACTAGAAGAACTACTTCACGAACAGAACCACATCACTTGTCTTATTTAGGCAGAATCTCAGTGTGGAGGTAATATTTTAGCCCAACGGGCATAATAACGACATGAGACTCGTAGAATTACAGACTGAGCCCTCTTAGTCGAATGCGTGATACTTTATACTGCTAAAACAAGTGGGCGATTATAGTTCCACCTTCAATTCTTCTTATTTTCTTTTATCATTTTACCCTAATTCCTAACAATACATACTTCACGATTTTAATCGCCGACAGGGTAGACAGAGTTCAAACAGCAGTGATCCACTAGGACCACGTTAAACGAAAGAAAATGAGTATAGATTCTATACTAAATTTTTTTTAGAATCTATACTAATTTTCTTTTTCTTTTCTTTTTTCATTTGAAAGAAGTGATGTGTAAAAAGCCCATCGTCTATAGCACTGTTTGTCAACCCGACACCTTAGGTCTTTCCTTTCATGTCCCTCGTCATGACAACAAGTAGTAGAACCATGCTGCTATGCTAACCATGTATTACTAGTATAGTTGTAGCACGAATGGGTCGGCTCGACCGGGGTAGGACCACGCTCTCACAGAATACCTGCGTAAAATAGCTGCTTAATGCTGCTGTGTTTCGTATGGTGAGTGTAGAGAATCGGAGCCATTTTTACTAGATAGAAGGCATTCCACCTTAGTCCTCAGGGATGAAAATGCATATGCATTTAGATTTTTAACCGATGATAAATGTCCATCAGGTGAGCTGTGGTCTCGTTTGACTACCTTATATTCTATTAAAGAAAAAATATAATACTGCATTGAGACAATATTGATTTGTCTGCGAATACAAATATTTATTCTTACTTGGTGAAATTACATTTTTAAGTGCAGTATTGTATACCATACGGGTGAGTGTAGAGAGTCGGAGAACCCTTTCACTGGAAACGAAGCATTCGATCTTAGTCCTAACGGGTGACAACGCATCTGCATCTTGATTCGTAATCAAAGATAGATGTAGATGTCTATGAGCCACAGCAACTACTTACCATCAGGTGGACTGTGTACTCGTTTGTCACCCTTATCATGTAAAAAAAAACAAGTGACCCTTACTCTAATAATCCTAATAAACCTACATATATTTCCACGCCATATTTACGAAGAAAACAGACCGTTGGTTTTAGACCGGCGTTCACCGCCAATAATTTCACTATCACATGCCACTAATTATGAAACATAAAAACTTTTGAACTATACCCGTATTGCTATAACCAAAATTAAGTCCCAATCACGAATTCTAAACGATGTTAAATTGGTATAAAACGCTGCTAAGTTCATAAATCTGCGGTAACCAATACGGTTTCTCGGTCTAATGAACGCTATTGTTCTGTGCGGAATGTGCATTTGATTCCGCATATCGTATTTAACCTTATACTATAAATGCATAACGCGAATTACTTCATTCCAACTACACAAGTGCGCTTTAGGAGTTAGGAGCCCTACTTATAACTCCAATGGAATTATAAATTACAGTTTTAGTTGCTGTTTTACCACGTGTTTTGCGATGACGGTCATCTTGATGAAACTTGCATTTCTATTAATTTAAAAAAAAACGTATTTCGAGACCATGTGACGTATGTATGTACGCATTGGGATAATACAGCGAAGTCTGCCTTACCCTGCGGCCCTCTTAGGCATGAGAGAAGTATTTACATTATAATACAGAATAGGATAGCGTGGTAGCACCATACGATGTGTGATTAAAATACTCAGCCTCACACGCATCAATATATATTAACAGAAGCTCCTTAATAGATCCATCTCTCCATCTCGACCCTTCTTCCCGAAATATATACCAGCAATACCAGCGTAAAATAGCAGTTTATTGCTGCTGTGTTTCGAAACGTTGCATTCCATATTATTCCTCAGGGTAACAACTAACAACGATAATTGAGGATTACTTAATTGAGGATAGATGTAGATATTAATGGAACACAGCATCCATTTACCATCAAATGAAATGTGTGCTCATTTGTTGTCCTAATTCTATTAAAAAACCTAATTGGTGTATATGATTATTGCATTGTCTTATATACTATATAGTATATATACCTTGTACTATTAATATATACTTATTTATCTGCTATTTATGCACACTTCTATATATTTAAATGAAAATTATCTCCTTCACCAAGGTTTGCCTGGAAGAGATCGCTGTTTAGCGATAAGGCCACCTAAATGTACATTAATTTATAACTTTAAGTTTGCTGTGTTGTGTGTATTTTGTGTGCAATTAAGAGTATAAATAAAATAAATAATAAAAATAAATGGATTGATGGATACTACTATATTATATACTATAATATATATTATGCCGCCACTACATAGACATACCATAGACTATACACATCACAACTTCCTGACACATTGATTCAAACGTTTCTACATTCATTGTTACCTGATAACAATACTGTTAAAATAAATAATGAATATAAGTGCGTTAACAAAAATTTTTAAATTCGTAATGTTTTGTTACCTTGAATAAGCATGGTGACGCCGAAATCATGCTCAAATTCTTGAAATGCACTCACGCACACTAATATCATCTGATTTTAATATTTAGTTTTGTATTCAATTGGCATATTTAAAGGATGGTCCCATTTAAATTTGAAGACACAGTTGAAGACCTCTGAGGGTCGTAAAATAAGGGTTAAAGTTTTTAATGTATCTATTTAGAGGACGTTCTAGTTGTTACATTGAGATTGTGGTGCTTAGTCCATTCAAAAGGGTAAATAAACCTAGCAAGCTAACAGCATAGCAAAGTGGCGAAGCAATCAGCTTTGTAGCGGTTTCTAACGGGAAAAAAAATCAAAATAGGAGGTTCAGATGTCTGGGTGATCAGTAATCGATTGCTGAAAACATAATTTGAAAATTCGAAACCGTTCTCGAGATAATCGTGGGACAGACGGACAGACGGACGGACAGACGGACAGACGGACAGACGGACAGACGGACAGACGGACGGACAGACGGACAGACGGACAGACGGACAGACGGACAGACATCGTGAAATCAATAAGTGACTTCGCAAGCTTCGCCACTTAATAAAATAAAAATCGACTAGCCACTAAAAACTAAACAAAATATTTTCCAAATAATTTGGCTGAAGGATGAAGTGTTAAGACTTCATAACCCATTAAATTATGTTGGATTAATTTTATTCTATTTAGTTTTTAAGTCAACTTTTAGATATTATTTTAATTTTGTTTTATTCTATTTAGTTTTTAAGTCAACTTTTAGATATTATTTTAATTTTGTTTATTCGCAGTTTCTTGATTTGGCTAGATTTGAAATTAGTTACTATACAATTACAGAAATTGTGCTACTCCATAATAGATGGCGCCGTTTTCTTAAAAATATTTATAAGAGTTCATGCTAACAGAGGGCGCTAAACACTCAATTAGTCAGTATTTTACTTTAGTTAGTTATAAATACGTTTCATAGATGGCGCGATTTCAAGTTACGGATGTTTTAATTTCATGAATTTTATTAACGCAAAAGTTAATTATTTTAGTTTCTTTTAAGTTTCTCAATAACTTTAGTAAATTGTTTATATGTTTTCAACAAAAAGCAAATCAAATTATTTTTTTAACCTCACAATGAACAATGTACTAATAAGGGTCAAATTTTACGAGCTATTCTATCCAAGGCTGTTGCAATTTGTCGAGTCATTTGCGATGGACACATTTAGTTCTGTTTGCTTGATCGTAAAGACTCCACACCCTTAAAGCGATACTACCACCCACTATGACCAGTATACAGTGATCCTTCGAAACACCTCTGCCTAACGATATAAACCGTTAGGGTGGGAAAATAAAATACACGGTTAAAGGTCTCCCTAAATTGGACAATGGGAACCTCGTGCGTTCATTGGCAGGTGACCATGATCACGTCATTCTAACAATTGTATCGCAGCAATAAAACCTTGTCTAGTTTCCCGCGATCATAGGCACGTGTAACTACCCTCTTTATCCTCTACTTTGGTGTTCTTTATATCATCAGTACGTCTTTGCTCTGTACCATCAACATTGAAAATATATTTAAAAAAAAACCTTTGTTTAAAAAAAGTATTGTAATACAAAATTTTAAAAAACCGGTACACATTGCAAAATGATAGAGCTTAAGGGATGAGCTTGGACTGTCTAAAATCTTGACAAATTATATAAAGAAAACTTTTAACTTGTTTTTTTTGGCCAAATAATCATGAACAACTTGAAAAAACGTCGAGAATCAGTCGCAACAGTGTACAGAAAAACAACCAAATTTCTTACTTCTAATACTGCCAACCTACTTAAGAAAATGCCAAATACGAGAAAATATCGTCTGTTGGCAAGCCTGGTAGAAGAAAGCGAGGAAAATGACAATCGAGATTCCAATAAAGAGGTTGAAAATAATGATGAAGAGGACGAGGAAGATTTAGGAGACAGAGAATTGGATTACTATTTGGGAGTGAGAAAGAAGGAAACATACTGGAGGGATCTCGTTGGTAGAGAACAGATAAGGAAAGATTTCCTTCTTTACCATTGTGGAGTATCAGAAGAAGATTACGAGAAGTTTTACAAGAAAACAATAAAGAGAAGGGTCTCTTTAAAGCAGCCAAAACTAAAACAAGTTCCTTTTAAAATAACAAGAAAGAAACACCGAAAGAACGGCAGCTTTGAAGGAGAATCGTGGAGAGAAAAGACAGGGATTTTTAAGCTTTTCACCAATAGAAGAGACAGCGACACCACCTCAGACAGTTACAGCGAATGCGATTCAGGTGATGAAACAAATAAAGAGGAGGAAATACTTGACAAACATCAGTCAAAGGACTCTAAGGATGATTCAGTTTGGAGTATATCCCAGCATTTTAATGAGTTTGATACTCTCGAAAAATACGTCGAGGTTAGAGCTTAGAGCACCAAAATCTTCAACTGAAGCAATATTTTATGAATAATTGAAGTAAGTTGTTTTTTTTTGTTCACAGGGAGTGCGGATAAAGGAAGTGTCGGAAGGCAGGCCCTGCGACAATTGTCCTGAGTTGTGTCCTGGTTTCATCTCGCATCCATGGAGGTAAGTGTATTGGAGAACTTAGATAAAATTGTACCCTCGACTTTGTACAGATTTCAGATTTTAAAAAAAACTTCCACTGAACGGTTTCTTTCAAGTAGTTATAATGAAACAAATATAAGTTGTTACTTGTTAGTTAAGTTAAATATCCACATCTTTTACGTGGTAGAGCCATGCTGCAGCTATATTAATAGTATAGTTGTAGCACGAACGGATCGTCTCAACCGGGGAAGGACCACTCTCTCACAGAACACCAGCGTAAAATAGCAGCTTAATGCTGTTGTGTTTCGTATGGTTAGTGTAGAGAACCGGAGACCCTCTTTAATGGAAACGAGGCATTCCATCTTAGTACTCAGGGGCGACAAGGCCTCTGCAGTTTGATTCTTAATCGAGTATAGATGGAGATGTCTATGGGCCACAGCATTCACTTATCATCTGGTAGACTGTCTGCTTGTTTGTCACTCTTATTCTATAATAATTCTATAATAATATTTAATAGTTAAGTACCTCGGTAATGTTGGAATAAAGTGAAGGAGTTTATAAAAGTATTGCATGTTGTCTCATTTCACTTGATGTGATCTCTTAATTTTGTGAAAATATCCCTGATATAAGATCAACAGCGCAAGACCCAAATAGGTACCTTGATCATGATGTAGTCTGTACAGGTTGTCATCATTTGACCAACTAGAACATCATTTAATAATATTTCAATTTTGGAACGAAGTGCCTTATCGCACGGTACGAACTTGGCGGATGGGGGGGTAAGCGAGAAAAGTGTAAGATTTTTCCGTCACTATCCTTTCTATAATACGAGTGACATGTAATAACATATTTCTCCCCCCCCCCCCCTTTTCTTATCTTGCCATGAAATAAATATTATTTTAAATTACGCTTCATTATAATAGACGCTAGTACATAATTCATTTATTTGTATTTGTTAAACAATAATATAATACGTTTATGACTAATAATACACTACGAAAGGAACTTCGATCCAATCATGTGTTCCACGACACTCACGCATGTTTTTATTACTTTATTTTATTTTATTATGAACGGTTTGTTTTGGCATTCATAATGCATATGGCAATGGAGTGAATTATAGAAGTTTCGTTCGTTCGTTCGTTTGCAAAAAAATACTAGAACCTAAGCAATAAACTAATTTTATTGTTACTATTAGATTTTTTGATAATTTTAAGTATTCTTATTTTCCGAATTTTGTAAATTAATTAGCAAGGAACAGTTTTCGTCAATTTTGACTAATTTAATGAAAAATAATGTTAAAGATCAAAGCGCTAGTAGTGTAAATGCTCGCCAAGTACAAAGGAAACACTTTTTGTACGTTTTTTTCCTTAACAAAGTAAACCCAGATAACACTTTAGTTTGGAGTGTGACCCCCTCATGAAATCACAGGTTTATTCTAGCGACATACGTTCCCACTCGACGGTAATCACATTCATTATTTCTCTGGTGGTCTGCGGAGCCGCCTGCACTGATATAGTTATTCTATTTCACGATGAAGTTTTGACTTTGGTTGTTGTTAGTCATACACATACACATTGTGTTAGTGTGCGTAGGTTGCGGGCGCTCGAGAGTAGCGCTCCTGAGGCCTACGCACACTAGTACAATGTGTATGTGCACGACTAACAACAACCAAAGTAAAAACTTCATCGTGAAATAGAATAACTATACCAATCGTCCCATGTCCCAGATATGCGCAATGGGATTTAGGTCGGGACTTCTAGGTGGCCAATCCAAACAGCGAATCCCGACCTCTAGCATATATGCTTCCACATCGTCATAACTATAGGCGCGAGTGTTGTCTTCCATTAAAATTGTGTTTTCGCCAAGAGTGGCCAATGTGGGTTGTGCATGGGGAATTAGAACTTCCGTTATATATCGATGCTTAGTCAGTGTGCCGTTTTCGATGAAGACAAGACACCGTACAATAAAACGACTATATTCCTGCCCAAAACATAACAGAGCCCTCACCAAAAGGTGTGATTTCTTCAAAACATGGCTCTACAAAGCGTTCTCCTCGTCTTCGTAGCACTCGTGAACGTCGGTCTTCATAATTCAGAGATATCCTGGCTCCGTCGGAGAACAATACCCTATCCCAGTCTTCTTGAGTCCATGACACATAATTTCAAGCCAAGTTATAGCTGGCAACTCGGTGCTCACGGAGTAATTTAGGGCCGCAGATGACTGCGTATATTGGCAGCGAGAAGCCTCATTCTGACATTTCTTACTTTGCACATTTCTTAGTTTTTCGAGGTTGCTCTTGAAGTCCACATACGAAGATTTGTGATTTCTCAACGCAAGACTTACCAGAAAACGATCATCCCATGGTTCGGTACATGGCTTTCTCTTGACGAAACCGGTCTCTTGATAGCATTGCCAGGTTCTTTGAACTGTTGAACGATGATATTTAGCCTCTGAGAGACGAAGCATTGTCTGCAATCCTCCTCAAGCAACTAAAAGTTATTTAGGGTCGAATAATATAAACTATTGGAAGTTCGGGTCACAAAATGTAGTAAATAGTTTGTTTTCTTTAAAACCAGCCTCAGGCAAAAAATTGAATTTGGAACATACCTTTTTAAACACCACAGCAATTTTATAACCGGTCAGTAACATGTTCAAATAATTAAAACTTTTTTTGCATTGTATTTTTTCCGTTAACCGTTCGATTTTTTATTATTACGGCTCTACCTAAATTGTTGATAACTGGTAAATGTTATATTATGATTAAGAATATAGTATCGATTTTATCCTAGATTTTACTTACAACCAAAAATAATATAATGCGAAATATAAACGTTACACAAAGTAGCTTCGTTGAGAATTGGATCAAAAACACAACTTAAAGTGAAGGTTTTATTACATGCGTCCGAGGTCACTTGCTTGCAAAATACAATTTAAAATGTATTTTTGTAAAGAACGAACGAGTCTCATTTCACACATTAGGATAAGCTGCTACACGTAGATATATCACAGGGTCGAATCATCGTACTGCAGCGGAAGTAATTATAGACCCTTTTTACTCTTCATGTGACATTCTACCTTAGTCCTCATGGGTGACAACGTATCTATGTTATGACTCTTGATCAAGGAAGGATAGGTAAGTAACGTAAATTGTGGAGCCACAGCATACACATATCATAAGGTGTACTAGGCGCTCATGAATAATAAAGTGTGTGTCAAAATTTCATGTTGCCGTATAGTGTTGGCATAAGAGAGTTCATCAAATCGTACTAAGGTGACTATTGGAAATCTCATAAAGGTTTTTTGACCTTAGATAGATGGTATACCAATGGGAAGAGGCATCAAAAGCGTGAGACATCTGGTTGCAGTATCAGACCAAGTCACACATCCTTCCGTTTTTTATATGAGAGGGAGCAAACGAGCATGCGGCTCACCTGTTGGTAAGTGACTACCGATGCCCATGCACAACTGCAACACCAGGGGGATTGCAGATGCGTTGCTAGCCTTTTAAAAAAGAGTAGGCCCTTTTTTTGAAGGGCGCTAAGTCATATCGGTCTGGAAAAATCGGTGGTGGTAGTTGATTCCACAAGGAAGTTGTACGAGGAAAGAAACTTCTTGTAAATCGTAAAGTAGGGGACCGCCAATTATCGAGATGGTATGGATGGTATCTTGAGTTTTGTCGCGACGTGCGATGGCGAAATTGGGCGGCTAACTTCCTACCTATCCATTCATTTCCTACCTATCCATTCATCCATTCGTCAAGTCTACAACAAATAGGCAGCATCTGATTCAGTTTCCCTCTATTGCCTCTTACGACACCCACGTTACGATATGGTAAAGTGGATTCTTACACCGCCACTACATGGTTAGGTTCCTTCCTATGAGAAAGGCTAACAGTGAACTTTTAAGGGATAGTAAAGAAACCATGACTAGAAAAAAGACAAAGCTAACTTCCTACCTATCCATTCATTTCCTACCTATCCATTCATCCATTCGTCAAGTCTACAACAAATAGGCAGCATCTGATTCAGTTTCCCTCTATTGCCTCTTACGACACCCACGTTACGATATGGTAAAGTGGATTCTTACACCGCCACTACATGGTTAGGTTCCTTCCTATGAGAAAGGCTAACAGTGAACTTTTAAGGGATAGTAAAGAAACCATGACTAGAAAAAAGACAAAGCTGATAAAAAATCAGTAATTCAAATCCAACATGACGTCATAACACTGCACCCTAATCTCACTATCCCTTCTTCTGTATTATTGTAAGAATACTATATTAAAATCATAAACAAAACGATATGCTTTTAACAATGCATCAAAACCTATTAACATAAGTACCTATTATTCTGGTAGCTGTTTGAAGTAATAAACATAAATTACACGAAACAGCCGTGCATCCGAACAAACAGAACTCTTATCACTCAGACGTTGAACCGTTCGACGTTCGGGTCATCGATAACACCAATCGAACCCACTTAGCTTTCAATCTTACTCACACGCACGCGTTATAAAACTATGTAAGGAAAAAATTATCAACCTTGAGCCCGGGCTGTCGTGTCGCAGGCGCATTGAAATCGAAAAACAATACGACACAGTCAGTCCAGCTGTCGCCGCGGACAGACGTCTGATTATATCATGTGCCTGGCGATGAAACAGATGGAGTGGGCGGAAGTATACCGCCGGATAACGAAGAGCGAGAAGGAGGTTATAGTGCAAGAGAAGAAGATACAAAAATTTCCGTCCAGGGAACGGAATCACGCTGTACGAAGGAAAAACAATAACAACAATTTTCGGTCGCATGCCAATTGCGAAACTTGTGCGAGGGTCGCCGAAGAAGAGAACAGATGAAGAATGATGACTGCAGTCGTGTGATAAATGGTGATAAAGTGATAAAAACTGTGTGTCTTGTGATATGCCACAAATATTACAATATATAACGTTCGAAATATTTCAATATAAGTATAGAGTTTAACAACAGTCAAAACTAAGTGATTTAAGCAATTTGGAAAACAAAAGTCATTAAGTATTACACACCATTGATGATAAAATTATTGTTTACGCTGCTGTGGCGGTGACCTTCAAATAGTTTTGACCACTTTGTCTTCGGCTACACAATAATTCGTTGTAACGTTTTAAGCAGAACTATTTCTCACGTGTCCGATGATATTAATGTATCAATTTGCAGCTAGTGTTGAAGTTTTTATCGTTGCTTAGTTTAATTTCTTAAAAGTTTAAACTCGTTTGTAGTACAACCCGTTTTTACTTCTAGCTCTTCTATACTTGATTTATGCGCAATACTGTCGGTGTTTATCTGCATTTATAGTTACCAGCCATTTTGTTTACATTGAAATATTCGAAGTTTTGAAAGTTTTACAGTAATTACCTAATTGCTGACTTACTGATTAATTTTGATTAAAATATTACTCATTACACTGTAGCCACAGATATTATATTATTTCTCTCCTTTCACTAAAACTTTAAAAAAATCTTTTTATAATGCAAAAGTAATAAATTTAAATTTAGTAGGTATCTACTTTAGAAGTGCGCATGAGCTTAGTTTTAATTACAAAGATGGCTGCTGTGTCAAATGTCAATGTGAAAGTGTGGGTGTGTGTCTATTGTGTAATAGAGCATTCGAATTCCGAACTGATGTAATAGGGAATGTTCAAATTGAGAATACGTAAGTTAGTCTACATAATAATATGTTATAATATAGTAAATGATGACCTTATTGTCTCGTTGGTCATTTCGTGCCAGGTAGCAGTCCTGGTTTGGGCCAAAATAATTTAGTTCTTTCTGTCAAGAAATTCTCAGTAGCCCGGGATCAGTAATTTGGCGGTTTTCCACCCCCGTGCTTCGGAAAGCATGTTAAGTCGTCGGGCCTGCGCCTGGTCTCTATCCGTTCGTTTCGAATTGCCATCCTATCAAACTATGAGGGAATAGGGAGTGCAAATGTACTTTGCGTACACACTAGTGCACTATTCTACGCATATGGTTAGCCTCCGGGACCGAAATTCGGTTTGGAGGACATTATAATAGTAAAAAAAGAATTGAATTACCATTTTTAACGGTGTTAGTGTAGGTATCTAAGTGAATAAAGATCTACCATAGACTTTATCGTAATAACCTTGAAGCAACAGAAACATAATAGCATTCTTTCAAAAAAAAAGTAAATCCACTGTAATAGTTGTGTATTCGAAAATTATGATCTTTTTCATAAAAACTGGCGTCGATTTAAGAAATCTATAAAGTTGTTCTCTCTCTCTCTCTAAATAACACTGGAACTGACAGGTATAGATATAATTATGATGACTCTTGACTCTTATCTCCAGACTTACGAAAAAACTCAAAATCTCCAGACAAACAGCTGCTCTCCCCATCACAGCTGCCTTTTATTTAATAAAAGCTAAGTTAGTAATTAGACTGATTTTTTTATAGGATAGGGTGACAAACGAGCACACAGTCCACCTGATGGTAAGTGGTTGCTGGGACCAATAGACATCTACATCTATCCTCAATAAAGAATCAAAATGCAGATGCGTTGTCACCCGTGAGGACTAAGATGAAATGCCTCTTTTCCAGTTAAAAAGGGTCTCCGGTTCTCCACACTCACCATATGAAACACAGCAATATTAATCTGCTATTTTACGCTGGTATTCTGTGAGAGCGTGATCCTTCCCCGGTCGAGCCGACCCATTCGTGCTACAACAATACTACTAATAGCTGCAGCATGGCTCTACCACTATGTTTCATCAAATGCAATGTAATATGCTCTATCAAAATGTTTGAATTTTAAAATACTACTAAAGGATCCAAACTGGTGGACTCAGTAAAGTCCAATGCCAAATACATGTGGCAACCTAAAAATGAAAATTAAACTTAAATTAATTATGTGTCAACAATTTTAAGTTTTTTTGTAGCCTATTTAAAAATAAACTTTTTATTTTACATTTTTTTTTCAATATTTATTTCTTCCGACAACAACCACATAATCCGGACATTTTCAAACATTGTCCAGATATTTTGATATTCCGATCTGGCATTCCTAGTCAACGACCAGTCTTATTGCAACATAAGTGGTTATTGAAAGCGTCAAGCTAAAATTATGGGTTAAGAAGATTTCGTCTAACTAATGCAGTCTTTAGTTTAAACTTTACATTTTAGGTCGCATATTTCCGCAGAACATCTTTCGTGAAACGGATTCTAGTTTAAACCTGAGACTAAGTATAAACCACTTTATGCAATAAGGTCGTAAATGTCGTCCATTATTTTAACTCTTATTTTTTCATAATATTCTTAAGGTAAATAGTACTTAAAGTTGCATTTAGCATTGTCATTAGTGCTTGCCGTGATCAGGCTCGGTTTGCTTGCGTACGGTGAAATAAAAGAATGTACACGTAATATAAAAATTGACCGTGTAGTGGCGGAGTAAGAATATCCACTACCCCATATTGTCCCGTGGATGTCGTAAGAGGTGACAGAGGGAACAAACCAGGAGATGGGTAACAGTGTCTTTCTAATACTAACTAAAAGTAAAAAAAAAACTCTGGTTCCAACCCGCGTGCCAATCGTGGCAGGCCTATGTAAAAGTTGTACCATAATATGTACCATATTATAAACAGAAACATTACGTTGATTATTACATTATTTTAATTTTATGCAACCGTCTTCTTATCTGCAATTTAATTGGAAAGAATGTGGTTGATATTAACTAACATAACAAAACGTGAAAATGTTAATAAAGGTTTTCAAACTCTGCTAGTATAGATGTAATTATTGTGATTACACATAATTGTGATTACAAGGCTTGGGCAATTGTTATTACAAAATGTATCAAAGAGTGGACATACGAGCATGCCGTTTACCTGGTAGTAAGTGTATACTGTAGTCCATAGATACCTAATTCTATCCCCGATAAAGATTCAAAATGTAATGTACGTTGTCACCCCTGAGGACTAACATAGAATAATGCATCGTTACCAGTAAAATTAATCTAGCGTTCTCTCCCCTCGCCGTACGTTACACAGCTGTTCTTTTACGCTGGTATATGATAGCGTGGTCCTTCCACGTTTAGCTACAGCGTGGTTTTACCACGTTAAAATTACATGAACAACTCACATGGTAGAGCACGACTCATACGGTAGAGGAATGGGTCCACTCGGCCGGGTAGGACACCTAATGCCGCAGTGTTTTGTATGTTGTGTGACATGAACGGTATATCCTATTTATTGGTGACAAAATATTCCATTACAGGCCATAGGGGGACTATATAGGTAACATTAACTATGTTAGAAGTACACATTAAGCAGCTACGTACAACAATCATGCTTAAAAATAATGCTTAATATGCTTAATAATTTTTCGATTTACATAATATGTAATTCGATTTATGTAGTCGTTATCACAAGTCCACTGCTGAACATAGGCCTCCCCCAAGAAATGCCACAAAGCACGGTCCTCAGACACCTGCATCCATCGACTTGCTGCACGCCTTACAAGGACCACACTCCATCTAGTGGAGGGACGCCTTACACTTCGTCCGCCGGTACGAGGCCACCACTCGAGAACCATTTTATTCCCATCGGATGTCGGTTCTTCGAGCTATATGGCCGGCCCATTTCCACTTCAGCTTACTAATACGTTGGGCTATGTGGTCACTCTGGTTCTATTCTGGATATCCTCATTTTTAAGTTTATCACGCAGAGAAACCCCGAGCATAGCCCTCACTCATGTAGTAGATTCATTTTAAATTTGGATAAAAAATAAAAATTATAGAAAATATTATTACATACGCTTTTAAAAAAAATTACCTGTGTAGGCCTGAGGTGTAGGCTTTAATTGTTTCTTCTCGTAGCTACCGAAGAAAAATCAAGTTGATGTTTGACTTTGATAAACGAAAAATCCTTACGTCGAAAAACAAAAAGTTTTTATTTTATTTAAAAAAAATCATTCAACAAAGACTTCGTGTACAGATTGAAACCCCACGTCAACTTCAAAGTACTCTGTGACGTCAACTGTCGTCCCGTTAGTGTAAATCGCCCTGCTTTATCGTCAATTACTGTAATTTGGTAACAATGTTCGGGGAAAGGGCGACGCGTAATAGGGCGGCGCGACCTTTTTACACTTTATTCAGTGTTGTCAATTTGATACAAATAAATATGTATCATGATTTTTGTATGTTCAAAAATAGACATTAAATAAGAACTAATTATACAACTTTGTAGAGTTTAACTAAAATTCCCAACGTTTACAAGTGCTTTGCAGGACCCATGGTTACTGGACTTGAACTTGGAACCAACTCTTGCTCGTCATCATTCTTTTTTTTCACTAGCGATACACCTCGGCTTCGCATGTTTTTGGATCTCGACAACAGCGCCACCTACCGGGTCCATATGTGAATTTACACACAAAGTTTCATCTAAATCGGTCCAGGCGTTTTTTTTATAGGATAGGGTGACAAACGAGCACACAGTCCACCTGATGGTAAGTGGTTGCTATGACCCATAGACATCTACATTTATCCTCAATAAAGAATCAAAATACAGATGCGTCGTCACCCGTGAGGACTAAGATGGAATGCCTTTTTTCCAGTAAAATGGGTCTCCGGTTCTCTACACTCACCATACGAAACACAGCAGTATCAAGCTACCATTTTACGCTGGTATTCTATGAGAGCGTGGGCCTTCCCCTGTCCAGCCGACCCATTTGTGCTACAACTATACTTCTAATATAGCTGCAGCATGGCTCTACAACGATTAGGAGGAGTTGAGTCACACACACACACACCCCTTTTCTCTACTATAATATGCATGTTGTATACATATAAACTTTCCTCTTAAATTACGCTGTCTAATGATGAAACCATGTTAAAATCCGTTACGTATTTCAAAAGATCTAAGCGTACAGACTGCGGGAAGCGACTTAGTTTTATAGTATGTAGAGAAGAGACAGCCTATCAAAATGCCACTGCTGAAAATAGTCTTTATCAACGGTAGTAGGTTATTACGTCTAATATCAACAAGATGATTATAACGTCATGTTTGGGAAGCCTCTGGAAGTTTCTGGCATTTCCCATAGTTTCCTTTTACAACACCCACAGGAGAAACGGGATAATGGATTCTCTTACACCGGCACACAGCCTATCAGGATATATCAAGATTTATGTAAACATATATCTCGAAAGAAGAACACTTAAGGAAACTATTATATTATATTATATGCATACACATTACCGTTACTGTTACAGCCTATTAAAGTCCACTGCTGAACATACCCCCCCCCCCCCCCATAGATTGCCGCATAAGAGGGATATTTGCCATATTTGCCACGCTTGGCAAGCGGCTTGGCAGCCACAGTTTTTTAATTTTAATCGTTATTAGGAAGACGCTGTTGCCCATCTCCTGGTTTGTTACTCACTGCCTAGTCACTACGGTTAGCGTACAAATTACAAGCATTATAATTTATGTATTTATAGATTTTCAGATAAGTTTATTATCTGATTCTTCTAATTTCATTATAACTGTGAAATATTATACATTTAATTTTATCTAGCTGGGTATACTTAGTAAATCGCAAATACTAGATATTTTAAATGTATGTTGAAAATTCTTTGTTACTGTTAGTTCTAAAAGTAAATTTTATTTAGTAGAGTATGTTATAAACTAAAATGAGAGACATAGTCGATATATTATAATATGTATTTACTCTATCTTGGTGGTTTGATTTTAATCTAAGCTAGTTTTTTATCTGGATACTATTTACCTGTGTACGAAAGTTCCTACATAAAATTAGAATTAAAAAATACACATTTAATTTTATCTCAAGACAGATGTTTTAACGAAAATATAGTACGTGAGGGTAATATGGTCATCCGGTTAATATGGTCACTTTCTTATAACTCAAAAACTACAGCCTTGTTTGCATAGGTGGCTCTATCATACTATACTACTCTTCATCAGTCAATCAAATAATAACACAGACTACTAAGTAATAAAGGGTCAAAAGGGCGCTGCCTGCTTTATCGACGCCATTTTGATAGTTGATATTATAGTAAAAATATTTTTGTCATTTTTAATATTGTAGTAAGTATTTATTAAGTTGATTTTTCGAAGTGTACCTAATTAACGCCAAAGCGTATTTCCTTTTTTTAAATACATATTAGTTATGATAAACAACTTTGTGTTTTTGTGTCTGTCCTTCTCCTAGTTTCAGTTTTATATGGAGGCAAACCTTAAAGTGACTATTACCCTTGAAAATTCTTTACTACTATTAGTTCCAAATGAAGCGAGATTCAACTCTGATGAGTTAATGAGAGAAATAAATTCGTTTTAATTTATTTGCAGACGCACATCGCTGTTCATTGTCATGTAGTTGTTAAGAGGTCAATTACAATTCTACAACCGTAATGTTCCATTTTTTATCTGTGGTTGCTTTACTTGAACCTAATTGAAACGAATTTTTGATGATACAATACATTACCAACAACCTAAAATCAAAATCATACAGACTGTCTTGCCGCGTTTTACTTTCTCCGAAAAAATTAAAAAACTGAACAATATTATGAATCGATATTTGTATAATAAGAGTAACAAACGAGCACACAATCCACCTTTTGGTACGTGGATGCTGTGACCCATAGACATCTATATCTATCCTCGATTAAGAATCGAAATGCAGATGCGTTTCCGGTAAAAAAGGTATCCGCTTTTGTGCACTCACCGTACGAAACACATAAGACTGCTATTTTACGCCGGTATTCTGTGAGAGCGTGGTCTGTCCCCGGTTGAGTCAATATATTCATGCTACAACCGTAATAATATAGCTGCAGCAAGGCTCTACCACGTAAAAAATATGGTGTACAATAGGGTTATGTTTGCTTATTTTTTTTATTTATTTAAGCGGCCTTTCTGCTTGAAATCCGTCAGTGTTACTATCATTGTTTTATTTACCTTTATCTTTCACTAAACAGCGGCATTCACTTAAATATTACGAGTATAAAGAGCAGCAGAATAATTACATGTAAAGCCTGTCGGGCATTCCGTTTTTGTCCTTCGAGATGACAACTTAACTGTAACTGTAGCTATCTTTTCTTGGAGCTTGATTAATGTATCGATGGACTGGCAGCATTCAACACGTCAAAAGAAATGAACTCAAAAATCAAAATTTCCAAATTTTAACTGGCCTGATTTTTACACATATTTAAAAAGAAATCGGATGTTTAGCTGCAAATAAAATATATCATCGACCTCAGTATTGCTCGCCTGGCATTGAAATGCAGGCAATTCGCATGAATAATTATGAACATATTCAGCGTTCAGTGCCATCTACCGGAGCAAGGACAATGTCTTTTTATTGAATAAGTATCCGATCTGTGTAAGGTTGCCAGCCTACATGAAGAAACTAGTTTTTATTGAACTTAAGACCTTAAATTAAATTTTATTATTAAGCCACTAAGTGTAAGTGAGCTAAAGTGGCAATGGTCGGGCCATATAGCTCGAGGGATCAACAACCGATGACGAAAAAGGTTCTCGAGTGGCACTTCAGGTGAAACCAGGGTGGGTCGCTACTTAAAAATAAATAAAGAGTCAACATGAATTGAGTGATTTATTTAATTATTTGTTACTTGTTTATTGGTTCATACATTTTATCAAAGGACTGTATCACTTTTGACAAAATTTTGAAAATATGTATTTCACAAAAAAAATTAAAATCAATTATAATATAGTGCTCGATAGTGCTCGAATGAGTCAGCAATTGATCTTTAACTTGTTACATATTCTAGGTACAAAATTACATATAAGAGGCGTAGGCATTAAACTTTTATTAACAACATTTTGCATTTTTTTACATACATACATACATATAATCACGCCTCTTTCCCGTAGGGGTAGGCAGAGACCACTTCTTTCCACTTGCTACGATCCTTACATACTTGTTTCGCTTCGTCCACTTTCATAATTCCCTTCATACATGCTCTACGGTTTAGGGTACTCTTGACCTGGCCTTTATTCAAGACGTCCCTGATTTGGTCTAGAAATGTCCGCCTAGGTCTACCCCTTCCGACACTTTCATTCACACTCGCCTTATACACTTTTTTCGTCAATCGTTCTTCATTCATTCTCTCGACATGGCCAAACCATCTCAGCATACCTTTCTCAATTTTTGTCACTACATCTTCTTTTTTAAATAAAATCAATTTTCTTTTAATTCCCCCAAGACATCTTTAAAGGACTTAAAAATTATTGTAGTAAAACTATTCCAATGTACTTTAGTTTTTAAGTACAAACCTTTACTAATTATATGCATATGACGTTTTAGCGTGCTTTAGAATTTAAGTAAATTCATTTTTGAGGTCACGAAAGTTCATATATAGAGACGTTACGATTAAACAACGGTTGCAATTAGTTCCGTAGCCAAGACATTGAATGGTCGAATTTGCCGTAGTCGCGGCAATTATAGTCACAGAAACCAGAAATAGCTACTTTTAAAATATCATTCCGCCACGTGTTTGTTGCCACCTTACGATTTTTACTACATTTGCAGGAAACCTGCATGTCTGAGGCATAAAAAAGACAGCGGACATATATACATACTATATATAATCCAAAAATGTTTAGTATATGCCAATCGAACTGCGAAACATACAAGCGGTTAATTTAAGCAGGACATATCTTTATATTCTGTGTGTCCTCTAAAACGTACAGTTCCGCCGACGTGAAATATAATCGAATTTCCTCACCGTACGAAATGTACAAGGGTAAAAAGATGTTGAAAATTGATTACGAATTATTTTATATTTAAAGTTAAATAACCAATAAATAATTTCATAAATAATTAGTTTTAGCGGTAAAAAATTAGAATCGTTTGCATCACCACTTACCACCAGGTGGGATTGTGGTCAAGCACTGGCTTTAATTCGTTTATGCACTATGTTAAATTATAATTTCAATTGGAATGCAAGGCATAATCCGCAAAGTTATTCTCACACTCAACCTAACAGAGTCTGTGTCCATCGAAGAGAGAGAGCTGACAATAATGTTTCTAGTCCATAAAAAAATGAACCAAATAATTTATGATATGCATGGCACTAGATGGTAGGACTGATTTTCTGCCCTTTTTTATGGAATAAGCCTAGTAGCCCGTCTGGGTAAGTGCCAACTTCTTACATCTTGTTGCCGCCAAATAGCAACAATAGCTTTTTGACGAGTTCTGAATGGTATAGAGCCAGTATAATTATAGTGAGGCATTCCATTCAAGTCCTCAGAAGTGGCAATGTTTCAGTACAAGTCGCGGCACGTAAGTCTAGCGCTGAACTAAACGCGTGGTCGCGTACGAATTGTTTTGCACGAATGCGACTGAAAAGCCAATCAGCGCATGTGAACTGCACGCACGAGCCAATCAGGGCGAACTGTGCGGAATAACGGTCACCGCTAGACTTTCGTGCCGCTACTTATAAGCCTTTCTTGTTTGAAGTTGACTACAAGTGTCCATAGACTATCAGGTGAAGTTTAAGTTCATTTATGTAAAATGTCTTATTCTAGTCGCAGCAAGAGCTGAAATGTTAAGCATAGGTCATCTTACATTAAGCCTACACCTTAATATTTTTTTTATAGAATAAGGGTGGTAGCTGCAACCCATAGACATCTACGTCTATCCACGATTACGAATCAAAATGCAGATTAAGTCATCCGTGAGGACTAAGATGGAATGCCTCTTTTCAGTGAAAAGAGACTCCGGTTCTCTACACTCACTATAACAACAGCATTAAGCTGTTATTTTACGCTGGTATTCTGTAAGAGCGTGGTCGTTCCCCGGTCGAGCCGACCCATTCGTGCTACAACCAAGATATAGTTGCAGCGTGGCTCTACCACGTAGTTGCTGTAATAGCTAAAATGTTAAACATATCTGTATATATTGTTAATTGTTGTATAATATTTAATATAAAACTTATTTTACTATAAAAATAAAAAATAACTAATAAAACTAATTTTACAGATTTTATCGTATTTAATTCTAACTTATTTACACTTATTTATGTCAAAAAGAATATAATCACTACGTTTAATTTATGCTTTCAAGCGTTTTGAAAATATAAACATTAATTAAACTTCAAAACTACAAATTAATGTTGTTTATTTGAAAGCGAATTATTATGATTTTTTTTTTATTCAGATTAATCGAATATATGCAGTGTCATATCACCTTTACGAAATCGTTGGCGAAGTAATTAAGTAGTAAATATGTTAGCTGCGGAATGCGAAGGATCGCTTAATGAAGTTTTAATTTATTGCTCACGTTTTACGGTTTAAGTACACTTAATAGAACACGGTATTTTTGCAGTACCTACTTAACTATTTAATTGCACCCTAAACTACAAACTAAGCTGTGCATTTATTAACAGTCTATGAAAATCTGTTATAAATCTTTTGTAACAAGGATATATAAAATGAGGACAGTGTTTTCTATAATATCATCATTTTTATATCTTATTGTATAAAAATAATTTTGAAAGCTAATTAATTTTGCAAATTTAAAACGCATAATACATGTGAAATAAAATTATTGAAGAACCCTTACTATTAGTGTTAATATGAAATTGCCGTTTTAATGGTTAGACAAAAAAAAACAGAACGAAAATGAAATATGTATGGTCCAAGATTCGTGATAAACACGTTTACTTAGAACCGGAGAACCTTTTTACTGAAAACGGGTCATTCTATCTTAGTCCTCAGGGGTGATAACGCATCTGCATTTAGATATTTAATCGAGGATAGATGTAGGAGTCTATGGGCATTCTAACATTAGTCCGGACAGACAGTCAAACATTTTAAAATGGTTGTTTATGTCTCAATAGCATTCAAATAACCCCCTAAGTTTAATAGAAGCCAGTTCATGATTACAGACAGACTCTCCAATTTTATTTACATGTATATTTTGTAACAAATTTCGAACCTTTTATTTTGTTTCGTAAACGCCTCAATGCCCACTCTTAAGAAAATTGTAGTTTTAATTTTCTGCAATGAAACCAGTAAATTAAATTCAATGATGGAACAAATTTCAAATCAATCAAACGTTGCGTAGCACAATGCCTTGATAAGAACCGGACACAATGTCGGGATGTTATCATCTAACAACACAATGTAGGTATCTAATTGTGTCGATATTGATTTAGGTTAAATACTATTTATTCAATAAACAGTTAGGTCACCTTCCATTTTAGGCCTAGTGATTTAGTGATCAGGCCACCTTCGTCAATGTCGGTCTACTCGGTCGCAGCGGCGAAATGAGTGCATTCACGACTTTTTCTGCCACATACATACATATAATCACGCCTCTTTCCCGTAGCGGTAGGCAGAGACCACTTCTTTCCACTTGCTACGATCCTTACATACTTTATTCGCTTCGTCCACTTTCATTATTCTCTTCATACATGTTCTACGGTTTAGGGTACTCGTGACCTGGCCTTTTTTCAAAACGTCCCTGATTTGGTCTTGAAATATCCGCCTAGGTCTACCCCTTCCAACACTTTCATTCACACTCGCCTTATACCCCTTTTTCGTCAATCGTTCTTCGTTCATTCTCTCGACATTGCCAATAGACTATGGGCTTAATGGGCCATGACCCATGACTCGGCATGGCACTTAAAAATGACGTGTATAATATTACGTGTTTTATAATATTACGTGTTTAATATTAGACACATTTTTATTTGAAGTTAAATATTAATTTGTTCCAAAAGTGTAAAGATTAATATTTCTTTCTGTACTTTTAGTTACATTTTATATTAATTAGATTAAAAATAAATAAACCAAACCTCATAATATATTCGTAAAGTAGATAAATTAAAAAAGAGTTAAATTTATGCAAAAAAATTAAGGAGCAAACGACGGAAGCATTGTTTTGTGTGATAATATAATACTCTAGAAACTGATAAACTTAATAAACTAACGTCTCTATTAAATGACATGTAATAAAAAACTTCACCTCAGTATCAGCTAGCGACATCTGGTGAGCGGAAGATTATTAGCTCTCATTGGTTTACATTGTAGACCAAATTCTACAACTGTGTGTGTAAAGCATTACATGTGATGTGGGATGAATTTACGGAAATTTTTACATTACAGTATTCTAGAGGACGGAGATAAATAACCATATTAAAAATATATGAACATGATATCCACCGTGTAGTGGCGGTGTAAGTAATAAATAAAATATATCCACTACCCCATTTCGTCCCATGGGTAAGCGGTGACTGCGGGAAAGAAACCAGGAGCTGGTCAGCAGCGTCTTCCTTGTCACAACTAAAAATTAAAAAGCCAACTATGCAAACCAAAACTATGGCAAATATCCCGCCTGTGCAGCAATCTATGGGGGAAGCTGCTGTGTCGGTTTGAGTTCAACAGTGGACGTTTATATATAGGCAGTTACTGTAACCGCATTTCTTAAATTTTTACGAAGATTTGTCTTAAAGTAGTAGATATTTTTAGTACCCACCACCGAAGA
Source organism: Parnassius glacialis (assembly GCA_033319125.1). Taxonomy (NCBI): domain Eukaryota; kingdom Metazoa; phylum Arthropoda; class Insecta; order Lepidoptera; family Papilionidae; genus Parnassius; species Parnassius glacialis. The sequence continues at coordinate 6,498,687 of JAVANC010000021.1, forward strand.
AAATACATTTAAATACATTGAAACGTAGTAAATTATGAATAATTCACACGCCGCGCCGTATCGCTTGAGTGTGACAGAAGCAGAACAGGCACGATTACAATGAGTCACATCCACGGAATATAACTTGTTTTTTATATTACGTGGTCACATCCTGTCAAAACATTTAACAAAAGCATTGTTACTTCTTTGTGCGGATATTCTTATAGGGCAAAGAATAAATGAAACGGACATAGTACAAGATTTGTAATTTTAAACAGAACACAGAATCACAAGTTGAATGGTTGAATGAAATATCTTTAACATTATTTTGCCTTATGCTTTATCAATATTTAAAAAAAAATACCATACCAAAAATTAGTTCTGAGATTTTCAGCACGAATGAAATTACATTTATTACATTCAATTACATTTTCTTAGAAATTGAAAATAAATTTTTTTCGATGGAATATATCTACTTATTCTACTATATATACCCTTAAACACCCTTAAATATTTAACTATTTTATCGATATTTATTTAGATCGTACATAAACTACCTAGGTACCTTAGGGATATTCAATATACATCGATGCATCGAATTCACTCGATGTTTACAATACGATGCATCGAATCGATCCGATGTTTTGGAAAGCTATTGATATACTCGATGTATCGATGTATTTTCATAAAACATCGAATCAATTATTTTTTTTTATTATCTATCTTTATTTAAAAAGGCTTTTATCCTACAAGGATATGTCAGCCTTATCGTAACCTAGCTTGTTCCTGTTTCACAAATGCTATTTGGAAAGGGGCAATCAATGTGGTAAAAATATGGAACTGACTGATTTTGCTACCGCTAAGTGTGGCTCCGCAAGTATACTCAAAAACCAACCCGTTTCACACAAATTGATACTAAATTTTTGTACCAGATTCTCCCTTTCCCTTTGATATTTGACACATTCTGCTAGCATATGTTGGACATCTTCTATAATATGACAAATATCGTAATTGGGCGAGTCTGCTTTTTTGAATCAATGATAACCAGTCAATTGTAATAAAGGTATAATTATATATCACTATTAATATTATAACTTCTAAATCAGAAAAACTAAAACATGTTCTGATTTAAAAGTTATAATATTAAACCTCTTGGTGGCGTTAGTTGGCAGCTGTCAGTCCCTTAGCGGGAACAAGAAATTGAGATTGGCTGGTTGTGTATTAAAGAGAATCTAAAAAAAATCGTCTGGTCTGTCTTAGTCTTAAGGCGGCCACTCATTTGCGTGCCGCAGGGGCAATCTAGACCGAACAGCGATCGGGGCGATATAAGAACTGTCTCTACACACATGCCTGCGATTCTATGTGAGAGTGTACGTCTCGCTGGACACCGCGTTGAGAATGGTGCCAGCTGTATCAAAATATAAATACGTTTATTTCGGTAATTTTGTTAACAACATAATACTGAGACTTCCCAGTGAGTAATCAAAGGATACTTGTGTTGGGAACGACCCGATACTTCAAATGAATGAAGAAGAAAAAAAGATCTCTTTTTATATAAAAAATAAGGATGACAAATGAGCACAGTCCACCTGATGTTAAGTGGATATTGTGGCCCATAGACACCCATATTTTTTGATAAAACAACTAATCTATTAATAATTACACCCCTAACACAGTCCTTAAAAGCTGCAGCATGACTCTACCACGTTTAGAAACGTTACGACGTCCAAATAACGTTCTTTATGCGGTGCTACCGCAAAAAAGACAAAAAGGAGATATTGGGTGAAGAAGCCGCTCTTTATACACTTCTATCACCAGTGTCCGAATTTCATATTTTTTATTGGTATCCATTATGACGTGTGCTGCGCGCGAAAGTCGCTAACGAACTGATTGAAATTGCCCCAATTGCGCTACACACGTGGCAGCGGTAACTGCGATCTAGGGAGGAAGGAAGGTCTGGCGACCATGTCGCTCTGCCGCAGGGCCATCTTATATAATTGCCCCTGCTTTCATACTCACAACGCAACTAAGGAGGCAATTAAAAGTCGTTCCCAATCCTACACCCTAGATTGCCCCTGCAGCAGGCAAGTGAGTAGCCGCCTTTAGACCATTTAACCCAGTGGACTCCTCTCGCATAATTATTCCCCTCTGCCAAGGTATTGGATTTAAAAGCTTGTGCGTTTATAAAAACTGTTTACGAAATCGATTTTATCATTACAAGAATCGTTTCCACCGAAGTAGGTGCTCTTTAAAAAATGCCGATCGGTGCGGTTAATGTGTGCATAAAGCAAACAAAATACCTAAAATATAAAAAAAAGATGGAGTTATATTTCATATGTGAGTATTTTTATTGTGATGCATGCTTTTTTTCTATTAAAGGCATTTAAAATAATATCATAAACATTGATCTACTACTAAATGGACCTTGGCTCTGCGCTCAAGTGTCCGAGTCAAAAGAGTTCCAAAATGCAAAAAGAGTTCTAATTGCGTTCCAAAATACCGAACTGTATCACAAAACGAGCAAAACTATTTATATTTATAATTTATATATATTTTCGATAAGGACTATTAATATTTAATAATTTAAAAGTAATATTTTGCTTAGATACAAGATACGTAGTATTTAAATTAAATTCACATTAATTGTAAAAACAAAAAATCATACCGATAATTTTCGCTACAAGCTGCATAAGATGAAAACAGCTTCTGAAGTTGAAAGACTGCTAAATTGTCGCAATTTAAATTATAAATATAATACGCTTATATTGGTTGACTCGGGACACATTTTTCGTGAATTTTTTTATAGACCTGCCGTCCATTTATTAGTAAGTCAATGATCATAAATAATTATTTATTTATTCTTTTTTGCATTCCTTAATACAAAACAATACAAAGGGCGGACTTAATGCCTTGAGACATTCTCTATCAGTCAACCCATGGAGTGGTGAGTATTTGACGTAGGTGTAGCAGTATAGAATAAAAACAAAATAAAAAATATATAAATACATACAGACATATATACGTCTGTTAACAATATATTAATTCTTAAGATTAGGATACTTTGTGTTTCATGCAATAAAGAATATCTATCTAACTGTCTAACATCCTTGAACACTCACACACACACACACACACACACACACACACACACACACACACACACACACACACACACACACACACTCGCAAAAGGCGTGCGGACAAAGACAGTGCTGATGTAAGAGTAGATCATTCAAAATTGTCGGTTGTTTGAATGGGGTGTCAGGAAGTTGACTACAGATTTATAATGTAAAGTCATAAAAAGTACTCGATGTTACAAAAACATCGATGTTTCTAAACGATGCATCGAAATACATCGATGCACATTCTCGATGCATCACATCGAAAAAAAACATCGATGTATTTTGAAAGTGGACACCCCTAAGGTACCTTGAACTACTTGTCCACACTTTGTTTAAAGTTTAATGCGCCATCTATTGTTAAGTAGCGTAATCAACACGAAATTGTGAGTGATGACATCTATTGGCATTTTTTAAATAATCTATATAATTTATTAAAGTAAAAGTTTTTACATCAAATTACATATATACACTTAATGAAACATATCAATATGTACCTATATTAAAATTTATTATCTTTTTATGTATTAAAAGGCAGTGTATTACTAGCATCTTATTGATGGTAAGTGGTGGATATATCGGAGCTTAATTCTTAAAAGCTTATTCATCCTTTTGGTAAAGACAATCTCGGTATAATGAATTGAAAGACTGACACAAAATATATTATTTTAACTTAGTAATAATAGACTGTATATTTTCTGAGACTTTGTCATAACATCGTACACAATGCGCTGTGAATGAATTACTGATTCTGTGGCGTCGAGAAACTTTTATCACTAGCTTTTGTTTGTTCCTAGAGTTTACACAGTGAACATGACTTTTTTAATTAAAATATCACAATACTGTAACAACACCCCCTTACGTATTACTACCGCCAAACAGCAGCGCACCTGCAGCTCTGGTCCAGTTTGAACGGTAAAACGGCCAGTATAAATACAGCACTTCAATGCTGCTGTTTTGTATGTTGAGTGTAGAGGACCGAAGACCCTTTTTACTGGAAACGAGGCAATCCCATCTTAGTCTTCAGGGTTGAGAACACACTGCATTTTGATTCTTAGACGAGAATAAAAATGTTGATGTCTATGGGCTATACTTGTGTCATTCATTTACTTCTAGTGACCCTATCATTAAAGTATTGATCCGTCTTACGAACCGGGCCATTCGAGTCGATCACTATAATTGATAATTTCGAGTTTCAGTACTCTGATATATGTGAGACTCGCTCGATAATATCAGTTGTCGGAGATCACTATACTCTTTGGTCGTAGGTCCTGTCAATCGTTTGATCCGGAATGTTCAAAAAATGTTTTTGCAATCACCAATAATTTGATGCTACCCGGGTCCAACGTACGAATCATTCACGATTGACACATGTCTGCTATGGGCTACAGCATCCACTTGCCATCAGGTGGATTGTGTGCTCGTTTGTCAATTTAATTAAAAAAAAGTTACAGGCTGTGAAGGATTCCTTCTTTACGTTTAAAAATGAGAACACCAGAGAACCATGTCGTGAAGCGACAATTAAAAGAGAAAGAACCTAACCTAAGAACAGCAAAACAACAAAAATACAACAAAACAAATAATATATTTAAGATTCAAAAATATTTACAATTTTATATAACAAAAATGGAGTATGAATATGAGGATGGATGATGCGATTTACAGATTATTTTAAAAAAGTAATAAAAAAAAAGAGATTAGTGCCGAAGCTGAGTCGGAAGATCCAAGGTGTGCTCTCAGCGCCTGGAACGAGCACGCACGGCGTAGGTGAGAAGGCGTGGGCGTCTCTAGGCGACGACCTCCGGTGAATGTGGTAATTGCGGGATCCGGCGATTTCAGGCCAGACAGGGGCTTGCAGGATCCTCGGCGGCTTCAGACATCACAGAAGCCTGCAGGATCCGGTGACTGCAGGCGGGACAGAGGTTTGCAGGTTCCGGTGACTTCAGGCGGAACCGAGGTTTGCAGGTTCCGGCGACTCCAGGTAGAACAGAGACTTGTAGGAACCCGGCGACTTCAGGCAGAGCAACGGTTTGTAGAGTCCAGCGACTTCAGATAGAGCAGAGGTTCGTAGAGTCCAGTGGCTTCAGGTAGGACAGAGGCTTGCAGGATCCCGGGGCAGAGCGGCCCCGGGATAAGGCCTTTAGAAGATGCTTCCAATTCGAGAACTGAAGCAAGACTGTTTTTCTTCACCGATTGTTCGGCTTTTATATCTTTCTAGAGAGAACGGAAAAATTATTTAAATTAAACGCAATTTTTTTGTAAATGGTCAAGAGGAAAGAGTATTTATGTGGAATTATCGAAATAGAAACAACAGACCGGTAGCAAATTTGAATATAATTTCCATGGAGACCAAATAAACAACAATAACAAAATATGTCAAATTTTAGTTTTAGGCTTGTAATAAGAAAACGGCAAGATTTAAGTGGAAAAGGAGATATTATTGAAATAGGAAAAAAGGTAGCGCAACTACCCACACAAAGTCCGAAATTGTAGAGTTAAGGAAAACTAACTAAAAGATCGAAAAAAGGTAGACTTCATTGACACCAATTTAAAAGTGCTGATAATGTGAAAATACGAAGTAGAAATGATTTGTGATTGTGTTCTTATGGTTTAAAATCGTTACAGGATCCTATGGAAATAAAGGTGATGTAAAATATCCAGTTTTGAAGTGAATGCAGAAAATCGAAACAGAATGGAAAAATGGATTTAAATTAATGTAAAATGATAAGTAAGTAGCATAACACTACAACCATCTGCACAAAGTTTGTTGCAAGTGACCATTGAATGCAATAATCACATACTGTCTGGTGGAGTCTTAACTCGTTTGTCGCCAAATTATAAAATTTTGAGGTTATTAATATATCATATCAATATTAGTAAAATTAACAACATCTAGATCTATACAAATAAATAAAATTGAAGTGTCTGTTTGTAATGTCAAAATAATACCTTTTTACTAAATGCATATGAAAGAATATACGGTACTTATAACAAAAACACAAGTTTTAAAATTTTTGTCTGTCGGTCTGTATTATGTTTATTCCGGCTGGTCCGATTTCGACGGAACTTTCACTGGCAGATAGCGGATGTTATAAGGAGTAACTTAGGCTACTTATATTTTAGAAAAATAATTAGGGTTCCGCGCAACATAATTAAAACCCTAAATTACACGCGGGCGAAGTCGCGGGGAACAGCTAGTTCTTAATATTTATTTTTAATTAAAAACAAAACAACGCCCAATTGATGGCGTATCTCATTAGTATGATTTTTCCTTATCGCTTCGATAAAAAGACGAATGATGAACCATTCCAGCTTTACAGCCTATCAAAAATGTTCTGTTGAATACAGGCCTCCCCTATAGATTGTCTCATAGTGGGGATATTTTTGCCACAGTTGCCATGCTTGGCAAGCGGCTTCGCAACCGCAGTGTTATTTCAGTTTTTATTAAATGAAACTAATTTTTACGGATTTTTTCGCGTTTAAGTTAACTTTTTAATTCCCGACGTTTCGGGTGCTTTACAGCACTCATGGTCACGGGGGGCTGAGGTGTTTGAGGTCCCGATGTCATAGTTAGCCCGGCTACCTTCAGTTTTTGAATATTAATTTTTGGTCCGATCTACGCAGAATGTTAAATTTAAGTTAATGTTAAAAAGTTAAATTAAACGCGATAAAATCCGTAAAAATTAGTTTTATTTAATGTGTAGTCTTCGCGTAAATATAAAAAATCATTATTTCAGTTCTTATTAGGTAGTGCTGCTGCTTCAGTTTCCCTCTGTCGTCTCTTACACGGTTATATGAATGGTGAAATTCCATCTCTTTTGAGAGAAGTCCCACGAACTTGAACAATTATAGCAGTTTCTTTTTTAGCGAGAACAACTAACGGTTGGAATTCTGAGTCCACACTAGTTTTTCCAAACCTATACGAAGTTCGTATTTTTATGGCAAGAGTCAAAATACTTCTTTGGAACTAGTGTGATTATCATTTACCATCGTTTAAGCAGCCATCAGTCATGCCACAGTTTAAGAGGAGGTCAAACGTTTGAAATTGGTCTGTTCCAACTAATGGGGTATTTATTGGTATACGTCTATAGGTGGTAGAGCTACACTGCAGATTTATTGCCGAGCATTGTTTTTTTTAAATAGAATAACGGTGACAATCGAGCACACAGTCCACCTGATTGTAAGCGGACGCTGTGGCCTATAGACATCTACATTTACCCTCAATTAAGTATCAAAATGCAGATGTGTGACAACCCTTAAGGACTAAGATGGAATGCCTCGTTTCCAGTAAAATGGGTCTACGGTTCTCTATCTCACCATAAGAAACAGAGCAGCATTAAGTTGCTATTATACGCTGGTATTCTGTGAGAGCGTGGTTCTTCCCTATATTTTATAGCTGCAGGATGGCTCTACCACGTGAAAAATAGCCTCATAAGGGGAGATTTCGCTATAATTGCATCGCATGGCAGGCGGGTCGGCAACCGCAGTTGTGTTAATATTTAGAGTTGTTATCAGAAATATACCGCTGTCCATCTACTGATTCAGATTCCCTTTGTCGCCTCTTACGATACCCATGGGACTATGTAGGGTACTAGATATTCTTACACCGCCACTACCCGTTTTACAACATTGTAGATTAGTGCATATTATCAAATATGATAAAAAAATAATTTCGCTTCCACGACAGTGCGATTGATTAGATATAAAACTATTACGAGCCAGTTTTTTAATATCATTGATTCAATAAAAACGCGATTAACAAAATTTTATGCCTAATTTGTATTTTGTAATAGAATTCAAAAAACATAATAGATAGATTCAAGGCTTCCGATAGATGGCGCTATAACCATATCGTAAAATACACAGAGTAGTCAAATAGCAGCAGCATGTGAGATGAGACCGCTGGTAGTGCGATAACCAGCTTTACGGCGAATCTCCCCTACTATTTGGGCGACTCATGTCCAGATGTGGATTGTTATTGGCTAACCTAATATATAAAAAATAATGTTTGTTTGTTCGTATTTTATGCGCTCCCACACCGTTGATTAGATTGCGGTAAAACTTTGTCAACTTATTGCTTGCACTTGAGCGATGGTTATAGGCATAGTACAATTAACTTACAGTAGGTGGCGCCCGTATCGAACCGACAAATTTATTCAATTTCAATAAATGTATTATCATTCCTAATTAAACAATAACCCTTACAAATTATGTAAAATACCACCAATTGTTTTCAGTTGTTAGTTTGAAATTTTTTAGAACTTCAACTTTGAGCGAGCTTTGGACTCAATGTCCAAGGTCAAAACAACCGCAAGGAATCTAAGTGTAGCAAGCAAGTCACCGTGAGACGTCACCGTGAGACGACACCATGGCACAGTGGCTTAGGGCGCTGAGCGCGGCGGATTCGAATCCCGCATGTTTGTATGGCCTACAAAATAAATTTTCCGGATCTGAATGTTTGTTCTTGTAAAATTTATGTATGTAAACTGCCTCCACGATACAGGTGAAAATCCTAGTGTAGATGTAATGATTTAAATAAAACTAATTTTACGGATTTTATCGCGTATATTAACTTATTTTATATTCCCGATTATTTTTTTTTAATCTGGAGGTAGTCGTGGTTAACTATGACATTAGGACGTTTTTAATCTGGAGGTAGCCGTGGTTAACTATGACATTGGGACGTCATACACCTCAGCCCCCCCCCCCCCCCCCCCGTGACCATTGGTGCTGTAAAGTGCTCGAAACGTCGGGAATATAAAATAAGTTAATATACGCTATAAAATCCGTAAAATTAGTTTTATTTAAATGTGTACTGTTCGCGTAAATATAAGAAATCATTACATGTAATGATTAAAAAAATATACTTACTTTCAAAGTTGAGGCGATACTTCGCCTGCTTCATCCTAAAGCGCAAGTGCGGTCGTCCATGGAGTACTGCTGTGATATATGTGCTGGTGCTGTAAAACGTCACGTAGCAGCGTTGGAGTCAGTGTGGAGAAGCGTGCTTAAAGACTAATTGGTGATCTTTATTTGATTGAAAGCAAGAGACTTCTCCAGAGTGTGTGCTAAAAAATTAATAGATTAAATTCGCTCTCACCTTTCGGCCATCGTATAACCAGAGTCGACGAGTCTCCACTGCTTTGTGGTAGGTATATTTACAACGCTTTCGACCCAAACGGTTTGTTTCGCCTTTCGTAATGTATATTTTAAACAGTGGTAGAGCCACGCGGCAGCTTTTGCTGCCGCACGGATGGGCCGGCTCGAACCGGGGTGGTACCACGGCCTCACAGAATACCAGCGTGAAGTAGAGGTTTACCTCTGCGTTTTGCTTGGTGAGTGCAGGTGGCCGGAGGCCCTTTTTACTGGAAATGAGGCATTCCATCTTAGTCCTCACGGGTGACAACGCATCTGCATTTTGATTCGCAAACGAGGATAGATGTAGATGTCTATGGGCCGCAGCAACCACTTACCATCAGGTGGACTGTGTGCTCGTTTGTCACCATTATCCTATAAAAAAAATATACCTGTCTACCTAAAGTACCTACATATATACCTAACCTATCACCAGCCTCTGCCTTTCCATCCGATTACAATCTAGGTGTATTTAAGGCAAGAGTGAGATTTTTGGGACTTTATGATCACTTATCACCACGTGCGAGTGATTTTTCCGGACCGATACTGCTTAGGGAATTTCAAAAAACGAGCTTACTTCTTTTTAAAAGGCCAGCAACGCACCTGCAATTCCCCTGGTGTTACAGTTGTTCATGGGCGGCGGTAGTCACTTATCATCAGGTGAGCCGTATACTCGTTTGCCCCTCTCCTATAAGAAAGTGCCTATAAACCTATTTTAAGCACAGACTTATAATAGGACAAAAAATATAGCCAATTCAGTTCAAGAATGTGAATTTATGGGTTCTCACTAATCTCGTTTTCTTTCGAAATTATCATTCGTACTCTATTTACTTAGATATATACATATATGCACATATATATATATATATATATATATATATATATATAATACTAGTAATGCTATTAAACATTACTAATATTCCCTTTAACCACTTCTGGGAAGGTTAAAAGGCTTTTATTAGAAGTGGTTCACGATAGTAGTCGAATGGCGGATTCGAACCCACGACCTTTCGACTTCTAATTCCATTAGACTTCTAAATGCTTCTAAATTTTGTGACTCAACCAACATATCACCATCATTATCATCACAGCCCATCTCAAATTTTCTGAACGTAGGTCTCCCCTAAAAGTACCATAAAACACGGTTCTTAGCAAACTGCATCCATCGACTTTATGTCCATGAGGGCGCCCTACTCCTCTAGCAGGTACGAAGCTACACGGATTTAGTTTTAGCGGGTTAACAAGTATACCTATGGCCTACGATTAATTGTTCCGGATCTGGATGATTGTCCTTGTGCAATTTATAAACTGCCTCCATGATACAGGAGAAAATCCTACTGGCGGTAACGTTTTTAAAAAAGAAATAAGTTTCTGATATATCTGTGCGCACAACGCTAAATGGTGTGAGAAAATCCACTAACCTATATCGTAATGTGGGTGTCGTAAGAGACGACAGAGAGAAATGAAACCGAAGATTGACAGCAACATCTTACAACATCTAACAATTGCAAATAATAAAAAACTGCAGTTGCAAATATCCACCCTATCTGGTAATTTTTTGTGAAGGCTATATTGTTCAGCAGTGGACTTTTATAAGCTGTAATGAATGGATGAATGAATAAATGCGAATTTAAATTTACTTTCGTTTGTTATTTTCCAGCAGGTCCGTTCTACAACATTTACATCACCGTCTTAACTAGATAAGCTGTCTGTAGGCGATCCATTCAAGGGCAAAACAAAACAAGTGGGCAAGGTTGCTTATAACTGGGTTAAACTAGGATTTGTCTTTTTTAATGACTGGTATGCGTATTGGTATAATGGCCCGTTTGTTTGAAGGATTTTAAGCTCTTAACTCTCTTAAATGAGAGGAGGAGGACGAGGGTATCTAGGTATGTATATATTTACGCGTCAACTAGGATTTATAAGTCAACAATATTTAATTCTTTTGCGTTACACACCTTATTTTCTACAATTAAATTTATTTTTCTTGAGTAGGTATTATTTTTAAATGTTCTATTTTTGAAATAAAATATATACCTACCTACCTACTTACTTATATCACTTTCTCTGTTATGAAAATTATAATACATTATATCATCATAACATTTAAAAAAATAGAATTATTTCTCATAACTTAAGTTTAAGTGAATTTATTAGGTAAATTACATGGACGTTACGTCCATGGTAAATTATCTATAGAACTATTATTATAAACTTATATTTATTTATATTAAATAAACAAGATGAAATTATTTTATACCTAACACAGGTAAAAACTAAAAATACATAATTTATAATTAATCGCAAAATCGCTGCAGTGAATGATCTCAACATTGTTTTACTTACACCTAATATAAGATTACCTAGGACCTACTTACTTATCACAACACATTCTGTATGACATCATAATGTTCGCAGATATGCCTTGCTCGATAGATTATCGCATGACTTCAAACGCCAAAATACACCATATTACCAGTGCCACCTGCCTCTCAATTTGGTTAAATTATTAATATTAAACGGAGTTGGAGTTCTGTCACAGTTCAAGCTAAATTGGTTAATAGTTTAGCGCGTTCCTTTTTCGTAGCCCTTGAACTTGAGTGAGCGAAACCTCGGAGGTAAACAAACGAGCAACCCGTTGACGCGCATTTGTCATTTGGGAGTCGGAACGCAAACTTGTTACAACAGTGTCAGTGTCGTATCGTGCGCGCGCTCGTTCCGCTATTTTACGATTCGCGAGAAAAAAGTTAATAAAAAACGTTATTATATATAATATTTTGTGTGTGATAATTATATTAACAGTATATTATTATTATATTCATAATTTTTAATTTAACATTTTTCGTCCTTTGTGATTTAAAGTGTTTTTGAAGTGCTTAAAGTACCTATTCTTATAGGTAAATAGTGATTTGGTTTTAATTATATTCCTGTTGCTGTGTTCATGGAGGGAGGTAATGGCAGTAAAATGACCGATAAGTAGCTGATAAAGCGAATTTATGGAATACTAGACTAAACAACTAGATTTTCGAAAGATGTTTACATTTTCTTGATTAATGCTTGTTGCTTTCTTTGATTTTAAAAGGTAGTTAGGTAATTTATTATGAATATGTTACATATATTTCTTCAGTATATAATTTTTAAATACTAGTATTTTGTCTTAGTCATTTTATAGCAATTATCAGTTCTCGTTAAGGGTTAGATAGTACTTAGTAGGTATACCTATAATGTTCTGTGTGTGATTATCAGGATTTGTTATCCTAATCCAATGTTCATTAATTTCAAATGACGACACTCTTTTTTTCTAAAATGCATTAAAGTCCTATACGTTTTAAAAATAACGTACTGTACTGGACTTAATTGATAATTCCTAATTAAGTAGGTACGCACCTATATTTTTTGTTCAATTTCCTCTTTCAATCAGAATAAGGAAGTATTAACAAGAACATGGTCAACTAATGTTGGTAATGTTTATTATTGACAATATCTATTTAGGTGACGTTATTTAATAATTATTATTAAATAACCTTAAATTATTTACGAAACTCATTAGACAGGTAGAACTTAATTAAATAAATGAGTTTTGTGTTAAGTGTATTACAATGAACATTATAATTTATTATAAAAGGCATGAAATTTATACTTGTCAGTAATCCTACATACCTATTATGTTTTAATTAACGACCGTTAAGAGCATAGAATTTTCATTGGTTAATACATTTTAAGATTAAAAACATTCGTATGATTAAATTTTATCATAAGCTTTAGGTATCTACTAATTTTATCATTATATCGTAAAAATGTCGCAGAAGGACGTAGCCCATCCCTGTAGGAAGAATTTGTGGTAATCGCCACGCTTGGTTTGCAATCGCAGTAAACTTACGCGAAACTGCACCTACCACATGAACGTCTATCTTCTACCTAACTAGGTACGCGAACCTAGACGCTGGAGCCGCCACTATCTTGCTATTGTCTGATACTATTGTTGATCAACCAACTGTCCGAAGATTAGGCAGTTTATTATTTAGTCACAATACAATTCCACTAATCGGTTTCTTGATGTTATCAAAATACTAGAAAAAAAAAAGTTACAGCCTCTATACGTTCCACTGCTGGGCACAGGACTCAGGGTTTTAGGCCAAGGAAATGTCCGTCGCGCTGCCCCAATACGTGTTTCCGAACTTCACATGCCCTCGAAATATTTTTTCTTATCTCTCGGATATGCAGGTTTCCTCACCATGTTTTCCTTCACCGCGGATCACGTGGTAAATCAGCATTTAAAATTGCAATCAACAATTTCATTAGTACCGTCGGAGATCGAATCCGTGTTGCTCGCGTACTGTGGAATTTACAGCGAGCACTCACCATCTGAGCTACCACGGCTCTTTATCTTAAGAAATTCGTTTAATTCTGTTTTGTCATTATCATGCTCGTAGAAGTACGCTATTGGACAAAATATGGCCAAATAATCAAACGTCTCGTCACAGTCATTTGACTTAAAGTGATAGAGACAACAAGATACTTACGGCATCTTAATATTGAACAGCGTTTGAGTATTCGGGCAATAGACTTCTCCCATTTAAGGCAATCGTCTCTCACCTTTGATGCAGCTCCCCGTTTTCGCTGTAGATATTTTACGCCTGACGTTAACCAGATGATTACCGCCATCTGTCGAAAGTCATAAGATTTATTTAAGGTTCCGTACCCGAAGCGTGACCAATGGGCCCTATTACTAAGATGATCATGATCCGTAATAGGTAGACAGTTGAAATTTTCACAGAATATGTATTTTTGTTGTAAAAATAAAAGTAACTTAAAACTTAATGGGGGCTCCCCTACTAGAAACGTGTTTTTTTTTTGCATACAGACTATAAAATCTTGTACGATGGTACGGAACCCTTTATACACGAGTCCTACTCGCACTTGGCCTGTTTTATTTTCAAATAGAAAAGGAGTGACAAATGAGCACACAGTTCACCTGATGGTGAGTGGATACTGTGACCTAAATACAGTTACATCTATCCTCAATTAGCAATCAAATTATAGATGCGTTTTCACCCATGACCTCCTTATTAGTAAAAAGGGTCTCAAATTCTCAACACTCACCACTGTTTCGTAAAACACAGCAGCATTTAGCTGCTATTTTACGCTGGTATTCTGTGAGAGCGTAGTCCTACCCCGGTCTAGCCAACCTATTTATGGCATATCCCTTAATCGCCTTATACGACATCCATGGGAAATGGTGGAAATGATTTGATGGATTCTCTTACGATGCACTACACATAATCCTGTCTAGCCCCTGGTTCATGCATGTTCTTCATGAAGCGGTTGTTCAAAACCTATTGTTTTATGTCCTCCTATCTTGTTTTAGACGATCTCGATCAAGTGCGGGGGATATATTCCAGACACTCATTTCGTTCCCGTGCCCGAAATAGATTATACGATAAAATTTGAAAGTAGGTTAGAATGTAGTGAAAGGGTCACGGGGACAATAACAATACTACTAGACTCGAAATGGAAAACTAAAAATATAGTTACTGTGGCTAATAATCGGTAAGCGATTCTGCAATCCCTATGGCGAATAGTCGAATTATTCGCCAAACTTATTCGACATAAAAAAAAACAACGATGTTACATAGATGTTACATACATAGATAATAATTAACAATAACATGCCTTTGCCAACCGATGTCAGAGCCGTGGTAGCTCAGATGGTTAGCGCTCGCTGTAAATTTCACAGTACGCGAGTAACCCGAGTTCGATCCCCGCCGGCACCAATGAAATTGTTAATTTAAATTTTAAGTGCTGATTTACCACGTGCTCGGCGGTGAAGGAAAACATCGTGATGAAATCTGCATGTCTGAGAAATAAGAAAAAAAAATTCGAATACATGTGAAGTTTGCCTACACGCATTGGGGCAGCGAGGTGGACATTTCCTTGCCCTAAAACCCCCTCAGAAATGAGGAGAGGCCTGTGCCCAGCAGGGGGACGTATAATAGCTGTAACTTTAACTTATTTTAACATGCCTTTAGTGGGTTCGATGCTACCAATTTTTTTTGTTTTTTCTACCATCTGGGGTTGTATACCTCTTATAATTTCATCCAACGACCTGCTATATACACGATTGATTTATTGCTAGCATTTTTTTTTATTATAATGATAATCACGAACTGATTGGAGGAATATAGGCTATATTTTATCTGGAAAACTTAAAGATATATTTTTTTAAAAAGTCGATAATGCCACATTAATAGATCCTACCAGGCGAAACCGGGGCAAGTAGCTAGTTTCTAAATAAATTATAATACTTATGTTGTTGATCGCACTACTTGCAAGGAAACACTTCATTGTGTTCCTTCATGCAGAAAATACACGGATATTTTAATCCTTTACCGAGGTTGATATAAATAGGTATGGTAATAGAGGTTTGGAAAAGGAATAAGGATTTTATAATTCCGTCTTATGTTTTTTTTTATAGGATAAGGGTGACAAACACACACAATCCACCTGATGGTAAGTTGTTGCTGTGACCCTTAGACATCTACTTCTATCACGAATCAAGGTGCAGATGCGTTGTCACCCGTGAGGACTAAGATGGAATGCCTCGTTTCCATTAAAAAGGCCCTCCGGTTCTCTACGCTCACCATACGAAACACAGCAGTGTTAAGCTGCAATTTTACGCTGGTGTTCTGTGAGATGGTCCTTCCCCGGTCGAGCCGAACCATTCGTGCTACAACTATACTATTAATATAGCTGCAGCATGGCTCTACCACGTAAAAATGTGTTTTAGTAATTGACTTTACGGTATCTGCTGTTACAAGCAAAAAGACCAGAGCATAATTACTGCACTTCCAGACGTAGTACTTGTAGAGTGTATTAAAGCCACGCTGCTGGTATATTATGGTTGTAACACGAAGGGATCGACCGGGGTAGGACCACGCTTTCACAGAATACCAGCTTAAAAAGAATAGAAGCATTCCATCTTAGTATTCAGGTGGACAACGCGTCTGCATTTTATTTTTTAATCAAGGATAGATGTAAATTGTAGACATCTATAGGTAGCATTCTTTTACCATCAGGTGGACTGTGTGTTCGTTTATCACCCTTATTCTATAAAAAAAGTGGTGTGTTTTATCGATCGTCGATGATGACGTCGTAACTCGCAACCGATGTCAGTTGATCCCTTGTTTATCCCCCGCGGCTATTTCTCCAAACAAATAATAAACAACATTTTAATAACATGTATAATGTCGCGCGGTTCAGTAACTGAGTCATACTTTCTCAGCTGACTCAACTCTTGTTTTGGTATGAATTCTCAGTTAAATCGTCAACATAACCCGGCATTTTCCGAATAATTTCGTGCACAAATTCTTACGCGTCCCTTGCTATACGTCATCTTGAGTTCCGTAGAAACCGTGAATAGACTGTGTATTCACTACTTTAACTGTGATTATGTTCTCATAGTTGTTTTCGATCATGGCAGGGCTATTTTTTTAATGGGATTATAATTAATTAACAAAATTGCGTATTTTTTTTATAAAATTGTCGCAAGTTTTTTTTTTAAACAAATATAGTATTTTTCCCAATAAAGATGCGAAAATATAGTACTTTCGGGAAATTTAGGAAAAAGTAGAATTTTTAATCTTTATGTTTTTTTTCCATATATATTTTTATAGTTCTGTATTGTATTGTTGTTATATTGTTCTTCGCTTTGGCCATCAATGATCTATTACCTTCAAAATAATTATAGGAATCTCAGCAATTTAGATTCATTTTAAAATAAATAACAATTCATTTTTAATTAAATTAATACCTACACGCTGTATTTCTTTCTTCTTTCCATTTTAGATTCATGTCGAAAAAGACTTTCCGTTAAACTCATTTGTGTCAGACTTCCAGTCACAGTTAACGTAGCACGACAATTGAATTAGGGATAGAAATATAGTATTTTTTGAACTACATTTTTTTAAAATATAAATATAAGTATATATAGTACAATTGATTGAAATGTAGTATACCTACGATACTATCTATATTAGACATGGGACGAGTACTCGGTTTGGATTCGGTACTCGGCGGATTCGGCCTTTTTTTAGGGTTCGGCCGAGCACCGAGTATTAACGGCCGAATACCGAGTACTCGGCCTTATTTATATTCCAGAGAAAAATAAAGACAAAAAGCCAGTTTTTATCATTATTATTATATTAGACACATTAAAACATCAGGAACATGAGAAGCAGCAGAAATATTAAGAAAGTACATATGAATCTATAATAGAAATTATTATTACTAATATTTAAAATTTAAGAGAGGAAGATTGTGATGCAAATACACTAGTTTTCGGCCCTATTTGGGTCTAGTTTGTAAAGGAAATAACCGCACGCCGCCCGCTACCGCGTTTTTTTTAAAGCCGAGTATTCGGCCGAGTACTCGGCCCAATCTAGGCCGAGTACCCGGTGGCCGAGTATTCGGCGAATCACTACTCGTTCCATGTCTAATATATATGTTATAGTATGGGTGGCAACCCTACCCCTGCAGTCCATTGACACCTGCAACAAACAAGAAAACCTACAGATGACTTGTCACCATGATACCATTACCATGACCTTGAAAATGAGGAATAGTCATAGGCTGAGTGGACACAATCGTGCTGCAGCTATAATATATATGTAATGTGGCTTTGCCAAGTAAGAACCCACGATCTAGTCACATGGACGTTACATTGGTTGCGACTTGTGAAGGTTCCGTGGCCAGTAGCATAGCAATGAGTTGCAGCGCTGGGAGCCGCGGGTTCGAATCCCGCACGGCACAAATATTTGTATGGTCTATAAATAATTGTTCCGGGTCTGGATGTGTAAACATACATTGCCTGCCTCCATGATATAGGAGTAAATCCTAGTGAGGTTAAGTCTAAAAAAAAATTGGGAACGAGCTTGAACGTCTGTTTTTGGATACTATCATATTACCCGGACAGTTACGGTGAAAGCGCCAGGGTAGACGGCGAAATTCAAATTTTCTTACGTTTTTTGCAATTTGCAAGTCAGTGTCAGGTTGTATGTTTAACAAATTATGATTCGCGAGCGTAACCGTAATCATTATAATCATCAATACAAGCCTATAAGTTCGTATAATCCCATTGTATGGCTATTTCCAGAAAAACTCTTTTCACAGTGGTAGAGCCACGCGGTAGCTTTTCCTGACGCACGGATGGGCCGGCTCGACCGGGGAGGGACCACGCTCTCACAGAATATCAGCGTAAAATAACAGCTTGACACTGTTGTGTTTCGTATGGTGAGTGTAGATAACCGGAGACCCATTTTACTGGAAAAGAGGCATTCCATCTTAGTCCTCACGGGTGACAACGCATCTGCATTTTGATTTGTAAGAGAGGATAGATGTAGATTGTCTATGGGCCGCAGCAACCACTTACCATCAGGTGGACTGTGTGCTCGTTTGTCACCCTTATTCTATAAAAAAAACTCATTCAAAGGTATTATATGAACTTAGAGGGTTGTATTGGTGATTTTAATGATAATAATTCTGTAAACATATACTCGTTACGGCCCCGAATCATATTTTGTAAAACATACAACCTGACGCTGACCTGCGAATTTGAAATAACGTAAGAAAAATTGAATTTCACGGGCCACCCTGGCGCTTTCCCCTTAATATCTTCCGAAGTTACGAAAAAGTTTTTGCTAAGAGTTTCTTTCTAAGAGTTCGTTTGGCTTGGTTAGGTTTTTAGGTACCACCCTCTTACCTACTTCTGCTGCCAAACAGCAGTGTCTGCACTGCTGTGTTCTGCGGCGCAGTGGCTTAGCGATGAGTTACATCGCCGAGGGCCGCGGGTTCGAATCCCGCACGGACCAAAGTATTTGTACGTCCTACAAGTAATTGTTCCGGGTCCGGATGTTTGTCCTTGTGCAATTTATGCATGTAGAGCCATACTACTGCAGCTATTTTAGTAGTATAGTTGTAGCACGAATGGGTCTGCTCGACCGGGGAAGGACCACGCTCTCACAGTATACCAGCGTAAAATAGCAGCTTAATGCTGCTGTGTTTCGTATGATGAGTGTAGGGAACCGGAGACCCTTTTTACTGGAAATGAGACATTCCATCTTAGTCCTCACGGCTGAAAACGCATCTACATTTTAATTTGCAAACGAAAATAGACGTAGATGTCAATGGGCCACAGCAACCACTTACCATCAGGTGGACTGCGTGTGTGCTCGTTTGTCCCCTTATTCTATAAAAAAATACCATTACTGCCTATGAAAAGACCACTGATGAACATAGGCCTCCCCCATAGATTGCCTTATGCTCGGCATAGTTGTGATGCTTGGCAAACGGGTTGGCAACCGTAGTTGTTATTTTTATTAAGCTGTTATCAGGAAGATGCTGCTGCTCATCTCCTGATTTGTTTCCCTCTGTCGCCTCTTACGACACCCACGGGATGCTATGGGATAGTCAATATTCTTACACCACCATTACAGAGTACACATAAGTATTAGGGACAAGAAAACTGTTATATTCTGGAAGTGGGAAAAAAAGAGTAATACGCTTTGTACTGAAAATTGCATCTTTTATTTAAATATAAACGGGAAAGTTTTCTGCCGAATGAGGCAGCTCAAGGTCGCTCAACGAGCTATGGAGAGGGCTATGCTCGGGGTCTCTGCATGATAAACTTAGATGCTAGTGGCTCAAGATCGTGCTTTGTGGCATTTCTTGGAGGAGGCCTATGTTCAGCAGTGGACTTGTGAAGGACTATAATGATGATGATGATGGTGATAGAAAAGATTTTCTAAAAATAAAATAAATCTTATTTATTTGTATTTACTTGCTTGATAATACGTAAGACAATTTAATCTTCTGAACTAAAAAGGCTTCGCACTGAATCAAGTCTTCTTTACCTATAATAATTGCTGAATGTGTAACAACTTACTCGACTTGCAGCACGTGTACTCGCGCACACATCCGTCATTTGTCCGGATGCGGTATTGTAGATAAGCCTCGCAGACTGCTATCGCCGTTCTAAAATTGAAATAAAAAAACAATGTTATTAAACTTACTGGCTGGTAACAATTTTTTGTAAAATAAAATGCAGTATGGCATAGGTATCTGAAGAAAATATAAAAAATGTAATAGATTGCACTAAAACTTAGTGATTATAATATACTCTTTGGACTGCACTGTGTCCGTAACTCGCACGATGAGAATAGGATTGATTAATTATTATGCTTTTAATAAAAAATACAAACCAGCTCAATGCAAACTAGAACCTCGTCTAAATAGTTGCGTTAAAATCTTCAACTCCTATTTTAACATTATTAAGGGATGGATTTTTATGATTAAATTTATATGGAGCCGCCCCTGACGCTCCAAGAACTCATTTAATTAAAAAAATTGTGATTATGTCATGCCATGCCAAACGTACGCGTTGAGTGTGGTCTCAAACCTCTTACTTTGAGCTCGGTTCATCATCATCATCATTACAACCTTTCATAAGTCCACTGCTGAACATAGGCGTCCCCCAAGGAATGCCACAAATCACGGTCCTGAGCCATCTGCATCCATCGACTTCCTGCATGTCTTACCAGGTCGTCACTCCATCTCGTGGGGGGTCGCCCTACACTTCGCCTACCGGTACGAAGCTGCCACTCAAGAACCTTTCTTGCCCATCGATTGTCGGTTCTTCGAGCTATATGGCCGGCCCACTGCCACTTCAGCTTACTAATCCGTTGGGCTATGTCGGTTACTCTGGTTCTACTGCGGATATCCTCATTCCTAAGTTTATCACGCAGAGAAACTCCGAGCATAGCCCTCTCCATAGCTCGCTGAGCGACCTTGAGCTTCCTCATACGGCCAGCAGTGAAGGACCACGTCTCAGATCCGTAAGTCATCACTGGCAACACGCACTGGTTGTACAATTTCGTTTTAAGGTTTTGGGGTATGGTCTGACGAGAAGATGTGTCCTAGTTTTCCGAACGCTGCCCAGCCGAGTTGAATCCATCGATTGACCTCTCGGTTGAAGTTGGACTTACCTAGTGGGACTATTTGTCCCAGGTAAACATACTCGTCAACAACTTCGAGCTTAGTGCTCCCAACAACTACCGGCATAGGTGTGACATGGACATTAAACATAATCTTTGTTTTGTCCATGTTCATCTTAAGACCTATCCGTTGGGAGACACTATTGAGGTCATTGAGCATAGTGCTTAGGTCCTGCAGCGATTCTGCCATAAGGACTATATCGACGGCAAATCGAAGTTAAGTGATGTACTCGCCATTGATGTTAATACCGTATCCTTTCTAGTCCAGAAGCTTGAAAACGTCTTCCAATGCAGCGGTGAAGAGTTTCGGGGATATAACGTCACCCTGTCCTACACCTCTCTGCAATTGGATAGGTTTCGTACTCTGGTTCTGTACTCGGATAGCCATCGTAGCCCTACTGTACAAGCACTTCAGCACTTCGATATACCGACAGTCAACTTGGCACCGCTGACGGGACTGCAGCACCGCCCAAATTTCGACGGAATCAAAGGCTTTCTCATAGTCCACATACGCCAGGCATAGTGGCAAATTGTACTCCTCGGACTTCTGTACAACTTGCCGAAGGGTATGTATGTGGTCTATGGTGCTAAAGTCCTTTCGGAAACCGGCTTGCTCGGGAGGCTGGAAGTCGTCAAGTCAGCGTGCGAGACGATTCGTAATGACTCTGGAAAACAGCACGTACGTAGACGCGGCTCACAAGGGAAATCGGTCTGTAGTTCTTCAAGAGAGCATTGCATTGCAAGACTCGCTCTTGGATCGTTACTCACTCTTGCGTGTGGCTCCAACGATGACGTGTACAGCTGTCCATAGAACCTCTCAATCTCACTCAAAATCTCAGGTGCCCCGGAAACGACGCTGCCACACTCGGTCTTTAGCCTTGAGAGTTGGCTCTTTCTGGCAGACAGATCTCTGGCAAAGACTTTGGAGCCTTCGTTCCGCTCGATCGCTTCTTCAATACAAGCTGTATTGAAGTCCCGCCGCATGCATTTGGAGATCTGTCTGTTCAGTTGCCTGTATGCTGTCGAACCTGTTGAAGAATGTAGCTTCATCTCCCGTCTAATAGCCATGAGATTAAGAGTGTGATCGGAGAGTTTTTGTGTTCTTCTGCGGCGGGTCTTGCAGAACTTAGCTCCGACCGCATGGACAGTTTCCACGAGCTTGTCATTCATATCGTCTACTTCATTGCTGTCTTCTAGGCACTGAAAACGGTTTTGTAACTCGAGCTAAAAGGTTTCAGGACTTTGGAACAGAGCACGAGCAGGGCGGAGCGTTGACTTCATTAGACGAGACCTCTCCAACTTAACGTTTAGGTTAAGTGTGCCTCTAACCATTCGGTGATCGCTACCAGTTTTCACCCTCGCGATCACGGAGACATCACTGAACAGTTGTCGTCTGGTCGTCATAATGAAGTCAATCTCATATTATGTCGAACCGTCGGGGCTCGACCAGGTCCACTTCCTGTGGGGCCGCTTTAGGAAGAAAGAATTCATCATAAAGAGTCCCTCTTTTTCCATGAAATCGGCCAGCTGCTGGCCCCTTGGGTTCCGTTGCCCTATTCCAAATTTCCCTCTTTTCTCACCGTTCTCTCTTGTGCCTAGTTTTGCATTGAACTCGGTTAAAATATATTTATTGTACAAAAAAGAGCTATTCCCGCTATTTTCTACCGACTTCAAAAAGGAGGAAAAGTTAAAGAACAAACCACTGACGCATTGTTTTGTGTATTAATATAATACTCTAGAAATTGATAAACTTTTATGAAAAACTAAATTCTCAATTAAATTACATTGTCAAATGGTCCTCAATTCATCTGTATTTTTTTGTCTTTTTTTTTTTTTTTTTTTTTATAGAATAGGGGGCAAACGAGCATGCGGCTCACCTGATGGTAAGTGACTACCGCCGCCCATGAACAACCGCAACACCAGGGGAATTGCAGATGCGTTGCCGACCTTTTAGAAAGGTGTAAGCTCTTTTCTTGAAGGTTCCTAAGTCGTATCGGTCCGGAAAATTCGCTGGTGGTAATTGATTCCACAAGGAAGTCGTGCGAGGGAGAAAACTTCTTCTAAATCGCACAGTGGTGGACCGCCAATCATCCAGATGGTATGGATGGTAACGCGAGTTTTGTCGCGATGTGCGATGGTGAAATTGAGCGGCTGGAATTAGTCCGAACAATTCCTCAGAGCACTCCCCGTGATAAATGCGATAAAATACGCAAAGAGATGCAACATCTCTACGCAGTGCCAGTGTATCGAGCCGATCAGAAATAACTCGGTCGTCGACGATTCGAACCGCTCTGCGCTGGATGCGGTCAAGTGGAAGGAGCTGGCACTGGGGTGCCCCGGCCCAGAGATGAGAACAGTATTCCATGTGGGGCCGAACTTGCGCTTTGTAAAGTTGCAAGCGATCTGCCGGCATGAAATACTGTCTCGCTCTGCTGAGCACGCCAAGCTTTTTAGAGGCCAATTTGGCCTTCCCTTCCAAGTGACCACGAAACTGCACACTATTCGATATGTCGACGCCAAGGATTCCGATACTGGCTGAGGCAGTAAGGGGAGTGCCTTGAAACTGAGGAGATACGACAAAGGGGTTCTTTTTAGCGGTAAACGCGCAAACTTGTGTCTTCTGGGGATTGAACTGGACTAGATTTAGTCGCCCCCAATCCGAGACTTTGTTAAGCAAAGACTCGACTTCAGACACAAGTTTGTCCCGGTACTCGGCGACGTTTTCCCGAGAAATATTGGCACGGCCGGTATATAAGGCATCACCAGTGCTGTCGTCCGCATAGCAATGAATGCTGCCAGTTAGCAACATATCATTGATATGCAGGAGAAACAGCGTTGGTGATAGCACGCAGCCTTGTGGAACACCAGCGTTGATAGGCTTGAAATCAGAGCATTCACCGTCTACTACGACCTTGATGCTCCGATCAGCAAGGAAACTGGTGATCCATTTGCACAATTTCTCGGGAAGCCCATAGGAAGGAAGTTTCGAAAGAAGCGCTTTGTGCCAGACCCGATCAAAGGCCTTCGCTACGTCCAAACTAACGGCTAATGCCTCCCCCTTGGACTCTACTGCCTCCGCCCATCTATGAGTTAAGTAGACTAGAAGATCACCAGCTGATCGACCCCGACGAAAACCGTACTGGCGGTCACTAATCAGCTGGTGATCCTCAAGGTACCTCATGAGCTGGCAGTTTATAATGGCTTCCATTATTTTGGAGAACAAGGAGGTGATGGCGATAGGCCTGTAGTTGGACGGGTCTGAGCGGTCGCCTTTTTTAGGGATCGGGTGCACCAAAGCTGTCTTCCATGAGTTCGGGACTACGCCTTGGGAGTAGGAGTACCGGAAAAGACGCGTTAAAACCGGTGCCAACTCCGGAGCACACGTCTTCAGCACAATGGGAGGGACTCCATCGGGCCCACTCGACTTGTTGACGTCCAGGGAGAAGAGTGCTTTGCGGACCGAGCGCTGTGTAAATCGCACATCCGGCATGGAGCACTCACATCGCGGGATGGTCGGCGGTGTGTTCCCCCCGTCATCTAGAGTCGAGTTGGACGCAAAAAGAGAGCTCAACAGATCGGCTTTCTCCTTTGCGGCATGGGCCAGTGAGTCGTCCTCTCTGTGCAGAGATGGAAGAGATGGCTGACAGAAGTTCCCTTGGACAGCCTTGGCGAGAGACCAGAATGCACGGGTTCCCGAAGGAAGGCGAACTAGTTTCTCGCCAATTCTGCCGATGTGCTCAGACCTTGCCTTGGCAATGACGCTTTTGAAGGACCTGGAGGCGGAATTATACTTCTTTTTTAATGCGCTGGTGTTTACATCCCGAGACGTTGATGCGTCAGCCCAGGCCTGGTAGCACTCCTGCTTATAGCGTGATGCTATTTTACAGGAGCGACCAAACCATGGCTGGGATCTGCCTCCGATGGGCACCACAGAAGATGGAATAAAAAGTTCCATACCCTGAAGTACCACATCAGCAACAGAATCGGCAACAACGCTGGGATCTTCCGGCGAGAAGCAAACCCGCCCCCAAGGGTAGGATGCAAAAAAAGACCGCATCCCGTCCCAATCAGCTGACCTATAGTGCCAAACACGGCGGCAAGCTGTAGATCGCAACTGCGATTGGAGCGTGAGTGGCACCGTACTCCGGATCAGACAATGGTCCGAAGAGCCCAGAGGGGCATCGACGGAGACCTGATATCCGTCCGGATGAGAGGTCAGCAGAAGGTCCAACAGGGAAGGTACATGGTCTTCCACATGTGGGATCCGCGTAGGCGAAGTAACCAGTTGTGTTAGACCATATGCCAAAGCAAAGTCATAGACAGATCTACCCGCATGATCGGTTAAACGAGAACCAAGCCATTCAGCGTGGTGGGCGTTGAAATCACCGAGTATCACGATCTCTGCGGATGGGACCTGTTGTAGCACGGAGTCTGCAGCCATTTGGACGTGGTCTATGAGTCGGTCTGTGTCGGCATTACCGCTATGGGACCTATAGAGGCACCCGTAGACGCGGGGATGGTCGTCGCTGTCTACGCGCAGCCATAGGATGGACAGGTCCGTACCTTCAAGGCTGCCGAGGCGTCGAAAACAGATGTCCTCTCTGACATACACGCAAACTCCAGCCCGGGGCACAAACGACTGTTCTAATTTGTACCCCGGGTAGGAGAGATACGAAGTATCAGCCGGAGAGGACACCTGTGTCTCGGTAAGAAAGAGTAAGGCCGGCTTAGCTATCTCCAGATGGTAGTGGACGGCGTTAAGGTTTGAATGAAGTCCCCTGATATTGCAGAAATCCACAGTAAGCGTGGCAGGGGTTGCCTTTGTCTTCTTGCTCCGTTTGCCCCGAGCAGGTTTCGTCTTGAGCGGAATTTCGCCCCCCCCAGAATACGCGGGGCAGCCTGAGCACCCACGCCCAGGAGTGGAGTAGTTTGGTCGTGGATGCTCAGCGAGGGATTCTCCAGGGGTGCTGGTACCCTCCTGGGGTAGTCTTTTATTTAATTCCACTACCATGTTGATGGGGGGGGGGGGATTGGGCCTCCGGCCACCTGCACTCACCAAGCGCAACGCAGAGGTAAACCTCTACTTCACGCTGGTATTCTGTGAGGTCGTGGTACCACCCCGGTTCGAGCTGGCCCATCCGAGCGACAGCAAAAGCCACCGCTTAGCTCTACCACTGTTTTTTATGTGTTACCTCATAACTTATTTCTAAGTGAACCGATTTTGGTGATTCTTTTTTTATTTTAAATCTGGCGCTTCTCAGGTACTCCAATATAAATTAAATCAAGGTATGACTATTACTTTTTGAGTTATCCTTAATAATTTATATTGAAGTCGGTTGTACAAAATTTTTAATTTTACCATTTGTTTACCATATAAGACGAAGGAATTCACTACGAGACCTTTCGTCCACTCTTGAATATAGACCTCTCCTGAAGTTACTTCATAGAGGGGATATTTTCCATAGAAGTTTCTATGCTTAGCACCTGGGTTGGCAACTGCTGTTTTTTTTGTTATTAAGTTTTAACAAGATGATGCTGGTGTCCATCTCCTGTTTAATTTCCTTCTATCGCCTCTTACGACAGGTATGGTATGATAATATGGGGTAGTTGATTCCTTTACGAGTTGAGAGTTGAGCACATGGAGTGCTAATACTTTCTATGCGGTTTATAATGCAAAGAGTTGCAACAATAAAATAAAGGGTAATTAACAATAATGCCACACAGAACTAACTTAAAAATCAACCTTACCATAATTATGTGTATAAAACTCAGCGATCAGTGGCAAGCCAAAAAAGCAGTGAAATGGTTCATAACTAAAAGGTTAAGAACCACTGGTCTAGCAGCATTAATAGGTAATGCACTATGTGTAATGTCAATATTTAATTTAAAGAGCCAACAAGGTATTGTTTAGTTTTAGTAATTGGCGTCGAGGCAAATTGTTCTGAGAACCAATTCATTTGTAAAACAAATAAATGCAACGCTTTCATAAAGAGCGCACTGCTATACTGCTGTACTATGCCCGCCATCTTGACCATAGATAAATATACATGTAGCAAGCTAATCTTGACCGAAGTCGAGGCTAATGTCATTTAATGACACATTATTTTTTATTAACTAATTAATTGACTACGTTATAAACTTATTAGTGATCTGTGATAAGCTTGCTAATTCAATTCCGTCATCTTACACCGCCAGCCTCCAATCATTGGGCTACGTATTAATTCGTATTAACTGCGCTTGCGCAAGATATATCATAGTCCTAAAAATGCGGTCGTAAATTTAAGAGCAGGTTTTTGACCATGGAGCAGATATTACTCGATGCTGAAGACATTCCAATTGATACAACTGTGAGTACCAGCATAGCAGAATACCAGCGTAAAATGGCAGCTTGACACTGCTGTATTTCGTATGGTGAGTGTAGAGAAGCAGAGACCCATTTTACTGGAAAAGAGGCATTCCATCTTACTCCTCACGGGTGGCGATGCATCTGCATTTTGATTCTTTATTGAAAATAAATGTAGATGTCTATGGGCCACAGCAACCACTTACCATCAGGTGGACTGTGTGCTCGTTTGTCACCCTATCCTATAAAGAAAGAATAGTCACTTAAACTTTAACGATTTTTTTTGTCGCAACATCTGTGTAGCCGGATAGTGGTGTAAGATCATCCACTACCCCATATCGTCCCGTGGGTTGTCATAAGTGGCGACATAGTAAAACTGAAAGAGATGGGCAGCATTGTTTTCTCAACAACAACTCGAAATAAAATAAAATACTGCTGTTCCCAACCCGTCTACCAAGCGTGACTCATCATCATTCATCATTACAGCCCTTCACAAGTCCACTGCTGAACATAGGCCTCCCCCAAAGAATGCCACAAAGCACGGTCCTGAGCCATCTGCATCCATCGACTTCCTGCATATCTTACCAGGTCGTCACTCCATCTCGTGGGGGGACGCCCTACACTTCGCTTGCCGGTACGAGGCTGCCACTCGAGAACCTTTCTTCCCCATCGGTTGTCGGTTCTTCGAGCTATATGGCCGGCCCATTGCCACTTCAGCTTACTAATCCGTTGGGCTATGTCGGTCACTCTGGTTCTACTGCGGATATCCTCATTTCTGAGTTTATCACGCAGAGAAACTCCGAGCATAGCCCTCTCCATAGCTCGCTGAGTGACCTTGAGCTTCCTTATCCGGCCAGCAGTGAAGGACCACGTTTCAATTCCGTATGTCATCACTGGCAACACGCACTGGGTGTACAGTCTCGTTTTCAAGTTTTGAGGTATACTTGACGAGAAGATGTGCCGTAATTTCCCGAACGCTGCCCAACCGAGTTGAATCCGTCGATTGACCTCTCGGTCGAAGTTGGACTTACCTAGTCGGACTATTTGTCCCAGGTAAACATACTCGTCAACAACTTCGAGCTTAGTGTTCCCAACAACTACCGGCATAGGTGTGACATGGACATTAAACATGATCTTTGTTTTGTCCATGTTCATCTTAAGACCTATCCGTTGGGAAACACTATTGAGGTCATTGAGCATAGTGCTTAGGTCCTCCAGCGATTCTGCCATAAGGACTATATCGTCGGCAAATCGAAGGTGAGTGATGTACTCGCCATTGATGTTGATACCGTATCCTTTCCAGTCCAGAAGCTTGAAAACGTCTTCCAATGCAGCGGTGAAGAGTTTCGGGGATATGACGTCACCCTGTCTTACACCTCTCTGCAATTGGATAGGTTTCGTACTCTGGTTCTGTACTCGGATAGCCATCGTAGCCCTACTGTACAAGCACTTCAACACTTCGATATACCGACAGTCAACTTGGCACCGCTGAAGGGACTGCAGCACCGCCCAAATTTCGACGGAATCAAAGGCTTTCTCATAGTCCACATACGCCAGACATAGTGGCAAATTGTACTCCTCGGACTTCTGTACAATTTGCCGTAGGGTATGTATGTGGTCTATGGTGCTAAAGCCTTTTCGGAAACCGGCTTGTTCGGGAGGCTGGAAGTCATCAAGTCTGCGCGCGAGACGATTCGTAATGACTCTCGAAAACAGCACGTAGACGCGGCTCAGAAGGGAAATCGGTCTGTAGTTCTTCAAGAGAGCGTTGTCGCCTTTCTTGAAGAACAAGACCACCGCACTTCTGCCCCACGCCTCCGGTGTAATGCCACCATGGAGGACGGAATTAAAGAGCTTCTGAAGGACTTCAAGTACCGGTTTTCCACCCGCTTTCAGAAGCTCCGCTGTAATTCCATCCTCGCCTGGGGCCTTGCCGTTTTTAAGGTGCTGGAGAGCCATTCTAATCTCGCTCAGACTGACGTCCGGGAAATCATCGGAATAATGTCGGATAAGACTCGCTCTTGGATCGTTACTCACACTTGCGTGTGGCTCCAACGATGACGTGTACAGCTGCCCATAGAACCTCTCAATCTCACTCAAAATCTCAGGTGCCCCGGAAACGATGCTGCCACATTCACCAAGCGTGACTACTACGGCAAAATCCCTCCAATGAGGCTATCTATGGGGGAGGCCTATGTTCAGCACTCGGCAGTGAACTTTTACACGCTGTAATAGATAACTGCTTATTGGATCTGTTTAAAACACTCATAGTCACTCGGGCGTAACGTTTAAAAAAAGCGTTATAACTAAACTGCTTTTTACTTGCGTATTTTTAATCTAAAATTTAGGAAGCCTGCCTACATACGCTTCTTTATAACTGTTTTTAATTATACTTGAACAATAACATTTCAAGCAATAACAAGCTCAAGTTTTTGAGCGTCATACACCTATCAAAAAGTTATGTATGCATGGTTTTAGGCTATGATTATACAACAGACCACACATTGACGTTAATTATGTACCTGCATGAGCCAAATTCTCAGTTTTATTTTTTATCTCTATGAGTCAACAGTAATATTTAGACGTAAATAAAAAAGTTATTTTTTTTTGCACCAAAACTAGATTATTAATTAACTATTATTAAGAGTCGATTTAAAAAAAGGAGGAGGTTCTGAATTTGACTGTCTTTTTCTTATTTTTTTTTTGATTAACTCACCTGCCAAGCTTGGCAACCATGGCATTTTTTATAGGATAAGGGTGACAAGCGAGCACACAGTCCACCTGATGGTAAGTGGTTGCTGCGGCCCATAGGCATCTACAGCTATCCTCGATTACAAATCAAAACGCAGATGCGTTTCAAGTAAAAAGGGTCTCCGATTCTTTACACTCCCCATACGAAACACAGCAACGTTAAGCTACTATTTTACGCTGGTATTCTGTGAGAGCGTGGTCCTACCTTTCGTCCTTCCGACCCATTCGTGCTACAACTACGAGCTACTAATATAGCTGCAGCATGGCTCTACTACGTAAAAAATATATCATAGGGGATCGCAATCTGTGGGGAGACCTATATTCATCAGTATATTTTTTTATCGTCTGTAACGGTAACAGTGAAAAGTGAATTGTTTGTAATGTCAAAATAACATATTTTACTAAATGCATATGAACGTGCATACGGTACTTATAAAAAAAAAAACAATTTTTACATTTTTTGTCTGTCTAATTGTTCCGGCTAATCTCCAAAATGGCTGAATCGATTTTGACGGGAATTTCATTGGCAGATAGCTGATGTCAAAGGGATTAACTTAGGCCTACTTTTATTTTAGAAAAACAATTAGGGTTCCGCGTGAGAATCAAAATCCATGAAATCGAACCGTAATAAATTAAAGAGCTAGTTCATAATATTTCTAATGTCATTTTGGTAAAATTAATAAAAAACCGGCCAAGTGCGAGTCGGACTCGCGCACCGAGGGTTCCGAACAATCCGTAGGTATATAAGTTTAAAATTATTAAAAATACTTTTATTATGTATACGATGTAACTGAAAATTTATGCTTTTCGCAATTTTTCCTTTATCTGTGTTATAATACGTTGCTTCGTACCAAATTTTAAGATTATGATTTCACGGGAAGTATCCTGTAGGTTTTGATTCCCTTGCGAATGTCGAATACTTGCGGCATAAACGGCTGTATCTTTTGATTGCATTGGCTTAGACTTAGAACTTTGAGTTTTTTCACAGCTCCAAGGGACAGTAGACTTGAGTATTTGATATGATGAATTTCAGCTTGATACCTCCACGCGTTCCTGAGAAAAAGGGTCTTGACAGACAGACAGACGGACAACAAAGTGATCCTATAAGGGTTCCGTTTTTTCCTTTTGAGGTACGGAACCCTAAAAATGCAGTTTCTCACGTGTATCAAGCATATTATTCCGCATCAGCCCTTAAATCCACTGCTGGATATGAGCCTCTCTTTTATTGTTTTCTATCGCCTGGGTAGGATATATTAATGTGGCGTTATTTAGATTTAAGATAATGAAATACCATTTATTTTATACATTTTGCGACCTCTCATAAAAAATTTCAATCTATTTGTTTGTGAAGTTTTCGATTCGGCCAATCTGATGATTAGCACGGATAGACAGAGTGATAGATTAAAATTTAAACAAGTGGTATAATTAAAAAAATCGTACTAACCGACTTCAATCAAAGCTAAAAAACTACTGGTCAGACCTTGATCAACTTATACGGGACCACATTTGAAGCACCAGCTTTGAAATAAAAAAAAACATCATCAAAATTTGTTCACGTAAATTTTTTTTAAATTGTGTATTGTTGTGTTTTTTTTAAATGGTTAATTATGTCTTAATAGCATGCAAACTCCCAGAGCCCTGAGCCTAATAGAAACCACAATATTATAGGACAGACACTTCAAATTTATTTGTATATATGTATAGATTTACTTTAAACGTCGTGAAGACGGACTGATGATTTCAGCACCAGACGTTTCGTACTTTTGACCTCGCTATTTTACACTGGGACGTAAACGAAATGTCACTAAAAGATAAACTCTTTCAGTGACAGTAAATCACCTAATTTTTTACAAATTTTACCGTATTTTCCTCGCTATCAAGTATGTGTATATTTTATTTTCATATTACAACAAACATGATCTCGATTGACGTGAAATTGTTTACATGACACGAAGCATCTGCGAGAAATATTTAGTTTACAAATCGCTGCAAAGAGGTCTAACAGAAGAGTTTTAATTAAACCGGTAAAAATGTTTGCAATCAATTTTTTCTATTCTAAAATTTTAGCCAATGTAGGGTAGGAGGTTTCTTCAAGGAGGTTATTACAACCTCCTTGGGTTTCTTTATAAAACAGATAAAACAACATATATTTTATAGCCAACCCTTTAATTACAAGATGTTGCTTTTGAGTGACGTCCAACAAAATTTGAAAGAACAATGGCAGAAAAATAGTTGACAAAAATTATTGCGTCTAGAGATAAGTTATATGTATAATGCGTTTTACTATTTTTCTATGATTGTTTAAATAAAAATGTATTTTAATTAAAGCCACAGAAAACGCAAACATTTTTAGGAATATCAAATGACTTAAATAATTTTACTCTATTCAAGTGTTGCCATTTATTTATTTCATACTATTTTCGTATAAATTCGTAAGACTATCAACACAACACCCAAACAAAACATATTTTATATTAAGTTATTGTTAGTAATAACTATACTATCAGTAATAATAAAAATAAAAGTGATATGGTTGAAAATAAGTCTCTTACAAAGAACTTCCGACAATAATATATTATCTCAATCATAGTACTATGTAACAATTCCATTTAATGTTATAGCAACACTAGCTAAAACATAATGTCAGTTTTTTTGGAGTTTTGGCGGGAACTTGACCTGCGGCGGTTTGTTGCTCCTGTATTATTGTTTAAATAATGGTTTGAAGTGGACTTTGATATATAAAAGTGGTGCGATTTTGTGTATTAAGTGTCTGCGCATGTGAACTATTAGTGGAAACTGTGAAACAAGTGCTCTAATGGTGATGGATTCTCAAGATAGCTGTTTGTTTGCATAGGCGCCTTTAGATACCATCGCCAACTGTCAGCTGCCTGCTGGTTCAAGTTGCCGTCAAAATCTCCCAAGGGCTGCACAATGTGACGCATCAACATATTGGGAAGCAGTGAACTATGAAGAAATTATAATAAACCCAATAAAAATACTCAAGACTTGGCCTAAAGGTCTAGATACCAGGCCATAAACTCCAAAAAAAATGTCACTTTTTTACTGGCTTTACGGCTCTGGGTTCTAGCCCTTCTGGAGCCATGTCAGAAAAATACATTTATAGTATTCAAATATATAATAGAGATACAATAATCTAAAAACTCTCAATTATGGAGGTAGGTACATTATGTTGAGAATGTATTAAGCTAACATCAAACAACCACAGGACGCATGACTTTTTCAAGTGACAAAGGCATAACCTAAAAAGGTCAAATCTAAATATGCTTTTTTTTGACGCCTTCTCAGGACAAAACTCTTTGACAGAGTTATTAAGGGACTGACGCTTAACATTTTAAGATATTTTTGATATATAGACGCTACCATTCATTTTCAACTAATTTTATGTATGATAGTCTGCCATTGTTCTTTATTCTCAATCTTTTCTAGATTGTCTCGATTTACACAGTGGTAGAAAAGTGCCAGGCGGCAACTTTTGCTGTCGCATGGATGGGCCGGCTCGAACCAGGGTGGTACCACGACCTCACAGAATACCAGCGTGAAGTAGAGGTTTACCTCTGCGTTTCGCTTGGTGAGTGCAGGTGGCCGGAGGCCCTTTTTACTGGAAATGAGGCATTCCATCCTAGTCCTCACGGGTGAAAACGCATCTGCATTTTGATCTGTAACAGAGGATAGATGTAGATGTCTATGGGCCGCAGCAACCACTTACCATCAGGTGGACTGTGTGCTCGTTTTTCACCCTTATCCTATAAAAAGAAAATTACGTTACGAAGTCGAAGTTATAGGCTTATTACATTACACGATTTATCGGGCCCTGTCTATCGTGTGCCCTGCCTACCAGACAGGGCGCTGCTTATTACACTACGCTAGAAATCGCTTCCTGCCTCAGTTGTTACTCGAACGTGGAAACGATTGCACGTCTAGCATTATGGCGCAGACTTTATCTAAACGTCAAAAAATTGCTTTAGTGTTTTTTTTTACGTGGTAGAGCCATGCTGCAGCCATATTAGTAGTATAGTTTACAGCTATATTAGCACGAATGGGTCGGCTCGACCGGGGAAGGACCACGCTCTCCCAGAATACCAGCGTAAAATAGCAGCTTAATGCTGCTGTGTTTCGTATGGTGAGTGTAGAGAACCGGAGACCCTTTTTACTGGAAAAGAGGCATTCCATCTCAGTCCTCACGGGTGACAACGCAACTGCATTTTGATTCGCATACGAGGATAAATGTAGGTGTCTATGGAGCACAGCAACCACTTACCATCAGGTGGACTGTGTACTCGTTTGTCACCCTATCCTATAATTTAAAACTTTGGCTGGCGGTACCGTGCAAGGCCAAGCTAAAAAAAGGAAGGAAAGGAAAATGTGGATGAAAATATATTTGCTCCTCAGAGAAAAACTTTCGAATATGCATATAGTCAGCGCTTTAGACCCAGGTTTGTTGGGAAACTATTTTAAAGAATATTCTATTCTATAGCGTTTAATTATTTATTTTTTTATTAATTCCTGACGTTTCGGGTGCTTTACAGCACCCAGTCCCCCGTGACCATGGGTGGTAAAGCACCCGAAACGTCGGGAATTAATAAAAAAAAATATTAAACGCGATAGAATCCGTAAAAGAAGTTTTATTCAAAAGAATACTTTTTTAAGAGATTGGTTGTCACTTTACGATTTTGGCCACTGGAAACTCCAATCAAGATTTGATAAGGCATAATATCTTTGTAGATGTCGATGACATTGAGAAGGATCTTTTTCTTTAGCGCATGACATAAATACGAATAATGATTTAGAGAGTAGATCAATACAGTAGAACTTTAAATAAACAGACGTGTAGACTCTGCGCATGCGGCCACGCAACTGAGCTCCCTGCCTCCCTGTCTCTTATTACACTACACGATCCACAGCGCGGCAGGGAAGCAGGGCGGTCGGAACCACTCGGTCGCCCTGTTTAGGGACCCTGACTCCCTGTTTCTTATTACACTACCCTGTCCCTGCGGGCAGGGCCCGAGAAATCGTGTAATGTAATAAGCCTTTTAGTCCTTGGAAGCGAAAAAAGAAAAAAATGTAAACAAACGCGGAAATTTAATTTCGTTAGTTTGTGTTTAGTTAAATAAAAAAAATATATAGATATTTGTTTAAAACTAGAAATCCTTGATTTTCGACCATTGATGTATTGAGATGTAGATGTAGATGTTTAATTATCTACAGATAATAATAGATGTCTAACATGTTTAAAATGGAATGCAAATTTTTTCACCAGCCAATATAGCGTTGTTTTTATCCGCCATTGTCTTGTCATCTATCCGATAAAAAAAAATCTAACATTGTAGAGACATTAAAAATAGCCTCTGTCTCTGTCTTTCGACGGGAGGACAGCTTGTCGAAGAGAATGTCGAATTTTTTAGTTAGTTGTGTCCTAAATAACGCACTGGGGTCCCTGTTGAAATTAGTTTGGAGGTCGTTTCCCATTACTTACTTAACGTCGTGTAATTTTAATTGAAATATTTTTAATCAGTGGTTTCTGACAAAGTATATAAAAATGGGCTATGTATTGTTTATCCTAAGAAAATTACCTACATTCGGACCTGTTAAACTACTATTAATTTAGTTGTGGTTTGATAGCATATTAGGTAACTTAGTAATAAAAAGCTTTTATAAGAGAACTGCATTTTTTAACCTTTTCCATTATGAGGTATCATCCTACTATATTAACCTTTTTCTTACTTTACACCTTAAAAGGTGTTTATATGATGAATGATATAAATATCTACTTTTATTGTGTTCACCCCTATTTCCCGTTCCTTTTGTTGCTTTTAATAAATACATAACCTTTTGAAAATTTTGGACAAGACTTGAACTGTTCTGAAAATATTAAAAATGTCCTCCAGTCTATCTCATATGTACGCAGGATAGAATTATAATGATCGAGTGGTGCACTCTATTCACTCACTCTCATAGTCCGATGGGACGGCTATCCGATACGACCAAACAGATATCACGCGCAAGACTTGGCTTTGGCTTTACTTGCTTTCCGAGGCACGGGGGTGAAATACCGCTAAAATTGGATTTTGGGCCCGACCCAGTATTCGAACCCGGGGGGCTCAGATCGCGTTTACGATCACTACACCAACGAGGCAGAACTAAAAATATTAAGTGTACGCTAGACAATGCGGGGAAAATGTTATGCAATAAACATAATGTATGAAATACATAGCAAGATTTCAAATGTGGCCAATCCTTAACTGTCAAATTAAGCTTTGCGTGTGGCAACATTATGTCGCGCATCAACTTGTAGAAGAATAGCCGTAGCCGTTTTGTAGCGCGTATTCGCACAGGGACAATCCTCGGTCGAGGTCCGAGGTCGCCCCTCCCTAGTGGCTCCGAGCTTTATGTTTTAATATACCTTATCGCTACAGCGAGCCATATTTGTTGTGGTACTCGTATAATTGAATAAGCGGAGGCTTGCTAACTGCCTATTTTATCTTTATTGGTCAATAAATGACGATGTCATGTAACGTTGTGTATGTATTTACAAAAGGCAATGTTCACTTAATCTCACGCATAC
The DNA here is from genome assembly GCA_033319125.1 of Parnassius glacialis. Classification (NCBI taxonomy): domain Eukaryota; kingdom Metazoa; phylum Arthropoda; class Insecta; order Lepidoptera; family Papilionidae; genus Parnassius; species Parnassius glacialis. Next base: position 6,535,644 of record JAVANC010000021.1, read on the forward strand.
TAGTCCTTTTATGAAGTTCATATGATTATTTTATAGGTATTATAACTATGATTGACATGATTTATTTATCCAATGTTATCTCGAGGGAGTAATGTCTTTTTGCCACAATTAATTTTAATTAAGTTTTTTATTTGTATACAAAAAGATAACTGTAAGAATTAAATAAATGAATATTATTAACAACTTTACGTGTGATGTGTTTGTGTGATGGTTCCGTTTTATATAATCTAAGGTTCCGATATGGACCGCGAGCGACGTTCCTTGTCAGTGCGTGCCAACATGATAGCTCGATACTTTCAAAGGTGTTCTTATACCTCAAAACTGGCGTTGTTTTCAGCTCACTGTCAGCCATTTTACACTCCTCAGCTGTGAACGAATTACATTAAAGAGGAATATCGCAGGCTGAAGGTGCAGTATAATGATCAGTTCCGCGTGTTGTTCCGTCAGCCACGATTCTGTAGCGCCTCCCAGATGTTCGCAGAGGCCCGTGTCGTTCGTTATGATGCGCTGATCTGTCACCGTATCGATTTAGAAGTTCTGCTTTTGGGTCGCAGAATAATCTCGTCAAAATTATTTGTAATATTTGTGCATTTAGTGAAAATTTTAGTAGGTGATCAAATTTATTAATATCTAAATAATAATATCATTAATTAACCAATAATTAGATTTAAAATTTAAGGTATAATGTAAAAGTTTAATTTTGTATCGTTGTAACACTTTTTTCTTTTATTATCAATGTTCTTCTTCGGCTACTTAACTTTCTTAGTGGTTTTATTTTTTCTTCTTGCAATGCGTTCTTTTCGGGTGTATCTGTTAGAATAGCAGCTTTCCGCTTTCTTCTGATAGTGTTTGCTGCTTTTCTACGACCTGCCTATTTTGTTAATAGAATTAGGGTGACTAACGAGCACACAGTCCACCTGATGGTAAGTGGTTGCTGCGGCCCATATACATCTAAGTACATCTATCCTCTATTACAAATCAAAATGCAGATGCGTTGTCACCCGTGAGGACTAAAATGGAATGCCTCTTTTCCAGTAAATAGGGTCTCCGGTTCTCTACACTCACCATACGAAGCACAGCAGAGTTAAGCTGCTATTTTACGCAGGTATTCTGTGAGAGCGTGGTACTTCCCCGATCGAGCCGACCCATTCGTGCTACAACTATACTACTAATATAGTTGCAGCATGGCTCTACCACGTAAATACTGCTCAATTTACCCCATACCCTTGCTCAACTAACCTCACCTATGGGGTACGTTGAGCATCTTTGATTTTATTCACTTAAACTGCTGTAGCTCTTAAATGCAATTTGTAAGAAAAAAATATTATGGACTCATTTGAAAGCCATAAACTTACCCATCAGTATGCATAACAAGTCATGAAGACTTATCGTTGAGGAGCTATGACCGTTCAAGTGAAAAATCGCTCAACTAGCCCCGCCCTACCCTACTGTATAATTTAATCGTATCTCTGAACTACCATGTTTTATATGTATAGCTTTATAAAACTACATTAATATTTTGCAAAAACATATTGTTATTAGAAAATGTTTACACTTTAAACGTTTATATTAATTTTCCACAAAAATTCTGGAATATTCGCCATGATACAAGTTCTAGAATTCTAAAGTGATAGCTCCCAGCTGTCGAACATGGATAAATACAATTGCCAATATAATTGTTTGTATATAATTACGAAATATTGAAAGAATATCACGTAAACACTGATTATTGAATCTAGACCAAACATTTTAACTTATATCTGGTTTTATTTAGGTTAACATTAATATAAGTGTAGCAATACCACCGCTTGCCGCGTTATTTTATTTTTATCCCATTCATAAAAATAGGCAAAGACGTAGCGACCGTACATTCGATGAGCTGATTAATTGAATGGTGTGAAAGTGAAGTACTATTTTCAAATCGTGGTTAGCGGCAATCATAACATAACACGCAACGATTAGCTGCCTTATTGCATGCGACCACAGATTAAATAGCATGCGACATTGTGATATTTCATGACATTTAAATAAATTTAATTTGTTGCATACGTTAGCTATCTCAAACATGTACAATTACATTTTTTATTGTTTTTTTTTGCTATGTACCACAGTATGTATAACAGTGGTAGAGCCACGCGGCAGCTTTTGCTGTCGCACGGATGGGCCGGCTCGAACCGGGGTGGTACCACGACCTCACAGAAAACCAGCGTGAAGTAGAGGTTTACCTCTGCGTTTCGCTTGGTGAGTGCAGGTGGCCGGAGGCCCTTTTTACTGGAAATGAGGCATTCCATCCTAGTCGTCACGGGTGACAACGCATCTACATTTTAATTTGTAATAGAGGATAGATGTGGATGTCTATGGGCCGCAGCAACCACTTACCATCAGGTGGACTGTGTGCTCGTTTGTCACCCTTATCCTATAAAAAATATATGTTCCGATAAAAATTAATAAGCTGTATTGCCGTGCTATAAGTGTGCCTTAAGAGGATCACTAACCATTATAACCCCGTCAGGTGTCTTAAGAGGTGACAGAACTGAAAAAGAAGATAAGGCAGCATTCTCCTGATACCGTTACCGTTACAGACTATACCGTGCCATCTACCTTTGACCGTGTAGTTGCGGTATAGGAATATCTACTACTGTATACCGTTAGGTGGGTGTTGTGAGAGACGACAGAAGGTACAAACAAGGAGATGGACAGAAGTGTCTTCCTAATAATAACTAAAAACAAAGACTTGTGATTACCAACCAGCGTGCCAACGTAGCTACTACGGCAAATATACCTCCTATGAGTTAATCTATGACAGGCCTAAGTTCAGCAGCTTTGCTGTAGTATATGTGGTAAAACGAGCTACCATGGTTCGATCTCCACTCTGCACTGATGCATTGTTAATTGTATTTTAGTTTTACGTTAGTTGTATTTTGTAGTTTTAAGTACATATTTGCCACAGTGTCTGCGGTGAAAGAAAACATCGTGAGGAAACCCGCATGTCTGAGGAATAAAGTTTTTCGGGATTATGTGTAACCTACAAGTCCTAAGGGACTTGTAGGCAGTGGCGGACTAATAACTTGACCCAGTGTCTCGTAAGTCGTATGTGATTGGCGACCTACTAAGTCATTTAAATGCACTTAAATAATCACATCTAAAGTTAAATGACTCGCAAAACGTTACTATTAACCTTGGTTAGTTTATTTAAATCAAATGTTATTCGCCACTAGCAGACATCTCCAGTAAACATTAGTATAAGAATGTAAATAACGTTGTCTTGCAAAATAAAATATTTCTCGCGATAACCTCGAAAATACCAAATAGAAAGGACCGACGCCATGTAAATGAGAGGCAAAGCCTGAATAGTTAATGGCTGTACTTATACTCGTTGACTATTGCTTACTTAAATAAAGTATAAATATAAGTGTATATATAGTAATTATCTCTATACCTGACTCTTTCTACTTACATTTGGTGAAAAGAGAGAGACAGCGAGCAACTTTAGGGTTTTTTTTAATTGACATTGATTTTTATGGTCAGCCGTAAGTGTATCCTGTTTTTATGTAAGTAGTAATGGTAAATGGGGGTATTGACTGCGTTACATAATAATTAATCACCTGATTTAGTCCTGTGGTAGTCGTAAGACTATAGGAAATAGTAGAAAGATTTTTAACTTCAGAGTTCTATGCCGGTATGTGACGCCTCGAACTGTCAATCGCCAATCCGCTTGCTAAACGTGACAATTGAAGAGAATACTCCCCACAACGACAGTTCCCCACAGTGGCAACATTTAAAAATTCTTTAGCGGTAATCTCTACTCTTTGCGACTGTTTGACCAGGAACTATTATTGATTATATTTTTTTTCTATAGGATAAGGGTGACAAACGGGCACACAGTCCACCTGATGGTAAGTGGTTGCTGCGGCTCATAGACATCTACATCTATTCTCTATTAAAATTCAAAATGCAGATGCGTTGTCACCCGTGAGGACTAAGATGGAATGCCTCATTTCCAGTAAAAAGGGTCTCCGGTTCTCTACACTCACCATACGAAACACAGCAGCGTAAAGCTGCAATTTTACGTTGGTATTCTGTGAGAGCCTTGTGCTTCCCCGGTCGAGCCGACCCATTCGTGCTACAACTATACTACTAATATATCTATCTCTACCACGTAAAAATAAAAAATATTCGCGTAGGCCGTAAAAATATAGTCATTGTACTCAATTTCGTCATAATGGTTAATTTTTCTTAAAATATTTTCAATCTTCATGTCAACAATCATGATCTTAAGTCACGGACTGCCCGCACTCAGATTTTAGCATCTCAAGTACACACACTTCGAGTCGAGATTCGTTTATTAATCAGTGCGTCATCACTCAGCTGATATCGTAAACCTAAGCCGCATCTTGCGATATTTTTACTAATAAGATCATAACCTTAAGACTGTACTCAAGTGCGTGTACTTAAGTTGAGTAACGTGTATTAATACGGGCCTTTGTCAGCCGCGCTACTTAAATGCTTGGTGGACTTTACAGTAGTCTATGGAAAATACCAGAAAGATCTCTTGGCTTCCGATTCGTATGCTGGAACTTTCAATCGTCGATCCCCTTGCGATTTAAGGAATTGATTAATTGCGATTGATGAAAATACGCTCCACGATGCAGAGGAACATTCCATGCATTACAGGCGTCTGAATTGGAGGGGCGCGGGCGACGAAATTTAAAAAGGCGACTACATTCCGAAATTGTTCATTTTTTTATTATAAGCCAGTACTTGACTACAATTCCACCTGGCTTGTGGTGATGAGGCCCCCGCTGGTAAAACGCACTGTCATAGCGTTACGAAATACTATTCGCTCTTGCCTTGAATACTCCCAGACTGTATTCGGATTTCGAACGGAAAGACAGATGCCGGCAGATTATTCAACTTATTTGCGCATTACGAAAGACGCAGCAAATCGTTTGATTCGAATGCCCGGAATAAAATGCAACTTAAATAAAATTCAAAGATATTTCACAATTAGTTTTTTTTTTAAACTAACTACGCAAAAGAATAAAGGCGCCCTGCCCTATAGGGCTGTACTTAAGGCGGTATATAACCTTAAGTAAAAACCACACTGTACAACTCCAATGCCGAAAATAACGTTTTTTATGCAGCCCATAACCTTGCCCTATAAGGCTGTACCTAGAGCGTTCTTTAACCTTAACATCCGACTATACCCGATACGTCAAATATAATTCATAAACTCCAATTATGGAAGGTAAAGGTCAGGAGGACTATCTCATATGGGAGACAAAATGAAAAAGTATCCAGCTGTAATCAGTAAATAACAGTTCAAAAACCTTCAAGGATGGCGCTAGCGTATAGGGCAGCATAAATGTAACATTGGTAGATAGATTGAAGTGTGTAGAGTTAGAAATTTAATATTTTTGGCTACTACAATAGTTAGTTACAGCACAGTATACAAATACAATACAATTTACAAAACTTCAATTTTACTACATAATAGTTCAATTTTTTTTAAATATAACCTAAAATAACAGCTGTGAGTAAACGTGGAGAGTGATTTCATTTTTGTGAACTTTTTTTTTTTATAGGATGAGGGTGACAAACGAGCACACAGTCCACCTGATGGTAAGTGGTTGCTGCGACCCATAGACATCTACATCTATCCTCTATTACAAATCAAAATGTAGATGCGTTGTCACTCGTGAGGACTAAGATGGAATGCCTCATTTCCAGTAAAAAGGGCCTCCGGCCACCTGCACTCACCAAGCGAAACGCAGAGGTAAGCCTCTACTTCACGCTGGTATTCTATGAGGTCGTGGTAACAACCCGGTTCGAGCCGGCCCATCCGTGCGACAGCAAAAGCTGCCGCGTGGCTCTACCACTGTTAAAACGTTTAGTAATTTTTTTTAAATAGTTATAAATTTTTGTTTTTAAAATTCACACTGCTGCACTATTGTAGCGTCAATTTGACGCATTTCGACCATCGATCACTAATAAAAAAGTAGGTCTATCGACGGACAATTTTTTTATTAATGTTTGAGTGGGCGCTCATTCGGTTAGAACATTTTTGTGTCATTGATTGTGTATCTAGTTTTTTATTAGTAATCGATGATTTCGACCGACAATTTTTCATACTCAGAGATAGTTCTTACCTCTACCCTCCATAACTCCAATGCCAAAGAAAACATTTTTTACACAGACCATAAACACAAATTTCAGTTCAACAAACCATCCTATATTACTTCAAAGAGCTTATACCTAATTACTGAAGGAATGAAATAAATCGAAGCGACTAGATCCGGTGTAAATTTTATTACATGCTGTAATTTAATTTTTTTCATTTGATTTTCTGTACGCTTAGTACCGGATATACATCAAAGCTTCATATGATATTATATCAAGATAAATCTTCTTTCTAACGTCACATTCGTGTCGTGTTTGATAGACACTACCTGTATCTTTATAGCACGACCTAAAAAGATTTCACAAAACACTCGGTTTGAAAGAAATCGGTGTAATAATTTTTAAATAATGGGTCCGAAATTGCAAGCTATCCAGTAGGAAGTGACAAGGCTATGACCTGGTAAAAGAGATAGGAAAATAGGAATACCACTAAATAATTAAATATTTAAAAAAAATGTTCTGACAATATATTCAGTACCACATGATAAATAGTAGGTTATCTAATGTAAGTTTCGGTTAGTTTGCCATCTCTTAGTTAATTTATTCACCGATTTATTCACATGCTGAACATAGGCCTCTTCATGATTTCTTATATTTACGCGAAGACTACACATTAAATGAAACTATTTTTTTACGGATTTTAAGATACTGTTAGCTCATTCTGCGTAGATCGGACCAAAAATGAATATTTAACAACTGAAGGTAGTCGGGCTCACTGTCATAGTTAGCCCGGCTACCTTCAGTTGTCTTCTGTTGTTTGTCATAGGGATGTCAAACACCTCAGTCCCCCCGTGACCATGGTGTTGTAAAGCACCCGAAACATCGGGAATTAAAAAGTTAAAATAAACGCGATAAAATCCGTGAAAAATTAGTTTCATCTAACAGGCCTCTTGATTGCCTAATTGGAGGGATTTTGCCATAGTTGCCACGTTTGGCAGACGGGATCGCGACTGTTTTTTTTAATTATTGTGAGTTATTCAGGGAGATGCTGCAGTGCGTCTCCTGTTTCAGTTTCCCTCTGTCGCTTCTAACTACACCCATGGGACGATATGAAGTAGTGGATATTCTTACACCGCCACTATCGACCCTGAAACAGGAGATGAGCAGCAACACGGCAAAATACCCCTATGAAGCAATCTATGGCAGAGGCCTATGTTCACAAAAGTGTAAACACAGTAAAACTCGCTTAATACGATCACGTTTAAGACGATTTCTCGTTTAATACTCCATTTTATGTCAGTCCCTGCAACTTGAGGCATGTTTTCATACATTTTTAACACGCTTAATACGATTCGTCATCCCGTCTAATACGCCATCTGGGTCGGAAAAGTTACGTTCGCTAGTGATTGGTAAGGCGAAAAATCCACGTTGCTTCAAAAACATGAAATCGCTCCCTGTAACATATGATGCACAATCTTGAGCTTGGATGACTGGCCGTCGTTTTATTAACTGGTTAATAGCTTTAGAAGATCACTTCTAGATTAAATGCATAATTCTCTTCATTGATTACTCTAAACTCTCACCCTAAAGATGTTGAACTAAATAACATCAAACTTGTTTTCTTACCTCCGAATGCGACGAGCAAGTTGCAACCGATGGATTAGGGCATTATAAAAGTCCTTAAACATGGCTACAGAACACGATTGATACATCGCTATCTTAAGGAAATGGAAGACCCTGACAGTAAACGACCCTTGACTGTGCATGACGCGATCCTAAACATTGCAGCGGCATGACAAGCAATTAAGCCTGAAACCATACAAAATTGTTTCAAGAAAGCAGGTTTCCGAAATAACGAAGCTGATGTCGTGTTGGAAGAAGAACCCGCGATATTGCAGGGTTTTTGTGGATATTCGTCAATTGATGACAATGTTGTACCCTATGAAACCTGTTCGATCGAAGATTTTATTGAAGATGTGAATAACACCCGAAAAGAGGCCCTAAGTGATGACGATGAAGATGAAGGAGAGTCAATTCCGATTTTGTCAAACACAGAGGCATTATCAGCAGTAAACGATTTAAGGCGCTATGTATCTTCTTTCGGGAAAAGTGAAGACGCACTGCAAAAGTTCAATTATATTGAAAGCCTTGTCATAATGCGTCAAAATCTTTTTGTCAAACCACAATAAGTGATTATTTTAAGTAACGTCATTATAAATAATAATTATTTATATTTGTATTTAAATACATATACATATGCACAACATTATACTTTTCTAACAAATTTATAAATACGTATACCTATAATTCAATACCTACACAATATTTGTAAATTATGGTTTATTTTTCCTATCCCGCATAATACGCTTTCCCGCTTAAGTCGCGATTTTGGCTAGGTCCCTTCAAAATCGTCTTAAGCGGGTTTTACTGTATATATAATAACTTAACATAAAATTTTTTGTACAACCGACTTCAATTTAAATTATTAAGAATAACTCAAAAACTATTGGTCAGACCTTGATCAAATTTACATGGGACCACATGAGAAGCACCGGCTTTCAAATAAAAGAAAAGAATCATCGATATCGGTTCACCCAGAAAAAAGTTATGAGGTAACACTCATAAAAAACATACAGTCGATTTGAGTACCTCCTTCTTTTTAAGGTCGGTAGAAAATATATTAAAACTTTCAATACTGCGCCACCTTACGGGAATTCTAAGAGTTTTAATTATTTTAGATCATACTAGGCATTAATTTCAGTATGCATTGTTTGTAAATAAACTAGCCAGTTAAAGTTATAAACACTTATAGTCACTGCGAATGCTAAAAAGATCAAGGGATAATAATGTAAGGTTTCTACAAGTAGGTCAGAAGTGTGCGTATATGCTAACTGAGTAGGTACCGAGACATAATATATTAAGAGCACAAAACAATAAAATAAGAAATAGAAATATCATCGATCATACATAACGCAGTGTATTGATATTATCGAGCTTAACTATGGTATAAAAGAAACTGCTGGTACTGTGCTGGTTCTTCCCAGAACAGAGGTTTTTTTCGAACCAGTGGAGTAAAAAATGACTTTCAATAAGAATTACACATGTGATCTATATTGAATAAAAAATATTCTATTCTATTCTATTCTATTCTACTGAGGCGGCAACAATTACAGTCAAATTCTATTCTTTACATTTTAGTTCGCATATTTCCGCAGGACGTCTTTTGCGACATAGATTCTAGTTTAAACCTAAGAATTATTGTTGACTACCTTTTGTAATAAGACTGTATCCGTCAAACACGTATTCCATTTTCAGTAGACAAAAATTAAAAAGAAAAGTAGAATTTGTTGGTTTCAGGTCTAATTCCCAAATACTCAAACGCTGCTCAATTTTAAGATGCCGTTAAGTCTCATGCTATCTCTATCACTTAAAGTCAAAGTGACTGTGACACCACGAAACTTGACCATATCTTAAAATTGAGTAGCGTTTAATTATTTGGTCATAAATGTATTGCGATTCTAATTAACACTGCACCCAAGCCTACCTCCGGTTTAGACAGATGTGAAATAATATTTCCTAATTGAATACATCTGTAGTCTGTAATTGATATTGTCCAGGAGCCTATGATCATCAATTGGTGATAGAATGTAGAAGTACCAATGATTTATACGAGGGTGGATTGAAAAGTACTCGGCCTAACACAGATCCATTCAATTCTAAAAATCAAATCTACCCACATTATTTAGTTCAGTTCAGACTAGTTCATTGTGTGAAGTTCGAAACGTGTGCGATAATTAGTTGTGATTTTATAAATTTATTAACAAAGTAATCGGACATAATTTCCGCGAATGGAGCAAATCTAGCAGCGTGCCGTCATTGAGTACCTCCATAAGAAGGGGCTATCATCAAAAGCCATCCATGATGACATGGTCAGTACATTAAGCGATTGTGCTCTGTCATATTCATCCGTCAAAAAATGGATAGCAGAATTTAAGCGTGGTAGAGAGAGTGTGAAAGATGAATCCCGCTCTGGAAGGCCTTCGACGTCAACTACTGACGAAAATATTAAAAAAGTACTTGATTTAATAATGGGAGACCGCAGATTAAAAATTAGAGAGATAGCCGAGATTATAGGCATCTCTTATGAAAGAACTTAAAACATCATTGTCAACGATTTGGGTTTCCACAAGGTGTCTGCGAGGTGGGTTCCGCGACTGCTTTCAGTTGAACAAAAAAGGACGCGATTGACTATTTCACGCGACTGTTTGGAGTTATTTGAAGCCGATGCAGATGATTTTTTGAATCGTTTTGTTACTATAGACGAAACATGGGTTCATTACTGTACACCGGAAACAAAACAACAATCAAAACAGTGGAGAAGACCTGGTTCACCACCCCCTAAAAAGGCTAAGTCGATTTTGTCGGCAAATAAGGTGATGGCTTCAGTATTCTGGGACTCGAAAGGTGTGATTATGATTGATTATCTTGAAAGGGGTCAGACTATAAACTCTGATTACTACTGCACCTTACTACGTCGTTTACGAGAGGAAATAAAAGAAAAACGTCGAGGAATGCTCAGAAGAAAAGTCCTGTTTCATCAAGATAACGCCCGTGTTCACACGTCAGTACAGTCAATGGCTGAAATTCACAACTGTGGCTTTGAACTGTTACCGCATCCGCCGTATTCACCTGATCTGGCACCATCAGACTTCTTTCTGTTCCCTAACCTAAAAAAGCTCTTGGGAGGTCAAAGATTTTCGACAAACGACGAGGTCAAAGCAGCTGTAGACGCATATTTTGACTCTAAGGAAGAATCATTTTTTTTCAACGGTCTAAATGCTTGGAAAAGGAGGTGGCAAAAGTGTATTGAACTTGATGGTGATTATGTAGAAAAATAAAAATATAACTGATTTAGTATGTGTTTATTTTCTTGGTTAGGCCGAGTACTTTTCAATCCACCCTCGTAGCTATCGTTTATAGGTTTTTATTAATACAATCTCCTTAGGCTCTTCTAATAACTGAGATAGACTGGCTTTTAGTCTTTATATGTGACAACGGCGATGTTTATAATAGACTGCAGCAGCATTTTATCATCACATGGACAGTGATATTATAAAATAAAATAAACATATGTGCATTTCACACGCGGTAGAAGTGAAACCTTCAATGAGTTATTAGGATAATTTTCAACCACAAGTGCGGCATAAAATATAAGATAAAAGTTTAATTTTATAGCAAATAAATGTTACAATCTTTATTTTTAGACATGTAGAGCCTAATTTTAGTGTAATATATCAAAAGTAAATTTTCATACGAGTAAAATTGCTTTGTAATAGCGCCGACTACTTCTTCATTCTATTGGTAAAGTCATTTTATCGAACAAAAATTCATTGACTCTCAAGGTGTTCCGTAAAATAGACACTAGATGGCCTAGACACGACTAATTTAATATAATATTATATCTCATTCTCTCGCTGGCTAAATCCTACAGATGTATATGTTTGCCTCCTTTTAGTGTTGCTTTTTCGTTTTACCGACTTTCAAATCACACTTAACAGTGGTAGAGCCACGCGGCAGCTTTTGCTGTCGCATGGATGGGCCGGCTCGAACCGGGGTGGTACCACGACCTCACAGAAAACCAGCGTGAAGTAGAGGTTCACCTCTGCGTTTCGCTTGGTGAGTGCAGGTGGCCGGAGGCCCTTTTTACTGGAAATGAGGCATTCTATCTTAGTCCTCACGGGTGACAACGCATCTGTATTTTGATTTGTAATAGAGGATAGATGTACATGTCTATGGGCCGCAGCAACCACTTACCATCAGGTGGACTGTGTGCTCGTTTGTCACCCTTATCCTATTAAAAAAAACACACCAATTCTAAAGAACATTTCACTTCAAAAAATTGCAAACGTTTATTCATGTTGTTTTCACATATTCCATAAATAATACATAAATAGTACATTGAGCCGTGGTAGCTCAGATGGTCAGTGGTAAGTTTCACAGTACGCAAGCAACCCGGGTTCGATCCCCGCCGTCACCAATGAAATTGTTAATTGCAACTTTAAGTGCTGATTTACCACGTACTCGTAAAATATTTCGAAGACACGTGAAGTTCGCCAACACACATTGGGGCTGCGCGGCGAACATTTCCTTACCCTAAAACTCTCTCAGAAATGAGAGAAGGCCTGCCCAGCTGTGGGACGTATATAGGCTGTAACTTTAAGTAGCATATTTGTATTGTTTCTGTTATTCATACATTATATTGTGTAGTTTTGCAAACTCTCGATTGCAATAACTTCCGGGTTTTTGCACATCATTTTTACTGCTCAGATCGTAAAATTTTATTTCACATCACTAATTTTAATGACAGACTACTAATTAATGCGGCGCTAAACCGTTCATCGCCGTGTTTTGTTTGAGTTACGGATATTTTAAAAGCAATATAGCAATAAAGTTTAAAATTCCAAACCCAAGCACATCACTATGATAATTCATGATCAATGAGGTCATTGTGCATAGATCGGACTAAAATTAATAATTCTCTCATTAATGAAAGTACTGCAGATTTATGATTTTATGATATAAGGATATCAAACACCATAATATCAGAAAATCAAATATGTTATCATGCACGCCATAAAATCCGTAAAATTAGTTTCATTCAACATTCCGTAGATTCCGTTTTTTAGGCGGGAGAGCCATACTGCAGCTATATTATGGTTGTGGCACGAATGGGTCGGCTCGAATGAGGAAGGACCACGCTCTTACAGAATACCAGCGTAAAATTGCAGCTTACCCAAGTAGCACACCAGCAATATAAGCAGACGCTGTATCGCTCTCCTGCTTTGTAACAACTCTTTAAGGGAGTTTGTATCTTTCATAACCTGTATATAACATATTCTTATATCTTCGTCCTTTCCTTGTTGACTTATCAAGCATTTGAGCCAAACGGTTTGCTTCATAGTTAGTCATGCATAGAGCAAAGGAGTGGAAAAGTTGCTAGCATCTGTCGTTCCATCCGATTACAATGTACATTCAAGGCAAAGAGATTTAAATATATAGGTATACATACATACATACATACATATAATCACGCCTCTTTCCCGTAGGGGTAGGCAGAGACCACTTCTTTCCACTTGCTACGATCCTTACATACTTGTTTCGCTTCATCCACTTTCATTATTCCCTTCATACATGCTCTACGGTTTAGGGTACTCTTAACCTGGCCTTTTTTCAAGACGTCCCTAATTTGGTCTAGAAATGTCCGCCTAGGTCTACCCCTTCCAACACTTTCATTCACACTTGCCTTATACACTTTTTTCGTCAATCGTTCTTCATTCATTCTCTCGACGTGGCCAAACCATCTCAGCATACCTTTCTCAATTTTTGTCACTACATCTTCTTTCAGACCACAACGTTTCCTTATCTCACTATTTCTTATCCTGTCACTCAGTTTAACTTCTATCATACTTCTTAATGCTCTCATCTCAACTGCATTTATTCTGCTTTCATGTTTCTTCTGCCATACCCAGCTTTCACTTCCGTACATGAGTGTCGGAACCAACACCCCCTCATGCACAGCCAAACGAGCCTTGTTAGACACCTTCCGACTGCTCATAAAGGATATAGGTATACTACTTCTTAAATGTCTTTGATTCAAGGCAAGAGTGAATAGGCTTTTGTTAAGTCAGTGTACTTTACCTACCATCTTCGGCGAGTATAACCACTTACCATCAGGTGGGATAATAGTCAATCTCTGGCTTAGAATTGCAAAAAAAGTCTAAGGTATGTTATTGAATCGATAGTTTAAACAAGAGGGATGTTTATATTACTATACGACACTAAATTACCTAGACGACGATGTTTGACGATGTTGTAACTCGTTTGTTTAAACACGGCAATAGTGCTAATTTGTCACTCGCGTATGAATGAGGTAATGACAGCTATGAACTAATTACCTTCTAACCGATGCCTTTGATTGGTTAACAGTACTTGTAACGCGTCTGCACTAATTTTTGTATCTGGTTCATCAAGGTTCTGCTTACTTTATTCTTTTTTTCAAACTAGCGGCCCACCCCGGATTCGCCTTGATAAAATATATTAATGTGGCGTTATTTAGATTTATGATAATCATTATAAACCATCACAGACACAGACATATAGACAGACAAACAAAAGTCCAAAAAATGGTTATGATCAAAAAATTATTATGATCATGTCAGAATGAAATGTACGTACTCATTTAAAAAAATTAACAGTGGTAGAGCCACGCGGCAGCTTTTGCTGTCGCACGGATGGGCCGGCTCGAACCGGGGTGGTACCACGACCTCACAGAATACCAGCGTGAAGTAGAGGTTTACCTCTGCGTTTCGCTTGGTGAATGCAGGTGGCCGGAGGCCCTTTTTACTGGAAATGAGGCATTCCATCTTAGTCCTCACGGGTGACAACGCATCTACATTTTGATTTGTAATAGAGGATAGATGTAGATGTCTATGGGCCGCAGCAACCACTTACCATCAGGTAGACTGTGTGCTCGTTTGTCACCCATATCATAGAAAAAAAAACAATAAAAAGCAGAGTTATTTCAATATTACAGACAGACACTTCTTTTTATCTATATGTAATTAGGACTATTTTATGTTTTATTTCTAACCAATTCAGCTACAATCATCCATCCACCGATATTTTAAGAAATCACGCAAATCTACTCATTTCGCCTTGGCATAATGTCGAAATCGCCGGCCATTTTTCGACATTTGTGATTTTGTGGTTATTTCGTGTCCGTCATCTATAACATTCACAAACTACTTTATTTATATAGAATACAGGGACAAATAAACCTAGCAAGCTAACAGCATAGCAAAGTGGCGAAGCAATCAGCTTTGTAGCGGTTTCTAACGGAAAAAAAATAGGTGGTTCAGATGCCTGGGTGATCAGTAATCGATTGCTGAAAACAGAATTTGAAAATTCGAAACCGTTCTCGAGATAATCGTGGGACAGACGGACAGACGGACGGACAGACGGACAGACATCGTGAAATCAATAAGTGACTTCGCAAGCTTCGCCACTTAATAAGCACACAGTCAACCTGATGGTAAGTAGATACTGTGACCCGTTGACACCTACATCTATCGTCGATTTATAATCGAAGTGCACATGAGTTACACCTAGCAGACTAAGATAAAATTCCTCGTACCAGTAAAAATGTTGTATTCGTATTCTATGACAGCGTGGCTCTTCAGGAGAAGAGCCAGGAGGGCAAGCCAACCCATTCCTACTGTATGTGTACCAGTGTTACGTGTGTTATATTTGACAACTTTCTTTAATATTGTGATGTCTGCTTCTTTCGACCACGGCTTCGTTTCTCGTTCAATAATATTGATATTCTTGTTTTTATATCGTTGGTTCATCGTTGCATGGCGCTGTAAGGAATTCCCACTTCAGCATTTCGGGGCTTAATTCGTTACTTTTAAGCCGACTTCAAATAAGGAGGAAGTTTGTAATTCGACAGTATGAATTTTTGAGAGACGTAGAGCTACGGTGCAGCATTATATATGATTATGGCACGAATGGGTCAGCTTGACCAAGGTAGGATCACGCTTTCACAGAATAGCAGCATAATGCTGCAGTGTTTCGTATGGTGAGTGTACTTTTTTAATGGAAACGAGGCACTCTACCTTAGTCTTCAAGGGTGACAATTTTTTTTAAATTGTTACATTCACACTAAAATTTTCTTCAACAAACGTTAATCAGCAATTATTTGTAGGCCATACAAATACTTGTTCCGTGCGGGCGTGAGCTCGTTTGCCATTGTTATTTTATAAAAAAAAGGAAACAGATTTTCGATGATTTTTTATTTGTTTGAAATGGGCTTTAATTGTTTTATTAAAAGTTATTTTTTTAATATCTTAAAGGATTTCCCCATATGACCGTTAAAACGAAGTTAACCCTTTCGCTGTCCCGTGCACTACATATAGGTCATTGCTATTGTCTTACTATTGTGTCTGGAAATCGGACAGTGAACGTGTTAATGTATCAAAAATAGTTTTAGAATGCGTCATATTTAATTCCTTTTTGACCATATTTCTGTCTTCCCCATGGCTTGTCGGTTGTTCGAATTTTATGGTCGGCTCATAAGCACTTCAGCCTATCCGCTATGCTATGCTATAGATACTATGTCAGTTATTCATGTTATTCTGCGGATATCCTCGTTACGGAATACGCCTATGTTCAGCAGTAGACTTGTGTTAGTAGACAGCGGTCACTAATAGTAATGACCATGTTTACCACCATTACAAGAGTGACAAAAGAGCACACAGTCCACCTGATGGTAAGTGGATGCTGTGGTTTATAAACATCTACATAATAAAATACAGCCCCCTGAGGACTAAGATGTAATACCTCGTTTTCAGTAAAAAGGGTCTCCGGTTCTCTATACTCACCAAATGAAACACAGCAGCATTAAGCTGCTGTTTGAAGCTGATATTCTGTGAGAGCGTGATCTTACCACGGTCGAGCCGACCCATTTGTGCTACAACCATAGTATAGCTGCAGCGTGATTCTACCACCTATTTAAGGCGAAGGAATTTGCAGGCGCTTTCGGGATTTAGCGCTTTATTTATTGCATACCTTAAGCGAAAGCGCAAGGTGTGTTCTACTATCGCCTAAAAATTAAGATTCCAACATTTTATCGAATAAAATCGTATCTAGCAATCATATTATACATATAAATGATATAAAAAGCACATTGTTAGAAAGATAAATGATTGTTGAACTTATTAATAATTTTTTAAAATCGATTAATTGCTATTTTTAAATAAAAAAAAGGGTTTTAGTGGCTTATGGTGCGGATTTATCATGTCCCTGTGGCTTGTAAACACAATAACTTTTGAAAATATTAATTGTTTAACTCAATCTATTTTTTAATCTCTTCATCGATCATGTGGGAAGCCACTGAATGTAAATGGCAGTGTAGTTTTGTTTTGTTTAGCTATAATTAATTTTTTTCGGCTCCAAAATGGCGAAATTTTCGTCGATTTGTTAACCTCGTATACAAATTAATTCCGTAAATGGGAAGCTACAGCCACAGAGTAGTAATGAGTAGTTTAGTTTGGCTCACAGAGTCCATTATACATAGGGAATAATGTAAAATAAATAAATTATACTGAAAATTTAATTACAAATTTGTTTTGTAACAAAATAGTAAGTTAGCAAGGTTCGATTGTATTTTAAACTATTCATTAATTAGTTTGATTCTAAATTGGCCTAGCATGGCTAAATTTAAAAAAGCGACATCTACTGCAACATGGACAAACTGTCATGACATAATAATACCTCTATGCCACGGCGCCCACCTAAGCTACATGATTTCGACATGGCTTGTAGCATGATTCTGACGATGCTCTGACGTGACCACGAGTGACACTGCTTGCACCAACCTGTGCAACAATAGCATGTCGCAAAGTTCATTTTGGGCCAAAATCTCGCCTGAAGAGGATAAACATGCCCTTGTTTTGCTACAGATTTCAAACATTCAAAGTGCCAGCTGAAGATTTTGAGTACATCCCTAGGGAAAAAATTTGAAAAGTGGTGGTACTTTCAATTTTATGAAGGAATTAGAATTACATTTCGCATAGATTTGCCCTACAAGTTGCAAGAAGCATCTTGCGAGTTTCTGTTATTGTAATCGTGTCTAGGATAATCATATAAACATGGTTTTTCGCGAACTAAGTCAATGAATTTAATATTAAAACTACAAGTTTCGTGTTACGTGCCACTTCAATGCGTCACTAGTAGCAAGCTGAATGGCACGTCAGATCATGCGGCGTCACGCCACGCAAATGGGCGTTACTACATACATTCCCTTTGAATGTTGAGGCGAGTGACAAGTTACGCGTCAAATCACGCGTCAGATCACGTGTTACGTTACGTAGGTGGGCGCCGGGCCTAAGAAAAATTATAGTATGGACTGTTATGCCACTGGTTTGGCTTCAGTCTTGCTGCAGTCACTTAGCTTATCTATGGCAGTCACCTTCGTGAATGGACATTGTATCGGTTGTTTGCAGCGGCTCAAAAAGATCGCTGTACAAATACACAATATTCGAATAACCAAATTTCTTAAATACTTAATTATAATAATAATAAGACATTTTTTTATTACAATATTTAAAAGCACAGAATAAATAATAGTAGTACGTACTAAAAGCAAGTAGTATAATTTTTTTTGTCATGGGTGACATTTTCATGGTTTTCGAGGGTGTTGAAACCGATAGGGTTGTCGAAATGTAAATCCAAGATGGCGGCCGCAATAGGTATCAATTTTTTCATCATGGGTGTCATTTTTATGGTTTTCGAGGGTGCTGAAGCCGATAGTGCTGTCGAAATGTAAATCCAAGGTGGTGGCTGCAATAGGTATAAATTTTTTCATCATGAGTGTCATTTTCATGGTTTTCGAAGGTGTTGAAGCTGATAGTGCTGTCGAAATGTAAATACAAGATGGCGGCTGAATTAGGTACCAATTTTTTCATCATGGGTGTCATTTTCATGGTTTTCGAGGGTGTTGAAGCCGATAGTGTTGTCGAAATGTAAATCCAAGATGGCGGCTGCAAAATATATCAATTTTTTCATCTTGGGTGTCATTTTCATGGTTTTTAAGGGTGTTGAAGCCGATAGTGCTGTCGAAATGTAAATCCAAGATGGCGGCTGCAACAGGTATCAATTTTTTCATCATGGGTGTCATTTTGATGGTTTTCGAGGGTGTTGAAGCCGATAGTGCTGTCAAAATGTAAATCCAAGATGGCGGCTGCAATAGATATAAATTTTTTCATCTTGGGTGTCATTTTCATGGTTTTCGATAGAGTTGAAGCCGATAGTGCTGTCTAAATGTAAATCCAAGATGGCGGCTGCAAAAGGTATCAATTTTTTCATCTTGGGTGTCATTTTCATGGTTTTTAAGGGTGTTGAAGCCGATAGTGCTGTCGAAATGTAAATCCAAGATGGCGGCTGCAACAGGTATCAATTTTTTCATCATGGGTGTCATTTTGATGGTTTTCGAGGGTGTTGAAGCCGATAGTGCTGTCGAAATGTAAATCCAAGATGGCGGCTGCAATAGATATAAATTTTTTCATCTTGGGTGTCATTTTCATGGTTTTCGATAGAGTTGAAGCCGATAGGGTTGTCGAAATGTATATCCAAGGTGGCGGCTGCAATGGGTATTAATTTTTTCATCATGCGTGTCATTTTCATGAGTTTCGAGGGTGTTGAAGCCGATAGTGCTGTCGAAATGTAAATCCAAGATGGCAGCTGAAGTAGGTACCAATTTTTCATCTTGGGTGTCATTTTCATGGTTTTCGAGAGTGTTGAAGCCGATAGTGCTGTCGAAATGTAAATCCAAGATGGCGGCTGCAGTAGGTATCCATTTTTCATCATGGGTGTCATTTTCATGGTTTTCGAGAGAGTTGAAGCCGATAGGGTTGTCGAAATGTAAATCCAAGATGGCGGCTGCAATAGGTATAAATTTTTTCATCACGGGTGTCATTTTCATGGTTTTCGAGGACGTTGAAGCCGATAGTGCTGTCGAAATGTATTTAAACTACTTTAAAAATTCCGTATAATCATGTTATACGTAATTTTTTTAATGCGCTTAAGGTATGCCCAATTGGATTTACCAATATATTTTATATACGAGCATCTAGAGTAATACACTGATAGTCTAATGAGGCACTAAATGCTCAAGATACCAAATATAGTGCAGGCTGATTAGTTGCGTATCCGATTAAGGAGCTCCCGCAAGTCTTCGCATAAGTGGATAGGTATTTCAATCGATTGAGTCACGCGTAAGGTTGGCAGTGCGTTTTTTTAAAATTTTACACTCTTTAAATCGCTACAAGCATTTCATTGACAACATTTCTCAGCTATTTTTATCTAAAATCCATAAAAGGGTTTCTACTTTAAAGGTTATTTCTGCGTTTAGTAATGTATACGTTTGCAAGTCCATGATCTAATGAACATTGCATCTTTGCTTTATATTTTTACTGGACATTTTTGTAGAGTATAAATATAGTTTCACACTGCACTTAAAACATATTGTTAAAAAATTATTGGTGTTAATTTTACTACTTAGACTAATACATTATTTTGCAATAATAAAGAGAAAATAAAGTCTTATTTATTGATTGGTAATTTGCTAATTTGTATCGTCTATAAATTATAGTTTTCACACAATTTGAATACCCTCATTTATTTTTCTGTAAATGATAAATCTATACCTATTCATAGATATTTAATTATATCAATAACGTTTAAATATTCGAACCTACTAGATTTTTACCATATCTGACATATTTTTGCAACGAATGGCCTTTACGAACCGCACATAGTAAACAAGTATCACCAGGTGAAGATAGCGTTATCAGTAATCAAAGAGATTAAATTCTGTAAAATTTTGCATGTAAATAAATAAAAATTTCTTGACAGATGCTTTAAATATGTGTATTTAGTTACGACTTATATTAAATATTGTTTTCAGGAGCTGAGGTTAACGAGCTCTAAAATTGAATTACCATGAACATAGGTAGTCTCATAAGGGTGGTATTTACTAGAGTTGTTATGCTTGACAAGCGGGTTGGCAACCGCTCTTTTTTTAGTTGTTATAAGGAAGACGCTGCTGCCCATCTCCTGGTTCTTTTTTCTTTTCCCTCTGTCGCCTCTTACGTCATCCACAGGTTTAGTAGGAGAGTCGGGCTTTAAACAATGTGACTTTACTAGTCGCTCTGCACTTGTGCGGTGAGGCGTCGAAGTCTAAGGTCGAAGCCCATTTGGATATCGGCGATCGGTGTTATCGGTCTTAACACGTGCACCACGGCGCCGAGGGTCCGAATTAACCTCAGTTCGATGTCGGATTTGAACAAACATGATTTTAAGATAATTAATAGAAACAGGCGTTACTTTGCGAAAATCCACTATAATGGGTTTGTTATAAACTAATTTGCTTAATTCCGCGTAAAGAAAGAAAATGATGTGTCCAGCACCGCCACACTAGGCATACAACACTCTCGAAAATACGACACATGTTTCGCCTCTACACGAGGCATCCTCAGGTGAGCCTCTGCGGAGGCTGACTGCTAAGTCTTTGGCCTAAAAATAACATTTTTAAGTGTTAAAATAAATATTTTAATAAAAAATATAACCTTAGTAGGCATGTCACATCACAATCACATTTCTGGGAGAGGGGAAGGTTCAGGGCAGCATTTGTTTACCAAACTGGAGAAGACCCATGACCAGCTGCGATATATTAGCCGCAGATAGTGATTTACTGATATTAAAAAAGCTGTTTAACAAGAAAGTAAAATAGGTTGCATAAATATAAGCGAAATAAGAAAATATAGAAGTGCAAATTTTTTTCTCGTCCTTTTCATGACCAACGAACGACAAACAAGTTACAAAAGTTTTGTTGTTTTTTTTTTGCACAAAGGATCAACGCCTCCATAGTTAGGTAAATTGATCACCAATCCACGTGGTGATTCATAGTAAAACTGTCTATTATGTATTCTGAAACTGAGAGCTGTATACTTACACTTAGAATTCCGAATACTTTCAGAATACAGGTATACTTTAGCCCGTAGCTTAGTAATTAGGAAGGAATAAGTTAGTAAACGTAATCCTGCCTATACAAAATCATAAGTCATTACACAAAGCGTGTTTACTTACTCACAGACACAAACACAATTGCTGTCAACGTGTTATTGTTTAAATTAGGACTTCCTCGCAACTGCGGGCCACTGTAGCACCGTGGTCAGCTCACTTTTCTTATTGGATGATTTGTAATGACTTCCTGTGTTTCTTGAAATTGCTTGCGATAATTAATTGATTTCACGTGGCCGATTTTAAATATCCTGATCTTTTAATTTATCAATAGATCCAAAACTTATTATATATATACAGACAAGAGTTACTTAAGTTTCGATAGTTTTTTTTTTATATGATAAGGGTGACAAACGAGCACACAGTCTACCTGATGGTAAGTGGTTGCTGCGGCCCATAGACATCTACATCTATCCTCGTTTGCGAATCAAAATGCATATGCGTTGTCACCCGTGGAGACTAAGATGGAATGCCCCATTTCCAGTAAAAAGGGCCTCCGGCCACCTGCAACTCACCAACCGAAACGCAGAGGTAAACCTCTACTTCACGTTGGTATTCTGTGAGGTCGTGGTACCACCCCGGTTCTAGCCGGCCCATCCGTGCGACAGCAAAAGCTGCCACGTGGCTCTACCACTGTTATGTTGAAAGGAAATAAGTAACTCATTAAATACTAATAGTTACTTATCTATACAAATAAATAAAATTGAAGTGTCTGTTTGTAATGTCAAAATAACAGCTTTTTACTAAATGCATATTATGAAAGTATATACGGTACTTATAACAAAACCACAATTTTTAAAATTTTTGTCTGTCTGTCTGTCTGTTTTTTCCGGCTAATCTCCGAAACGGCTGCACCAAGTTTGATAGGACTTTCACTGGCAGATAGCTGATGTTATAAGGAGTAACTTAGGATACTTTTATTTTAGAAACCGCTAGTTATTAATATCCTTTGAGTACGGTACCTATCAACCGTACTCAAAGGTTATTGATAACTAGTGGTCCCTTGCGACTTCGTCCGCCTGGAATTTACGACGATTTCATGGGTTTTAATTTTTTTGCGCGGCCCCTAATTCTTTTTCTAAATGATGGCGGATGATGGGGAGGGATGCTTATTGAGCAAACAAAATGATTCAGATATATTACTTTTTAAGTTACCGACGCATAATGACTCATAGCGAAAAAATAATTAAGTAATAATTTAACTACAGAAGTAATACCTAAGTACTTTATTACAAAACTTAGTTGAAATTTACTTCACTACCCAGGTACCTACTTACATACTTCTATTTTATTTGTCTTTTATAATTATAATATTTTAAGTTATAATAACACAAATACTGAAATTAAAACTTTGTTAACAAGATTTTTTACTAAGTAAAATACAATCACATTTCTGTTAGGAATTGTATTTCCAATTTATTTGTTGTCTTACACTATCTACCTATTTCTTCCGAGCCAAGCATCGCGATTCTCGACGAATAGCCTTGCAAGTTGCATGCGTTGGGCATCTCAGAACTCACATAATAGCGGAAATATGGTCGATCTTAACTTACAATTTCACAATGTATTTTTTTACTCTTTATTAACAGCCCTTAGTAACCACGGAAAGTTCGTTGTGACGTAGGGAGGAGACAGGATGCAAAGTAATATGGACACTCACGTGCAGTGATAAAGTTTTATTTAGCTTGCGTGCGCGATTTATCTAATTAATAATAACTATGTAGGCTATTAAAACGTCCGCAAGTAGTCAACATCAAAGAAGTGCAACTTCTGTATATAATACTATTACTTATTCTGTGCTCTCAGTCGAAGTTGGACTTACCTAGTCGGACTATTTGTCCCAGGTAAAAATATTTGTCAACAACTTCAAGCTAAGTGCTCCCAACCAGTGGCGGCGTAGCGTTGGCATCCAGAGCGGTTTTCTATCAAGCACCCACCCAAATTAAACAAAAAATGCTAAACATGCTTAATTATCATCATCATCATCATAAAAGCCCTTCACAAGTCCACTGCTGAACATAGGCCTCCCCCAAGGAATGCCACAAAGCATGGTCCTGAGTGACCTGCATCCATCGACTTCCTGCATGCCTAACCAGGTCGTCACTCCATCTAGTGTGGGGACGCCCTACACTTCGTCCGCCGGTACGAGGCCGCCACTCGAGAACCTTTTTTTCCCCCATGGGTTGTCGGTTCTTCAAACTATATGGCCGGCTCACTGCCACTTCAGCTTACTAATCCGTTAGGCTACCTCGGTCACTCTGGTTCTACTGCGGATATCCTCAATTTTAAGTTTATCACGCAGAGAAACTCCGAGCACAGCCCTCTCCATAGCTCGCTGAGCGACCTTGAGGTTGCTCATCCGGCCAGCAGTGAAGGACCATAGGTCATTACTGGCAACACGCACTGGTTTTACAGTCTCGTTTTCAAGTTTTGAGGTATACCTGACGATAAGATGTGTCGTAATTTCCCGAACGCTGCCAAGCCGAGTTGAATCCGTCGACTAACCTGTTCATCGAAGTTGGACTTACCTAGTCGGACTATTTGACCCAGGTAAACATACTCGTCAACAACTTCGAGCTTAGTACTCCCAACAGCCGCCGGCATAGGTGTGTCATGAACGGTATACATGATCTTTGTTTTGTCCATGTTCATCTTAAGACCTATCCGTTGGGAGGCACTATTGAGGTCATTGAGCATAGTGCTTAGGTCCTCTAGCGGTTCTGCCTTAAGGACTATATCGTCGGCAAATCGAAGGTGAGTGATGTATTCGCCGTTGATGTTAATACCGTATCTTTTCCAGTCCAGAAGCTTGAAAACGTCTTCCAATGTAGCGGTGAAGAGTTTCGGGGGTTTAACGTTACCCTGTCTTAGACTTCTTTGCAGTTGGATAGATTTCGTACTCTGATTCTGTACTCGGATAGCCATCGTAGCCCTACTGTACAAACACTTCAGCACTTCGATATACCGACAGTCAACTTGGCACCGCTGTAGGGACTGCACTCATAGTCCACATACGCAAGGCAAAGTGGCAAATTATAGTCTCCTGTCTTCTGTACAATTTACCGAAGGGTGTGTATGTGGTCTATGGTACTAAAGCCTTTTCGGAAACCGGCTTGTTCGGGAGGCTGTAAGTCGTCGAGTCTGCGTGCGAGACGATTCATAATGACTCTCGAAAGCAGCACGTCGACGCAGCTCAGAAAGGAATCGGTCTGTAGTTCTTCAAGGGAGCGTTGTCGCCTTTCTTGAAGAACAAGACCACCGAACATCTACTCCACGCCTTTGGTGTAGTGCCACCATGGAGGACGGAATTACAGAGCTTCTGAAGAACTTTAAGTACCGGTTTTCCATCCGCTTTCAGAAGCTCCGCTGTAATTCCATCCTCGCCTGGGGCCTTGCCGTTTTTAAGGTGCTGTAGAGCTATTCTAATCTCGCTCAGACTGATGTCCGGAATATTATCGGAATAGTGTCGGATAAGACTTGCTCTTGGATCGTTACTCATACTTGTGTGTGGCTCAAACGATGATGTGTACAGCTGCCCATAAGACCTCTCAATCTCACTCAAAGTCTCAGGTGTCCCGGAAACGACACTGTCACATTCGGTCTTCAGCTTCGACAGTTGGCTGTTTCTGGCAGACAGATCTCTTGCAAAGGCTTTGGAGCCCTGGTTCCGCTCGATCGCTTCTTCAATACGAGCAATATGAAAAGTTTCGTAAGTACCGCCGCATGCATTTGGAGATCTGTCTGTTCAGTTGCCTGTATGCTGTCAGATTTACTGAAGACTGCAGTTTCATGTCCAGTCTAACAGCCATGAGATTAAGACTGTGATCGGAGAGTTTTTGTGTTCTTCTGCGTCGGGTTTTGCAAAACTTAGCTCCGACCTCATGGACAGTTTCCACGAGCTTGTCATTCATGACATCTACTGTATTGCAGTCTTCTAGGCAATGAAAACAATTTTGTAACTCAGCTGAAAGTTTTCGGGGATTTGGATTAAAGCACGAGGTGAACGGAGCGTTGACTTCATTAGAAGTGATTTCTCTAGCTTACTGTTTAGTTTCAGTGTGCCACAGTGTGTCACTATTCGGTGATCGCTGCCAGTTTTCACTGAGGAGCCGTGGTAGCTCAGATGGTTAGCGCTCACTGTAAATTTCACAGTACGCGAGCAACCCGGGTTAGATCCCCGGCGGCACCAATGAAATTTTTAATTGCAAATTAAGTGTTGATTTACCATGTGCTCGGCTGTAAAGGAAAACATCGTGAGGAAACCTGCATGTCAGAGAAATAAGAAAAATATTTCAAAGACATGTGAAGTTTCGCCAACACGTATTGAGGCAGCGCGGCGGTTACTTTCTTGCCCTAAAACTCTCAGAAATGAGAGGAGGACTGTAACTATCTTTAACTTTAATCACTGAATCATCACTGAACCGTTGCCGTCTACTCGTCCTAATGAAGTCAATCTCACTTTTTGTCAAACGATCGATGATCGATCGATCGATGTCGTGGCGCGATCAGGTCCACTTTCTGTGAGGCCGATTCTGAAAGAAAGAGTTCATCATAAAGAAGCCCTCTTTCTCCATGAAGTCAGCCAGCTGCTGGCTACTTGAGTTCCGTTGCCCTATCCCGAATTTCCCTACCTTCAGTTCACCGTTCTCTTTTGTGCCTAGTTTTGCGTTGAAAATTCCCATTAACCCCGTATAGTGGGTTTTGGAGGAACGCATGGCTCTAGAGATATATTCATACATGTGTGGAGGACATCGTCATCGGGATGTGCCGAGGTTGGTGCGTAAAACTTTAGACCTTCAGCGAACACTGTTTGGTGATTCTGAGTATAAGGTACGGAACTTTCGACTATAAACTCCCAATCTTTACAACCTTATTAACGAGAGACTTGTGAACGATAAATCCGATACCTTCTTGAAACAGATGGTCACCCTCCCGATGAAGTAACAAGTTGCTGGATTCGAGGATTACCGTGTACTACCTCTCTCTTCGGACGTCAGATAAACCTATAATATCCCAGCGCAACTTGTCTATCTCTATTTCCAGCTCCAGGATCTTCTCGTCAGTTATCAGGGTAAGTGCGTTATGTGTTGCCTGGTCGAGTCGTCTTAGGTGGCAACCGTACCTCCACCGGATATTCTTAGCGCCCCCTGCCCTGCTGTTGCTTGGTCGCCACCATAACAAGGAATAGCTGACCCGTCGGGAACTAGGTATTATTATGTATCTTTATATTTATATTGGCGAGCGGGTTGGCAACTGCAGTTTTTTTATAGTTATCTACCTGTTATCAGAAATACGCTGCTACCCATCTTCTGCCTCAGTTTCCCTCTGTCGCCTCTTACGACACCCATGGAAAGTAGATGGGGTAGTGGATATTCTTACCCGCCACTACACGGGGGTAAAGTTTAAGGTAAAATATTCTATTACATTATCAAAATTTACTTTTTTGTCCTTTTCGTACCTTTCTTGACGTTAGTCGCGCTTGTCTCATTTTGGACCTTAAGTAAGATTTTATTAACTTGAGTTTTGAAAAGCATTTTTCACATGAAGCTACCGAAACACAAATTGGTAAAAAAATCTTAGACACAGCGATAAACACTAAGAATAGCCCTATTTTACGATGTATCTGAGAAGCTCCCATGAAGTCCAACGGTACTACGGGAATATGCGACGGTTAAAAACAAATAACTGATTGACTGTGTTTGTTGCTGCGCGCTATTTTCCGATCGCGTTACTCACTCGACTCGTTCCAAAGTAAATAAAAAATAAAGTGATAGGTACATATTAAGATATAATATTTGTATGCAGGTAAATGCTATAGTAGGTAGATATTTATTTATTGGTATGTCTTCGCGGAGTAATTCTTTTGTAAGTATTCTCTGGCTGTGTGAGCGAGTTGTCGTTGTCACCCCTTGGTGCTTGGCACCCGGGGCGGACCGCCCCCCCCCCTCCCCTTTACGTCGCCACTTATCCCTACAACTACCGGCATAGATGTGACATGGACGTTAAACATGGTTTTTGTTTGAAAACAAACATACCAAAAAAGCATTTTTTTTTATTCTTAATTGAGTGTGCTCGTTTGTCACTCTTATTCTATAAAACAAAATATTCGACGGTGTCAATTAGTTTCTTTTTCTTTTTTTTTTTTTTGAATTTTTGTCAAAATGACATGCCAATCCCATCATACCTTATACTAATTACTGCTAACACTATAACAAAATAAGTGTCAATTAGTTGTCTAGGATTTCATCTTTTATATTCTCTTATTTGTCAAATGATAGTGATTCTAATTTCTATCATGCAATCACAGAGAAAAGATCAATCACAGTGATCATTCACTCGCTTATTGCGATGGCTGCATCAGAGGTATACCCGGGTACATTCCTTGGTACGGATTCTTTCGTTTTATTGATTAATATTTTAAAAAAACTAACTTTTTCGGGTTCGATTTTAGGTTTCGGAGTTCATCGCAGACAAATAATGTGACACGTAATTTTTATAATATAAAGATTAGTATATTGCTAAAGACAAAGTAAAAATGCTGTTTTTTTTAATTATCTAACCTCGCCATCCTCCATGAACCAGATAACGTAGGTAATGTCAAAAAACTGTAATCGAAAAGTAAAACAGAAGTTTCATTAAATGCCTCCAACGGAGACCGCGCTCGACGGCATGTTGTGCCTGTCGCGACACGAGAACTGCCCGTGGGATGAGGCTCTGAAGTCGGCTGATATCACCTGGACAGGTCTACGTTACACCTGTCTGAAGATCCTGCATCTGTACTGCAAGGTCTTCGACCAAGAAGACATTTTAGAGTTAATCCTTAGGTAAGTTATACGTGAATATTATCCCTAGAAATTTATTATACTTAATTGTTATCTATACAAATAAATAAATTTGAAGTGTCTGTGTGTAATGTCAAAATAATATACGGTACTTATAACAAATATACAATTTTTAAAATTTTTGTTTGTCTATCTAAATTAGCCGGAACCAACAGATGTTTGTACCGGCTAATTTCCGAAATGACTAGACCGATTTATACGGGACTTTCACTGGCAGATAGCTGAAGTTATAAGGAGTAACTTAAGCTATTTATATTTTAGAAAAAGAACTAGGGTTCCGCGCAACATAATTAAAACCCTAAATTACACGCAGGCGAAGTTGCGGGGAACAGCAAGTAGGTAAATAAAATATGTGACCGTTTGCACGTCGCTTGCCTTTTTTTTATAGAATAAGGGCACCCAGTCCACCTAATGGTGTGAATGCTGTGGCCCATAGACATCTACATTTATTTTTTAATAAGAATCAAAATATAAATGTGTTGTCACCTTTAAGGACTACCAGTAAAAAAACTTTGTATTTTATTTGCTGACATTATATAATACTAAGTATATGTTTTGGTAACAACATGTAATATACAAGGTTATTTTGCAATAACCGGCCAAATTTTCAGAGAACGTTCAGAATAAGTACCATAGGCAAATGGTGAAGAAAAATTAATTAAAAAAAAATCTCAAACATTCTGTCCTTTTATCCTTTTAATTCAAAATGTGTGTTAATGCATTATTTTAACTGATTTTACTGCGCATGGACACATTCGTAAGGGTCGATCGGTAGACAAAAACGTTATTGCCCATAAATCATATTCAATTTGGATAATTTCAAATAAAAGTAGCCTTATTTAATCGTATTATCAAAAACTGCGATAACGGTGTATTATTATTTATATATTTGAACTTAAGTTTAAACTTTCACTACTATTTGAAAAATAACCCTATATATGTTTATCTTGTGGGCGCTACTCATTGGCAATTTAAAACTTATTAGTAACTATTAGTTAATCTGTGCTTAAACTTCTGACTAAAGACATAAGCGCATACGTTGATTTAAAGAGCTGACCTGAAAGTCATTACATCTGTTACCGTTACAACCTATTAAAGTCCACTGCTGAACATAGGCCTTCAACATATTGCCTCATAAGGAGGGATATTTGCCATAGTTGGCACGCCTGGCAAGCGCGTTGGCAACTGCTGGTTTTTATTTTTAGTCGTTATTAGGAAACGCTTTTTTTATAGAATAAGGGTTACAAACGAGCACACAGTCCACCTAATGGTATGTGGCTGCTGTGCCCTATAAACATCTACATTTATCGTCAATTAAGAATCAAAATGCAGATGCGTTGTCACCCCTGAAGACAGATGGAATGCCTCGTTTCCAGTAAAAAGGGTCTCCGGTTAACGCTGCTACCGATCTCCTGATCCCTCTATCTACCACCACTATCCCTCTATATCGCCTCTTACGACATCCACGGTATGATATGGGGTAGTAGATATTCTTACACCGCTGCTACACGGTAAGTTTATTGCATACTAGCGCTCCGTCCCGGCTTTGCAGCTCCGCGATGTTAGCACCTCATGTGCGGAATTTCGATTGACCAATTATACCATCTGAAAGGTCAGAAATTGGTCATAAAAGGTCAGTTGATCCTACATATTAATTGGTCAGCGTTAGAAACATTTTTATTAAGAGTTAAAGTTTTTCAAGGTCATTGAGAAATTTTAGCACCTCATTCGCGAAAAATATATTAAATAAAAAATATGCGCGATTGAGAAGCATTCGCTGATGATTGGTCAGCTTATATATAAATATTTGGTCAGTTTAATTTAATATTTAAAAAAAAATAAGTTGGCATTATCGTAAATTAATTTCTGACCTTTCAAATGGTATAATTGGTAAATCGAAATTCCGCACATGAGGTGCTAACATCGTGGAGCTCGGCTTCGCACGGGTAATTTGTGGATTTCAACAACAGCGCCACCTACCGGCTCCAATAGTGAATCAAAATCAAAAATTTCATCAGAGTTTCAGCGTGACTAACGAACGGAAATTGTAATACATATTATAATAGCGATATTTTAATTTTTTTTTATAGAATAAAGGAAATATTATGTAGATAGATTGACAAACGAGCAAACAGATCAATAGATGCTGTGGTCTATTTCATTATGGGTACTGGGGCCTATTTCATAACATTTTATTAACGGTATGGTATGGTATGGTATGCTATAGGTATTATATTACTTGGTATTATATTTAAATAGAAGTATATGTTATTAACAAAACTAATATTATCGTTAACCACTTATAATTTAAAATTTAAAATTTTGTACAACCGACTTCATTATAAATTATTAAGAATAACTCAAAAACTATTGTTCAGACCTTGATCATTGCTTCATATTATGTGGGACCACATGTGAAGCACCAACTTTCAAATAAAAAAAGAACCATCGAAATCGGTTCACCCAGTCGAATTGAGTACCGTCTCCTTTTTGAAGTCAGTAGAATATGTAACAAACAGCGTTGGTAAGCGATACGCTCATCACCATCATCAGTATTTCAGCCCTTCACAATTTCGTTGAGGAACATAAGCCTCCATCGAGTAATGCCACAAAGCACGGTCCTGAGTCACCTGCATCCATCGACTTCCTGCTTACTACCACGTCGTCACTCTATCTAGTGGAAGCCTCCCTACACTTCACTTACCGTTACGAGGCTGCAACTCGAGAACCTCTCTTCACCATCGGTTATCGGTTCTTCATGCTATATGACCGGCCCATTGGCAATTCTGCTTACTGATCCGTTGGGCTATGTCGGTTATTCTGGTTCTCTTAGGCCCGCATTAATAAACGTTACTCAACGACGAACTCAAATGCATAATCATTTGAGACGCCCTCATTACGATATCAGCATCTCAACGTCGTTGCTAATTAATAAACACATAAAAACAGTATCTGAAAACGCTGTACTTTGGAATACTGTTCAGTGACTTGCACTCAAGTACACACACTTGAGAATCGAGTTTCGTTTATTAATCAGTGTGACACTCAGCTGATATCGTAAACCTAAACCGCATCTTAAGATATGTTTTTATTAATAAGATCATAACCTCAAGATTGTACTCAAGTGCGTGTACTTGAGCTGAGTAACGTTTATTAATACGGGCCTTACAAAGAATCATCGAGAATAGCTTTCTCAATCCAGCCCGCTAAGCTTTGAACCTACACCTGACATTTCCGGTCCGTACCGGTTTGCTTTTTTGATGCTTGATGATGATTAGTATATTAATTATTGCTATGATGAAGAAGATTATGATCAAGGTTCTCACCAGAACGAACCGCGTCCGTTTTTATATCTTCGTCTTTATTTTATCTATGGGAGACTTTACTTGACTTAAAGTGATGGTGCGACGAAGATGTTTGCAAACTTGTGAGTCTCAATAAACCTAGCAAGCAAACAGCATAGCAAAGTGGCGAAGCAATCAGCTTTGTAGCGGTTTCTAAAAAAAAATATTTCAAAATAGGAGGTTCAGATGCCTGGGTGATCATTGCTGAAAACAAAATTTGAAAATTCGAAACCGTTCTCGAGATAATCGTGGGATAGATGGACAGACGGACAGACGGACAGACATCGTGAAATCAATAAGTGACTTCGCAAGCTTCGCCACTTAATAATATAACTGTTGACGGAGTTTCTTTGCAACGGTTTACTTTTTCTTTAGAGTATTTTTTTATTACCTTTTATCAAAAAGCTTCATTCAACAGCCTTGTTACAACCTTTTTCGCGTCGTAAACTATTTTGATAATGTACTCCGACTAACGATAAGAAAATAATTTCCTGTAACTGGGTTATCCATTTTTCGCAATCATCGTTAGACGTTGTTACACTAAAGGTTTTCTTATTAAGTGGCGAAGCTTGCGAAGTCACTTATTGATTTCACGATGTCTGTCCGTCTGTCCGTCTGTCCGTCTGTCCGTCTGTCCGTCCGTCTGTCCGTCTGTCCGTCTGTCCGTCTGTCCGTCTGTCCGTCTGTCCCGCGATTATCTCGAGAACGGTTTCGAATTTTCAAATTCTGTTTTCTGCAATCGATTACTGATCACCCAGGCATCTGAACCTCCTATTTTGAAACTGATTGCTCAACGGCAACCGTTAGAAACCTCTACAAAGCTGATTGCTTCGCCACTTTGCTATGCTGTTAGCTTGCTAGGCTTATTATAACATATTATCTCCCTCGGTTTAATAGTTACGTAACAACATTTTGCCTACGATTTTATTTTATAGAATAATGGTGAAAACCAGCACATTGTCCACCTAATGGTAAGTGGATGCTGTGGCTAGATGGACGATAGGTGTAGATGTCTATGAGAGACATGTACATCTCGAGGGTCGATTAGGAATCAAAATGCAGATGCGTTGTTATCCCTGAGGACTAAGATACAATGCCTCGTTTTAAATAATTATAACTTTTAACAACAAAAAAAGTAAAAACCGACTTCAAATTGCTAAAAAAGAAGTTATTTATTTGCTACCCTTAGGGTGGAATTTTGTTCACCAAATAAATAATGCACCACCCTTGAAGTATAACCTATTTAAAAAAAAGAATCATCAAAATTGGTTCACAATCTGCGAATATATATAATATATAGATATATAAAAATTTTGTACAGCCGACTTCAATATCTGACCTTGATCAAATTCATACGGGACCACACGAGAAGCACCAGATTTCATATAAAAAAGAACCATCGAAATCGGTTTGCCCAGTACAAAGTTATGAGGTAACACACATAAAAAAAACATACAGTCGAATTGAGTACCGTCTCCTTTTTGGAAGTCGGCAGAAAATAGGTACACACGTGTGTTGGATTGTTATCGGCTCATAAATAGTCCACGACTGGACAAAAACCACTAGGTACCAATACCAAGTCGATAAAATTTAACGCAGTCATAAAACCTGATAAACGGATTGATGATCGACATCACGCAACAGTGACGTCATATATTGGCCTGGCAATTATTTTCATACAGGTAAAGATGAAAAACGAGCACACAATCCACCTCAAATGGATGCTGTGGCCCTATACACATACATCTATCTTCGATAAGGAATCAGAAATCAGATGCGTTGCCACCCCTGAACCCTTAATGACTACGGTGGTATACTCCGTTACCATTCCGGTCTTAGGTTTTCTGCCTCACCTTACGAAATAGAGCAATACTTTACGCTGGTACTTTAAGCGAGTGTAGTCTGTCCTCGATCGAGTCGACCTAAGCCTACTTTGGTCATAATATAGCTTACTTGTACTTTGCTCAGATGGGTCGAGATAAGCGAGAACGGCACATTCTCTTAAGTCACACTCTGCACATAAACAATAGAAAATTATGCGTGAATGTAGATTCATTACTTCGAATCGGTTTTTCTATAATTGCTTCGATAACTGAGAAATGCCAGAAATATCTTGTGGTCTCAAATAGATGGCGCTATACAATATACTAACGACAGATGTTAATTTGCAGACCGGCGCAGGGAAGCAATAAGCAACGCCAATTTGCCAGCCAAACGTAGCGATTATAGCACGTACTTCCTGGAATCGGAGAGATTGAGGAAGAAGAGAAACAGGCTTCTAAATTTACGATTAACAACGGTTCTGATGTGAAAGCAAAGGGTTCTGCTTCGATCTGGAATCGACAAATACCGTCTCATACATTAGTACAATCATTAAAGTCTTTACGAACAACCGATGCGGATTACTAGGTTTTTATTACCCACAAAAACGCTTAGTGATGCCATAATGGTAGGCATAACCGAGCAAAATCTGTCTGCTCGTCTTTGCTTGTTTGTTTCTTATTAGTTTTTAATAAAAATTTAACTTTTAATAATAAGCAAAAACCGATGTTTAAAAATCTAAAAAAATATTAAATAATTTCACATACTGAAGCCATTGCTAAGAAGTAGTGTATAGAAGAAAAACAAAACTACGACTTCGAAATTTGAAAACATTTTACTATTTTAAGTTTTTTGAAGTCGGCTTTTGTTTTTATTAAAAGTTATTTTTTACCTTTTGAGTGGACTAAGGAATAATAAGAATATCACAATCTCTACGTTGTCTAAATAGTTACTAATACTTCATCTCCTATTTTGATGTATTTTAGTAGACCTATTTTAAAAGTAATTTTTATACCCTTTTGAGTGGAATACGAACTTCTGCTGTAAGGAATCCTCCTTTGCTTGGTGGACGGAATGAGTCACACTTTTAGGAAAAGAAACAGAAACAGAAACTTTTTTATTCAATATAGATTATAAATAATACTTATTGAAAGTCACTCTTTTGCTTAATTTACCACTGGAAACCTCTGTCCTGGGAAGAACGAGCAACAAACCCAAACTTTTTTGAAAAAAAAATATAGCAGCTAACAATCATATGTTACACAAACACAAATTAACAATACAAAAAAATAATAGAAATAGCTTGGTAGCGATCACCTCATTATGTTCTTGTCGTCAGTCTAAATATTTTACGTCTGGCGTAAATAGATACACTACTCGTATCTCTTGAAAGCAACGAAATCTTTCAAGAATTTCCCAAAGTCGCCTCTTACTCACGATAAGGGTATGATAGATTCTCTAACACTGCTACACCTCTATTTCCTCTTACAATGAGAAAGGCTCTTATCCAACAGAATGAACAAGAAAAAGTTGAATAGTAGACTTAGTGACGAAATAAATACTCTTCATTAATTTATTCATACGAGTTACTCCCCGAAACAACATACGAAATACGAATCTAAGCAAGTGGTAAAATTAAATATTTTGTACAACCGACTTCAATATAATTAAAATGAGAACATCAGTCGCAGTCAATTAAATACGCATTATTAAGGATAACTCAAAAACTACTGGTCGGATCTTAATCAAATTTAATTGGTAGAAGCACCAGATTTCAAATAAAAAAAAATCATAAAAATCGGTTCACCTACAAAAAGTTCTGAGGTAACACACATAAAAAATACAATCGAATTGAGAATATTCTCCTTTTTTGAAGTCTGTTGAAAATAAATGATTCTTCTAAAATCCGGACGTCTTAATCTAAAACTAACCGACAGATTCACCCGTTTTTTAAGTAAAATCTCTAACTCATCAAAGTGATGGACCGAATATATTTTTGGCAGGGGATCTGGTGCACGAAGGTCGGATACACCATGATTAGGTATATACTGTCAATTTGACGCGACTCTAATTAAGTCCCAGACGACGTGAATCACTGAGATCAAACAACGATAGACTAAACTTTATTGTGGTGTGGTGTAGTGTCGGCGGAAGATTCTATTGTTAGTTATTAGTATCTGTAATTAGTCATATTTATATAAACAAGATACGATTTACTTCTATAGAAATACTTGAGATTATATATTAAATACTCGATAGCAGATAAGTAA
Source organism: Parnassius glacialis (assembly GCA_033319125.1). Classification (NCBI taxonomy): domain Eukaryota; kingdom Metazoa; phylum Arthropoda; class Insecta; order Lepidoptera; family Papilionidae; genus Parnassius; species Parnassius glacialis. The sequence continues at coordinate 6,571,680 of JAVANC010000021.1, forward strand.
GTGCGAGCTTTAAAATTTAATAGTAGGCAGGCAAACAAAGTTCGATCCCGACAACAAGAGAGCGTATTACTTCTGGATCTCGACATCAACACCACCTACCGGGTCCAGGCACTTACTCAAACAAAGAAGATCACAAACAAAGAAACACTTAGCTGACGTGAAACACCAACGTTCCGGGAAGTCTGCAGTTTGTGATCATAACCTAGACGGTCCCCGCCATTACATTAGATTTGATAAACCACAAATTTTCGCAAAAAAACATCGATTCCTGCCAAGGATGATTCGCGAGGCTATTGAAATTAAAAAAAAACTAGCTGGATACTACCACCTGCTTGGGATCCAGTAATTAATAAAATTAAAACTAAAGACAAACATACCACTGCAAGACTTCAAGACACAGTAAGTTCATTCTGCGTAGATCGCACTAAAATTAATAATTAAAAAAGCTGGAGGTACTCCGGGTTAACTCTGACATCGGGACGTCAATCACCTCAGTCCCTCGTGACCATGGGTGCTGTAAAGTACCCGAAACGTCGGGAATCAATAAAAAACAAGATAATTAAACGCGATAGAATCCGTAAAAGTAGTTTTATTCAATGTAGTGTAAATATAAGAAATCATTAAATAAAATCATCAAAATCGGTCCAACTGTTTTGGAAGAGTTTAGTGATAAACACATGTACAGAAGAATTATTAATATATAGATTTCGGCGTGCATGATGCGTATGTTCGTAATTCTTCTCCTCCCAAACGGCATGACCGATTTTGATGATTTTTTATAGGGTTCTTATGGAGTCACTTGAATGCTACTAGTTGGACCTATTGTCGAGGTTCAGAAATCACCCGTGCTTCACGGGGCGGATCGCCACTTATATTTAATAACCCCTGGGAATGAAGTGATCGCTTCCAAGCTATTTCTAGTTTGATTTGTGTGGTTAATTGTGATCATACATGATTGTAAACTGTTATTTAAAAAAGAAGTCCCGCTGGATTTCTTGCTGCTTCTTCTTCCCAGGACAGAGGTTTTTCCGAACCAGTAGTAATTAAACAAAAGAGTGACTTTCAATAAGTATTATTTATAATCTATATTGAATAAAAAAGTATCTGTTTGTATAATATCTTTACTCACACAACGTTATTATTAGAGTTACTCGTATTTTAGTTGTTGGTAGTATTATGCCAGTATTAAAAACAAACCTAAATTTTTCACCAAAAACAAATATTTATTTTTAAGATTTCTTAAGAATAATATACAAATCATGAAATTTAACAGAAGCTAAATATAAACTAGATATTAGAACTCGCAGGAGGAGTTTCGATCTTTTGTTATAAAGTAGAAAAGTTTGACATTTCGTTCCGGTTTACATTTTTTATTATGTTTGAATAAAATATCAACTGTCAGTTGCAAAAAAATTGGATATTATTTCAAATTTTAAAGTCCAAGCTAAACGTATTATATACTCTTTGGTCCAAGCTTTTATTTGTATCCGCTAAAACGCGAATAATTTTAACATCTGTGAGTGTAACCAGATTTTGATATTCCATATTTTCAGTTTTTACATACACTATCCGTTGAACTAAGTATAACTTAGTTCAACGGATCGTGTATCACATAACGAAATGTTTCTTGACGATAGGACCGGGAATAGCGACCTCTGACAGTTATCGAAAGAGACTCTCACGGACCCTAATATTTCTTCTAAGTCTGTGATGAATTCCAATTTCGAAATTTGTTTATTACACTAGAGGCTTGTTTTAAGGTCTTATAAATGTCAAAATTTACCACTGGTTTTAAAATATGAAGTCTCTAGAGTTTTAAAAAAATATAACTAAAACTTATAATGTAATGTGGTTAACACTTTTACTGTTCGATTTTCAAACACATTAGTAAGACAATAACAATGAACTATGTGTAGTGCACCGGACAGCGAATGGGTTAATCTTATACCAATTGGTTTTACTACATTTGTGAAGAAGATTATCACAGCATGTATAGATTTGTCCGAATACTAAAACGCTACTCAATTTTAAGACGCTGTAAAGTTTCGTAGTGTCACCACAGTCACTGATTTAAAGTGATAGAGACAGCATGAGACGTTTTAAGCCGCGTCTCCACCAAAGTTTTGTTGCCAACACAACAGTTGGTAAAAAAACTTGAAACAATGTCGGGAACCGTGTTTCCATTTTCGGCGGCAACATCAAAAGAATACGCTTGTTGCAAACATTTGTTCCCTCGGTGGAGACGCTTGTTGGAAACAGTTGGAAACATAACTGTTGTCAACATTTTTGGTGGATACGCGGGTTTATACGGCGCGCGGCGTTTTATAATTGTATATTTGGGCCATAAGTAATTTACCTCAATAAGTGTCTCATTGTTAAATACCTTACGATAAGAGAAAATTATCATAAGAACATCAAACGCATCGTTCGACTAGTAAAGTAGGTAATATAAAAAAATTTCTACAACCGACTTCAATATAAATTGTTAAGGATAACTCAAAAACTGCTGGCCAGACCTTGATCAAATTTATTTGGGACCAGCAACACTGGCTTTCAAATAAAAAAAACATCAAAATCGGTTCATCTAGAAAAAAGTTATGAGGTAACACACTTAAAAACCACAGTCGAATTGAGTACCTCCTCCTTTTTGAAGTCGGTTAAATACTTAAAGTAATCTCCAAGTAAGTACTTAGTGAATAGTGTGGCCGATTCTAGCTATGACCTCTGATTATTCTTTGTGGTTTGACTTTTTGTAAAGGAACGGAAATTTTGAATTTAAAGACTGTATTTTTCAATAAATCCAATTGTTTATTATGTATGTATAGCCTTTATGCATAGAATATTGATACTACGACGATATTCCGTAAATGGATCGTAATTAGCTTTTACGTAAGTAATGTTCCTTGATTAAAAGTTGCTGCCCGTTGCCATAACTCCTCGACCCCGACCTTTAGCACGAATCTAATGGAACGAACCAACCAAGCCCCTGTCGTTTACTTTGCATCGGTTGCAAAGCAAATTTATCTGATACTGCGTGGCTTAGTAGACAAAGGGTACCTAACTACTTGTTCATAGGTTTCAAATCATGCTGGCATTTCTGTATAAATACACAAATTATTAAAGAGCCGGTAGTAAGCGCTCGCTGTAAATTTTTCACAGTACGCAACCCGGGTTCGATCCCCGCTGGCGCCAATGAAATTGTTAATTGCAATTTAAGTGCTGATTTATCACGTTATAAGAAAAAAAATATTTCGAAGAAATGTGAAGTTCGCCAACACTTCCTTGCCTTAAACCCTTCTTAAGAAATGAGAGGCCTGCACCCAACGGTGGGACTTATATAGGCTGTAACTAGGTGTACCATCCTTTTTTGAACAAATATATTATTATTAGTATATTGCTTGTTGCAGGCCTCCAATCACGGTTAATATAAAAAAGCGCGACAGTTTAATTAGGGATAAAAATATAATATTTTTCGTACTTTTTTTTTATAAAATAAGAGTGACAAACGAGCACACAGTCCACCTGATGGTAAGTGGTTGCTGTGGCCCATACACATCTACATCTATATTCTTATTTTTTAGCCGTGAGCACTAAGATGGTATACCTCTTTTCCAGTAAAAAGCGTTTCCGGTTCTCTACACTCACTTTACGAAACACATCAGCATTAAGCTGTTATTTTACGTTGATGTTCTGTGAGAGCGTGGTCCTTCCCCGGTCGAGCCGACCCATCGTGCTACAGCTATGCTATTAATATAGCTGCAGCATGGCTCTACCACGTATAAAAAGTACTATATTATTTTTCTATAATACATAGTACAATTGACTGAAATATAGTACAATACTATATATTATAATAATGTCCTCCAGACCAAATTTCGGCCACGGCGGCCAGTCTCAACGAAGACTAGCCATCTGCGCAGGACAGGATTATAGTGCCCAAGTGTATGCGCAAGCACAGGTGCACTCTCTATTCCCTCACTCTCATAGCCCGATGGGACGGTAAACCGACACGACCGGAGAGAGATCAGGCACAGGACCAACGGCTTTACGTAATTTCCGAGGCACAGGGGTTAAACACCGCCAACTTCCTGACTCCGGGCAGATACTGAGAATTTCTTGATGGAAAAACTCAATAACTGATTTTTTTTTGGTCCGACCCGGGATTCGAACCCGGGACCTCATGATCAGCAGTCGCACTACTACAACCACTAGACCAACGAGGCAGTCGATACAGTCGATACGATATATATTATAGTACAGGTGGCAACCCTATTTCTGCTGCTAAACAGCACTGCTTCCGTTACTGTGTTCAGGTCTGATGTGTAGAATATAGTGGTATAGAGAACTAATATAATTACGGGCATTCTATCCCAATCATTCTGGGGTGACAACGCATCTGTAGCCTCTTTAGTGTGAAGTTGGCTGCATGTATCCATGAACCGCAGTAACCACGTACCATCAGGTGGACTGCAACTTCGTTTATCACTTCAGTTTTTTTTAACCCTAGTACCATAATATGTGATTATAAAAAATGTATTCTAATAACATTCCTTTATCACATTCATGCAATGCGGACAAACTAGTCTGGACCACAAGATAGACCTGTTCCAGGGCTTGTTTCAGGCTGTTTCGTCAAACCGCTATTTAGTACAAGGATTTTTACCGCAATTTTTATGTTATAATAAGACTTAAAATGTTCCTCAATATCAAATAACTTATATGCAAATAATAGGTTATAATATATTAAGTCATAGACAGGCATTAATATTAATAATTTTATTTGTGATATAAACAGACACCAATCTTATTTACTCTAAGCTCTTTCTGAGATCTCTTTAAATAAAAATCGATTGCTGCCAGTTAGTCTCCCTAAAACTCAAACCGATTTCGATAAAAATTGTTGTGTGTGTTTAAATGTTTTTGGTTTGGATTCACATTTGGAGCCGGTAGGTGGCGCTGCTGTCGAGGTCCAGAAATCACCCGTGCGAAGCCGGGACGAATCTCTAGTTTTATATTAAATTGCCTTTAAGACTTACTAGAGCCCAATGACTTCGTCAATCTTACTTAGCGGTACCATGTAGCGACATCTATGGAAATATATTAAGTAAAGAACGATGTATTTAGCGCGTCAAATTTTCATATCGATATACATCGCAACCGCTTCCGTAGATAGATAATAGATGGCGCTAGAGTAGTCAAGTGAGCTCGGCCACGGTCCTTATTACTTTGTAAGAGAGATACTTATGTGTACACCTTAGTGTAATCCTCAGCGGTGACAAGTGACAACGCATCTGCATTTTGCAACTTACTATTATAGTACGTGAGAGTAATATGGTCATCCGTCACCGTGATCCGTATGGTCACTTTCTTAAAACTCAAAAACTACAGCATTGTTTGCATAGATACGATACAGAACGTGGTATCGTATTTGTGGTACGCTTTATATTTATAGCTTTTCATCAATCAATTATATAATAAAGGGTCAAAAGGGCGATGCTTTAGCGACGCCATTTTGACAGTGGTAGAGCCACGCGGCAGCTTTTGCTGTCGCACGGATGGGCCGGCTCGAACCGGGGTGGTACCACGACCTCACAGAATACCAGCGTGAAGTAGAGGTTTACCTCTGCGTTTAGCTTGGTGAGTGCAGGTGGCCGGAGGCCCTTTTTACTGGAAATGAGGCATTCCATCTTAGTCCTCACGGGTGACAACGCAACTGCATTTTGATTCGCAAACGAGGATAGATGTAGATGTCTATGGGCCGCAGCAACCACTTACCATCAGGTGGACTGTGTGCTCGTTTGTCACCCTTATGCTATAAAAAAAATATAGTAAAAATTTTAGTCGATTTTAGTATTGTGTAGTATGGTTAGATTTTATTAATTAATTTTTCGAAGCGTTCCTAATTATTGGCAAAGCTTGTTTGCTATTTATATATTAGTTATAGTATACGACTTATTTTGTGTTTTTGTCTCTGTCCTCCTCCTAATTTTGGTTTTATAGAGCGGCGAAGTTTAAGGTTACCATATTACCCTCATGTACCTTATATCTATTTTTTCACCATAGAAAAGGATAAAGACATATTTACCATCAGGTGGGATTGTAGTGTTATGCGCTGACTTAGAAAAGTATAAAAAAATATATTTTTTTTTTAATTTTCAACCTTTTCAGGCCATGATAAAATGTGCCGTGGCCATGGGTTTTGGACTTAGTCCAGCACCGACTAACCAAGCGTTGACAGTATTACGTCGTTTGTACGTTATTCCAAAATTTTTTTTTAGATAGATGTGAAGCCTCTATCAACAATCCATAAGAATTCCTCACCGTTACCATTATGGCCTAGTTAAAGTCCAGTACAGAACATAGGCCTTACCCTTAGATTGCCTCAAAGGCTTGGCAAGCGGTTTGGCAAACGCAGTTTTTTATTTTTAATAGTTTTTAGGAAGACGCTGCTGCCCATCTCCTGATTTGTTTCCCTCTGTCGCCTCTTACGACACCCACGGGATGATATTATGTGGTAGTGGATATTCTTACACCGCCACTACACGGTACGGTAAGAAATCTTTATCCCCGACGAATTTGTTTTTTTTTTAATATCGATGTTCAAAAGAATTGGGCCACCTCAAAATAGACCTTCAATGTTCAGTGATCAAATCTTAAAAGCATGTTTTATTTTAAACAACATGTAACATGGAATATTTCCACTTATCCAACTGTTGTTTTGACATGATCCTAGCATGTGCATGCGGTCCAATTGTCTTGGAACGGGCCCAAGAAACACGTATTCTACGTGACGTCATCTCATTCATGTTACTTGGTGCTCCACTCCAGATGGTGTTACATCAGAATAATAAATATATTTTAAAACTATTTTAGTCTTTAATATTTTTTTTTATAAATGCTGAACTGCTGTAGTGCTTGACTGTGATGCAATTTGAAACGCTAATCGGTTTATCCATTAAAACATTGTGTATTGTAATTATATCAGGGCCGCTTCACAGAATAATTATAAAAGAAATATGAACGAACGATCTTATCTTTCTTTTCTTTTGAACTTCAAATCCTACGTACTCCAGGTTCCTGCAAAACATAAAGAGACATTCCTCGCTCCCGATTTCTGGCCGTCTGGGGTAGTTAGTAGTAGTTAGTGTTTCGCCGATACAGGGACGCGCGAAAGAAAAAAGTTCCCTAAATAGTGTTATGTCTATATTTATATATATTTTTAGGTTAAGGTATATATTGCTATGGGCCAATGTTCTTAATTTTTAAGTCCTTGATGCCTTTTTTTTTTTGCGGATGGAAAATCATCAAATGACGCCTTTCGCTCTGGGTGGAGCGGAAGGGAGTGTCAGACTTATACTGACTAAAAACCATCCGTGTTCCTTCAGTGCCCTTACGTTCCGGAGCCGCGGTATCTCTTTCGAACAGCCCGCAGCCCCGGCAGGCGCCGGCCCTTGCGGGCCCCTTCACGCTGCTGACAGCTCTTTGAGGCGCGCGTGGAACAAAACGCGCCGTCGACACGGCCTGTCGTGGTTAGACGGACGGACGGCGAGCTACCCATTGCTCGCCGTTCACAGGCCCGCGCCTACGGTGGCCGGGGGCCACGACGTAGCCCCCGACGCCCGGGGCGTCTCCCCCGGCGGCCGGGAAGGAAAGCTGCTGCTCTCTCCTTCTCCCGCTCCGCCACCTCCTTTGCTAGCATCACTGCTTCGCAGAAGGTGGTGACGGCATCCCATTCCGTCTCGCTCCGGACCATGGCTTCGACCAGGGCCGGACGCGAGAGGTCGCCGCCGCCTATCGCCGCTACGAGGACACGGCGGTGCTCCGCCCAAGCAGGGCACACCTCCACGGTGTGCTCCACCGTGTCCTCCGGTCGATCCTCGCAGTGGGAGCACCCGGGCGTTTCCTCCCGCCCGATTCGGTGCAGGAACCTCCCGAACACACCGTGTCCGGTGAGGACCTGCGTCAGGCGGAAGGTGAGGACGCCGTGGCGTCTCTCAAGTCACTCCTCAAAAAGGGGTCTTATCGCCGCTATAGTGGCGTGCCCAAAGTCCTTGATGCCTGAAATAAAGTTATTGTATTGTATTGTATTTTATTATCGCTTATTCATAGAGTTCCCTCATTCACAGTTGATTTCATAAAATAGCATATTCTATCAATACCTGCAGGTAGCTCAGGTCAGAATCTGGACCAGGATTTTGTTACGTGGTAGGTAGAGCCTTGCTCCAGCTAAATTACCTATGTATGTTTGTCAGAGTTTGTATTAGAATAAAAAAATTCTATAAATTTTAGTCCAAATTATATTTAGGCTAAATCATACGTAACGTGACATACGTTTTCATTTATCCATTCAGTAATTGACTTTAATTGAATATTCTTAAAGTAATTAATATTAAACGATACGTCGTTTAGAACAACCCAAAATGTCACAAGAAATTATAAACATCGTTTTATCTACTTAGTCAACCTAAAATGTTTATTCGTTGAAGAATTAATTTTTCGTAATAAATCTGTTTTGAATGTAAATGATGCCATCTAAATGTTTTTAAAAAAAACCCTTGATTATATTAAATCTGAATCTTTTATTATTTCTGAAATTTTATTCTATTCTATAACTTTAAAATAACATCTTAATTAAAAGAAAAAAAAGGGAACCAATTTGAAAATTTATCAAACTCGCAAAAATTCACTAATCTGCGGTTAAGCTTTATTTAATTCAATCTGTATTGATATGTATCGGAAATCCGAACTGATACTCATGATTTTGTAATCACTACTAATGGCCAATTCCTATTATATATTCAAGAAACGTTTCGTTCTCCGTAACGATCCGTTTTATTGTATACAAAGTGCATTAAAAAAACGACGGGTTGCACTCCGGGAGTGCCGGCAGAAGTGAAAACTTGAATATTAACATTGTGCATTTTTGATATTTTGGAATGGCGGAGATTATTTATTATTATCTTATTTCATTTATTTTCGTTCGAAATTATTTGTTTGGTAAACCTACACCGCACATGTGCTTATTGATGTTATGAAAATATAGGTTAATGCTATAAAGTATAAACATATTACAAATATTACATCTATAATGTGTAAGTACATATGTATCTATACTAATAATTTCGTCAAGCAGTACAGTAGACTCGATTGAAACCTAATCTTAATAATGAAATTATATTAATTAATAAATAAAAATTAATTAAACCTAACTTACTTCCTCTCCTACGCCGCGCCGGCTGTCTACTCTCCGTCCGTCTTACGAATTTTCGATCAGGACACGTGACCTGACGCGAGTTTAACATTTTTTACCCATTACAAAAAAAGTGCACAACGCCGCTAAAGAAGTTTTCACTTCAAAACAGTTTATAATATTACAAACTATTCATCCAGAAACTTAAGATGACTTAAAATGAAAAAAAAAAATTACACGGCTCATAAATATTTGAACTAGTATTATGTTTTAAAACAAAATACTAGTCAATTATGCAAAACTACTTGTAAACGAAAACGAAGCGTTTTTAAATATAGAAGTCTGGCCTAAGTGGGTTAAAGGTGCAATTGTTTCGTATCATAATAATACATCTTACTTGGATAGTCTTTTGTTTTGTTTGCCGTATCATGTTCTTTGTTTCCCGAGCGAGCGCTACTTCAAGTTTTATTACTACATTGTTTAGATCTAGAACTTCAACACTCGTTTAGTGTTTATAGTGAGTGTTTGTTAAAAATACAATATTTGGCATTGTCTTAGTTCAAAATCATGTGTGTTAAGCCAATTCACATATTTTTTATAGGATAAGGGTAACAATATATATTAATAATAATAATATATATTAATATATATATATATATATATATATATATAAACAATATTTCAGTTTTAGGCCCCCTTCTCTTTCTCATTATGGTTAACGATCTCATTAAGGTAGTAAAGTATGCCAAATGTCTCCTATATGCTGACGATTTGAAATTAGTCCAAGTGATTGAGTGAGTGTTGAAATAAAGCGCGTATCAACCATTAGAGATCTTGGTGTGACATTTGACTGCGGATTGACTTTCCATACACACATGTCTGCCCTAGCTTCAGAATCTTACAGACGCCTAGGTTTTGTCCTACGCAATGCCCGTGATTTCAATGATCCTATTGTCATCAAATTATTATTTAACTGTCTAGTTAGAAGTAAGTTAGAATTTGCTGCAGCCGTCTGGAATCCCCACGAATCCACATATGAATTGTTGATTGAAAAGGTTCAGAAAGCCTTCCCGCGTTTTTTATATAAGAAGATTTACGGATATTATCCATTTATGTATCCTACTCTTTTCTTGCTGGGAATGTTAGGATATAATTCCCTTTCAGTGCGTAGAGCCAGAGATCAGATCCTAATAGCCATAAAAATTTTAAGGAGCATGGTAGATTCCCCAGAGCTTCACAATACTTTGTGTACACTTTATGTGCCTAACAACTACCTGCGTCATAAGCCTACTAGACGACACCGGCTGTTCGCCACATTCCATTGCCGCAGTGTCGCGCGCGCAATTCCCGTTGTGTCGCATGCATGGTGCTTTAAACTCCTTAATGGAGACAGTCCCGGAATGTGACATCTTTAATGACACTGATCATGTCAAACTGTCTTATGTTATGTGAAAGCCATGTTTGTTAGGTAAATAAGTTGTATGTTGTTATCACTTCATTCTGTTTTATATTATTTTATTTCCTCTAGTTATTGTTAAGTATGTTTGATCTGACTTGTTATTTGTTTTTGAATTATGTTAATTATGTTATGTGTTTAGTTTTACCTAATTATTACTGTCATTGGCGCAAGCCGTTGTAATTAATTATAAATAAATAAATAAATAAACAAACAAGCGGACAGTCCACCTGATGGTAAGTGGTTGCTGTGGCCCATAGACATCTACATCTATCCTCGACTATGAATCAAAATGCAGATGCGTTGTTACCCGTGAGGACTACAATGGAATGCCTCGTTTCCAGTAAAAGGTATCTTCGGTTCTCTACACTCAGTATACGAAACACAGCAGTGTTAAGCTGCTATTTTACACTGGTATTCTGTGGGAGCGTGGTCCTTCCCCGATCGAGCCGACCCATTCGTGCTACAGCTATATACTACTAATGTAGCTGCAGCATGACTCTACCACGTAAAAATATCTGATATAAAAATATCTTATCACATACCTATCAATCTGTAAACATAAACCCAGTCAAGATTTTTCTACATAATAATATTTAAAAGCAATTTTCTACGTAAAAGTTACAGCCTATATACGTCCCAATGCTGGGTACAGGCCTTCTTCACTTCTTCAACTTCAACTTCACGTCTTCGAAATATTTTTTTCTTATTTCTCAGACATGCAGGTTTCCTCACGATGTTTTCATTCGCCGCCGACCACGTGGTAAATCAGCACTTAAAATTGCAATTAACAATTTCATTGGTGCGATCGAATCCGGGTTGCTCGCGTTACTGTGAAATTTACAGCGAGCGCTAACTATCTGAGCTACTACGGCTTTATTTTCTACATATTATAAAGTAATCGTTGCAGCTTGGTAGAGCTACGATGTAGCTCGGATACGGCTCCGTGGCGCAGTGGCTTAGCAATCAGTTGTTGCGCTGGGGGCCGCGGGTTCGAATCCCGCACGGAACAAGTGTTTGTATGGCCTACAAATAATTGTTCCGGGTCTGGATGTTTGTTCTTGTGCAATTTATGTTTGTAAACTGCCTCCACGACACAGGAGAAAATCCTAGTGTGGGGGTAACGTTTTTTAAAAAAGAATAAGAATAATAATAAGAATAAGCTATAATATGGTTGTAGCACGTCGGCTCGACCAGGGAACGACCACGCCCTCACAGAATACCAGCAAGAAATAGCAGCTTAATACTGCTGTGTTTCGTATGGTGAGTGTAGAGAACCGTAGACCCTTTTTACTAGAAACGAGACATTCCATCTCAGTCTTCAGGGGTGACAACGCATCTGCATTTTGATTCTCAATTGACGATAAATGTAGATGTCTATGGACCACAGAATCCACTTACCATCAGGTGGACTGTATTGCGTTATTCGCCGTCGCCTTATTCAATAAATAAAAAAAGAAAACGTTGAAATCTTGATTTTTAGGCGCTAGTAGAACATACCTACGCGCTTTGCGCTTAAGGCATGCAGTAATCGTATTATAAAATCCTTTACCATCATCACCCACCATATTTAATAAATATACAGTAGTTGGGTATATTACCGGAAAACCAGATATTAGTTTTGGCTTTTTGCGCCGTCACCACGATGTGGTTTTTTATTTATATCGAAAATAATCTCTTAAATTGTAAGCAAAACTAGTACACGATGTGATACAAGGTACTAAATTCGGCGTAATATAACGAACGTGTCATAGGAGATATTTTTCATGCTTGGAGTGGGGCCAAATTGTTTGGCAAACATGAGGTTTACCAAATAATTTGGCTGCCTTTATTATTATAGAATTGGCTCCGTGATTTCCTGCATTATAAACAATAATGATCCGCCTGTTCAGTTTTTAACGCGTCTTATAAACCAGAAGCTTATTTATCTTTAAATAAAATTATGATGACAAGCGAACTAAAAGTCCTTGCATGAACACCAACAATCAATGACGACTCTTTCTACCACCAGGGCGGCGCCACTTAAAAGTGAGGTACATATAATATTTGACAGATTTCATAGCAGGGAAGTTAATTTTTTCGGAATATATAAAGGTTAATGTTTATTTCTGTACTGTTAGCTATATTTTGTATTAATAAATAAGTACTTACACGCTGAAAATACGTACCGCACTTTTTCTACCGATTTCAAAAAGGAGACGGTATTCAATTAGACTATATTTTTTTTTGTTATGCGTGTTACCTCATAACTTTTTTTGGGTTTTTCTTTTTTCATTTGAAAGTTGGTGCTTCCCACGTGGTCCCATATAAATTTGGTCAAGGTTTGACCAATACTTTTTGAGTTATTCTCAATAATTTATATTGAAGTGGGTTGTACAAAATTTTTAATTTTAAATGATTTTAAATACAATATATTTTGTTGTATTTACTGGCAACATAACATTCAACATAACATAACACTGGTAGAGCCACGCGGCAGCTTTTGCTGTCGCACGGATGGGCCGGCTCGAATCGGGGTGGTACCACGACCTCACAGAATACCAGCGTGAAGTAGAGGTTTACCTCTGCGTTTCGCTTGGTGAGTGCAGGTGGCTGGAGGCCCTTTTTACTGGAAATGAGGCATTCCATCTTAGTCCTCACGGGTGACAACGCATCTGCATTTTGATTCGCAAACGAGGATAGTTGCAGATGTCTATAGGCCGCAGCAACCATTTACCATCAGGTGGACTGTGTGCTCGTTCGTCACCCTTATCCTATAAAAAAAAACATTCCTTTAAAAAAAATATTAATTTTTTAAAAAGTATGTGTTCGAAAACTTATTTCTGATTTTATTAACCGAGTTCCAAAAACGAGAAGGCTATATTCGACGTGTATGTTTTTTTATCTATGTATGTTCACAGATTTCTCGGAACAGCTGAACCGATTTTAATGATCCTTATTTTATTAAATAGGTTAATACTTCGGGTTGGTCACATATAAATTTCAAGAAAATAATTCACCGAGATGAAAATTTTATTGTAACTAATTAGATTCTAGACAATATTCTAGTTGTCCACTTAAAAGAGTTTTATATAATATTTATTGCATGCCTTATGCGCGAAGCCCGTAGGATGTTCTACTAGGGCCTAAAAATCAAGATTCCAACGTTTTGTCGCATGAAATCGTCTCTAACAAACATATTCTACATATAAATGATATAAAAAGCACATTGTCAAAAAGTTAAATGATTGTTGAATTAATTAATTTTTTTTTTAAATCGATTAGTTGCTTCATTACATAAAACAGTGGTTTTATTGGCTTATGGTGTGGATTTATCAAGCTCGCATGGAGGCATAAACACGATAACTTTTGAAAATATAAAATTTTCAACTCAATCTATTTTTTAATCTCTTCATCTATCATATGGGAAGCCATGGAGTGTAAATGGTAGTTTTATTTTGTTTTGTTTAGTTATAATTAATTTTTTTCGGTTTAGAAATCCAGAAATTTTCGGTATTTTAAGCAGCCTTGTAATAATTTATTTTACTAAATAGACTGCCTCACTCACTCACTCACTTTGGCCTCAGTCGCTGTCGTGAGTGGATACTTTTTTTTTAACAGTGGTAGAGCCACGCGGCAGCTTTTGCTGTCGCACGGATGGGCCGGCTCGAACCGGGGTGGTACCACGACCTCACAGAAAACCAGCGTGAAGTAGAGGTTTACCTCTGCGTTTCGCTTGGTGAGTGCAGGTGGCCGGAGGCCCTTTTTACTGGAAATGAAGCATTCCATCTTAGTCCTCATGGGTGACAACGCATCTACATTTTGATTTGTACTAGAGGATAGATGTAGATGTCTATGGGCCGCAGCAACCACTTACCATCAGGTGGACTGTGTGTTCGTTTGTCATCCTTATCCTATAAAAAAAAATACTGTATCGGTTGTTTGCAGCGACTCGTACTTAAAAAGATCTCTGTACAAATACAAATGATTCCAAAAATCAAATTTGATACATTACTTGATTATTATTATAATCGCAGATTTTTATTACAATATTTTAAAAGCACAAAATAAATAATAGTACTACGTACTAAAAGTAATTAGGATGCACATATATATAAATATACTTAAATACGTCTTGGGCTTTATGGAGTGGCCTGAATGATATGATGATCATATGAGCATTATGAGTCGTGCACTTTTGGATTTTCCAAACTTTTTTAAATTGAGTTTTGTTGTAAAATTATTGGAAAATTGGAAGTATAATAATAAGGTTATTAGTGAAAACGTGTGTGTATTTAAACTACTTAAAAAATTAAGTATAATCATGTTATGCGTCATTTTTTAATACGCTTAGGGCATGCACAATGGGATTTACCAATAGTTTTTCAAAATCTTTAAAAACATCAACCACACCTGACGTATTTTATAATCTTAAGACAATCACACACCGGAGCGAAAACGCGGGCATGTTTTCATAGCGGGTCAATCATAGCACTCGCGCGTCCAATGAAAACAATCATAAATCTATTCTTAATTTACAATCGTCATTCATTGCTACTGCCGTTAAACGTCCAGCAGTTAAATCACCACCCGTGCACATAAATCTTCGATATTTATTTATTTCACCCGCGTGAGAAATACGTGACAGATTAATTTTTCGCGATTGCCGCGTTTTTGGAAATGATCCAATGTGTTCACGGCCTTATCGAAAGAAATTTCCCACCGAGTCGTTGCTATAAATATTGCAGGTATAATTTTATTTGGTATGTTCGGTTACTAATTTTGATTAGTCCTAAAACATGATATTTAAGTTTTAATATCTCTGAAACAGCAAATATAAACTTAATGACGCTTTATGCGTTTTCTATTTGTAAAAATAATAGATATATTCCATAAAAATTCTTCTGGCATCAGTTTCTTTGCGCAAGACATTGATCTCATTTTGCAGTAATATATACAGAGATCAGTGGCGAGAGACAATTTAAAGCTAAGATTTTATTTAATTATCATGGGTCTAATGTCTAATAACTTGCATATAGGATATATTATATGGCAATTTTTACAAAAGCCTTTTTAAAAAAATAAGAAGATTAAAATAAAGCGAAATACACAAATGATTTTTCCATATCAAGGCTACTACATCTATGAGCTAAGATTTTTTGCAAAATATTACAAAAAAGTTATGCAAACAATCTGCGTACATATATGTACCTATGTAATTTTTTTAAATTAAAATTAAATAATTACTCAGTGAAACAAACTCTATAGCATTGTTTTCACTTCTTTCTTTCAATTTGAACTGTCCTTGGATTTAGTATCATTAGGTTATCACTTACCTTTATTTATTTGGTACATCATATTTCCCCAAGGAATGCCACAAATCACGATCCTGAGGCACCTGCATCCTGCATCTCATAGGGGGAAGTTATCCATAGCATATTTGGCAGGCGGGTCATCAACCGCAATATTTTAATTTCTAGGTGTTATCTCCTGGTTTGTTTCCTTTTGTTGTCTCTGATGAGAGTCAAGTAACGATATAGGGTGGTGGATATTCTAATTCCGTCAATACACTGAGCATTGTGACAGTTCTTGGGGGAGCTCAATATTCTGCAGTTGACTTGTATGGGGCTGTATTGATTATGATGATATCATTCTACTGTTTAATAAATTAATTGCTTATTTTTAGGAACTTGGATAAGGGTGACAAATGAGCACACAGTCCACCTGTTTGTGAGTTGTTGCTGTAGCCCATAGACATCTACATCTATCCTCGATTACGAATCAAAATGCAGATGCGTTGTCACCCGTGAGGACTGAGATGGAATGCCTCGTTTCCAGTAAAAGGTGTCTCCGGTTCTCTACACTCACCATACGAAACACAGCAGCGTTAAGCTGCTATTCTACGCCAGTATTCTGTGACAGCGTGGTCCTACCCCGGTCGTACCAATCCATTCGTGTTATAACTATACCAGTAATATAGCTGCAGCATGACCACGCAAAATTTTATGTTTACTGAATTTTCGTTTTCAATTCTCATATGTTCCCTCTTTACGATTTTCCAATTTTTCCTCATGGTGACCAGGTTAGAACAAAAAATTACATACTAATAGGTTCCAGTTAATTATATGTAATTTTTTTGTATTTGAAAATCAAGTTGAATTTCGTTACTTTACAAACACAATTAGTGGAATTCCGGCCTCAGGCATCAATCACTAAAAAAAAAGTAAAGAGAACCATTGGTCAGTTTGTGTACGACAAAAATTCGACCAATCAATGTCAAAAACTTCCACAGTACGTTTTGTATTCGGTTGTACTCCTTTGATGATGTCACACTTACAAATATGGGATACGAACAGGCGGTAGAGAGAAGTGAGAAATATTATAATATTACTTTATCCTAATAACTACTACTATCAATTTGCGTGACGGTCATAGATAATTATACATGTATGACAGCCAAATGTGACGCCATCTTTTTGATATAGAATGTACATAATCGAATACTTAAAGAATATTTAAAGAAAAGCAATACTTCATAATAGAAATTATTTCTGTGTCGTAGAGGCATTTTACACGCAATAAATTGCATTTGAACATCCAGAACTGAAACGTCTATATATTAAGTAATTGTTTCATGCGGGAATTGCTGTGACATGTAAGAGATTCAACGGGAAAGGAGCATGTCCGGGAGGTAAATTTTACGGGCTGTTACAGAAGAGGTATTCGTAGTACGAGTATGTTATTTAGGTATGAACGTTTATACCAGACGTGTTGACGCTGTCAAAGCTGCGGAACCGTTGCAGGTGTAGATATTTTACGTCTGGCTTAAACTAGATGACATTCCTCATGGTTGGCTTAAACGACAGCCACGGGACGAAATTGGGTAATAGGTTCTAGAAAAAAATAATTTTGAAGTATTTATATTATTTTAAATCGTCTATGCATCCATCTATTGCAGTCTTTTTATATGTGGTAGAGCCATGCTGCAGCTATATTAGAGTTGTGTATCGCCAGCAACGCAAAATCAGGAATTTGCATTTAGAAAAACTCAAAATTAGGTGCTTTTTAGGTGCTATTTAGGTACCAAGTTTAAAAATTAGTTGCTCTGAAATTGTCACCGCAACGAATTGTTGAAATTTGCGTTGCAGGAATATGGACATAGTTACTTCTGCAACGGCTTCGGGGCTGCGGGGAGTGCAGCCCCTTCGCCCTTGCGTAGCAAATCACAAGCACCCATGCAAGCCGTAGAGGCTGAGGCTGGTCGCCGGCGACCAGCCTCAGCCTCTACGGCTCGCACGGATGCCTGCGTTTTGCCACAGCGGGCGGGGGCTGCTCTCCCTCCGCGCCTACGGCTTTACAAAAACACTCTAGAGGTAGGGCAGACAAGACTACGTGGAGTGGGGGCGTTCTGATTTGGTTTTAGTACAGATTCGACCTATCTTATCTATAATATATAACTGATAAAGAACAAAAAATGCCATTCATACCTTATATAGCTAGGTAATGGTGGTCCTGGACGCGATAATTCCCAGAAAATTACCGTCATGTACATCCGACCCCAATAATCTTTCAACACTTAATTCCTTGCTATTAATATTTATTGTATATCTATTATCGTCACTGCGTTGCTAGCGATATGTTTTGCCAGCAGTGCAAATTTCAACAGTTTCTTGCGGTGAAAATTTTTGAGCAACTAATTTTTAAACTTGGTACCTAATTAGCACCTAAAAAGCCCCTAATTTGGGCTTATTTTTAAAAGCAATTTTGATTCTAATTTGATTTTAAGAAAACCTGAATTTTGCATCTGCTATGTTCTGAATAACGACTTTATTTCTATTAGGGGCGCCTTGTTATTGCCTATACTTGCAACACCTAATTAGCACTTAATTCCTTGCTATTAATATTTATCGTATATATCGATTATCGTCAGTGCGTTGCTAGCGATATGTTTTGTCAGCAATGCAAATTTCAACAGTTCGTTGCGGAGAAAATTTTGAAGCACCTAATTTTTAAACTTGGCACATAATTAGCACTTAATTTTTAGGCACTGATAAAGTGCATAAAATGCTGTTCATACATTATGGTAAGGTAATGGTGGTCGTGGACCCTATAATTCCCAGAATAATATCTTAATCTGAATCAGGTTTCGATAATCGCTCAGCACTTAATTCCTTGATATTAATATTTATCGTTTATCTAATAACGTCATTGCGTTGCTAGCGATACGTTTTGCCAGCAACGCAAATTTCAGTCGTTCATTGCGGTGAAAACTTTAGAGCAAATTATTTTTTAAGTTGGTACTTAATTAGCACCTAAAAAGCCCGTAATTTTGGATTTTTCCAAATGCCAATTCCCGACTTTGCGTTGCTGGCGAGACACAACTCTATATTAGTAGTATAGTTGTAGCACGAATTGGTCGGCTCGACCGGGGAAGGACCTCGCTCTCACAGAATACCAGCGTCAAATAGCAGCTTAAAACTGCTGTGTCTCGTATGGTGAGTGTAGAGAACCGGAGACCCTTTTTACTGGAAAAGAGGCATTCCATCTTAGTCCTCACGGGTGACAACGCATCTGCATTTTGATTGGTATTCGAAGATAGATGTAGATGTCTATGGGCCACAGCAACCACTTTCCATCAGGTGGACTGTGTGCTCGTTTGTCACCCTATCCTATAAAAAAAAAGTCTAAAGTCCGTTGCTAGACCTAACATATACCCCTAACATAGAACAATCGCCCATTGACACAACCTTATAAAATTTCGCCTTAGCTGCAACGCTCGGCGTGTTGCTTGATAAGTGCAGAGTTTTTATTAATAATAATATAAAGTAGTTGTTATCAGGAAGATGCTGTTGCGCATCTCCTGTTTCAGTTTAGTATGTCGTATGGAAACACACAGGACGATATGGGGTAGTTGATAATCTTACACCGATGGCTTAAATTGTCGAATCGAAGATAAATTAGCGTACTAAAACGCGGAAATATAGGGTCTTTCCATATTCATCCTATGTAAATCTTGCTCTCGTCCTACTGTTTATTTTTTGCTAACACAAGCGATTTATTGATCCTTACTCCTCAGCCAGCAGCGATTTTTTGACTTTACATTCTTAATTCACCCGTGAGTGTTCTTACATCCTTCATCACTTGCCGTTTTATGACTAGCTAAACTAATTATTGCCAGTTGCAAGAATATGTTTAATGTATGTCTGGAACAAAGAGCGGTACTGTTTTTACGACACTTGTGTTATAAATGTTAACGTTTTGTTGTAAACGGTAGCCGGACGTCGACGAAATGTGTTCGTAGCGAATGGCGGAACAGTTTTCATTTAAAATCTATTCTAAAATATTTTCTGCTATGTTTATGTTATCACATGTCTTACTGCAGTTTTAACTGAGTACTAAACTGTTCTCATTTCTAAAAAGTTTTTAGAGCAGAAACTACTCCGTCGCGCTCCTGTGAAAATGGCGGGCAAATAAGTCCTCAAAACATTATTATATTTCTTAGACATGCAGATTTCCTAACGATTTTCCTTTCTAATAAAATTTACTACTAATTTTACGAATTTATCACGCTTAATTAAAATTACTTTTAATTTCCAACGTTTCCGGGCAACCTTCAGCTTTTTGATATAAATTTTTGGTCTGATCTACGCAGTTTCATATTTCCCTTCATCACCGAATATAGTAAATCTGCATTTAAAATTGTAATCGACAACTTAATTTCAATGGTGCCGATAAAGACCGAAGTCTGGTTGCCCGCGTGCTGTGGACTTATAGAATAACATACTCCCACTTCAATTATTATAGAATGTGGTAGAAATTAATGCAACCACTGCGAAATTATACTCGATAAAAAGGCAACTAAATCTAAAGCTAAAAACATAGTCGAACAGACATTATTACCATTTCTCGAACTTAAAATGTTATTAGTGCGCGATGATCAGTTTTCTAAGAAATGTGATTAATAATTTATAGATGGTAATCGATTTTAAATCGTGATGCTAATATGGTTCTGGCTGGAATACGCTGTATTTTTAAAAAAGATTGCATTTTTTTATAGAATAACCGTGACAAACGAGCACACAGTCCACCTGACGGTAAGTGGTTGCTGAAGCCCATATACATCTACATCTATCCTCGATTACAAATCAAAATCCAGATGCGTTGTCACCCGCGAGCACTAAGATGGAGCGCCTCGTTTCCAGTGAAAAGGGTCTCCGGTTCTCTACACTCACCATACGAAACACAGCAGCGTTAAGCTGCTATTTTACGCTGGTATTTTGTGCGAGTGTGGTCCTTCCCCGGTTGAGCCGACCCATTCGTGCTGCAACTATACTACTAATATAGCTGTAGCATGGCTCTACCACGTTTGAATATAAAGTTTTATTCAGTTAATCCTTATATAATATTGCTTAAAATATTTTGTTTATTTTAATTTTAATGAGTAATTAATTAATTTTTATCATTCAAATTTATTATGTAACTTTTCTCGCGCTTTTCTTTTTGTTTATTTTTAAAAACGAATATTTTTTCTTCTGTATCACTGAGGTGTTTTGCAAATTGCACAAGGACAAACATGCTGACCCAGACAATTATTTACAGGCTGTATAAACACTTTTTCCTGTTTAGAATTCTAGTCCGCGGCCAACAGCTCTACAGCCAAACGCTTTTAAACTGCGCTATTTTTTTGTCTAATTTTGTATTCACAATAAAATACATTCAAATGTTTTTTTTTGTTAAAATTTGGAAAGTTATATATTGGTTCAAAATAATATATATTATGTGTGATAATTATAATATCAGATTGCCCACTACAAGAACTACCCTACAAGAAAGTACTACAAGAATACAAGAAGGCCCACTTATTTCCAGACTTTTCTACAACTGTTTATTATTCTTATACTTAGGTCACTGCAATATAATTTTTTTTATTACTCGCACTTTATCTTTAAAATACGTTGTTGCACATTTAGTTACGAACAGGTAACATCCTAATCCAAAGAGTATATAATCACTAACGTTACTGGTCTATATCGATCGGCACAGACATTTAATTATAATATCATGACGGCTCCGTAGTCCAGCGGCGAAGCGCTCGGTTGCTGGTAGGGTGTTACCACACCGATCGATCGATCGTCGTTTGATTCCATTGATCGACTTCGATCGATGTCGATCGATTGGTGTGGTAGCTTTAGCTGATCGACGGATGCTGGTCGATAAAACGTTGTTCAATCATCGATCGACGTCGAGCGACAATTAATTGATGTGGTTTTGGGCTCATCGTCAGTATCTTTCAAAATGTGGTCGGTGGAGTGGTGCGGGTTCGACTAATGCATTCTACCATAGATCGATTGGTGTGGTAACACCCGTAGGCAGCGGGTTCGAATCACGGGACAGGAGTTTTTCTATCCTAAAAATTATTGTTTCGGGTCTGGAGCTTTGTTCGTGTACATTTGCTTAATATAAAGCGCGAAGCACTTATAGGCTGTTAACGCAAATTTTTCCTACAATCGGAGAGAAAGCTCTCCCTGGTTGTAGGAAAAATCGTCTTTCGGTATTTTATGGCGTAGTAAAAAAGAAAAGGAAATCAGTAGGGTAGAATGGTCTAAGACAAACTTTTTTCCATACATCCATCCATGCTGTGGCGATAAACTATAGTAGTAATGGACAGTAGCGTTACTAGTGTGAGGGCATCGGCTCCGCGTTTAGAAACCAGCAGCAGAGGGCTATAGTCAGTTTTTCTGGGTGATGGAATCCGTAATAAAGATATAAGTAGTAGAACCAAAAACAACCGACACAACCCAAAGAATCAGAAAGTTAGTGGTCTATATAATATACAGCGAAGGAGGGTCCTCAAATGGCCGCCTTATCGATACAAGGCCGTCTAAACCGTCTAAAACTGGGTTTACCGATGTAAACCCAGTTTTAGACGATTTTAGATGGTTTAGACACCTACTAAACAGAGTAAAATGTACCGGAACTTGATGGTTTGATTCTTAATCGAGGATAGAAGGACCACGCGTTCGGGCCAAACGGTTTGCTTCACGCGTAATGCGTACATGGATGGACTAACATGTGAATTGGAGCTGAATAATTTGGCAAGATCTGTCATTTCAAGAAGATTATTTAAGCGATTTGACGTCAGTCTTAATGTTTACAGTCATTATAAAAAACCTATATGTACAATATACAAAGGGTGAGGGAGTAGGAAATGGTACTTATCACGAAACATTTGGCTAACTTTTGTGATTATGTATCGAAGTGTCAACCCTACAAAAATTATTATTATCCCTATCCCTATTCCTACAAGCAGATTAATAGAAATGCATGCATTAACAAGAGTCGTTGACTCGCCTAATGACACAACACTGCAGCCTGCGCATACCAATTAAGAACATTATGAATGCGATGGGAACTCGGCGCTATCTTCTCTATGTTGTTACACGTCGCGTCAGCGTTCATTATTTTGTTATCATGTATCTACATTGAACAATTACTTTATGAATGAGTGTTTGTAGTAGGAAAAAGCAATGTTAGAAAAAATATGTATAATCGATATAAGATAAACATTTCAATAAGAATTACACATGTAATGTATATTGAATAAAAATTATTCTATTCTATTCTATTCTATTCATCGAAACATAAACGTCGGAACGTCGGTTTGAAAAATATTTATGTTTTGACTCCAAAACTCATCGTTCCTAAAACCTTATGACAAGATTATTGATTAAAAAAAAAACTATGGAATATTCCGGAGTTTGTAAATAATCATTTATTAGGCTGACATTTTAAAAGACGTACGAAATCTTAAAATTTTTAATATGTTAGATTTATAACTCTGCTTTGTTTCAACACAAAAAAAAATTGATATCAATATTTTAGCATTCAATATCAATGTATCACGCGTTATACGCATCGATGTTTTTCATGCTCACATCGATATCGAGTTTTATTTATATTTTGAATAAATAATGCAACTATGTAAAAAAGGGATCTAGAGATGTTTGTCACCTTTCCCTTAAATCAATTTAGCCTACCTAATCTGCACTCGATACACCCTGACGGTTGACCAAGGCTTCGTAATTTTATTCAATCGTTTAGTTTGTTTTGTAAAAAGATCTGATGTATAAATCAAATTAATAAATTGCCTCATATATACAAGGTTAAAACTAATAAATGCTCTAATCTATGGTGAACCTTTACAATGCCAGGAGGAACTCTCGCCTAGTTAAATGTCAAGATCTTTAAGCCATTATCTGTACAAAGGGCACGGTGAAGGTCGCAGATAAGGTGTGCCTCACTTTCATATATTGGATGATATCACTGCGCTATTTGAAAGAAAGTAGAAGATAACGTAACTGATTTTAAACGACGTTTGGACTTGACAAAGAATGTCTGGAAGTTGTTTTATTACAAATGTAATTACCTTGTCTTAACTTCATCATTCATCATCATTATAGCCCTTCGCAAGTCCTCTGCTGAACTGGCCAACTCTTCCCTTCATGTGGTTTGTTATCTCATTAAAAATTATTATTATTTTCTAAGGACTTTCATGTAACAAAATCTCGTCACTCCACAAGCTGACTAGTTTAATAGTGTAGGTTTTTACGTGGTACTGTTTTTTACGTGGTAGAGCCATGCTGCAGCTATGCTGTTGTAACACGAATGGGTCGGCTCGACCGGGGAAGGACCACGCTCTCACGGAATACCAGCGTAAAATAGCAGCTTACTGCTGCTGTGTTTCGTATGGTAAGTGTAGAGAACCGGAGACCCTTTTTACTGGAAAAGAAGCATTCCATCTTAGTCCTCACGGGTGACAACGCATCTGCACTTTGATTCGTAATCGAGGATAGATGCAGATGTCTATGGGCCACAGGAACCACTTACCGTCAGGTGGACTGTGTGCTCGTTTGTCACCCTTATCCTATAAAAATAAAGGTACCATTTGTAATTTTATTTTATAACTAGCTGTTCCCCGCGACTTCGCCCACAGTGCTCACTACGCAAAGCACTCCTCTCCCTGAACATCCACAAGTCGAGTGGGCCGGACGGAATCCTGCCAAATGTGCTGAGGACGTGTGCTCCAGAGTTGGAACCAGTTCTAACGCGTCTTTTTCGGTACTCCTACTCCCTAAGCGTTGTCCCGGATTCATGGAAGACAGCTTTCGTGCACCCGATCCCTAAAAAAGGTAACCGCTCTGATCCGTCCAATTACAGGCCTATCGCCATCACCTCCTTGTTCTCGAAAACTGTGGAGTCCATTATTAACTGCCAGCTCATGCGGTACCTTGAGGAGCACCAGCTGATTAGTGACTGCCAGTACGGTTTCCGTCGCAGTCGCTCAGCTGGTGATCTTCTTGTTTACCTAACATAGATGGGCGCAGGCGATCGAGTCCAAGGGGGAGGCATTGGCCGTTAGTTTGGACATAACGAAGGCCTTCGATCGGGTCTGGCACAAAGCGCTTCTTTCGAAGCTTCCTTCCTGTGGGCTTCCCGAGAAATTGTGTAATTGGATCACCAGTTTTATGGCTGATCGGAGCATCAAGGTCGTAGTAGACGGTGCGTGTTCCGATTACAAGCCTATTAATGCTGGTGTTCCACAAGGCTGCGTTCTATCACCAACGCTGTTTCTTCTGCATATCAATGATATGTTACAAACCGGTAACATACATTGCTATGCAGATGACAGCACTGGTGATGCTTTAGATACCGGCCGTGCCAGTATTACTCGGGAAAACGTCGCCGAGTACCGGAACAAACTTGAATTCGAGACTTTGTTGAATAAAACGAACGATACGAACAAAATGACGACCTATTTTAATAGTGTACATAAGAAATAGTAACTAAAAAGTGATCACCTTTGAACCTTTTAGTTTTAATGCTACCGAAAACAAATTGCATCTCTGATGTAAGGGTATTCGAAAATAGCTATTTGGAGTACGTAACTCTGTTTTATGTAGACGCGATGTTCCGGATTGTATTATATTTTAGTCTCGTACGTTGGCCACAGTTTTCATAATTTACGGACTAGTACTAAAAAATAGTAAAATATTTTTTTTAATAAAATTATGTTTTTAATGTTTCTAATGCTCCCATAAACCACAACATAAAGCTTTAAATGTCTTGCGGATCACAAGAAGTCACTATTTGTAAGTTCGCGGTTACTAAAATTTAATTTCTTTAGAATAATCTACAGTGGCAATGTAACTGTATTTGCCGCGTTACGTAAAAGAAGATTAGGGAAAAATACTACATTAATAACCTTCTTAATAAATTGCTAACTCGGGTATATCTAGACTTGTCGTAAAAAGACATTCTTTGTACTATGGGCACTGTCAATATTAGAAGATAATTATGTATGAAGTTAATGGTTTAGTATGTTTGAGAAAGCATAAACTACACATTAAATACTACGCGATATAATGTGATCAATCACGTAAAATTTATTTTATAAGTTTTACCTATGGGGAAGAAAGATTTTCGAGTGGCAGCCTCGTATCTTGTACCAGTGCCCGTGTCGGACTGATGCTGATGAATCAGTTTATAAAGAGAACTTCCGTATGTTTGGACAGTAAGCTTTGTATACTCATAATCATCACCATCATCATTACAATCTATCATAATGCCACTGGACATAGGTCACAAAAAATATCTGTAAGCTGTAAGAGAGATTAGAAGTCTCACAGATGTTGAGACAGCCAGATTAGTGTATTTTAGTTACTTTCATAGCGTAATGTCTTATGGAATTTTGCTATGGGGTAATGCGACTGATATTGAAGCTATATTTGTTTAGCAAAAGAGAGCCGTTCGGGCGATTTATAATCTAAATTGTAAAGCGTCCCTCAGACAAAAATTTAAAGAAATAAACATATTAACTTTGGCATCGCAATATATTTATGAAATTGTAATGTCTGTACATAAAAACATAAATAGCTTTAATAAGAATAAGGATGTGCATACTTTAAACACTAGAAACAAACATAAGCTTGTAATACCAGTTACTAGACTCCACAGAATCAGTAATTCATTTATGCGGCATTGTATACGCTTTTACAACAAAATCCCAGAACATATTCAAATTTTGTCAATAAACAAGTTTAAAAGTTTTATTAAAGAGAAACTGTACAAAAAGGGTTATTATAATATCAAGGAATACATGAATGAAAATAACTCCTGGGAATAAGGTGATCGCCACCATGCTGGTTCTATGAAAAATCATTTAAAACTGTATGAACGAAATTATTGTTAAGTGATGTTTGAAAAAAATCCCGTTGGGTTTCTTGCTGGTTCTTCCCAGGACAGAGGTATTTTCCGAACCAGTGGTAAATAAAAAAATGACTTTCAATAAGAATTATGTAATAATCAATATTGAATAAAAAATATTCTATTCTATTCTATCACAAAGCACAGTCCTGAGCCATCTTCTTCCATCGCCAAACTGCATCATCACCACTCCATCTAGTGGGAGCCCGCGACTGCCCTACACTTCGCTTACCGGTACGACTGCATTTCAAGAAACTTTCTTTCGCATAGGTTGTCGGTCCTTCGAGCTATACAGGGTTATTTTTCAAAGAGTTGCTGAATTTTGAGCTTTAGTTTAATATAAATAATGATATATCGTTAATGCAGCATTTGAAAATACGACTAAAGAAGACTTCTACTTTTATTTGATATTATCCCAAATTAAATGTGATTTTATGAGCAACAACATTTTGCCTACTGATCAACTCTTACGATTGTGTGCGAGCGCAGTAAAATCTGTTAAAATAATGCATTACCACGCATTTTGAATTTAAAAGATAGAAAGTACGAAAGTTTGCGATTTTTTTAAATTAATTGTTCTTCACACTTATTTTGAACCTTCTCAGCAGATTAGGCCGGTTATTGAAAAATAACCCTGTATTTTACGAGCCCATTGCCACTTTAGATTGCTAATCCTTTGCGCTATGTCTGTTTGTTTTTTGAATTTCACTAATCATGTATCTTAATGTTTTATTCTATTCAGGCAAGGATAATTTCGAATATGATTTCTAAGTCACGTCAGGTCGCTTTCCGTAAAACATTTAATTTTTGGGATTATCCGCAACGACTTTGTTCATTGGTGTCACTAATTTTAGAATTATTCATTTACGCCCGTGTGCGATATGACGGCGATATAATGCGCACGTAGACGTCAGGTAACATCTGCTAAACGCTCGCCAGGTTATCCAGGTCGCCTACTGGACCTAGCGCTGAAAATAATAGTATGAGTATCTGTTAGTTATAAAAATATATTAAACAATGGTTAAACCAAAACATCCTTATAAGTAAAAATGTAGTTACTTATTATGTTTATGTCCCACTGCTAGGCACATGCTTCCTCTAATTTCTGCACGGCTAGCATGGGCTGGGAACAAAATTTTTGTCCCCCGATTATTTTCACTGACCAAAGCACGGCAACGGGTAGAAGTATATCCCCGTTTGACATATCGAGTAGAGATATATTCCCGTCCGTAGCATGGAGCCAAATGAAAGATACGAGGGTGGATTGAAAAGTACTCGGTCTAACCAAGAAAATAAACACATACTAAATCAGTTATATTTTTATTTTTCTACATAATCACCATCAAGTTCAATACACTTTTGCCACCTCCCCTTCCAAGCATTTAGACCGTTGAAAAAAAATGATTCTTCCTTAGAGTCAAAATATGCGTCTACAGCTGCTTTGACCTCGTCGTTTGTCGAAAATCTTTGACCTCCCAAGTGCTTTTTTAGGTTAGGGAACAGAAAGAAGTCTGATGGTGCCAGATCAGGTGAATACGGCGGATGCGGTAACAGTTCAAAGCCACAGTTGTGAATTTCAGCCATTGACTGTACTGACGTGTGAACACGGGCGTTATCTTGATGAAACAGGACTTTTCTTCTGAGCATTCCTCGACGTTTTTCTTTTATTTCCTCTCGTAAACGACGTAGTAAGGTGCAGTAGTAATCAGAGTTTATAGTCTGACCCCTTTCAAGATAATCAGTCATAATCACACCTTTCGAGTCCCAGAATACTGAAGCCATCACCTTATTTGCCGACAAAATCGACTTAGCCTTTTTAGGGGGTGGTGAACCAGGTCTTCTCCACTGTTTTGATTGTTGTTTTGTTTCCGGTGTACAGTAATGAACCCATGTTTCGTCTATAGTAACAAAACGATTCAAAAAATCATCTGCATCGGCTTCAAATAACTCCAAACAGTCGCGTGAAATAGTCAATCGCGTCCTTTTTTGTTCAACTGAAAGCAGTCGCGGAACCCACCTCGCAGACACCTTGTGGAAACCCAACTCGTTGACAATGATGTTTTGAGTTCGTTCATAAGAGATGCCTATAATCTCTGCTATCTCTCTAATTTTTAATCTGCGGTCTCCCATTATTAAATCAAGTACTTTTTTAATATTTTCGTCAGTAGTTGACGTCGAAGGCCTTCCAGAGCGGGGTTCATCTTTCACACTCTCTCTACCACGCTTAAATTCTGCTATCCATTTTTTGATGGATGAATATGACAGAGCACAATCGCCTAATGTACTGACCATGTCATCATGGATGGCTTTTGATGATAGCCCCTTCTTATGCAGGTACTTAATGACGGCACGCTGCTCGATTTGCTCCATTCGCGGAAATTATGTCCGATTACTTTGTTAATAAATTTATAAAATCACAACTAAATATCTCCCATTTTATCTATTGTGGATATTATATCCACCGGTGTGCCCAATGCCCATGCTCGAAGGGTGGATAAAACTAAGCGAGGGGATAAACATTTTCTCCTTTCCACGGGGATAAATGCTTGCTGAGAGCTATTCCGCGCTACACCAGTGCGTGTTGGAGTTAAGCGAGTCACAGACTACGTAGATACAATAATATACAAAATGATACATTCACTCGAAATCCTTTAAACTTACTAGACGTGTTTTTTGGAGCAGATTGTTTATGCAGTGTTACCTAGAATGAGTTGGCGTATATTGCTTCTAGATTTGCGAGACAGCTCGTCAGCATAGGATTCTGATTTTGATTTTAATACACGTGTTGCATTAGCATTAACTAAAGGGCAATGAATTTGGATAGAACGTCACATAAAGCTAATAAGCGGCCAAGTGCGAGTCGGACTCGCCCATGAAGGGTTCCGTAGCAGCAAGTAACATAATTTACGATTTATGACGTTTAAAAAAGTTACAGGGGGGGGGGGGGGGAGGACATACATTTTACCACTTTGGAAGTGTCTCTCGCGCAAACTTTGAACAATTTTGAAGAACTATCCATAGATACCCCACATGTATGGGTTTGATGGAAAAAAGTTTTTGAGTTTCAGTTCTAAGTATGGGTATTTTTGTGTGAAAATCTTAATGCGGTTCACAGAATATCTACTTACCAAGTTTCACCAGCATAGTTCATATAGTTTCGGAAAAAAGTGGCTGTGACATTCGGACAGACAGATAGACAGACATGACGAATCCATAAGGGTTCCGTTTTTTGCCATTTGGCTACGGAACCGTAAAAAGGACCGAGGCGAATTTAATCGCAATTTTTCAGCGACCCTCCTGTATTTATCTGAAGGTAAAATCCTATGTTGTATGAATATCTTCAGATAACATCTGCAGATAAATTTTTTGTACATATACTTAACGATAAAATATAAATTATTTGCACTGTGTGTGTTAGTTAATTTAATTTTATAGAGAGCGATATTGAAAAATATGCGCTCAGATATATGTATGACCAGAACATATTGTCACCATCTTTCTTTATCCGAATGAATGTGGCCGGAATTCCGTTTCGAAATTCCGATTCGGAATTCCGTGCGCAGCAAACCCATACAAATAAATAAAATTGAAGTGTCTGTTTGTAATGTCAAAATAACTAAAGTAAAAGTAGAAGTAACTTAGGCTACTTTTATTTTAGAAAAAAAAATAGGGTTCCGCGCAAAAAATTAAAACCCATGAAATCCAATTGTAATAAAATTACGCGCGGGCGAAGTCGCGGGGAACAGCTAGTCTATATATAAAATCATGGACCTATCACACACGTACGGTAGTTTCCCGTTCGAAATTTCGCGGGGAAAACGGGATTCCAAATGTATATGGCCGACAAGTTCGCAATTCCGAAACGGAATCCCGAAACGGAATTACGAATTTATGTGGCTGGCCTTAACCTTGCAAGTCCTCTTACAATGTTTTACTTAACCTCCGAGCACGTGGGCTAATCAGCCGCATTTCATTGATGTTGCCGGGGATCGAATTCGTCGTCGATCGAATTCGTTGGTGCCGACGAGGTTCAAATCCGGATTTCTCGCGTACTGGGAAATTTACAGCGAGTGCTTAGCCCCTGAGCTACCACGACACATTGAATAAACTAATTTTAAGGATTTTATTGCGTTCATTTTAACTTGCAGTTCGTACTGGTACTAGACCTAGTGAACGGAAATAAAACACATTATATATATTACTAGGTGACCAGGCAGACGTTGTTCTGCCCTTTCCGAACGACCATTTGCTTTCCCAAAAAAACTCCTGAAATTAGCAATTAAAAAATTGAGGGTCACTTATCGGGATAAAAACTATCCTATCTCTCAAGTTGGACCAAACTGCATACAGTCTGCAAATTTTTTTTGAAATCGGTTCTATCTGTTGAATACTTACAGCAACACGTGGTGGTTATACTACTAAATTGTAGCTTATATTAAACGTTTGTATTTTTAACATAGCGCCATCTATTAAATATTTACTCAATCCAGTCAACAGATATCGTCATCTGACAGAATCGTTTGGAGCTAACAGATAATTGTGACTGTCAAATAATAGACAAATAATTTTCAATAAAATAATATTGTATTGCGACTATAAATTGAAATGTAAGCTATCCTATCTTTTAAGTTGGACCAAACTGCACATTGACCAAAAATTTCATTGAAATCAGTTCAGTAGTTTAGGAGTCCATCGCGGTCAAATAACGTGACACGTATTTTTTATATATGAAGATTTGCGTTCACTAACTGGCCCATATTTTATTTTATCTACGTGAATACTACACATAGAAAAAGAAACGATTTCTTGGATTTTAATTTTAACTTATTTTTCCTAGCTTATTTATTTTTCATTTTATAACAATCTATTTGTCAGTACCAAGACGTCAGTGCACTGAATGACTGCATCGGATACTTTGCCCCTTGAGAGCAATGATTTAAAACACTTATCGCATTAATATAAAGCGAATATTGTGCATCGACTCGTATCGGACGACCGGTCGAGCATTGTGAACCAATTAAAGTTTCAATGATACAGTTCTGATTGACAGTCTATTAAGCTATTCTGGTTCGTCCCACTATTGGGACATACGTTTACGTGGTAGAACCAAGCTGCAGCTATATTAGTAGTATAGTTGTAGCACGAATGGGTCGGCTCGACCGGGGAAAGACCACGCTCTCACAGAATACCAGCGTAAAAATAGCAGATTAACGTTGCTGTGTTTCGTATGGTGAGTGTAGAGAACCGGAGACCCTTTTTACTGGAAACGAGGCATTCCATCTTAGTCCTGGCGGGTGACAACGCATCTGCATTTTGATTCGTAATCGAGAATAGATGTAGATGTCCATGGGCACAGCAAACACTTACCATCAGGTGGACTGTGTGCTCGTTTGTTACTCATATCATATAAAAAAAACATATAAAAACATATTCATTACTAGCGACCCGCACGGCTTCGGCTGGGTAAGACATATTACTGTGGTATTATTGAGCCCGAGTTATTGAGCCTATTGACGTGTATTTCCAAGAGGGTTAGAGACCGTCCGATGTCCAGATTCCGTGCTTACCATAGAATAAATCTTCTACCATGAGTTTCTTAAAACAAAAACCCAATAACTGATTTTTGTCCAACCCGGGATTCGAACACGGGACCTTATGATCAGCAATCGCGCTTGCAACATCCAGACCAACGAGGCGGTCAGTGTGTAGTTATAGTATAGTACAGTCTGTATACATCTACTACTGGGCAGCGGGTCTCTTCTGCTTTCTGAGGGTTATGGCATATTATATAGCATTTAGTTTGCCGCACTCTTCTAACTTCTAATGTGTACCGTGTAGTGGCGGTGTAAGAATATCCATTACCCCATATAACCCCGTGGGTGTCGTAAGAGGCGACAGAGAAAAACAAATCAGGAGATATAAAGCAGCGTCTTCCTAATAACGACATAAATAAATAATTTAAAATTAAAAATTTTGTACAACCGACTTCAATATAAATTATTAAGAATACCTCAAAAACTATCGGTCAGACCTTGATCAGATTTATATGGGACCATATGTGAAGCACCATCTTTCAAACAACAAAAAAATTATCGAAATCGGTTCACCCAGTAAAAAGTTATGAGGTAACACACATAAAAAAACATACAGTCAAGAAAAGAAACTGCGGTTACCAACACGCTTACCAAGCGTGGCAACTATGACAAGCATCCCCCCATGAGGCAATCTATGGAGGCGGCCTATGTTCAGCAATGGACTTTGTCCTCGATCTCTTTATTTCTCAGATTCAAGGTTATTATACTCTGTGGTGGTACTTATTAGCTATCTATAGTTCTTTCTCTTTGTTATCTGTTAATACTAATGACATTACATATTGATTCTTCTGTCAAGTACATCCATTGATGTGTGACGGACGGTCACGCAAGATCGATGTCTTATTAGGAATACGCGGCGCCTCGTCACGAGCGTATCCAACCGCGCCGTATTTATAGACGCGACGTGTTTGTACATGCAAATTGCAAATTGTATACGAATTGTAAGAGCTCTCTAGGGTAGCCACAAAATTTATTTTGTAATGGAGATTAAATCTAAAAGGAATTTACAGTGGACCCCCGGTAATATGGCTATTGGCTAATAATCCCCTTATAATCCGACATGCCTTTAACTGTAGGTACAATGGAATCGCGTTATCCACCACGGGGGTTGGGATTGGGAGGTATTTCGCGAACACGTGGACAAACAGGTTGCAATTAGTTCGCGCCACCATCTAGCTTGACGCATATTGTCTCAGTTTAAATGTGGCTGGTAGCGTCCTAGCGGGCAATCATTTTTTACTGTTTAGGTATTCATTGTTCATCACATGACTTTATTTTTACTATCTGATATTTGATATGTAATTTGTCGGATTACTAGGTACTCTTTTTCAAAAAGTTCCGAACTACCATGGGGCTGTGTCAGTATTCTATAGTCCGACAAATTTGATAATCCGACACCACCTTGCAAAACGTTTGTCGGATTACCGCAGGTGAAAGGTATATGTGTGTGTCGTAGTCCGATTGGGCAGATCGTAATCTGCCTGTGAATTTTATGATACATCGCCATCGCTAAACATAAAATGGCGACATATCATGAAATGAACGGGGAGATTACTAAATTCTAACGATCGAACACATTAGAATCGAATAGAACAGGTTTGCTTCGTCTTTAGTAATGCGACAGCAAAGGAATGGATTAATTTGCTTGAGTCTGTCTTTCCGTTCGAATACAATCTGGGCGTCTTCAAGGCAAAAGTGAATAGGCTTTTGGTACGTGAAGACAGGCCGATTTACAATATAGGGCTTCGTTTCCACTTGCTACCAGGAGGGATTGTAGTGAAGCATTGACTTATTTATAATAAGTAAAAAAAATATCGCTAGTCAGTAAATCTACAATTCAGGTGTAATAAATATTAAGTTAGCAACATTTTTAACCCCCGACGCAAACACTCTGTTTGTTATAATTGTTTAACATGTGTATTTGTGTGTCTGGCTATGTCATCGTAGCTCCCAAACGGATGAATTGCTTTAAATGTAGTTTTTTTGTGTTTGAAAGGTGACTTGATCGAGCGTGTTCTTTGCAATGATTCAAGAAAATATTTTTAACCGTTCGATGATCAAAAGCTCTTTTTGTTTTAGGGGTTTTTAAATTTTCTATTCAAGTTATCAATAAAATATGTCGATGAGAGAGTTAGTTTGTCTATGGCCTCTGTCTGTGAAATTCGCTAGCGGACGTCGCACATTGTGTATATTGTAAAAAAAAATATTTGGAAAATCCAAAAGTGCACGCCTCATACGCTTATATGTTAAAAATTAAAATTAATAGTGACGATAATTTTTACGAGAAAAAAACAGAATCTGATTGACTTTAATTAATTTCTTTTAAACGGTGTTAAGTTCAACAACAAAAATCAAGAGAGATCCTCCTTAGAATATATGGAATCTTATTTAATACTATATATCTCAATGTATTGGTTACATTTCTATTAAGCGAGAAGACTCACCGACGAACAGTCCAACGGACGGCAGTACATATATTTTTTTCAATTACATTTTTTGTTATGTAATCTAAAGTGAATCAATTAGAACAAAACTAATCTTATAATTCAATGTCTGTAGTCATTGTAACGTTAATAAATATGGATTTCATGTCTAGCTAAAAGTATAAGAACAATTTTATGTAGCGAAATTGAGGTATGGCCACATATCGAGAGTAGAGCACTCCCTCACGTTGTGAGGCGTGCAAATAATATATTATAATATAATATATTAATATATACTGTAATAATTTCCTTTAAAAATCGCATTGGATTTATACATGTGGTATTAATATTCACTCAAGTGTGCAATCTATTTATAATTACACTTCACCCCATTGGCGAGCATATTCCACTAAAAAGATCAATCCGAACACTTAAGGACGGTTGGTTCTCTTGCTCTCGTCTGGTCTATTTATATCACAGCAATTAGCGTAAGGCGCGTATCTATAGACTGAGGGCCGTCACCGTCATTAAATATTCGCACTTACCTGTTAACTTTAATGTTATTCCCTACATAGTCATTTACTTTTATCAAACAGATTTAAAATTAAAAAAGTTGAAAATTGCAGCTTATATGTACTCCCAATGCTGGGCACGTGGCTCCTCTCATTTCTGAGAGGGTTTTAATGCAAGAAAACGTCCGCCGGGCTACCCCAATGTGTGTTGGCAAACTTTACATACCTTCGATTTTTCTTCTTATTCCTCAAACATACAAATTTCCTCACAATGTTTTCCTTCATCGCCGAGCACGGGGTAAATCAGCACTTGAAATTTCAATTAACAATTTCATTGGTGCGGCGGGGTCGAACGCGGGTTGACCACATACTGTGAAATTCACAGTGAGCGCTTAGCCCTTAACTTACCACGGGGCAACCAGATTTATAAATACGAGGGTGGATTGAAAAGTACTCGGCCTAACCAAGAAAATAAACACATACTAAATCAGTTATATTTTTATTTTTCTACATAATTACCATCAAGTTCAATACACTTATGCCACCTCCCCTTCCAAGCATTTAGACCGTTGAAAAAAAATGATTCTTCCTTAGAGTCAAAATATGCGTCTACAGCTGCTTTGACCTCGTCGTTTGTCGAAAATCTTTGACCTCCCAAGTGCTTTTTTAGGTTAGGGAACAGAAAGAAGTCTGATGGTGCCAGATCAGGTGAATACGGCGGATGCGGTAACAGTTCAAAGCCACAGTTGTGAATTTCAGCCATTGACTGTACTGACGTGTGAACACGGGCGTTATCTTGATGAAACAGGACTTTTCTTCTGAGCATTCCTCGACGTTTTTCTTTTATTTCCTCTCGTAAACGACGTAGTAAGGTGCAGTAGTAATCAGAGTTTATAGTCTGACCCCTTTCAAGATAATCAATAATAATCACACCTTTCGAGTCCCAGAATACTGAAGCCATCACCTTATTTGCCGACAAAATCGACATAGCCTTTTTAGGGGGTGGTGAACCAGGTCTTCTCCACTGTTTTGATTGTTGTTTTGTTTCCGGTGTACAGTAATGAACCCATGTTTCGTCTATAATAACAAAACGATTCAAAAAATCATCTGCATCGGCTTCAAATAACTCCAAACAGTCGCGTGAAATAGTCAATCGCGTCCTTTTTTGTTCAACTGAAAGCAGTCGCGGAACCCACCTCGCAGACACCTTGTGGAAACCCAACTCGTTGACAATGATGTTTTGAGTTCGTTCAAAAGAGATGCCTATAACCTCGGCTATCTCTCTAATTTTTAATCTGCGGTCTCCCATTATTAAATCAAGTACTTTTTTAATATTTTCGTCAGTAGTTGACGTCGAAGGCCTTCCAGAGCGGGGTTCATCTTTCACACTCTCTCTACCACGCTTAAATTCTGCTATCCATTTTTTGACGGATGAATATGACAGAGCACAATCGCCTAATGTACTGACCATGTCATCATGGATGGCTTTTGATGATAGCCCCTTCTTATGGAGGTACTTAATGACGGCACGCTGCTCGATTTGCTCCATTCGCGGAAATTATGTCCGATTACTTTGTTAATAAATTTATAAAATCACAACTAATTATCGCACACGTTTCGAACTTCACACAATGAACTAGTCTGAACTGAACTAAATAATGTGGGTAGATTTGATTTTTAGAATTGAATGGATCTGTGTTAGGCCGAGTACTTTTCAATCCACCCTCGTATAATTACTTATTTTTTATACAGTCCAAGTCCATTTGATGGCAAATACTCTGCGGCTTTAAACCAGCCTTACATCTGTCCTCGATTAAGAAATAAAATGCGTTTTTTTATAGAATGGCCCATAGACACCTACATCTATCCTCCATTAAGAATCAAAATGCTGATGCGTTTTCACCCCTGAAAACTAAGATATAACGCCTTATCAGTTATCAGCGTATCAGTAAACAGGGTCTACGGTGCGGGTCACCGTACTTTAATTTGCAAAGGCATCTGAACTGCATATGAGCGAATTGTAATTATTGATCTCTGTCATCCCATTTTGGTGATTATATAATTTTTATGTTCTTTTTGGATCTTTGAAGTCGGTTTAAACTTTTTTTAGAGTTTTATTCATTTATTATTAGAAACAAAAACATAAACTTTTTTATTCGATATAGATTATAAATAATACTTATTGAAAGTTACTCTTTTGTTTACCTACCACTGGTTCGAAAAAAAACCTCTGTCCTGGGAAGAACCAACAAGAAACCCAGCGGGACTTTTTTTTAAATAATAGCTTACAATCATGTAAGTTACACAATTAACCACACAAAACAAATTAGAAATAGCTTGGTAGCGATCAGGGGTTCCCAGGGGTTATTATCATCCATCCATTATGTTAAAGGTACAAAGGAATTATTTAACTTCGTTAAAAACATTTAAAACTCCAAGTGCTAGTAGTATTGAGATTGATGTTTATTTACTTAACAATATAAAAAAAAAAACAGAATAAGAAACTAAAAATAAAAACTTCAATTATCATACAGTCTTATTCCCCGGGGTATATTCCAAGAAAGCTGGTTGCATTCCTCAATAAATAGAATACTTTGGGTTTGAGCAAGAAAAGAACCAGCCCTCTTATCACCAGCAGCGACGAACAGTCGCGGTACAGTTCCTTCAAGAACTTCGCCGCACGTGGACCCCACGGACCAGATAGTATCTGCAGCAAATAGCACATATATGTAGTATCCTCCAGATACTCATATTTGCAAAAAAAATATATTTCAAGGACATATCATGCAATTAACCTATTATATTTATCTTCATCTCATTTTTCTTATTTTAAAAAATACATAATTTATTTTTATTTACAGAAAGACCTGTAAGTCATGCGGTTGCGATCGGTTGCAGCATTCTGTGTACCACGAAGAGCTGGGCTCGGTCCGCGACCGCCTGGGGCTCAGGGACTCGCGCGTCAATCACCACGCATATGACAGTCCGCCCGGTCTCACTGCAAAACAGGTAAACCATATTCATTAGTTTAAGTTAAGATATTATGATCTTTATGTCAATCCCAATAAGAAAATCTTTAAAATAGCAAGATTTTTGTGCTTAAACGGCTGCGCTGTCTTAAAAACTAGCTGCCAAACCGTGGTAGAGCCATGCTGCAGCTATATTAATACTATTAATATAGCTGCAGCATGACATAGTTGTAGCACGAATGGGTCGGCTCGACCGGGGAAGGACCACGCTCTCACAGAATACCAGCGTAAAATAGCAGCTTAATGCTGCCGTGTTTCGTATAGTGAGTGTCCTCACGCCTGACAACGCATTTGTATTTTAATTCGCAAACGAAGATAGATGTAAAAATTATTTTATTGAAAACACGCTATTTAGATATAGTGATTGGTAATCAATTATACCAAATATTCGGCCAATATATATATATATATATATATATATATATATATATATATATATATATATATATATATATATATATATTTATATTTATATGACAATGTAAGGGTGACAAACGAGCACACAGTCCACCTGATGGTAAGTGGATGCCGTGGTCCATAGACATCTACATCTATCCTCTATTACAAATCAAAATGTAGATGTGTTGTCACCCGTGAGGACTAAGATGGAATGCCTCAGTCCCAGTAAAAAGGGCCTCCGGCCACCTGCACTCACTAAGCGAAACTCAGAGGTAAACCTCTACTTCACGCTGGTTTTCTGTGGGTATATGTGTTGGTTACAGCCACAGAGCAAGAGCAACAGCTGTTCGGCCAAGGTAGTTATGGGTACTAACGGACTTGCTAATATACGGAGAGAATATAGTTAATAGGTTCGATTATCGTTTACTTAAGTGTCAATTATCTCTATACCTGTCTTTGAAGGGAATTTGAGTGAAATGGAACATCAATATTTCGATTTAAAATTCCCAAATAATATTTTTGCATCTTTAACATTATCATCGCAATTCCTAATTCGTAAAATTCAGAATATGGACATTTGAAGTCATAGGGAGGAAAGTCCCATTTAATATAAATTTAATTTATCGTCAAATTTATTTCATATTTCAGACGGAGCTATTCTGGGCATCGCTAGCAGAGCGAGCACCAACTAGTGTAGGTGGCGCCACCGGCGCGGCGGCATGGCGAGCTTGGAGAACACGTGCCTTAGCTACTCAGTTACCAAAACAAGATCTCTCTCTATCTCACTGTCAACATATAGACGAATCCCATCGAAAGCAATTTGAAGACTTCGTATCGGCTAGGAACGAAATCGCACTTGATATTGGTACGTATATCAATGCCATCTAGTGTTGAAAAGAATTATAACAATTTTAACTTGTGACATTTGTATGTATCTTCAAATATTAAATTGACTATATTGTTTTTTAGGTCTTGCTTGCCAGCATCATGGTGCATCAATTGAATGCATGGGGTGCAGTAAACCTATCCGTAATGGAAGTATTGCAGTGCAAGCACCACGAATAAGTGAAGAGGTGAGTGCACTTTATATTTACTTATTAGTGGTGTTGCTATTTGCCACTAGATAGCACGGTCATGAAAACATAATTTCTGTAGAGTATTCTAACATTACCTTAGGAATGTATACCTTAATTATTGATAGTTATAATTAAATGGTTTAAAATTACTGTCTCCTACCTTACTCTAAAGATATCGCTAAAAATCACAATAGGAAAAATTTAGGTCCTTACATATGAAATTGGCGTTTTGTACGGGAGGAATATAAAGTCAATTTTTTTTTGTAAAATTTATTTAATTAATAATAATTAATCAAAGTATGCACCGTTGTTATCTATGCACTTTTGCTATCTCATACTATTGATCCCTTTACTAAAAAAAACCATGGGAGCGAGAATCAATAAACTCTTTGAAGGCGGTTTGGACTGCCTCATCGGAGTTGATTTTTTTTCCTTTTAAGAAGTTGTCAAAATTCCGGAAAAAATGGTAATCTGTTGGAGCAAAGTCCGGGGAGTACGGTAGATGTCGCAGACATTCCAATTGTAGTTCATCTAACTTAGTGGTTGTTTGTTGTGCAGTGTGTGGTCTTGCGTTGTCGTGAAGCAGCAGTGGCCTAGAGCGATTGACCAATCTCGGTTGTTTAGCAGCTAGTTCTTCCTTCATGGTTTGCAGTTGCTGACAATAGATATCTGCCGTCATTGTTTCGCCAGATTTTAGAAAGCTGTAGTGAACGACACCGGCGCCAGTCCACCAAACACTCACAAGTAACTTTTTCTGAGTCAATTTTCATTTAGGGCAGGATTTGGCTGGGTCTCCAGGGTTCAACAATTGCGACGAGCGCTTCCGATTATCGTACAGTATCCACTTTTCATCACAAGTAATGATTCGATTTAAAATCCCTTCATTATTGTGTCGGTTGAGCAAAGTAACACAGCAGTCGACGCGTATTTGCAAGTTCGATTTACTCAATTCAGGAGGTAGGTACCCATCGTTCAAGTTTTTTTACTTTCCCGATTTGCTTCAAGTGAAGTAATACAGTTTTATCACTTACCCCGAAGCCTGCAGCTATCTGTGAAGTGCTTTGTGATGGATCCGCTTCCACAATAGCTTTTAATTCTTCATTTTCCACTTTGGTCTCGGGGGTTGGTTCTTGGTCGAAATTTCCAGGACGAAAACGTTGAAACCTAAAACGTACCGTGCTTTCTTTTGCGACACCAGCGCCGTACACATCATTAATCCTTCGAGCTGTTTCTGCAGCACTGGTGCCACGGTAGAACTCATACTCGTAAATATACCGATATTTCATGTTTTCCATTGTGCGGTAATAAGCGACGCCAAAGAAAAAAATAATGAGGAAAAAACAAATGAATGACTGTTTTCAAAACTCAAAAGTACTAGCTAAAAATTTTTATTTGGAATTCTTAACCAAAGATGAGATATTTTAGATCAAAGATATTTTAGTACAACAAAAAGCTAATTTCAGATGTAAGGACCCAATATATAAATACAGTAAAACCCTCTTAAGACGATTTTGAAGGGACCCAGCTAAAATCGCGACTTAAGCGGGAAAGCGTATTATGCGGGATAGGGAAAATAAAACATAATTTACAAATATTGTGTAGGTATTGAACTATAGGTATACGTAACTTGCTTGTCGCATTCGGAGGTAAGAAAACAAGCGTGATGTTCTTTAGGGTGAGCGGGGCAGTTATCATTGAAGAGAATTGAGTCTACATTTAATCTGGAACTGATCATTTAAAGCTTTTAACCAGTTAATAAAACGAAGGCCAATCATCCAAGCTCGAGATTGTGCATCATATTACAGGGAGCGATTTCACGTTTTTGAAGCAACATGGATTTTACCAATGACTAGTAAACGTAACTTTTCCGGCCCATTAGAATTTGCATAGACCAGGACAACGAGTCTCTCTTTACTTGCTTTGTCACCATGGCAAGTTTCTCCCTTGAAGACTTACGATTTATCTGGCATCAATTTATAAAATAAACCAAATTCGTCTGCGTTAAAGATGTTTCGCGGTTCATAATTTTTTAACAATGCAGGAAATTGTGCTATCCATGTATCAACATCTTGTTCTGCCACTATCTCCGATTCCCCACTGATTTGACGATACACAATGCCGTGACGATTTTTAAAACGACCTATCCATTTGAAGTGGTAAAATCTGTGATTTGTAAGTTTTCAGCAATTTTACGCGCTTTTTCGCGCTTTTTCGCCTAATATGGGGCCATTTCACTAAAACTTTCACTAATTGATCAAACTTTCCTACCTTTTGCTTTTTTCTCTTCACACCTCCCAATCTGTATTTTTCGTCAATTTCTTGTCTATTCTTTAAAATGGTACTACTTTATAATGCAACTCGGCTCGGCTCGGGTGTTGTACAGATGGCGTATTAGACGGGATGACGAATCGTATGAAGCGTGTTAAAAATGTATGAAAACATGCCTCAAGTTGCTGGGACTGACATAAAATGGCGTATTAAACGAGAAATCGTATTAAACGTGATCGTATTAAGCTAGTTTTACTGTATTACCATATATAAAGTGTCAGCTTGAAATTTTCTGGATTTTATCGTCACCACTATTAATAAAAAGTGTATTATATCGTTTCAATTTCTTATTTTTATGGCCAAATACTCAAACTCTACTCAATTTTAACATGTCGTTAAGTCTCGACATATCACAGTCACTTTGACTTAAAGTGATAGAGACGACATTAGCGTTAACGTTTGAGTATTTGGCTATTAGTAGGTTATTATGGTAATTAAAAACATACTAATTAAGATGACTAGGAAAACTAATATCATTACACTATAATCTGAGAAATGTTTGTTTTGACAACCCATTAAAATGTATTTCAGTTGACTGTCTTAAAATGCTCAAATAAGTTATTTTTTTATGCATTTTTGTAAACATTTCTGGAGATATTGATTAAAAATTGCCGCACTTAATTGCTGCTACGACCAATTTAATATATAATTTAGGTAGGGATATCCCACCTAAATTATGCATTGCATCGTCTGGTGGCGCGAAACACTAATTTTGCGTTTAAACTAAGTATGCATTTCATTTCATCGATTGCGAGATACCAGTCCACGGTCTACCTGATGGTGTTGTAGCTACTCCAGCTCGTGTAGACTGAAACTTGAATAAATATTTAAACCACGGAATATAAAATACAGCAAACAGCAAACAACTTTTTTTTAATATTCCGTGATTTAAACAATACCATTATTTTCAAAAGTTTCAATTTAGGTTATAGATAACGTATGTTATTATAGGTAGACTATACAATTTTGAAAAATTTAGGTTATAATTTACTCCTTCTTTTTCAAAAAAAATGTCACTCTTGTTGTTTCTTCCTTAGGCATTTTTTTTTTCTAACCAGTGGTAAATTAAATATATAAGTTATTTAAATAAGTATTATTTATAATCTATTTAGAATAAAAAAGTTTCTATTTCTATTAATCGGCTCGACCGGGGAAGAACTACGCTCCCGCAGAATACCAACGGAAAAATGCATCTTAATGCTGTTGTGTTTCGCATGGTGAGTGCAGAGAACGGGAAACTATTTTTACTGGAAACG
Organism: Parnassius glacialis; assembly: GCA_033319125.1. Lineage (NCBI taxonomy): Eukaryota > Metazoa > Arthropoda > Insecta > Lepidoptera > Papilionidae > Parnassius > Parnassius glacialis. Next base: position 6,615,185 of record JAVANC010000021.1, read on the forward strand.
AGACATTCCATCTTAGTCCTCAGGGTTGACGACACATATGTATTTTGATTCTTACTCGAGGATAGATGTAGATTTATAATATGGGCCACATCATCTACTTACCATTAGGTAGACTGTGAGCTCTCTTTTTACCATATTCTATATAAAAACTCACCATACGAAACACAGAAGTGTCAAGCTGTTAATTTACGCAGGTATTCTGTGTGACTGTGGGCCTACCCCGGTCGAGCCAACCCATTCGTGCTACAACTATAAAATAGCTGTAAATTAATATCTTGTGTAACCTTGATTCAGGTGGCGTTCCACCCGGCTTGCTTCACGTGCTCGGAATGCGACGAGCTGCTGGTGGAGCTGGCGTACTGCGCGCTGGACGGCCGGTTGTACTGCGTGCGACATTATTCTGAACGGCTCAAGCCTCGCTGCCATGCCTGTGATGAGGTGAGCTTTACGATGTTACTACAGCTTACGTGTTTCTCTTAAGCGTTTTAAGTGGCTTTAACCATTTCTGCCTTTTTGTAAGTCAATAAGAGTCCACTGGATGGTGGACTCACCGTTGTTGGGGGGTATTTGCTTTAATCGCCTCGCTTGGTGTTGGCCATCGCCACAATTTATGTATTTTAAGCTAGGCGTAAACAAAGTGGATTTTACAACAACGGTGAAGAATTATAACTGTAGTGTTTATTGAATAAAAACATTTAATAGCACACAAATAACATTTAAAACATTAAATCATAAAAGCAACGTTGTTTCAAATTGTTTGGTCTTAATTCGAATGTTAATAGGTTATATTTATCAAGAAGTTTGTAGGATAAATGACTACGAAAAATTTCAGTAAAACCCGAAAAATTCAAATTCCCATATCTATTAATATATAAACTACAAAGATGGCGCTGATTCATATTTAGAAAATTAGAGATTTGGCAATGATAGCTATTGAATAATAAAGGACACGTCCGCCAGCCCACAGAGGTAATATGTAGGTGTCTGCTGTCTGTCTATTGGCCACAATGTCCAGTATCCACTTCCACTTACCATTATAGTCTTTGCGTTGAAGCATGGTGGGGATGACAGATCACTAGAACGTAACTTGCGTGCGTTTGCAACATACACCTGAAATAATTTAAAAAAAACACTGATTTTCTCTTTATTAATATTTCTATGACTATGAGATTAACATTAACTACAAAAATCTCACCTAATGTGGTTTTGATTACTAATAAAATTATAAAAGTTTAATTTATTCCACTTGCGTGCCGCAGCGTCGTACCAATGCTTACCAGCGGGATATTGTTTTAATTACTAGTGTTGTGCCTCATAATCGGACATAAAACTGTCAAGCGTATACAATCGCAAAGAAATAAGTAAATATACGCTAATTCTATTTAGTATATAAATGCAATACCGTCATATTCATGTATACTAAATTTAAGTAGCTTGCGATTCATGCACTGGATTATAAATAAATAAATAGAAAAATTAGTAAAATTAAGAAAAATAAATTAAATACTTTTATATTTATTCGGCCATTTTGTTGTTCTCGCTTAAAGTAGTCTGACTCTTGCTGCTTGACTCCCACAAAAAATATTTTTGTTCGTTTCGGCGTTTTTAAATAAACAAACTCTAAACTAATTAATACATTACCTAACTTACATGCTGTTGTTTAGATAAGTACATTTACTAAAATGAAAAAGTCTTGTGAGTCAGTTCTTCCTTAAGTACGTTTGTTTTCAATAAATAAAGTTATAATTCAATAAATAATTTTATGCGTGCAATGCAAGGATTTTATCTGGGCGTTTGAAATTTTAGTTTCATTATAAACGAATGTGTGCTTTTTAACTGTATAATGCCGTTTTTGAGAAGTTTTGGAGAGCATTCGTTGTGAGTTCATAAGATTTTTTTTTCAGTAAACATTAAAATGAGTCATTCAGAAAATTCAGTTCGCCACGATAAGTAATCGTTCAACAAGTTCTGATTTGCCTAAAAAGAAAAACGAACATACCTAGACTAATATACAGTTTTTCCGATGTTTGGTCGATAAATAATTCGTTCATTAGCTTAGTCCCAAAAAATAATTATAAACCACATTGCGCATTGTATTTATAAGACTTTAGTATAACTCCTGGTAACCTAAACGGCTACAAAACAAAACCTGCTTTTTTATTATTTATTTTATTAGATTCCTAAACCAAATTTCTTGATTATTTTTACCTTCCGTCCCGATATTTGATCCACTGGAATCGGCAGCAATAACACACATACGCGTATATAACGAAAGGCGCTAGCACTCCTACTTTAAAAAACTGCAGGTGCAGTCAACGCCGTACTGAAAATTATAGGTGCTGGCAGTCATATTTTTTTTTGTTTAAAAAAAATACAAGTAATGCTATTAAACATTACTAATATACCCTTTACCACTTCTGGTAAGCTTAAAATGCTTGTGTTAGAAGTAGCTTACGATAGTAGTCGAATGATAGATTTGAACCCACGACCTTTCGAGTTCTCGGTCCGCGCCCTGCCATTAGACTACTGACGCTTCTAAAACCATTTTAATTGTTTTAATGTCAAGATAAATGTTGCAATGAACGTAAAATAGAAGATGATCTTTATTTTCAAATTAATACATGGTATAATATATAACTATAATGTCATAATTTGTATTAAACTGTAACTAATATTTACTTGCATTGTAATTTATAAAGAAGTATAAGTCTCGGTTGTAATTTTTTTTATCGATAGTTAATCGATAATTTTTGCTTTGGTTTTTGTGTATCGTTAATCGCCTGTTTTAAATCGATTTAACATTGTTCCATCTCTAGACACGCTAAACAGTAATCTGTTACCCGCATCATGCTATAACGCAATGACTATAGGTATAGGTGTAAACCGTACTATTTTGTCACTAACTTATGTTTAAAAAAACTTGCCTTACTTTATCTATGACGCAAAGAATACAATATATTGTTAGAGAAGGAGGTAACCTTTGTTTTCCTGTCTAAAGTGTACGTCAAATCGTTGTCAGTTTGCAAAAGTCCATCCGTGGGCTTTCACATACTGACGACGGATAATACAAACCATGGAACAATAATAAACAGTAATCCTGCTATAGCTTTACAAGCAAACATCAATGGCAAAGTCTATTTTCGTACTATAAAGCGGCGAGCTACCCGGCCGACATTTACCAGATGTGCGCTATGACATATTGCTAGTCTTATGTTTACTTAGACGGCCACGTGACCTAGTGTTCAGAAGACGAGACCTAGGTTTTTCCAGCCAAAGTCAACGTATTGTGCTAAATCGCAAACTGTTGGTTTTCAAATCTAACTGTGTTTACCTCTAATTTTATCGAAGCGATCTCAAGTCTATTCTAAATTTCTGTACTACATGAGCTTTGTGAACCTAGGCGGTTGGACTCCTTCTCTTCTAGAAGACCGTTTGGGGAGGTGCTACCAATATACTTATTTCTACCGCCAAATAGCAGTGCAGTGGCGTGGCGTGTCTTAGATGGGCCCTGTACCAAAATTTGTTAGAGCCCCAAATGAAAGGTAATGATTTATCACAAAGGGAACAAAAACACTCGCATTGAATTTAAATAATTGTATATTGATTATAAGTTATTACTTACAACTAATACTCTCAGATACTAAGCTAGCAGAACAATTCATATCAAATAAACACTTTTATACGTGGTAGAGTCAATCTGCAGTTATATTAATAGTATAGTTGTAGCACGACTGGGGAACGACCACGCTCTCTCAGCGTAAAATAGCAGCTCAACACTGCTGTGTTTCGTATAGTAAGTGTAGAGAACCGGAAACCGTTTTTACTGGAAAAGAGACATTCCATCTTAGTCCTTACGTATGACAACGCATCTGCATTTTGATTCGCAAACGAGAATAGATGTAGATGTCTAACGGCCACAGCAACCACTTACCATCAGGTGGACTGTGTGCTCGTTTGTCACCCTATACTTTAAAAAAAACTTTTCTTGCCTTTTGTTCGGCGAATTGTTGTTATTTATTAAATCATTTATAGCTGAAGACTATTTCCACCACTGGTGTAATCTCTTTTTATTTCACTTATTTTCTTCACACACTACAGTAGTTTTCCCTTCGAAATTTTCTTGTATCAGGTAGGCAATCATGCGGAATTTTGAATCGATGAAAATTTCGAACGGAATGTATTCATAACTTTTGAACGCCCGCTTAACCCGGGGAAAAAAGAGATTCTTTTTTTTTTTGACTTTCGTAATTTTTGAACTGAAAACTTCTTTAGGCACGTTGGGCACTTTTTATGATACATATGTTGTTTTTTTCTCGGGAAGTACGGCCTAGAAGTTTAAGTGACATTGTGGATAACATTTTAAGAATTTTGCTTACACATGTTCGAGGCCCCTGTAGTAGTGCTTGCTTCTGTATTTGGATTTGAAGGATATAATGATAAGCTTTAAGCGTTCCGTCGTAGTCCTTATGATACTGAGTTACAACGCATCTGTAGCCTTTTTTGTTTGAAGTTGGCTTCAAGTGTCCAAGGTCTACAGTAACCACTTACTATGAGGTGGTCTGTAAGTATGATTTCTGTAAGTATGATTAATTATGCTTTTACAAATACTACACATGCAGTGTTACGAATTTAACGGGCTCCTATGACCTTGTTGCGGAAGCACTCTTTATCATCATCGTCATCAACTTAGCCTGCAGCAGTCCACTGGTAGTTGCCTATATGCCCTAGACGCGCCACGAAACCACGGCAAAGCACTCGCCACGTCAGTAATAAAAACCACTTTTATCTTATTAATACACGTCACACGGTACACGTCTCCGCTTTGGATATGCTTTGTGAGGAGAGTTATTTTAAAACACTGTTATTTAAATTAAATCCAAATTGACTTAATTTGATTTGATTTTATTTTGATGTATTTAATTTAATTTATTAAGACATTATTTGATCTCGATTGATTTTTATTTGATTTTTTGTTTGATTGTATTTAATTTAATGTTCTCAATTACTAACCAAATCTAAGTCATACATCTTTGACATCTGAAATAAAGAATTATTATTATATTATTATACCATAACCCTTTTTTTTTAAAGAATAAGGTGACAAATGAGCACACAGTCCAACTGATGGTAAGTGGTTGCTGTGGCCCATAGACATTTACATCTATCCTCGTTTGCTAATAAAAATGCAGAAGCGTCCTCACCCTTGAGGACTAAGATGGAATGCCTCTTTTCCAGTAAAATGGGTATCCGGTTCTCTACACTCACCATACGAAACACAGCAGCGTCAGCGAGCTCGTTTGTCACCTCATAAAAAATATAAGATTGGTAATCTATTCTAGAATTCAAAACTTAGTATGTGTGCGGAATAATTATATCCATAAACAAATCATTTAGCATCACAATCAACATTACCATCATTACAGCTCAACACAAATCCAGTGTTAAACATAGTCACAAAGCAGGGTTCTGAATCACCTGCATACATACTTCTTTTCCCGCTCGTGAAGTGGCGGTATAAGAATATCCTTAACCCCATACTGCCCGTGGGTGTGACAGAGACAACAGTGGGAAACGCATCAGGAGATGGGCAGCAGCGTCTCCCTAATCCTGCCGGGGCTGCGGGCTGTTCGAAAGAGATACCGCGGCTCCGGAACGTAAGGGCACTGAAGGAACACGGATGGTTTTTAGTCAGTAAAAGTCTGACACTCCCTTCCGCTCCACCCAGAGCGAAAGGCGTCATTTGATGATTTTCCATCCGCAAAAAAAAAAAGCGTCTCCCTAATAACAATTACAAAATATAAAATAATAAGCGAAGCAACTATGCCATCATCCACAAATTCGGCTTATAATCGACACACACATACACACACATACACGCACACACGCACACGAGCACACGCACACACGCGCACGCACACACGCACACGCGCACACGCTCACACACACACACGCACGCACGCACACACACACACACACACACACACACACACACACACACGCAGACACACACACGCACACGCATATACACACACACAAACGCGCGCGCGCGCACGCACAGACACACAATTAAGGAACCCAAATGTTAAAAGTCAAAACGTTGCAAACCACGTGTTCCCAAAATCACACTCCTGGGTAGAAACCAGCAAGAAACATAGCAGGTTTTAACAGTATACAATATTCTATTGTGATGTACAATTAATTATACAAACCATTGCGTACATATGCGTTCACCATGAGACATTAATCAGGAAGCTACAGTACTATGGTGTCAAGAACACAGCGCTTAAACTTATAATTTCATATTTAAGTAATAGAATGCAGAAAGTTATTATTAATGGTAAAAGTTCTTCCGGCTCACCTGTACTAATGGGTGTCCCTCAGTTCTCAATTCTCGGCCCATTCCTGTTTCTAGTGTATATTAATGACTTACCTTCTATTGTAGAGGATAATCATGATATAGTATTATTTGCTGATGATACTTCTTTGATTTTTAAACTTAAACGTAAATCATTTAAATGTGACGAAGTGAATAATGCTATATCAAAATTAGTGCATTGGTTTAACGTTAATAATTTACATTTAAACGGAAATAAAACTAAATGTATTAAATTTACAACAACGAATGTTAGAAATCTGAGTACCAATGTGTTTTTAAATGGGGAAGAACTGAGCCCTGTTGAATCCACTGTTTTTCTTGGCATCACTCTCGACGCAAAGCTTCAGTGGGGCCCCCATATATCCAAACTAGCAAGCAGACTAAGTTCTGCAGCCTATGCTGTAAAAAAGATTAGAGGTCTCACTAGTGTCGAGACAGCTAGATTAGTTTATTTCAGTTATTTCCATAGCATAATGTCTTATGGGATTTTGCTATGGGGACATGCGGCTGATTCAGAAACTATTTTTGTTTTACAGAAGAGGGCCATTAGAGCTATTTACAACCTAAAACTGAGAGAGTCTCTTAGAGATAAATTTAAAGAAATAAATATATTAACTTTGGCCTCTCAGTATATTTACGAAAATTTAATGTATGTTCACAAAAACAAAGGTAGTTTTAGTAAAAAAAGTGATGTGCATTCTGTAAACACTAGGAACAAACACAAGCTAGTGATACCAGTTTCTCGACTCCACAGAGTCAGTAATTCATTCTTGGGGCAATGTATACGCTATTACAACAAGGTCCCGGAAAGTGTACAGGCTCTCTCCATTAGCAAGTTTAAATGTTTTGTTAAGTTGAAACTGTATAAAAAGGGTTATTATAGTATAAATGAATACATGGTTGATAATAACCCCTGGGAATGAGGTGATCGCTTCCAAGCTGTTTCTAAAATAAATTTTGTACTTATATAGTTAGTACAACGATTATTGTAAAATTTGCTTTAAAAAAAGTCCCGCTGGGTTTCTTGCTGGTTCTTCCCAGGACAGAGGTTTTTTTTTCGAACCAGTGGTAAAGTAAAAAATGACTTTCAATAAGTATTACACATGTGATCTATATTGAATAAAAAATTATTCTATTCTATTCTATTCTATTCTATTCTATTCATTTAAAAACGGTTTGGTAGCTATCACCTTATTCCTAGAAATAACTATCGCTCATGTATTATTATATATATTTATTTGAAAAACTTTTTAGACATTTTTTTTAAATTTGACGATATACAAATTTTGTATATTTTCTAGGATATTGTTGTAAGCACGTATACCTTGGCCCAGCCCCATAAATAAACTACTGATTCATCAATACCGTTGTATATAAAAGATGTTAAAAATCAATTGGATAATGATGTGTCTTACCTAGTTTGGGGAACTAGGTTAGGCACATCATTTTATATTATTACGTTACGCAAATTCATTTTTACACAAATTCATTTTTACATTTTTAATACGCCTGATTCTATTAACTACCATTGTATATTACAAAAACTCTAATTTAATACGATATAAAGGTTGAAACGCACTTAGCAATCAGCCCGCGCAATGCCACCTTTAAGATATATTTGAATTGGACAATGTACGCAATGTTAATTATAACCGGCCTTTATAATAACGCAATCTATGCCGTATGACTAACCAACGAATTGACTGCATTTCAAATACAAAAAATGCAGTCGCCTTTTTTACTTCTGTGAAATAAATATTGCAAGAAATCAGAAAAACGATTATCCCTTCTAATAAAATAAAGAAAGAATGACGGTTCCCAAAGTTTTATTTACTATCTTTAATAGTGAGACTATTTCTCTCTCTCTCTCTCGTCCTCTCCCTCTCCCTCTGTGCAAACCTTCTCTCTATCCAATTGTAAACAACAACTGTTTTTATCATTAACTAGCGATCCGCCCCGACTTCGCATGGTTAATTTCTGGATCTCGGCCACAGCGCCACCTACTAGTCCAATTTTGAATCTAAACCATTGTCGAATCAACTCAATCACACACAAGTCCAGCCGTTTAGGAGCAGTTCAGTCACATACACACGGACAGAAACAGTTTTTAACAGTGGTAGAGCTACGCGGCAGCTTTTGCTGTCGCACGGATGGGCCGGCTCGAACCGGGGTGGTACCACGACCTCACAGAATACCAGCGTGAAGTAGAGGTTTACCTCTGCGTTTCGCTTGGTGAGTGCAGGTGGCCGGAGGCCCCTTTTACTGGAAATGAGGCATTCCATCTTAGTCCTCACGGGTGACAACGCATCTACATTTTGATTTGTAATAGAGGATAGATGTAGATGTCTATGGGCCGCAGCAACCACTTACCATCAGGTGGACTGTGTGCTCGTTTGTCACCCTCATCCTATAAAAAAAACAGAAGGATTATGTATATATAACGATAAAGATATGGACGCTATTTGATTAACACTCTAATTATAAGTTTTTATTTTTATTTTTAAAGAGCTATATTATCGGTGATGATATAGAATAGGGTGGATCCTGGGGCGGGTTTACAGGCTTTTTTGATTTGTTTCTTAATTTCACATATGTATGTTTTTTGGCTTGTGTCTTGTTTATCTCTATGTGTTAAAATATTACACTATTGAAAGACTATTACCCAATTACTCAAACGCTACAAAATTTTAAGATGCCGTTAATTCTCGTGCTGTCTCTATCACTTCAAGTCGAAGTGACTGTGACACTACAAGATTTAATGACATCTTAAAATTGAGTAGCGTTTAGAGTATTTCACCATATTATATACCAAACATGACATTATTTGTTTTAATTTTTTATTTAAGAAAGAAAATATGGAACTTCTCAAGATATTAAGCTAAATTTAGAGGAATTTGCCACCACAACGCGAAAACCACACACGAGAAACCCGCTCTTATTTCCGCTGTCTCTCGTCTAATGGGTCTGCGTTGATCCATGACAATATTAATGCGGTGCAACTGTGCTCCCATTCATACGCTAATTGCACTTCTATAAATTATTCTATAGTCGTAAACTTCGGGGCCTCAGTCTGATACTAAATATAGTGCATATTTCTGTTTAAAGATTATAGAGCTTCTTTTTAGACTAACCTCTTAGTAGAAAGGTATTATATTCAGAAGAACCTACGTACAGGTGCCGCAGATACGGGATTAAGCGGACCTCTAAGAGTAGGCAGAACATTCGTTCGTGAGCATTGTCTCACAACATGAAGACTTTGACTTCGATTGAGTTTTACTATTAAAGAGGGAAATGGAAAAAAATCCATAAAATAGCAACTACACAAGTCCAACCTTCTTATTTTAAGAGGTATTCGTTTCCCCGCCTGTTTGTAAAGAAAATATGCGTATTTAAGTTGTTATATTGAGTATATTATGAAGCAGAAGTTGGTCTTTGAATACGTTATCCGAGAAAAAACAGCTGTATTTAGTATGGCATTCGTTGCTGGATTTGTCAAAGTATCGTTAGTCTGGTTGCATCTGACGGGGACAGATAATTACTAAATATTGCGGGTAGTAAATGATACGGGTGAGACGTGTTCTCTAATAGTTTCGTCTAATTAGTTTACCCTTTCCTACTACGGATCTGTTGCTTAATATTTATCATTTTAAAAATGACTACCGGCATAGTCAACCTTCAGTTGTTCTAATAGTAAGGTTGAGTCCGACTGGAGGAGGATAATCCCGCCCGCCGAGTGTGGTAAGTGTTATAGTGTGATGAGGATTACGACTATATTTATTATTTAATTATTTGTTAGGTCTCATTTATTATTAGTTATACACTTGTGTCTCATTTTCAATATATCTGTGGAAATTTAGAGCGAGATATTACTTTCAAAATTTAATCGCAATTTAAATATATTCAGTTCAGTTCAAAAATAGCAATAAGGTTTTAGTACCATAGACCAAATAAAAATATAAATAAAATATAATAAAAATAAAATAAAAAGAAGACAGAAGAGTACAATCTGCCACTTTGCCTTGCGTTTTTTTTATAGAATAAGGGTGACAAACGAGCAACCTGATGGTAAGTGGATGGTGTGGCCCATAATATTTATCCTCTATTAAGAATCAAACGCCGTGTAGTGGCGGTCGAGAATATCCACTACCCCATATCTTCCCGTGGGTGTCGTAAAAGGCGACAAAGGGAAACAGGCAGGAGATGGGCAGCAGCATCTTTTCTGATCTGATAATAGCCAAAATTACAATAAAACTGCGGTTGCCAACCCGCTCGCCAAGCCTGGCAACTATGGCAATATACCCCCCATGATGAGAGTTACGAAGAGACGGCCCCCAGTTCCCGGCGGCCCCGCTATTCCTGGCTACGGTGGCGACCATGGTAACGGCGGGGCAGGGGTTGCTAAGAATCTCCGGTGGAGGTTCGGTTGCCACCTTAGACGACTCGACCTGGCAACGTACAACGCACGCACCCTGAGGACTGACGAGAAGATCGTGGAGCTGGAAGAAGAGATAGACAAGTTGTGCTGGCATATTATGGGATTATCCGAAGTCCGAAGAGAGGGGGAGGACACGGTAATCCTCGAATCCGGCAACTTGCTCTATCACCGGGAGGGCGACCATCTGTCCCAAGGAGGTGTCGGATTTATCGTCCACAAGTCTCTCGTTTACAACGTTATAAAGATCGGGAGTGTGTCGACGAGGGTTGCGTACTTTATACTCAGAATCACCAAACGGTATCCGCTGAAGGTCATACATGTTTACGCACCAACCTCGGCACACCCCGGTGAGGAGGTGGAGGAAATGTATGAGGATATCTCTAGAGCCATGAATTCCTCTAAAACCCAATATACGGTGTTAATGGGAGACTTTAATGCAAAACTAGGCACAAGAGAGAACAGTGAGCTGAAAGTAGGGAAATTTGGAATAGGGCAACGGAACCCAAGGGCCAGCAGCTGGCCGACTTCATGGAGAAAGAGGGACTCTTTGTGATGAACTCTTCCTTCCAGAAGCGGCCCCACAGGAAATGGACCTAGTCGAGCCCCGAAGGTTCGACAAATAATGAAATTGACTTCATTATGACGACCAGACGACAACTGTTCAGTGATGTCTCCGTGATCGCGAGGGGTGAAAACTGGTAGCGTTCACCGAATGGTTAGAGGCACACTGAACCTAAACGTTAAGTTGGAGAGGTCTCGTCTAATGAAGTCAACGCTCCGTCCCCCTCGTGCTCTGTTCCAAAGTCCCGAAACCTTTCAGCTCGAGTTACAAAACCGTTTTCAGTGCCTAGAAAAGTGCAATGAAGTGGACGATATGAATGACAAGCTCGTGGAAACAGTCCATGCGGTCGGAGCTAAGTTTTGCAAGACCCGTCTCAGAAGAACACAAAAACTCTCGGATCACACTCTGAATCTCATGGCTGTTAGACGGGAGATGAAGCTACATTCTTCAACAGATTTGACAGCATACAGGCAACTGAACAGACAGATCTCCAAATGCATGCGGTGGGACTTACGCAACTTCAATACAGCTTGTATTGAAGAAGCGATCGAGCGGAACCAAGGCTCCAAAGTCTTTGCCAGAGATCTGTTTGCCAGAAAGAGCCAACTGTCAAAGCTGAAGACCGAGTATGGCAGCATCGTTCCGGGGCACCTGAGATTTTGAGTAGGATTGAGAGGTTCTATGGACAGCTATACACGTCATCGTTGGAGACACACGCAAGTGTGAGTAACGATCCAAGAGCGAGTCTTATCCGACACTTTTCCGAAGATATCACGGACGTCAGTCTGAGCGAGATTAGAATGGCTCTCCAGCATCTTAAAAACGGCAAGGCCCCAGGCGAGGATGGAATTACAGCGGAGCTTCTGAAAGCGGGTGGAAAACCGGTACTGGAAGTCCTTCAGAGGCTCTTTAATTCCGTCCTCCATGGTGGCATTACACCGGAGGCGTGGAGCAGAAGTGCGGTGGTCTTGTTCTTCAAGAAAGGTGACAATGCTCTCTTGAAGAACTACAGACCGATTTCCCTTCTGAACCGCGTCTACGTGCAGTTTTTGAAAGTCATTACGAATCGTCTCGCACGCAGACTTGACGACTTCCAGCCTCCCGAACAAGCCGGTTTCCGAAAGGGCTTTAGCACCATAGACCACATACATACCCTTCGGCAAGTTGTATAGAAGTCCGAGGAGTACAATTTGTCACTATGCCTGGCGTATGTGGACTATGAGAAAGCCTTTGATTCCGTCGTAATTTGGGCGGTGCTGCAGTCCCTTCAGCGGTGCCAAGTTGACTGTCGGTATATCGAAGTGCTTGTACAGTATGGCTACGATGTCTATCCGAGTACAGAACCAGAGTACGAAACCTATCCAATTGCAGAGAGGTGTAAGCCAGGGTGACGTTATATCCCCATATAACGTCACCCTGGCTTCCCATATATTCAAGCTTCCGGACTGGAAAGGATACGGTATTAACATCAATGGCGAGTACATCACTCACCTTCGATTTGCCGACCATATAGTCCTTATGGCAGAATCGCTGGAGGATCTAAGTACTATGCTCAATGACCTCAATAGTGTCTCCCAACGGATAGGTCTTAAGATGAACATGGACAAAACAAAGATTATGTTTAATGTCCATGTCACACCTATGCCTGTAGTTGTTGGGAGCACTAAGCTCGAAGTTGTTGACAAATATGTTTACCTGGGACAAATGGTCCGACTAGGTAAGTCCAACTTCGACTGAGAGGTTCGACAGATTCAACTCGGCTGGGTAGCGTTCAGGAAGCTACGACACATCTTCTCGTCAGACATACCTCAAAACCTTAAAACGAGATTGTACAACCAGTGCGTGTTGCTAGTGATGACTTACGGATCTGAGACGTGGTCCTTCACTGCTGGCCGTATGAGGAAGCTCAAAGTCACTCAGCGAGCTATGGAGAGGGCTATGCTCGGAGTTTCTCTGCGTGATAAACTTAGGAATGAGGATATCCGCAGTAGAACCAGAGTAACCGACATAGCCCAACGGATTAGTAAGCTGAAGCGGCAGTGGGCCGGCCATATAGTTCGAAGAACCGACAACCGATGGGGAAGAAAGGTTTTTGAGTGGCAGCCTCGTACCGGTAGGCGAAGTGTAGGGCGACCCCCCCACGAAATGGAGTGACGACTTGGTAAGACATGCAGGAAGTCGATGGATGCAGGTGGCTCAGGACTGTGCTTTGTGGCATTCCTTGGGGGAGGCCTATGTTCAGCAGTGGACTTGTGAAGGGCTGTAATGATGATGATGACTTCAATTTGTATTTTACACAAAGCTCCACCTACACGCCTACTTAGTTTGTCTAACCCTCCACCAAATAACCTGTATACTACAGATTGTTGATGTTAATCTAAATTTTTTGCGCTTCTGCAAAACTTAAGAGTGGTTATTTAGTGTACGTATTGGTATTGGAATTTCTAAATTTGAACATTCCGATCCATTCACCACGTTCGCTTAATGAATTAGTTTATATGTGTGGTTTTAGTTAAAAATAAACACATATACACTAACAGTACTCAGTACTGTACAGATTTGTTCACACCTTGCCCTCCATTTCGACAGTGGCTATACGCAGCGCGGGAATTTTGCGCGCATTTTTGCATTCATTAATCAAAAGTTTTATAAAAATCATACAATTTTGATAATAAAAAGTGTGCTACATTAGTGAGGTAAGCGGTTATGGTTGTACTATATTTTCTTCTTTTTTATGTTATTCTAAAATCTAAACAATTATGAATGATAATTCTATTGTGCATTATGTGCTGGTTGAATACACAATGGTTTTTTTTTAATTTGTTTTACATAAACGCCAGTAAACACCTATTGCTGTTGAGGTAAGCATCGTGCTATTATCATCGTTTTAGTTGATTTTTTTTTAAAGTAAGAAATTTTTTTAATCAAACATTTTATTTTATTTGGGTCGCGATATTTAGATTAAATTTATAAAACAGACAAAGATTTGTCAATCTTGAATGTTTATATAATTTTTATAAATAATTAATTTTTATATTATCTAATTTTTTATTGCAACGCCTTTAAAAGTTTTATTATTTAGTGATGTACCATTTCGATCATAATATAATGCATTTTTCGTTACAGCCTATTAAAGTCCACTGCTGAACAAAGGTTTCCCCATAGATTAGCTCGTAAGCAAGATATTCGCTATAGTCGCCATTCTTGGCAACCGCAAATTTTATTTTCTGGTTATAATTAAGAAGACTCGTACGCGTGCCGGTAGGCGAAGTGTAGGGCGGCCCCCTACTAGATGGAGTGATGACCTGGTAAGACATGCAGGAATTCGATGGTTGCAGGTGGCTCAGGCCCTTGCTTTGTAGCGTTCCGAGGGGGAGGCCTATGTTCAGCAGTAGACTTGTGAAGAGCCGTAATGATGATGATGATTAAAAAGACGCTGTTGCCCATCTCATGGTTTGTTTCCATCTCTCGCGTGTTACGTCTAACACGGGGCGATACGTCACTTAGTGCCGATTTCACCGTTTGCTTTGAAAACCAAGTTTAATATAACCACGTTTTGATTGACTAACTTCAATTGTACAATTTGATCTCGGTTTTCATCAAACTGATTTCGTCAGCTCAATTTTGATCGCATTTACGAAAAATAAATTAACATGAAAATGTTGCCTTAGTCACAGACAAAAGCTCGATGTGTTTCGTATTTGCAAGTTCTTGTGGCATCATAAAACAGCGATTTGCTGCGGCCATAAATTATACATCGGTAACTGAAACTGTATACAAAATTTACAGTATGATTGATGGTATGGACTAAACGCAGTTGTCAAAACTGTCATGTACATAGACGTTTGTTTTAAACTGTTGTTCACGTCTCATGTTTCTGTTACTTTCCATTTTCTGTCGAGATAATTATTCATTGACTTTCGTTGTTTTGTTATCTAGCTATTTTGTATCCAGTATCCATCTTGGACGACGGACAATATCCTCGTCTTCATTGTCAAAAGCCAGTGCCAACGCTCTTTTAATTTCTATTTTTTGAAAATTGGGCGTTCAGAATTTGCCGGGTTTTGTTTTAATAAAGTTCAGTTGATGTTAGTGAAACGGAAATTGTAGATAACCTAACCTTAGCTTGAACTGATCGCAATTTCAAGACGTGGTAGAGCCATGCTGCAGCTATATTAGTAGTATAGTTGTAGCACGAATGGGTCGGCTCGACAGGGGAAGGACCACGCTCTCACAGAATACCAGCGTAAAATAGCAGCTTAACACTGCTGTGTTTCGTATGGTGAGTGTAGACAATCCGAGACCCTTTTTACTGGAAAAGAGGCATTCCATCTTAGTCCTCACGGGTGACAACGCATCTGCATTTTGATTATTTATTGACGATAGATGTGGACATGGATGTGGATGTGGTCACAGCAACCACTTACCATCAGGTGGACTGTGCTTGTTTGTCACCTTATCCTATAAAAAAAGTGTCATCGGTTAAATTGGCCCTTTGTGAGCAAATCAGCCAAGTACCAAATTACAAATTATAAATCTCTATTTATAAAAATCAATTGCTATCCATTAGTCGCGCAAATCTCAAAAATGGCTGTGGCTGTATATAGATTGAGTGGGTCCCTGGTTGCTTTAGATTCACAATTGGACTCAGTAGGTGGCGCTGTTGTCGAGACCCAGAAATCACCCGGGGCGGATCGTTACAAAATGATAGTTTGTCGCACTTCCGTTTTTATTACTGAAAATGCTTTTAACTATTTTTATTGTAACCATCGTAGCTCAGAGGATAAGTGCTCTGTTAATTGCAACAATTTCAAGTGATTATTCGCGCGATCATTCGGCAATGAAGGAAACAGGCTAAAACAATCTATTGTCCGAGCATTTAAAAATAATTATAAATATCAATGACAAGTGACGTGGTAGAGCCACGCTGTAGCTATATCATGGTTGTAGCACGAATGGATCGGCTCGACCGGGGTAGGACCACGCTCTCACAGAATACCAGTGTAAAATAGCAACTTAATGCTATACTGTTTCGTATGGTGAGTGTAGAGAACGGGAGAACCTTTTTACTGGAAGCGAGACCATTCCATCTTAGTCCTCACGGGTGACAGCGCATCTGCATTTGGATTTTTAGTTGAGGATAGATAAATGTAGATGTCTATGGGCCACAGCATCCACTTACCATTAGGTTAACAGTGGTAGAACCACGCGGCTTTTGCTGTCGCACGGATGGGCCGGCTCGAACCGGGGTGGTACCACGACCTCACAGAAAACCAGCTTGAAGTAGAGGTTTACCTCTGCGTTTCGCTTGGTGAGTGCAGGTGGCCGGAGGCCCTTTTTACTGAAAATGAGGCATTCCATCTTAGTCCTCACAGGTGACAACGCATCTATATTTTGATTTGTAATAGAGGAAAAATGTTGATGTCTATGGGCCGCAGCAACCACTTACCATCAGGTGGACTGTGTGCTCGTTTGTCACCCTTATCCTATAAAAAAAAATAGAGAGTACGGACACGTGCCTTCATTACATACTATTTACAAATATCATTAAATATCCATCTAACTTTTATGATTAGTAGAATATCGGTTTAGATTAATTAAAAACTGTTGAAAATTATATAATAACAAGGCGTGCTCACTATGTTAGATGTGCTAAACATATTTCTTGTGCTTCCAATTTTCCCCCAAAACAAAACTTGTCAAAAAACTCATTCATCGAGCCTGTAAATAGCGATTGATCGCTTTGAAGTCTCCGTCGTCCGAGAGTGTTTATAGACTAGTTCGATGTAATAAATATAATTAACACAGTGCGCCTACGAAGACTTAGCGGCATAACGGTCGCCTAGTAAGAACTCAATTCTCTTTCGGTAGTTACCGAGGACGTGCCTCCTCCAGTATTATTTCCGTTAAATAAAAAGAAACATTGATTAAAAAGTAATATTTTTTGTATTCCATTCGAAATTTGAATTTATGCGCGCTTCGCGAGTATATCGGTTTATATTAGCGACAAGTGAAGTTGTAAATTGTGAGTTTGTGAGTGAGGTTGTTGAAGTTATACTGCGCATGCCTTTTACCTACTTATTTTTTTTTTTTAACTCTAGTCCTCTCGAAATTAATACTTTTTGATTTTCATTTAATTTAAATATTTGATTACTAATTTAAATAAGTTATAATTATTAATTATTTTTTAATCCTAATTTTTATAAATTACAATCATGTTAAATGTCTATTATAAGCATTGATTTTTTTATATTAATAGAATAAAAAATTTGTTCCGCAGTTGTAGTTAACATTATATTTTTATACTAATTCTGCTACTTGACAACAGATGGCGCTCTAATTAATTATCCTTTGAAATATTTTAACCATTTAAAATGTAAAGTATTTACTTGTGGTATACTAAGTGCAACTAATATGCCATTTATTACGGTGGTGGAAATATCAGATATGTATATATTTTGAAGTTCTTATTAATAAATATTAGTAATTCGTTCGTTAAAAAATTGTATAACCATGTATTTTTGTAGTAGATTTATAAATACCTAAACACTTTTAAGGCCTTAGTTGTATAAAAATTCAAATTTTCTTAAATTTTGACTCAAATTTTCCTCAGTATTCAAAATAATAGCATGAAATGTCAATAATATAATTGTTTTCCATTCCCCTTATAATTTCCAATATACATATTAGGTAGTTGTTGACAGATACTATTTTCACGTTGTTTTATCTTTTTTATATTGGTATATAACAAATAGTTGGAGATTAATAATTAATTTTTAGTGATTTTAATTTTTATCGTAATAACTTCACCTTATTAGTCCATTGACTTTTTACTGTTGGCCATGGGCCCGTAATATACGCCTTTAGAATATTTTTTTTTAATTTTAAATTATTCCAAGTTCTAATCTCCAGTCCGCTTGAAAAATGAAAGGTTGATTCTCAATCATAATAAGGACTGTCTCACACCTTTGGCGCTGTTATATGTCGTCTGTATATTTGATATACATAAAGAATGAAGAATGCCCCTGAAACTTTTGTCCATTTCGACCCCTTAAATCCACGGGATAAAATTGTGCGAAGGGAATTGAAATCTCATATGTCGCTACAAAACAGTCCTGCGCAACCCGTATCCATTGACTTCCTGCGATTTTTACCAGGTCGTTACTCCATCTAGTGGCCCCTTCCACCACTGCAGCATCAAGCAGAATGGGAGTCTCCTGCCATCTAGCGGCTACTAAGCCCAATCTCCGCTTACTGGTTCGAGCTGGGTTACTCAAGAACTTTACTTTCACATCGGCAGCTTTGCCAACTGCGGATTTTTATTCGTAGATCTACGGAATTTTGTCATCATCTACGGAACTACAGGATATGAAGTTGAAATCTACCGATTATACTTAGGCGATAATGTCTTTCTCTCTCTTCAAAAAAAAAACAATTTTTGCTTATAAATATCAATTTTTTTAGTGAAGTTAATCAATTTCAAATTTTAATAACGTCAATATTTTGCATTAAAATACATTTATTTCGAATTTCAAACTCTTGAAAAAAGGCAGTTAATATAAACGTTTATAAATCCTTCATAGATGATTGAATTGTCACTTATGTCTCAAATTTTTCTAATCCAGGATGCCAAAATTCTGCCGAATTAGTCTTCGCTTTTCTTCGATCTTTTTTTCGAATTTCTCAAAAGTTGTATAGTTTTTCACTGTTACTTAAATTACCCAAGTCTGAAACACAGTAATTTATCAAATGATCTAACAGAAAGCAGAAAATAAATTATCTATGTTAGTTTTAGTGAATATGCTCCGTTGTTTTTCATTCGTCTAATTATTGCTTCAAAATCTTCCAGTATCAAGTTTGTAACGTAATTTTTTTTGTATAACTAAATATAAGTGTAAAAAATATTAATATAATTAAAATATTTTATTTATTTTTTATTAAAACAATTAATTTTTGATATTTTTTTTTATGGTACTTTTTTCTTTTGTGTGCAGCTTGATTCGATATTATACTACCATTGAATTTTACACGACTGAAAGAATTTCTTCAAAAAATTGATCTTTTCTATGACAAAAACAAACATTTTCGTTCCCCTTTAGAAGTCTGCGGATCTACGGATATTTGGAAATAGCATCTACGGAATTCTACGGAATTTTTTGGATTTGGAAAAATTCGAGTTGGCAGCACTGCACGTCGGTACTAGGTTCTTCAAACTGTATGGCCGACCAATTGCCACTTCGATCCGTTGGCCTATGTCGGTTCTATACCTAACAAGTGTAACTTTTACAAGAAAAGACATATTCATAGTGTAAATAATAGGAGCAAATACAAGCTTTTGATTTCTGTTACTCGGCTTCGCAGAATTAGTACATAGGTACATAACATTTTCATGAAGTCATTGGAATTCAGAACACAACAACTCACCATAGTTTCATATCGGATAAATAGTATAGGAGTATAGAAAACGAACAAACAAACAAATAAATACTTAAATAATTTTGTTCTTCATTTAAATGTAGCCGTGACTATTGCCAGGGTCTACTTTTCTGTTTATACGTCTACTTTTACCCGGTCTGTTCCGTCCTCGGTAGTAAGACATTGGAGTCCCATATCCTGACCTCACTCTCACGGCGTCGAGCCAGCGATTTTTAAGGTAGTCGCGTGTTCTATATATTAGATGTAAAAGTTCCAAACTAACGACTAAGAGTGGTTTAAATTCGATTGCCTACTTACTTCGAAATGGCTCCCCTACCATGGGAGAGACCCACGTTAGTAGCGGCCTAACGGGGAATTGCTGGTACCGAGGCATAAATACGTTTCAGATTAAATGACTGTACTACTGTAGCAAAAATTGTAGGTGTCGCAGCTAATATAATGTAATTCGAAACTCTAATCCAGTGATACATTACGAAAAAAAAAACAAAAGACATGATGTGTTGTCTAAAGTTTAAACATTGTCTCTAAAGTTTAAAATGCTTCTAGTTGTTGGAATGAAGTTCTCTATCGGACGGTACGGATTTAGCCAATGGGGGCTGGGCGAGAAAAACTGTAAGATTTTTCCGTCACGACCCCTTCTGACGTAGTGTAGACGGCCTTGGGGGCTATAAGAAAGGGAGATGGAATAATATAAATCCCCCTCGCACTTTTTCTAACCTTGTCTTGAAAAAAATATTATTTTATTTTAAATGACGCTTCATTTTAATAGACGCTAGTAATTCATTTATTTGTATTTGTTAATTAAT
This sequence comes from Parnassius glacialis, assembly GCA_033319125.1. Lineage (NCBI taxonomy): Eukaryota > Metazoa > Arthropoda > Insecta > Lepidoptera > Papilionidae > Parnassius > Parnassius glacialis. The sequence continues at coordinate 6,635,800 of JAVANC010000021.1, forward strand.
AATATAATACGTTTATCAATAATAATATACCACGAAAGGAACTTCGTTCCAACCGAGTGTTCCACGACTCTCACGCATGTTTTTTATTTTTTATTTAATTAAACAATCGTCTTATATTTACTTCCACTGTATTACATTTACTTGCATGTTTATCAATCTCGATCGAACTAAAAATACCTAATTAAATAATTTCACGTTTTGAACTTATGGTATTATTATTTTTAGTATTTTTACTCTTTTTTAGTGGAGTAAAGAATACCACCATCTCAATGTCGTTTAAATAGTTACATAAAAATACCTTTCTCTAAATCTATATGGGACCACTCCTGAAATGCCTTCGCTTACAACAAACGCACATACAAGAAAAACACAGTCTAATGATAAATTTCCTCCATTTATTTTGAGTTCGGCTAAAATGTCGTTGACATGAGCGAGCGTTTTGTGTGAATAATTGGCAAAAACAAGTCTTTCTTTCATTGATTATCTCTTGACAGATTGACGTTTGGATACTTGCGAAGCGCCAGTTTTAGAATTTTGTTGCTAAAAACAAGAATATATGAATATGTATATATATATAATACAATTCTACAAATGCCGTTAACCTTTATTGCTAAGGGTCTAGTTTTTATTCAGGATAGGTTTTTATTGTTATATATAAGCCTAAGAAGGTTCTTAGGCTTATTTATAACACTAAAAATATACTGTCACGTGAAAAATAATTAAAAAATATTCATTCACATAACAAAAAACCATGTAAAAATAAGATATATAAGTGTTAAATTACCACGTACTCGCCAATAAAAGAAAAATAGTGCGAGGTAACCTGCATCTATGAAAATTAAAAATATTTTAGAACATCATGTAGACTTGCTACAGCGGCAGGATCTTCCTTGCCCTAAAACTTCTTAGAGTGAGAGGAGGCCTGTGCTCAGCATTGAAAGATTGAAACGTAGTTAGGCTGGTACTTATTGACTGTACATGTTTTAGGAATCTGTAAGTGTCCCAAGATTCTACATCATATTCTATTAAATTCATATTTGAACCTGCCGTATATGCTGATGTTTAATATCTGAAGGCTCACATCTTATACTGATGAGCCATTAACATCCACAAACCGCTTCCAAAAACACACCAGTATAGAATAAGAAATATAATTCTACCTAGGCTTAGAGGAACTATCTCTCAGTGATATAGTTAAAATATTTGGACATAAAACTGGATGAAGGCTCATAAGGACAGTTAATTTATTAACTAAGGTAGACTAAGTAATTATAAAATATTGAAGAATACCCTATATATATATTGGACAGTAAAATACTTGTAAACAATGTTATACTAAAAGTGCTATAAATGCAATCATAGTTCATGCCACTGCGGAATAACATAATAAAGCAAGCAAAGTAAAAACAACATTTTTATAGAATAATAAAGAATTAGAAAACGTAGCAAAGTAAAGTTATATCCTATGCATGTCCCACTGCTGGGTACAAGCCTCCTCTCATTTCCGCCGTGCTTCCATAATGCGGACTTTGCATGCTTCGAATTTTTTTTAATTTCTCAAACATGCAGGTTTTCTCGCGATGTATTCCTTCATTACGGCGCAAGTAGCAAATCAGCACTTAATTTTTTTTTAAATTACATAAGTGCAGGCGGGGATTGGTATAGTATAACATTTATAAGGTTTTTTTTATAGGATAAGGGTGACAAACGAGCACACATTCCACCTGATGGTAAGTGGTTGCTGTGGCCCATAGACATCTACATCTATCTTCGATTAAGAATCAAAATGCAGATGCGTTGTCACCCGTGAGGACTAACATGGAATGCCTCGTTTGCAGTAAAAAGGGTCTCCGGTTCTCTACACTCACCAAACGAAACACAGCAGCGTTAAGCTGCTATTTTACGCTGGTATTCTGTGAGAGCGTGGTCCTTCCCCGGTCGAGCCGACCCATTCGTGCTACAACCATAATATAGCTGCAGCATGGCTCTACCACGTTTCCGTCATTCATAAGAAAATGCCGTAACATAAAACTATAAAACCAGACTTGAAGGAATAACGAATTAATCTAGGATCAATCAAGGTAAAAAGACCTACGCTTAGTAATTAATTTTCTCAAGGGAAGACGTTCTTGCCAGAAATTTCATTAAACGCGAGCGGCACGATTTCGTTTCCCGCCGATTCTAACGAAATTGTTGATTATAATTTTGTTATCCGTATGTCCAAAAATGTAATATTTGATGTATATGAAGTATGAGGTCTGTCAAAGCACACTTTTTCTCAGTCCACTTGGTGAGTGGTTGCTGAAGTTCATGGACACCTGCAGGCAACTTCAATTAAAGAAGGTTACAGATGCGATGGCACCTGAGGACTAAGAATGCCTGGAATTATATTGGCTCTCTACACCTTTCAAATCGGAACAGCTGTGCAAACACTGCTAATTAGTGGTAGATTTAGGTAAGAGAGGTACCACTTTTACCTAAATTTTGGCCCAGATGGATTTCTAGGCAGAAAAGAAATGCTATCTAATATATGTATAAAAATTAATTTTTGTTTGTTCGTATTTTATGGGCTCCCATACCGTTGATCAGATTGCGGTAAAACTTTGTCAACTTATTGCTTGCACTTGCACGAAGCTTATAGGCATAGTACAATTACTAGGTTTGGACAATTTGTTTGAAAGTTGTGGATCATTTAACTTCAATGATTGTATTATAAATAAATAAATAAATAAATATCATTTTATTGCCACTTTTAAACACATGTTTACATATAAACTAATTATTTAATCTTAATTTAATTAAGGCAAACGGAGGTGTCTCAGCTTTTGCTCACATGGAACTAGATCCCATGAAGCGCTGGTTTTCAGGCACTCCTTCTTCCCTGAGATGTTACACGGGTGTTATGAGAATTTCGAGTTCCCCAATCACCTCTTTCATTTACTCATCTATCATTGGAATTTAACATGGTATGGTTGTGAAATTTCATAATTATTAATTAATAATTCTTGCATTCATGCATGCGCGTACGTGTGTGTGTGTGTGTGATTGTTCAGTTTATCATTCCTAAGTTAAAAATATAACTGTTCTAAATTTAAGACTATTTCCACAATTATTTCTCTTGTGGCAGCAACGCGCCAGGTACCAGCTAGTCACCTTATAAAATCGATTTCTAATTTTTCGTAATATTTGTCCAACGCTTTTTAAAACATTTGAGTACTGGCCATAACCTCAAAAATGAGAGGAGCTTTTCTTATCTGTGGGGCGTATTTAGGCTGTATCATTTCATAGTAAGTAATGCTGTCAAATTTTAATTATAGTCAATAAAATATGTGATTGTTTCGACAAACATTAGATTAATTTCAAACAGAAAAGCTTGTGTACATAAATTAATGTAAAATACGATCTAGAGTCGAGCTAAATTGGCGGGAGGCAATAACGCGATGCGTTGTTTTCGCGCCACTCGCGCGTCTGAACGAATTAAACGATATAAACCATGAATGATTTCATTCGATATACATACTTTAAAATATGTCCGTTAAAAATACCCTTTTTATCTAAACGATGAAAACCGCATTTAAATAAGTGAAATATGTTCACAATAAGCATAACATCAAAGTTAATTACAATATATTTTTTTATCTATACATTTTTCATGCGTACAAAATATACAAAGTAAATTTTTTTTGTAATGCTTACATATTACAAAATGCTACTTTATTTTTCTATAAAGAGAAGCTAGAATTCATTGAACCTCTTTCCGCAAAACATTTTTTATGAATGGAGGCATGAGAGTAAATGGCGCGAAAACCTCGAAATTTATTGTGTGCTCGTATGTTAGAAGCTTTCGTTTACGATGTGAATTATGATTTGTAAGACAGTAGGTAATATAAATTGTATTGTAAATAATATTATCATCTATACGATCATATTTAAATGTAAAATAAAGTGAATAAATATGTTCATTTATTTTATTATTGTTTACCCTTGCAAACTTATAATTATTAAAGTACTTATAATAAACGTTTACTCAATTGGCCGAGTATTGCCAAACCTCTTATTAAACAGAGGGTTTCAATTCCGCGGTTTTACTAACGGTAATCAGTTCCGTAACTGCCTGATAAGAGTATCGAGCTGCATTAAATAATTAAATTATATTTTTAATCGCCACAAACATAACATTTGGTACTTATGGTACATTGGTTTTTCTTTAATTTAATATGGATCGAATAACTACTGTACATTGGCGGTTTGCGTGATTTCAGTCTGCTTGCGCCTGTACTGTATCGCACATCCACTCTTGCGCACGGCCCGCGCGTGACGTCACTTGGTGTCGAGTTTCAGCGCGCCTCGCCCAATCCTACTTGTAATCACTTTCACTCGAGTCAAAGACAAGGTCACTGAAAGCTTTTACGGTAGTCAGTGTGCACCCTCCAACAATTATGTAGTTTGGAGCATATATCTTTTTTTAACACATTTTTGCCACAGATACAGTTCAGTGACTCTGGTGAGAAAATAACACGTAGAGCATATGAACGCGAATCATAATGCATTACTCATGTATAATTAGATTTTAGGAAAAATGTACTTACAGTTGTTAGGAAGGACCACGCTCTCACAGAATACTAGCATATATATACTAAAATAATATCATAATGTGTTTCTTTTTCGTATGGTACTGGTAACGAAACCATTTTAGTCCTCAGGGGTGACAATGCATCTGCATTTTAATTAAAGAAGAAAAAGGTAAAGTCAGACCAAGTGGTAGTACTCTTCTGCTTCGAAGTCAATGAGGGTGGGAACGGTCCTCAGCTATTTGTGTTCAAAATTGCAGTGCACGATGCAGGTATAAAGCCGTATTATAAGGGGGCTATATAGAATCCCACTACCCCAGTAGCTTTTCATGTCTAAAATTGATGCAGATCCGTGATCTGTTTGGTTAGTTGTTATCAAGTTAACTGCATTCTATTTTGTCACTATTACGTTAAGTATAGAAAATCATAACTAAGGAACCAACCAAAACACCCTCAACAACCTCACTTTCATTCGGTGCATCGTGCTGATTGACCTGGTCGAATTTTTTTCCAAACACTTTATTTATACGATACTGCCTCTAGTATACACTTTGTATTACTAGAGGCAGTATCGATTTGGCGCTAACCAACCTAAAAAACAACCTTTCTACCACGAATGGCTTAATCTAAATAAACTACGTGGTTGAGCCATGCTGCAGCTATATTAGTAGTATAGTTGTAGCACGAATGGTTCGATCACGCTCTCATAGATTACCAGCGAAAAATAGCAGCTCAATGCTACTGTGTTTTCGTATGGTGAGTGTAGAGAACCGGAGACCCATTTTACTGGAAACGAAGCATTCCATATTAGTCCGCATGGGTGACAACGTATCTGCATTTTGATTCGTAATCGAGGATAGATGTAGATGTCTATGGGCCACAGCAACTATTTACCATCAGGTGGACTGCGTGCTTGTTTGTCACCTTTATTCTATAAAAAAATGTATGCCAGTTGGTACATTTTTGGAAAGGCTGACTTAAAAGGGCTGTTTATGTGAATGTAGACAAAAACAATTTGTTAATTAATAGCGTATATTCATACTTGAATTTAATATAGCCTATCTATCGAAAGTCCGCTACTTTACATAGACCTCTTCCATAGATTGCCTCGTAGGAGGGATATTTGCCATAGCTGCTCCGCTTGGCACATGCGGGTTGACAATGCCATTTTTTTATTATTTTGAGTTTGTTATCAGGACGATGATGCTGCCCATCTTCTTTTTCTTTTTTCTTTTTATTTCCTTCTATCGCTTTTAATTGTATTAACGGGATGATATAAGTAGTTCTTACGCTATACATACACAGCTAAATATAATATAGATTGGATAATGAATAGCGAATACAGTTCAAAAATTTATTATCTTGGATGTCGTTACCTTGAAATAAAAAAATAATTAATTAATCTGCTTCAAATATGACACCATAAATATGATTGTGACATTTGTGTTTTTTTAACATCTTGCTTACGCAAACTGCGCTCTTCGCCGGTTTGCTCATGTTGTGCCCACGCAATGTTGCCAGTAAATTTTACTGTAGGCATGAGAACTTTAATTTCCCCTTTGTGAATTTCCTAAAGAAATATTTTTTTATACGTTCAATATTAATCATAATAACTCTTATGAGTTATAAAAAACTAAATTGCTTATTAATTGTATAGTACTGTAAGATCCACATAAATCGTTGTTTTCCATTGATGAGAAAACAAGTTCTGCTTACTTTGTATTCGTATGCACATAATATTTTGGACGGATTCAACACTAGCATTATTATTTTTATCATACTTTGTCGACGTCTGTTATATTACAACGAAGAAAGGAAAAAAAAGGCTGGTATCAAATTACGCTTCGTCCGTTTCACTTGTCAAAAATGTCTTATATCTAATTTACTACTTTCTAGTGTTCTAACGAAAGTGTTTAAATTCTTTTGCTTCTTCATCAGCCTGTAGAAGGTGCTGGAAATGGGCTTCTCCAGCTGTAGATAGAGAGTATTTGCCTAAGTCCTAACGCTTTTCAGGCGTATTGACCATTGCAGTATCAGGTTCTACATTCTTTTAAATATAAAATAACACACAGTTCACCTGATGGTAAGAGTGTGCTGTGGCCCATAGACATTTACATTTTATCCTCGATTAAGAATCAAAATGCAGATGTGTTGTCACCCCTGAGGACTAACATGAAATGCCTGGTATTAAATAAAAAGGGCCTCCGTTCTCTTTATTTTATAGGATAGGGTTGACAAACGAGCACAGTCCACCTGATGGTAAGTGGTTGCTATGAACCATAGACATCTACATTTATCCTCAATAAAGTATGAAAATGCAGATGTGTCGTCACCCGTGAGGACTAAGATGGAATGCCTTTTTTTCCAGTAAAATGGGTCTCCGGTTCTCTACACTCACCATACTAAACACAGCAGTGTCATGCTGTCATTTTACGCTGGTATTCTGTGAGAGCGTTGTCCTTCCCCGGTCGAGCCGACCAATTCGTGCTACAACCATACTACTAATATAGCTGCAGCATGGCTCTACCACGTATAAAACACCTACACTCACCATAAGCAGCAGCATTAAGCTGCTATTTTGCGCCGGTATTCAACATTTATTTAACACAATAGAATATTCACAGAAAAATGCTCTCTTACTACCTAATATGCAAAAAATTGTTTAATAAAAATACTTAGCATTAGCCATATGTCTTTATATTATTATGATACAATTTTAAATATAACAAACCAATAATATCAATGTAACATTAATCAGGAATTTAAATAACCATGGCATTTTTTATATAAATGCATAAGCATATTATATAACATTTGACGCTGCTTCCTATAAAATAATTACTATCGGAAGCCATATTTTTGGCGTAACCCACAGTCCTTTCGTACAATATCCTCGAGACGAAATTGAGCGACATTTTTAAAAATAAAATTCGTAGTGAGAAAAATGCGGATACAGCCTTTTAACTTTTTTCGGAAAAATGGAATAGGGAATAATTTGCACAATCTGGTAACACTGGCTACCTTGCACTTCCAGCGTTTCACACGGACCTTTCTTCTCGCGTCACCGCTACGTCAGACAACATGCTGCAATTAGAACACTTATTTTACCGCCACTTGTTGACTTAACGCCATAATACGTAAATTATACCTATTTTTTTTCATTGCTTTCAGCACATTTGGTTGTTCCAATAACCAGTTAAATGTCTCTTTGACTGCCTCGTGGATCTAGTGATCTTAAACGTGACTGCTGATCATAAGGTACCAGGTTCGAATCTCAGGTCGGGCCAAAATCAGTTATTGAGTTTTCCTGGCAAGAAATTTTCAGTAGCAACCCTCGTGCCCCGGAAGTCCTGCGCCTGATCTCTCTCCGGTCGTGTCGGATTACCGTTCCATCGGACTAAGAGTAATCGAATAGGGAGTGCACCTGTGCTTGCGCATACACTTGGGCACTATAATGCCTTCCTGCGTAGATGGCTAGTCTCCGTATTATATTAAGCGCGCGAAGAACCGCCAGTAATCTAATGGCAGGGCGCGGACCGCGAACTCGAAAGGTCGTGGGTTCGAATTCGCTATTCGACTGTCGTGAACCACTTCACACAAGTATTTTTTTAAACTTACTAGGAGTGGTTAAAGGGAATATTAGTAATGTTTAATAACATTACTAGTATTTAAAAAATAAATAAAAGACTGGCCGCCGCGCCATGACCGAAATTCGCTCTGGAGGACATTATATGTATAATAATAATGTTGTAAATAAACACATCAACACGGTATAGGGACATTTTAACAACACATGAATTCCAAGGGACATTTATATATCCGAGAGAACTTTATTTAATAATCTACCATTTTTATATAAACATTGACTTTAAATAAGATTTAGATTTTTTTAGAAGACTCTACATCATGAAAGTTTAATTTTAAATAAATAAAATAAAATAAAAACCTTTTAAGGGCGGCTATCAATTAAAGAGTTAATAATCAGTAAAAGCACCTATGACATTCATAACGCATCTGCATCGGTTGGGCATACTCTGAATGAGGTTGTCAATATCCTGTTGAGGAATATTATACTAGGTCTTACCGAGATGTAGAAACAGTTGTTCTTTGGTAACCAAATTTTCAGAAGAATCCCTCAGACCTCTTCTTTGGAGCACATCCCAAGCATGTTTATCATCATCATCATCATCGTCATCATTACAGCCTTTCATAAGTTCACTGCTGAACATAGGCCTCCCCCAAGGAATGCCACAATGCACGGTCCTGAGCCACCTGCATCCATCGACATCCTGCATGTCTTACCAGGTCGTCACTCCATCTCGTGGGGTGTCGCCCTACACTTCGCCTACCGGTACGAGGCTGCCACTCACGAACCTTTCTTCCCCGTCGGTTGTCGGTTCTTCGAGCTATATGGCTGGCCTACTCCCACTTCAGCTTACTAATCCGTTGAGTTATGTCGGTTACTCTGGTTCTACTGCGGATATCCTCATTCCTAAGTTTATCACGCAGAGAAACTCCGAGCATAGCCCTCTACATAGCTCACTGAGCGACCTTGAGCTTCCTCATACGGCCAGCAGTGAAGGACCACGTCTCAGATCCGTAAGTCATCACTAGCAACACGCACTGGTTGTACAATTTCGTTTTAAGGTTTTGAGGTATGTCTGACGAGAAGATGTGTCGTAGCTTCCCGAACGCTGCCCAGCCGAGTTGAATCCGTCAATTGACCTCTCGGTCGAAGTTGAACTTACCTAGTCGGACTATTTGTCCCAGGTAAACATACTCGTCAACAACTTCGAGCTTAGTGCTCCCAACAACTACCGGCATAGGTGTGACATGGACATTAAACATAATCTTTGGTTTGTCCATGTTCATCTTAAGACCTATCCGTTGGGAGACACTATTGAGGTCATTGAGCATAGTGCTTAGGTCCTCTAGCGATTCTGCCATAAGGACTATATCATCGGCAAATCGAAGGTGAGTGATGCCATTGATGTTAATACTGTATCCTTTCCAGTCCAGAAGCTTGAAAACGTCTTCCAATGCAGCGGTGAAGAGTTTTGGGGATATAACGTCACCCTGTCTTACATCTCTCTGCAATTGGATAGCTTTCGTACTCTGATTCTGTATTCGGATAGCCATCATAGCCCTACTGTACAAGCACTTCAGCACTTCGATATACCGACAGTCAACTTGGCACCGCTGAAGGGACTGCAGCACCGCCCAAATTTTGACGGTATCAAAGGCTTTCTCATAGTCCACATACGCCACGCATAGTGGCAAATTGTACTCCTCGGACTTCTGTACAACTTGCCGAAGGGTATGTCACATACATACCCATGGTGTCCATGGTGCTAAAGCCCTTTCGGAAACCGGCTTGTTCGGGAGGCTGTAAGTCGTTGAGTCTGCGTGCGAGACGATTCATAATGACTCTCGAAAGCAGCACGTAGATGCGGCTCAGAAGGGAATCGGTCTGTAGTTCTTCAAGGGAGCGTTGTCGCCTTTCTGGAAGAACAAGACCACCGCACTTCTACTCCACGCCTCCGGTGTAATGCCACCATGGAGGACGGAATTAAAGAGCCTCTGAAGGACTTCCAGTACCGGTTTTCCACCCGCTTTCAGAAGCTCCGCTATAATTCCATCCTCGCCTGGGGCCTTGCCGTTTTTAAGATGCTGGAGAGCCATTCTAATCTCGCTCAGACTGACGTCCGGGATATCTTTGGAATAGTGTCGGATAAGACTCGCTCTTGGATCGTTACTCACACTTGCGTATGGCTCCAACGATGACGTGTACATGTGTCCATAGAACCTCTCAATCTCACTCAAAATCTCAGGTGCCCCGGAAATGATGCTGCCACACTTGGTCTTCAGCTTTGACAGTTGGCTCTTTCTGGTAGACAGATCTCTGGCAAAGACTTTGGAGCCTTGGTTCCGCTCGATCGCTTCTTCAATACAAGCTGTTGTGAAGTTGCGTAAGTCCCGCCGCATTTTTTTTATGGAATAGGGGGCAAACGAGCATGCAGCTCACCTGATGGTAAGTGACTACCGCCGTTCATGAACAACCGCAACACCAGGGGAATTGCAGATGAGTTGCCGACCAAACATGCATGCATTTGTAGATCTGTCTGTTCAGTTGCCTGTATGCTGTCAAATCTGTTCAATGGGATTTAAATCTGGGGCCGCGACATCATGTTCGTATAACCATGCTGTTACCACTCTGTCCGTATTTGAATGGGCATTGTCGTACATAAGCAGACAATTTTGACCTATTTGTGTTCGATGTGGCAATACCATTATCTAGCACCTCATTGCGGTAATTTTCAACCACCATAGTGCTCTGTATCCAAACGAGGTCCGTTCTTCCACCAAAACGAAATCCTGCCTACACCATAATTGTACCACCTTGGTATGGATGAACTTCTAGGGCGTATTGAAGATGGCTTGTACGACCAGGAACTCTCCAAACACGTACTCTCCTTGAATCAGGATGAAAATCCAAATCGGGATTAATCGGTGAAAAGCACTAACGATCATTGATGAGGTTCGCAAGTCACATGTTCACTCTAGCCCATTGCAGTCTTAGCCCACGATTTTCTCTTAGATCTGGAATCCGAAGTGGTCTACGAGCATAAAGTTTAACTTCGTGCAGTCTCATCCTCACAGTTTGGGCAGTTCAGAATGTAGCCTTTGGACCAATAATTGTATCGCCTTAACATTTGGTTTTCTTAAGTCTTAAGTTTTGCCTTCTCTCAGCAATTTGCAAAAAACGGTCTTTTCTGGGTGCAGTAATGCGGCTTGGCCCTGAAAGTGTGAACACAACATCGAAATCACATTTTGCCTGGTGACCATTGCCTCAGCAACGTTATGTTGAAAGGCACCAGCCTGCAGCATTCCTACTGCTCTTAACATCTCTTCTCCAAGTAAATGTCATTTTATTTTTTGACATTGAAATAAAATGTCAAATTAATACAATCAAGCCAATTTGAATCAAAATCATGACATTCAGTAGCGTACAACACTACTGAAGGTCACTATAATATTAGAAAAAAAATCTGTCAAAACTTCGTACTAATGATATGGATGGTTTAGATACCGGTAATTTAAAGCTTCTTTATTTATAAAATTCCGGTATTCGTGTGTTCGCAATTTAGCTCCTAAACGATTTGACCGATTTGGAAGAAATTTTCATGGGGTTGGGTACTTATCGGGTCACCTGGATTATTCTTAGTTGTAGTTGGACCCGGTAGGTGATGCTTTTGTCAAGAATCTGAGCCTGGAAGAACCTGGACGGATTGCTAGTACACTATAAATAAAAATGTATTCGATTCTTAATTTTTTCTCTTATTTTATTTTTCATTGTTATATTCTTTAATTTCTGCTAATATTTGTAGTTATCATGGGTTGTCACACACAATCAAATGCTTGGCATTAACATCATTGACATTATGCCAAGGGATGGTCAATGTTTTTCTTCGAAAACTCGGCGATAAAATTTTACAGTATTGCCAGATATAACGCCGCGGCAAGTCGCTTTATATTTCGATAAAAAAGTACACCAAGAGTACTATTTGGTAGTGCTTTTTTTATAGGATAGGATGACAAACGAGCACACAGTCCACCTAATGGTAAGTGGTTGCTGTGACCCATAGACATATACATCTATCCTCAATAAAAAATCAAAATGCAGATGCATTGTCACCCGTGAGGACTAAGATGGAATGCCTATTTCCAGTAAAAGGTCTCCGGTTCTCTACACTCACCATGCGAAACACAGCAGCGTTAAACTGTTATTTCACGCTGGTATTCTGTGAGAGCGTGGTCCTGCCCCAGTCAAGCCGACCCATACGTGCTACAACTATACTACTAATATAGCTGCAGCATGCCTCTACCTACGTACCTGCTACTAATATTCTCGTTAACCACTCCAACTAAGCGTGTAATGCTTGTATAGGAGTGGCGACTCCGAACCCACGCCTTCTTAGTTTCAGGAGTGCATATTAATAAAAAGTTTTAAATTCGTCATCTCTGACTCGATTCCAGGGTGTTGTTGCTAGTCAGGAACATGATTGCCCATCTTCTGTTTGATTTCCTTATTTCACGACACCCTAGGGGTATTATGGGGTGGTGTTCTCGGTATAGAGTAATCGTGTTCTGCGGGCGTAGTGGATTTTCATTCGTCGCCACTACACGGCATATAATAATGTTCACGTTTGACAATCAGAATTTTAATTTCTTATGACGTATAATAAAAAAGGTTTTCTTTAATATAATTTCAAATAATTACGGGCTATTGCTTAGAGTAATTACATGCACTTGTACTTACTCTGTGTTAAAAAAAATGCCAGTATAGACAATAACAATATTGTTAATATTTGTGCTACGTTATACGTGATGGAGCGACGCTGTTGCTGTATTATCTGTGCAGAACGGCCGGGGAAGAACCGTGCTTTACATTTGTAGTGAACCGAAGACCCTTTACATTGTAACAAGGCATTCCATCTTAGTCTTCAGTGTGAAAACGCATTTTTTTTTAATATAAAATAAGGGTGACAATCGAGCACGCAGTCCACCTGACGGTAAGTGGTTGCTGTGACCCATGGACGTCTACATCTATTCTCGTTTGCGAATCAAAATGCAGATGCGCTGTCACATGTGAGGACTAATATGGAATGCCTCTTTTCCAGTAAAAAGGGTCTCCAGTTCTCTACACTCACCATACGAAACACAGCAGTGTTAAGCTGCTAACGCTGGTTTTCTGTGAGAGCGTGGTCCTTCCCCGGTCGAGCCGACCTATGCGTGCTACAACTATACTACTAATATACCTGCAGCATGGCTCTACCACGTAAGCATCTGCATTTTGTTTAAATATGTGGATATCTATAGGCCACAGTATTACATACATTTATAATTAGGTAGACGCTCGCTTGTCACTCCTTATTTTTGTAAAAAAAATTGCACACACAGTTTAAAATTTGATTTAATAATGTAAGTAAGAAAAATTCTGGCAACTGTATGTAGTTTCTTTTTTTATAAATTCCGCTAGAGTTCGCTGACTCACATGTAATGCTAGTTCGGCATCTTATTATAATCACTATTTTCGGAATTACGACGCCTTGTTTCAATGTCAGATCACTGGAGGCGTTTCGAAGTATCAAAATAAATCTTCATGACCATTGCTTTGTGCTTTGAAAATATCAGAGTTATTAGAAGTGAAATAGATTTATAACTAAGAGCTGGCTGTGTAGCGCAGATATTTTTATAACTTCAATTGAAATAATAATTGATGGTACTTAATTAATTATCTTAAATTATTTTAAATTTTAAGGGGTAGTCCCTGAGCTACTTGCTCCACGGCTAATTTAAAAAAATTACATTAAAAAAAGTCATTTTCGGCACCGTTATAGCCTATTAATTTTTTTTTTTTTACTTATAATAAGCCAGTGTGATGCAGCCCTAGATGGTAAATCGCACTGTCTTTGTACTTAGCGTAACAAAAGCCTATTCACTCTTGCCTTGAAGACGCCCAGATTGTATTCGGACGGAAAGATAGACACCGGCAAATTATTCCACTCCTTGGTGTAAATCCACTATTGAACATAGGCCTCCACCATAGATTGCCTTAAATGGGGATATTTGCCACGCTTGGCAAGCGGGTTGGCAACCGCAGTTTATTTTTATTTTTAGGACGCTGCTATCCTTCTCCTGATTAGTTTCCGTCTGTCGCCTCTTACGACTACCACGGGATGATATGGGGTAGTGGATGTTCTTGCACCGCCACTACACGGTAAATTTTAGGCACGGTCGGTGATAAATAGGTAAAGAATAATAATTAATCGTCACGCTTGGCAGGTGAATTGGCGATCGCAGCACCAGACGTCTCCGACTGATGCTGCTGCTGCTTTCCGTCGCCGGTCGGGTGATTTTACATCTGGCGTGAACTGGATGGTTATTCTGTCATCTATCAGATGCCATGAGAACAACACCCACGGAAATAAATGGGCTGATAGATTCTTTAACGCTACCACCGCATGATGTACTTAGTATAGTAGTAATTAATGTTTCAAATCTTTTAAGTGAGTTGCTAAATAAACCCATTTCCGTAGTCAGGTTGACTGTGTTACTGATATTCATATGATATGATTTTATTAGGATATATTGGTCAAATACAAATATATTACTAGAAACTTACTACCTACTTAGGAACATAGAGATATACTAAAATATTATATGTTAATTTAGACTACCTGTTAGCCAATACTGTTGGGCAAAAAGTAAGATTTTAATAATTAGTTTTGTTTTTAAACATTTATATTTTTATTGTCAATCAAAAGAAGCGAATTTACTGTATGGAGGATTTATTGATAGAATTATTTACAATATAAATCATTTTGAAGCTTATAACACAGCGCGCTCAATGATAAAATGATTGCCAGGTACCGGTAATTACAACAATGATCAGTCTAAGAATACAGACATGTCCAATAAATCACTAGACACATCACGTTCATTGTCACGATCACAAAGCGCATAGACGAACCTTGGACAGCGAGATTAAACGCGACAAACGCAAGGAAGTCTGGCCATACGGCCAAATTTTAATTCTAAATTTGTACACCAATCTGGCAAGAATAGCATTTTAATTTTCAGTTGTTCATTTCTTGCCCTAGCGTCACATCGCTGCATCCCGTTCCTTATCACCCGCATGATCTCCGAAAAACATTAACCCTTATCTTACCCACACCCTAGTTCGCGTCGCAAAGAATGGGTCTCATGTTGTCTATTGTGATATCATACGCGGGGACACGCGACGCTATTGAATGCTTGAAGCACATTATCAGGGGTGTCGTGCCTGATGACGAACCAAACTTTCAAGATCTTGTCGAATACTACTCAATGCTCCTACGAAAGTCGGCCAATCCATCGTCGCCTGGAGAATGGTTAAAGGAATGCGGTCAAGGATATCTATGCCTATCGGAAGATAAAAATGGATCACTAAAATCCGCCGCTGTTAAGTACTACGGGCAAACGCGTTCAGCGGCTATTTTGTTCTCGACAAAAATCTCTAGTTTCGGACAAGAATCAATGGAAGAAAATTGCCAGGCAAACGGAGACTATAGAACGGAAAAATATACGCCGACGAAAACTAAAACAATTATATCGAATAGTTCAGAGTCTTTCAGCATAGGGCCAAGGAATAAACTAAATACGCCCCAAAATACCATAGAATCGAATTATTCTGATAACTCCGTTGAAAACGAGCACAACGCAGATGATTCTGCTGAAAACAAAGAAAAATTATCGTGGCATTATAGGCCTCTAAGTCCGGCACGGAAGCCACTACCGGAAATACACTTCCAATCATACGATGCAGACAGGGCGGACAGCACTGGTTACAGCGAAGAATTTTTAAGGTTAATATTCAGTGATTTAATTGAGCATGGTATGCGTGTGTATACATAAATCACATTCAATCGCATATTAGATAGCATTAAGTGCGTACATTCTCATCAGCACCAATACACATAGAGTTATGTACACGGAATCACAGCTTCACATGTATGATACCGACTCATATAATGATTGTTAATTTGTTTAAGATCACTTGATGGGATTAAGTTCCGTCCTTTACAACGAAATGACCCAAGTTGGCGTCGCAGGAGTTTCAGGAAGCGTCATTCTTCCTCTTCTAATTCATCAAGAGATTCCAGAGCATCGCGTGATGAAGAATTGAAAATGTTCACGTCGCTAGAAGAGGAAGAATTTAAAAAGATCAATGAAAACGACAATTTTGGGAGGTTTGGAAGCACGCCTAATTTATCGACGCGTTCTTATTCCAGAAGTCGATCGAGGGAGAAGTCAAGGGAAAGGAAAAATGAAAGGTGGAGCATAGAAGAGACTGTTGATGACACGCCAGAGGAAGAAAATACAGAAACTAAACCAAAGCTTAAAGATCTACCAAAATTGGACTCGTTCGTGGAGGAGAAAGATGAAACCAAAGAGCCCGATGAGGTAACTGAGAAAACAGAAGAAGACGTTGATTTCTGGGCTAACTTCGGAGATTAGTGCTTGGACTTAACGTCGCACGCGTTGTTTATGAAGCTTCAATACAAGCATGACTGATTTGAATTAAATATAATGAAACCCTCCCCTGCGTTTTGTCATTTTTTTACATTACGTAATGCTGCAATACATTCCTTTGCGACGGGAACATTGTCTTCGTGTACGCTTTAAAAGTTTTGGCTTTGTTAGAAATTATAGAAATGTAGCTGCTGCTTTGAAAATCTCTGTAACTACAAAACACAAAATCTATTTGACATTCAATACATATACCTCCATCATTGTAAAACCAAATACTACATATATTATAAAATAATTGGTCTTTTAATTTATGCAATGCTTTCAACAATATCTATTTATCAATACCCAAAGTCTCTGAAAGAAGATATTCATTATCTAAATACCTAGAACAAACAAAACTCAACAGAATTAGTAATTCATTTTTAGGGCGATGTACAAGATTTTACATCAAAATCCCAGAAAACAATTTAAAGACCAGACAAGCTTGAAAACTTCACAAAAAAGTAATAATAATATTAAGGAATAAATTAAATATATTACCGCTGAGAATAAGGTAACATTTATCATGTTCTTTTCATAAAAAAAATAACAAAACAACACTAGTACAATGTTATTTTAAGCGTTATTTTTTTTTAAATAATCCCACTGGGATTCTTGCTGGATAAAGTTATTGCCCGAACTGAGTGATTAATACAAAATGATCTTCAACAAAGTAATAATAATCTATACTGAATAACAAAATAATTTCATAGTAGTGCCCAGGCCGTAGTATAGAGGAAGACTCACTCACACATATTACATCTGTTTGACACGGGAATACTACAAAACAGTGTTCGATTTTGAACTATATAGATTAACTTACTATAGGTCGTTACCGATTTGTGTACTTTGTCGCATTGGAAGCGAGTTGCATAATCCATACGAAAATATCCACATGGTGAGGCTAGGACCTCGACCCACTTATGTTTTAATGAAGATGGAGCTGCTCGACATTTCATTGCCGCCTCCCATTATTATGGGATTATATATTGACGTAATTAATTACATTTTACGCCTGCTAATAGACTTGAAACTTAAAATTTTAAAGAAAATTAATAATGAAACACAGTAAGTAGATTGAGTAGAGACCGTTTTTACTGGAAAGGAAGCATTCCATCTTAGTTCTCAAGGGTGCAACGCATCTGCATAACGTACTTAATCGAGGATGGATGTAGATGTTATAGGCTATGGCGTTCACTTACCGTCAGGTGGACTGTGTTCCCGTTTGTCACTCATCTAATATATAAAAATTAGTTTTTGTTTGTTCTTATTTTCATTATATTGCGGTAAAACTTTGTAAACTTATTGCTTGCACCTGCGCTAAGGTTATAGGCATAGTACAATCAATTTACAGTAGGTGGCGCGCGTATCGCAACAACAAATTTATTTGTAAGTTATGTATCATTCAACTGAATGTATTATTATTATTTAAACAATACAACACTTCCAAATTTAAAACGATATTTCCACAATTATTTCTTCTGCGGCAGCAACGCGCCGGGTACCAGCTAGTATTCTATATAATTTAAAATTAAAAGTTTTGTACAGCCGACTTCAATATAAGTTTTTAAGAATAACTCAAAAACTATTGGTCTGACTTTGATCAAATTCATATGGGACCACACGAGAAGTACCAGCTTTCAAATAAAAAAAGAATCATTGAAATCGGTTCACTCAGTAAAAACAATACAGTAAAAACAAT
This sequence comes from Parnassius glacialis, assembly GCA_033319125.1. Classification (NCBI taxonomy): domain Eukaryota; kingdom Metazoa; phylum Arthropoda; class Insecta; order Lepidoptera; family Papilionidae; genus Parnassius; species Parnassius glacialis. Next base: position 6,654,187 of record JAVANC010000021.1, read on the forward strand.
ACAATAATAAAAATAAAAAACATACAGTCGAATTGAGTACCGCCTCCTTTTTGAAAGTCGGCAGAAAAAACATTGAGTGTTTGCTACTACACTATAATACATACGTATACTACATTTATATAAATGAGCGTTCCAATTGTGTTTACAAATATAAGACGTAACATGAATCATTTAAGCACATTTACATTCACACACTTACCTAAATTAATTAATCTTTCGCAAATAATTACTTAATTTAGTATCCAAATTTTTTTCATTTTGTATTATTTAGAATTCTTAATTTTTGACCAGCGATTGTTTGCGAATCCGTCTTATTTGGCTCCGACAGAATATCAGCGCTGCGTTAAATCCGTTGTAGCATTATGCCGAGTCCGTGGGCCTTTTTGTTGTACAGTGTGAACTTTTTTTTTTTAAGTTATTGTAGCAACAATAATTAAAAATGTAAATACGTGATAGAGCCAGCTTCAGCTATATTATGGTTGTAGCACGAATCTGTCGGCTCGAACGGTGAAGAACCACCCACTTACAAAATACCAGCATGAAAAAGCAGTTTAATGCTGCTGATTTATACTGGAAACGGGGCATTCCATCTTAGTGCTCAGGGGTGATAACGCATCTGCATTTTGATTCTGAATCGAGGATAAATTTAGATGTCTATGGGCCATAGCATCCACTTATCTTCAGTTGGACTGTGTTCACGTTTGTCACCCTTATTCTACGAAAAACTTGTGTAAGTTAACGATACGAAAAATGACGGGTTTTTATAAATTATTACTCGCAAGCGCATATTTTTAAACATTAAACGTATGGCAGCTACGTTTTCTATGCTGCGGCTTAGAAAACATAACAGGAGCGCGATATTGTTACTGCGGTTGTAACAAACACAATAGGCTTCCTGATGTAAAACAACACGTCCTATATTTGTTTCAACGGTATACAAAAGTGCGGTGAATTTTACGACAGGAAACTAGCACCTGGCACTGCTTTTTAAACACCCTTTTTGTTCTTTTTTTATTTCAGTTTTATGTTAGAAGTTATTATGGTTTATGATAGCAGGGATTTTAATTTTTATAAAAATATTAATATTATTTTTTGCTGATCATTTATTGAATGAACGATTTATTTAGTAAATAACTTAAATTGAAAATTTTATAAACCCTTGAAACAAAAAGAGCTGATGATATTCAAACGGCTGAAAATTTTTGATTTAATAACAGGTAAGAACACTCTCGATCAGTTCACCTTTCAAACAAAAAAACTAAAGCCAGCCTAGCAGAGTTGAACCCGTAGATTGACCTCTCTATTTGTCCTAAGTAAATATACTCGTCAACAACTTCGAGCTTAGTACTCCCAACAACTACCGGCATAGGTGTGACATGGATGTCAAACATGATTTTTGTTTCGTCCATGTTCGTCTTAAGACCTATCCGTTGGGAGGCACTATTGAGGTCATTGAGCATAGTGCTTAGGTCCTCCAGCGATTCTGCAATAAGGACTATATCGACGGCAAATCGAAGGTGAGTGATGTACTCACCATTGATATTAATACAGTAGCCTTTCCAGACTAGTAGCTTGAAAACGTCTTCCAATACAGCGGTGAAGAGTTTTGGGGATATAACGTCACCCTGTCTTACACCTCCCTGCAGTTGGATAGGTTTCGTACTCTGATTCTGTACTCGGATAGCCAACCTAGCCTTATTGTACAAACACTTCAGCACTTCGATATACCAACAGTCAACTTGGCACCGCTGAAGGGACTGCAGCACCGCCCAAATTTCGACGGAATCATAGGCTTTATAGTCCACATACGCCAGACATAGTACCAAATTGTCCACCTCGGACTTCTGTACAATTTGCCGAAGGGTATGTATGTGGTCTATGGTGCTAAAGCTTTTTCAGAAACTGGCTTGTTCAGGAGGCTGGAAGTCGTCGAGTCTGCATGCGACACTATTCGTAATGACTCTCGAAAACAGCATGTAGACGCGGCATAGAAGGGAAATTGGTCTGTAATTCTTCAAGGCAGCGTTATCGCTTTTCTTGAAGAACAAGACCACCGCACTTCTGCTCCACGCCTCCGGAGTAATGCCACCATGGAGGACGGATTCAAAGAGCTTCTGTTGGACTTCAAGTACCGGTTTCCCACCCGCAGAAGCTCTGCTATAATTCCATTCTCGCCTGGGGCATTGCCGTTTTTAAGGTACTGGAGAGTCATTCGAATCTCGCACAGACTGACGTCCAGAACATCATCGGAATAGTGTCGGATAAAACTTTCTCTTGGATGGTTACTCATAATTGCGTGTGGCTGCAACGATAATGTGTACAGCTGCCCATAGAACCTCTCAATCTCACTCAAAATCTCAGGTGTCCCGGAAACGAAACTGCCACACTCGGTCTTCAGCTTTGACAGTTGTCCCTTTCTGACAGACAGATCTCTAGCAAAGACTGGAGCCCTGGTTTCGCGCAAATAAAAAAAAATAAAAATCGGTTCATCCGTTCAGGAGCTACGATTAAACAGACAGACACACAGACACAGATACACAGATACGCAGACACACACTACAAACTACTCTGTTTTCGGGTTTTAAAAAAAGGAAAAATACTCATGGGATAGAGATTGATATTTTTTACAGAATAAGGGTGACAAACGAGCAAACAGTCCACCTGATGGGAGGTGGATACATCAACATCTATTTTCGTTTAAGAATCATAATGCGGGATTCCTTGTCACCCTTACCGACAAAGATGGCATGCTTACTTTCAAGTAAACGGTCTCCGGTTCTCAACACTCACCATACAAAACAGCAGCATGGAGCTACTATTTCACGATGGTATTCTGTGAGAGTGTCGGCACCCATTACAATTAAATAGATTTTTATTTTATTCAATATAATTTCTTACTTATAATACTTTCCTTATTTACAATTGCTACAACCACAGTATAGCTGCAGCGTAGCTCTACCACCATTTTTTATAGAATAAGGATGATAAGCGAGCTCACAGCCCACTTATATCTATCCTAGATTAAGAATCAAAATGTGCATGCGTTGTCACCCCTGATGACTGAGATGGAAGCCCTCGTTCCCAGTAAAAAGGTTCTCCGGTTCTCTACACTCACCATACAAAACACAGCAGCATTAAGCTGCTATTTTACGCTGGTATTCTATGAGAGCGTGGTCCTTCAACGGTCGAGCCGACACATTCGTGCTACAACTATAATATAGCTGTCATATTATTTCTCTTAGGATCTTTCACACTTTTTACTAAAATTATGAACAATTTATTTATATTATACACATTGTTTTTTTTAACACTCACCTTGAACGTGAAGTGCGGGCTGCAGGTGGTGGCTAAAATAAAATGAACTTACGCCAAAACAACGACATCTCACTCTACAGTGTGCTTTCGTCGTTTGTTTTTTTTTTCTTTTGGTAATATTAATTTGTTTTCGGCGCTCATTCTAGCTGTGTGCAGCATAAATAATATTATTATCTCTTTCCTCTGTTTCCTGCCATCACCGGGCATTTTCGTCACAGGCTAAAAATATTATTAGACTGAACGCACTGCCAAGCCAAAGTCAATCCATAATATAATCAATACATAAGCACTAACATTTTTGATGTCTTAGCGCATCGGATCAGTTCAGAATTTAAAAAAATATTTAAATTCTCATTGATACTGTTAATTATATCTATACATAGCCGTGGCTCTACCAAATAAGATATAATTAAGCAGCTATCTGCAGCATGAATGAGTCGGCCCGATCAGAGTATTAGCGCCACGATCTCGACACTTTTTAGAATACCAGAATGAAATATCAGAATCATACAAAACACTCACAATAATCCTCAGGGGTAACAACGCATCTGTATTTTGATTCTTAATCGATGATAGATCTAGATGGCTATAAGCCACAGCATCCACTTACTATCAGAAACATTGTGTGCTCATTTGACACATTTATTATAAAAAAACAAGCGCTATTCTAATGTACATTTAAGGATAACATCATATGTTAATAATTCATGGACTGTCACTGTTCTTCTTCATACTGTATATTCCTTCCAACACAACAAAGAACGGGTTTTTAATCCTTGCCGGGGTCTTATTTCAAGAAGCGGTATTTTAGGTAATGGGAAAAATAGTTGGATTTCTCATGTTATGACCAAAACATGAAAGGCGTCTCTTCTCTAGCTGTTGTTGCTTCTGTAAACATAATAAAATAGCCTAAATAGCTATCATTGCTGGGCAGAGGACGTTTCTAGAAGGGTTACGGAGCGAGTTTTTTGCCGCGCTTCTCCAGTGCACGCTTACAGACCACATGTCGCCGTAATATTTTATTCCTCAGACTTGCAGGCTTCACGATCTCTTACCGCCGAGCACGTGGAAAATCAGCACTTAAAATTTCAATTAATAATTTAATTGGTGCCAGCGGGCATCGAACCCAGTTTAGGCGCGTATTGTGAATTTTTTTTTATCTTCAAGTACCTACCCACCTCATCTGTATCAAAGTAATAAACGATAATATTTGTTCCAATTCTAGCATCGAAAGTTTCCCCACTTTTTACTTTACTAGAGTTTGTCATACGTTCGTCATAGATACAATCCATTATTTTTATAATATGACATAGGAAGACATTACGCGTAGGCTGCAGTGATACTGCAGTCAAAGTAATAAATTTATTTGATGTACGATTGTTTTAATGTTATGTCAAACTTATTAATGATTACACACAGAATACACAAAAAGTAAATTCCAGCGAACACTCATGATTAAGTTCATTATATTGGATAGATAATGTAGCAATTTAAACGTACAATCTTTTATGTACTAATTTTATTTTAATTTTTGAAATTTTCAATCATTCAATATACAACTATAAAAATGAAGCTTACAATTAAATAATTAGGTTAAACAGTGGTAGAGCCAGGCGGCAGCTTTTGCTGTCGCACGGATGGGCCGGCTCGAACCGGGGTGGTACCACGACCTCACAGAAAACCAGCGTGAAGTAGAGGTTTACCTCTGCGTTTCGCTTGGTGAGTGCAGGTGGCCGGAGGCCCTTTTTACTGGAAATGAGGCATTCCATCTTAGTCCTCACGGGTGGCAACGCATCTGCATTTTGATTCGCAAACGAGGATAGATGTAGATGTCTATGGGCCGCAGCAACCACTTACCATCAGGTGGACTATGTGCTCGTTTGTCACCCTCATCCTATAAAAAAAAAAATTAAAGTTTTTACGAAAACAATATAAATATTGACCACTTGTTCTCCTCCAGTAGAACGTCAACTTTGTTGTAGTTATTTAGTGAGAGGTCATATAGCTCAAAGAGCGGACAACCGATGGGAAAGAAAGATTCTCGATTCGCAACCTCGTAGTAGGCGAAGTGTAGAGCGGCCTTCCATTAGATGGAGCTACGATCTGGTAAGATATGCGGGAAGTCGATGGATACAGGTCGCTCAGGAGGCCCGTGCTTTGTCGCATACCTTGGGGGAGGTCTATGTTCAGCATTTGGCTTGTAAAGTGCTGTAATGATGATGATGATAATTAATGAGTGTCATCATATAAAGTTGAATATGACTCGAGCGACAGATTAATCATTATATTAGATTCTGTTATCTATTACAGCCTTAAAAGTTCAGTTGCTAAATATAGGTCTCCCCCATAGATTGCCTCACAGGGGGATTTTGCCATAGTTGCCACGCTTATTAGGCGGTTTGGCAACCGCAGTTTTTTATTTTGAGTCGCAATCGGGAAGATGCTGCTACCCATCTCCTATTTAAGTTTCTCTATGTCACCTCTTACGACACCCACGGGACGATATGGGGTAGTGGATATTCTTGCACCGCCACTACACAGTGTATGTCCTATTAGATTAGTTCACTTTAATTGAAGGTTATTAAAAATTTGTATTCTAATCCACGTCAACTTATTCGCTCTTTATACGTTTCTGTTAGCTGGTCCCTTAAAAAGTCATTGCCAACTTTTCGTTATCCTACGTCAATATTGTATAATTCAAGTAAAGTTTTCATTGTCCAACAATTTTGATGAATTAATGATGAATTTGGTCCTTCTGAAATCCTTTAAATTCTCAAGTTAAAACAGTTTAAAAGGGACGACAAAAATTTTGTCCCATTTAAATCTACCTCTAAGTCGGTAGATTGGGTGGAAATTGCAATGCATGGAATCAGTGGTTTCCTGATCGCCTCTCCCTTACACTTGATTCAATAATTATATAGCTAACACTTTAAGTGCTATATAAAACAGTCTAGTTAGATGTAAGTAAAATACTTGTACTCGTGTTTGTACAATATTTATTCAATATTGATTACATGTAATTCTTAATAAAAGTAATTTTTAACCTTTACTCGTGACTGTGTGCTCGGTTCACTTTATTTCTATAAATAAAGACTCATTTTGAATGGGAAACAACTTCTGTTGTCCGTTTCTCCATAATGTATAAAATCAAAATACTGTCTTATTTTCGTTATCAAGTAAGACGAAAGTTATGGTTTTTGAAAGAGAAGAAAGTAAAACTTTATGTGAAATAAGAATAGAAAGTGAGTTGATTGAGCAAGTGGATGAGTTTGTATTAATATTCCACAACTAATATTCCACAACTATCACACAACGCCATCTAGTCCCAAGCTAAGCAGAGCTTGTGTTATGGGTACTAGATAACTGATAAACATACTTATATATTTCTAAATACATAAATATTATAGATAAATTACACCCAGACACAGAACAAATGATCGTGCTCATCACACAAACATTTGTCCTGGGTGGGAATCGAACCCACGACCTCCGGCATAGCAGTCAGGGTCACTAATCACTAGACCAACAGGCCTGTATATTTGGGATGTTTATTTATCAGGGATGGTAGATATGATAAGGATATAGAACGACGAGTGAACGCAAGAAATAGAGTGAATGGGGCTCTACACGCTATTATGAGGAGTCAGAATGTGTCAAATAAGGCACGTATGGCGATTCATAATGCTGTGTTAGTCCTTACTTTAATGTATGGTAGTGAAAGTTGGGTCTGGCAGAAGAAGCATGAGAGTAGAATAAATGCTGTAGAAATGCGGTCCTTAAGGAGTATGCTAGGGCTGAATCTGAATGACAGGGTGAGAAATAGTGTGATAAGAGAAAAGTGTGGTTTGCAAGATGACGTTGTGACAAGGATTAAGAAAGGAATGCTTCGGTGGTTTGGTCATGTAGAAAGAATGAACGAGGAAAGAGTGACAAAGCAAATTTATGTTGCAGAAGTGAACGGCAGGGTCGGGAAGGGGCGCCCTAGACGAAGTTTTATCGACCAAATCGGCGATACATTAAAAATGGGCCAGATTAGGAGTACCTTTAACCGACGAGCGTGTATGCGTAGATATATGGATGTAAAGGAAGCGAGAGAGGTGTGTCAGGATCGCGCCAAATGGAAGTCCGTAGTCTCTGCCTACCCGTCTGGGTGACAGGCGTGAGTGTTTATGTTATGTATGTATTTTCGTTATCCTACAGAATTTTAAATAAATTAATTTTTAATTACCGCAACTGAAATTCGACGAGTACCTCCCACGATCTGCTCACGTTCAGGTGCTCCCTACGAGCCGAACTAAGGAAACGTGTAAATCGTTATTTTTAAACCGATGAATGAATCTGACCGGCCAAGACCTTGCGAGGTCCAAGACATCGACCGCCCCGTCAACCGTCAATGTCTAGACATTGCAGATCTTTCAAACGTTTCATTTTTTTAAAGTAATTAATTTTGCTTTGTCACTCATGAATTGTAAAGAAAACACTAGTTTTCTTTTGAAGAAATTATAGTTATATATAATGAGCAATTTTTAGCAGCTGACAACAATGTTTATACATCTATATTATATTATATAAATAAAATTTAAAGTGTCTTTCTGTAATATCGCAATAACTGCCTTGCCATTAACAGCAATTATTCTTTAAAAAATTCTCTGTCTGTCTATCAGAGTTAATCTCATAAGGGCTTAACCGATTGTAATTAAACTTAAAGAACAGTGTTATATTTTATTCAAGATTTTTTTGAGAAATCGGAAAATTGATAAAATAAATGGTACTTGATAATTATTTCAATGTAAAAACACAATATTAATACATCCGTTAGTAACAAATAAAAGTAATCTCTTCCATAGTATTGGAATGATGCTTTGGAATTCAATTGTTTATAGTTTATACGATACCATGATCGCTTTAGTAATAAATAGAAACATGTGGGGCAAATCCGTCAATTTTAACGATTAGACATGTATGTTTTAGAATTCACAGAAACGAACCGTCTTTGATGTAACTGTTGCTTATTGTTGTTGATGTTGCTTACACACGTCTATACCTTCTATTGAGATGTTTGGTTTTGTTTGATTTCTGTGTAATTATAACGATTGTAGCTGTAATCACGAACCGTGTAGTGGTGGCGGTGAAAGATAATCCACTACCCGATATCATCCCTTGGGAGTCGTAAGAGGCGACAGAGGGAAACTGAAACAAATATCAAATCAAAATCATAAAAAAATCTGCGGCTACCATCCCGCCTGCCAAGCGTGGCAACTATGGCAAAATATAAAACAATCTATGAGGGAGGCCTATGTTCAGCGGTGGAGTATATATAGATTGGAATTAATGATAGTTGAAATGCAACCCGTGAAAATTAATGACGCCTTCATTTGAAACGACATTAAATCAATTAACACTTTGATCAAAAAGCAATCGTACATCAATGCCTCTTTTCTAGTATTCAGTCGCTCATCATGAAATTTAAAAGATGCGATCGTATAGGTCACACGTATTAACAAAATACAATGTTAAATTTTAATCTATCAACGGATATAATATATATATAACGGAACCGATCATCAACAAATTGACAGGCATGAAGGAAAACTTGATTTGTGTTTGGACGCCTATCAATAATGGCTTGCCAATAACAATTGAGCTTTAGCTGAACGTAAGCCAAATGATAAGGGATTCGGTCAATCATAACTAATTGGTATCGGCCTACATTTCACAAGTGTTCGAACGGTGTCGAATCTCCACAGTCAGCGAGGATAAACTCGAGCGAGGGAAACATGCGATTCTCGGGACGTTCGGAAACGCCGCCCGCGCACCTGCCCTCTCCGTCACTCTTCCAAATTTAAATCCGAAACTCCCCCCACCGGCGCGACCGCCTGCGCCGCTAAACATTCTGGAATAATTCCTCCAATTCAGCTACCGGTGCTCGCCATTCGAATTCGGGTCGCGACCGCGTTCGGTGATATCGCTTTCTTCGCAAAAACAGGCAGCTCCGACTTCTGCCATGGCCGACGTAGACGTACAAGTCCAGTATACTACTACCGAGCGAAAGACCAGGAAGGTCAAGAAGTCTTCGAAACGTAGGGAGTCTAAGGATGGCGACGTCACCGTCACCGAGATCGAGCAGACCAACACGACCAACGTCAACGACGATGGGTATGTGTAGTGGTGGCCAATTCCCTTGACCCTCGTGAGAAGTGCGATGTGACGCTAGTGTGTCTGTGACGGCCAAGTGTCGATTACCGAGTCGAGTTCGACCTCCTTTAGTGACGTGTTTGTTTGCTTTTATTGATATGTTGTTAGGTCCCCCTTTTTGGCCACCCTCACATACCCGACCTAATTTAAGGTACATATTTCTCAAACCATAAAACATTGAAAAAACATCTTGCAAACTACCAAAGATAGACACACTATCAAATTACGATTAATGCTTGCAGCTTTTTGTACTATACCGCCGTGTTTAAGTAGCGATTTTTGCAGATTTCGATTGTGAGATGTGAGTTTGTGTTTGTATTTCGAAGTGTATATCAACTTGAGCTTTTTTCCTCAGCTCATTTTCAGCGGCGAATACACGAAGGCGATGAACAAGGACTGGCACAGCGGTCACTTCTGCTGCTGGCAGTGTGATGAGTCGCTGACTGGCCAGCGGTACGTGCTACGCGATGAGCACCCCTACTGCATCAAGTGCTACGAAAGCGCTTTCGCCAACGGCTGCGAGGAGTGCAACAAGATCATTGGAATCGACTCCAAGGTCAGCTCATTAGGCTCACATTCCCTTGCACAACAAATTCACTATTATAAACACGTATGCTCGTTAGTCAATTCATTGTATGTACTGTTAATCTTTTGATATATAAACCTGACATCATTAAACAGACATTTAAACTGGTAAAGTCAGTCATAAACTAATTATAAACTTTATATACTCCATTTATCAGGTTCTATAGTTTAGTAAAATACTCCCACGCTGTCACTAGTTACTCATATAAATTAAGTTCGAAATTATTAACAACTACACAACAAGCTACAACTACAATCAGCTATGTACGCAATCTTAAAATACCATCAAAGATCGTCTTTCGAATGTCATCCTTAGAATAGCATCGGATTCGATGGCATTGCTTAGCTTTGTTACACTGATCAAATTTAGTTATGTCACTCCAGCCGGCCCAGATTCTTCAGGCGTACTTCTGCACACGGCCCCAGCTAGCGATGCCAAGACAACATAAAGTGATAGGCGGCTGCGCTGAACTATACATTTATCTCTACCACGTATGACTTTATATTGTCGGATAAAACATCTGCATAGTGTACACCAAACAATTGTACCCGCGAACTAGAATATCTCTATCTATCTTTCTTGATTTTTTTTTAGTTTTTGATTTCGAACGCAGTGTAGATGCAGCCTCGAAGCGAAACTTTTTATAAATTTTCCTTATTATTTTAATCGAAATTGAAATGAATGATTTTAATTGGATATGTCATCAAAAATAGAATTCATTATAGACAACAAAATAAACAGTTGAATATATATTGTTGAAATTGTTTGTACGTTTAGCTTTGAACGAATCGGCGGCGTTGTGTATTTCGAAAACAAATGCCGTCACTCCAGCTGACACTATTTCTGGGACAGTTACAATATTTTCGCCGATTTCGTGACGAGTTTGACCTTGGGAACCCGTGCGTGAACCCATCATGAGATTCTCTGGAGATTTATGCACGATTTGAGTCTGCTAAGTGTTTCGTAATCGGTGAAAATAAACATTCATATTTTATTGACATTAGTTTTAAGCTCGAGTTCGCCGTTTCTTGTCGGGTTGCCAGGAATAGAACATAGAATGAGGGGAGCTTTATTTTGAAACCGAAAGCATTCGTCAACGAGCGTTGTGTACAGTTAACTGTATGTTAATGTCATCTGACTTTCGTAAGACGGATAAAATTATTATCGTTTCATCTTCCCGAAAATTTAACTACTCATATTTCACTTAGCTTTGTGGTCAAATTAAAACTTTGCACAACCGCCTTCAATATAAATATAATTTATTGCTGATTTTTTTAAAACCGCTCGACCGATTTCGATAAAACAAATATAGAATTTTCTAAATCGGTTCAGACGTCTTCCAGTAATCGGTAAACATACATAAAAAAAAAACAAAGATTCTCACGTATTGTAAACGTCCTCCTTTTTAAAGTCGATTGAAAAATATGAGAAATGAGGCAAACGTGGATATTGGACTTGTGGTAGTGTAGTAACAGAATCCATCACCTTATTACTGTGGGTGTTGAAAGAGATGATTAGGGGAAATTCCAGAAAAATCTCATGGCTTCCTATGGATGGTGATAAAGCCATCCCATTTATGTCAGAGGTGAAATACTCAGACCAACGACTGATTTCTGGCACTACGATCACCAATCCGCCTACCGAGCGTGGCGATTAAGACAAATATTCCAATAACGTGAGAGTCTCATCTCTAGCTGTGAAGTTTTACGAGGTGATAAAGAAGAAGATTGAAATGAGGAGAAGATTGTATATACCGCAGATTGTTTTGATGGAAAAATAAACTATACAAAAAAAATCAAAGAGTAAAGTTATACCAAACTAACGTATCCAATAAAATAAAGATTATTTCAACACTGGAAAATGTCTTAAACAAAACATTTTAGCGTTATACAAAAACAACTCTTACAAAAATATAAAATCACAAATATTATATTTTATTGTATCCTAATATATATTATATACATTCATATAATAAAACTGAGCGCCTAGATAAGAAGGCCCATACTAAATATCACAAATAACTTTGGTAAGTTATACATAATAAAACAAAATAAATTAAAAAAAAAACAATTTACATAAATTGATAAATATATTGCTGGCCGTATTAGGAAGCTCAAGGTCGCTCAGCGAGCTATGGAGAGGCCTATGCTCGGGGTTTCTCTGCGAGATAAGCTTAGAAATGAGGATATCCGCAGTAGAACTAGAGTAACCGGCATAGCCCAACGGATTAGTAAGCTGAAGTGGCAGCGGGCTGGCCATATAGCTCGACAAACCGACAACCGATGGGGAAGAAAGGTTTAGTGGCAGCCTCGTACGAAGCCTCGTACGTGGCGAAGTGTAGGGCGACCCCCCATAGGATGGAGTGAAGACCTGGTAAGATATGCAGGAAGTCGATGGATGCAGGTGGCTCAGGACCGTGCTTTGTGGCATTCCTTGGGGGAGGCCTATGTTCAGCAGTGGACTTATGAAAGGCTGTAATGATGATGATGATGATAAATCGATTTATTAATAGTAGAGTAAAGTTACAGTCGATATACGTCCCACTGCCAGACACTGTTTACTCCCATTCCTATTGTTATCAGTCAACACTCTTGGGGTATTTAGTGCTCTGCGTTATGGAGGAATCACATCGATGCGCTGCTCCAGTGCATGTCGGCGGAATTAACGAGTCCTCGAAATATTTTATTAGATTTCCTCACAATGTTTTCCTTCACCGCCGAGCACGTGATAAATCAGCACTTAAAATTGCAATTAACAATTTCATTGGTGCCAGCGAGTGTAAAACCCGGGTTGCTCGAGAACTGTGAAATTTACGATGAGCGCTTAACCTATATTCTACCATCAAGTACAAGTGTAATCCAATAAATCACAAATCATTACGTGGTCGGTGAACCTGCTATGTGTAACACAGAAATTGATGCTCTCGAGTAACCATTATCTTGAAGCATAAAATGCGATGAAACTGGATTTTCGATCGTGAAATTATTTGAAATTGTTCCAACTATTGCTAAAATAATGTTCAGACACTCGAGAACTCGTGATGATATTTGTGTACCAGCTGAGCTGTAGATATCTTGATAACGCGCTTGATGTTATTTTACCATCGAGTATAGGTTTCAACGGCTAACCACAAACACGACAAATCATTACAATGATTTCTTATATTTAAGCGAATACTTTTAATACTATTAATTTAAACTTTACTGCATCCATGGTCACGGGGGCACTGTGGTGTTAGACGCCTTGATTTTATAGTTATATTTAAAAGCGAAAGGTAGCCCTGGTTTACCTATCTATATTCAGCCACGACATCAGAACCTTAAACACCTCGGTCCTCCTTCCCCTGTGAGCGGAACGACGGAAATTATGAAGTTAAAATAAACCGCGATAGAATCCGTAAAATTAGATTTCTATTATTCAAGATCATTAAAAGCTATAGTTATAATAATGACGCGCAATACCTTTACAACTAATGCTCGTGTCTGTCCAAAATCAACATTGATAATAATCGATGCGATGAAAGATGGCGATTAAGAAGACGTTTATTATCACTATGTGTGACAAATGGTTTTCTTAGACATTTATGGCAAAATGTCAATAGAAATAATGAAATCATTCAAAATATTATTAATATATAAAATTTAAAAATTGAAATACAAAAAAAGTTGAAAAAATCTTCAAACGACTGAACAGGTTTTCTTGAAACATAACTAAGAACACTCTCGATTAAAACACCTTACAAACGAATAAAATCTAATCAAAATCGATTCATCCGTTCAGGAGCTATGATGTTACATACGCACATAAATACACAGATACACACTACAAACATATAACACCCCTCTGTTTTCGTCGGGGGTTAAAAATTGGCTTTTACAAAGCACTATATAAAAGTCAAGGAAATACTTAACATCCATCGCTTCAATCACTATATTGTAATTATAACTTTGAACGCATGTAGCGTAAGAAATTCACTACCCCATATCATACCGAGCGTGTCATAAGTAGTGACAGAGGGAAATAAAATAGGAGGTGGGCCTTTATCACCTTTGAGATATGACTGCGAGGCAATCTATGGGGGAGGCCTAGGTCAGTGAACATTATATAGACTGTAATAGTAATAATCATTTATTATTCATGCAAGACGCTGCTACCGATCCCTAGCTTTTGTTTTTCTCTGTTGCCTCTTATGATATCCACGGGATGATATGTGGTAGTGAATTTCTTAGGACACACTACACATCCAAAATAATAAATAATAGAAACTCAGTACTGTACATTACACGTCAAATATTTGTACCTTATAATATGCTATAGACATAAATGCACGAGTCAAATAAAATGTTAATAATAGTAAAGAAGTTTAATGGTTAACACTGTAATTTAAAAAAAAAACTCGACTGCGTAAAAAGTTTACCGAAATCAGAAATTTACAAATATACCCTACGACATTTTCACAACTTAGGCGAAGCTAACGACAATATGTAATAATCCATCAAGCCGTTAGCTGCACATACTACATACATACATATGTACATTCGAAAAACATTAACCTCCTTCTCTGGCAGTCGGTTAAAACTCTTATCGTAATTAACTCTTTAAATATAAAAATGTATATCAAAAAACACATTCACTCAATTAAGCCAGTCAAATGCTTTCGTAGGAACTGAAGGAGTCTGAGTTTTATTTAAGTTTCAGATTCGTATTAACTGTTATGCGGATCAAATGTGACTGGTCAGTGGTCACTTACTTCAATTAATTTTTTATAGTAAGCAAAATCAAATTTCTAATTAATGATATTTTAGTCCGGAGATCGATGCGTTTTCTTGTATACATGATGGTTAACCTTTCGCTTTACATCGTCCCGTGATTTTCTTAAGAGGCAATTAAGGTAAAGCACCAGAAATATCTCATTGATCTCCGATAAATAGGCTTTTTGTTAAGTCCGTGCGCTTACTATCTTTGGCTGCATCACCACTTACCACCTGGTGGAATAGTAAATTCAAATTCATTTTATTCGTTTGCGATATATGGGTCACAATAGGTCTGAATAATTTAACAAAAATACAGCCGTATTCTACTTTCCGGTGTGCTAACTAATTAAATACAAGATTTTTTTTAGTCAAGCGCTGGCTTTGAAAAGTAAAAACACTGTACTATAATTTAATTATCTCGCATATAGCGGATTTAAAATACCCAAACAGATAAGCAGAAGACTAGAGGCATCATTAAACGTTCGAGACTTCTAGGGTTTCAATCCGCCTGTACAGCAAACCCTTCCTATAATGGTCCGATAAAAAACATGAAGAATAATTATTTTTAGCTTCCGAAAAGACCGACTTTTTAAAACGCTAACCATTACTAACATAACGGTTCCATTCATGTGGGTGGTTATAAGAAAAGAATAATGAACCTTTCAAAGTGTTGGTCCCACCGTATTTTAATTTCTACCCACACTGCTTTAGCAGATTCTAATATTATTGTTGTATTCGTTAACGATGGGTATTTACAAAGCAGATAAAGCCAACGTTAAACCAACATTCGATTTAATGGTTTCTTAAAATATATATGACTGAATATATTTTCTGTTTATACTATATACGTACTTGCATATAATTTCATAAGTGTGTAGTGGTCTGTAATACGTAACATATTATGTATGTATAACATTCGGATATTTAACTAAAATATTGTAATTTAAAGTGTTTATTTATGATTATTTTATTATAGGTAGTCAAGTGCTGACATTGCTTTTACGATATAAAGCAAATAATTTTTTTAAAAGTTTTGGGAAATTAAATCAAGTTATCAGTAGGTACAAAAGTTACTAGAATGGTATCGGTAACTGGACATCTGAGCAGTTCATGGTTTAGGCTTGGGCCTAGAATGGCACAATTTGAGGGGCTGCAAAATTAGAAAAGTCAGAATGCACTATTATTATTATAAAGCTATTTGTGATTTCTGTTTTCTAAGACAACAAATTTAAAATGTACTTCCCTTTCTATTGGATCAAAGATAATTCACATAGAAGTGAATTATTTTTTATTAAATATTTTTATAAATTCATAAAGATGCCATGTCGAGCTAGGTCTAGGGCATTACTTAGGTAATTGACTTATTACTAGGAAATGCTACTGCTTTTCTTGAATAATTTAAATTAAAAATTTTGACCAACCGACTTCTATATAAATTATTAAGAATAACTCAAAAACTATTGGTTGATCAAATTTATATGGGACCACATGTGAAGCAACAGCTTTCAAATAAAAAAAGAATAATCGAAATCGGTTTACCCAGTAAAAGTTATAAGGTAACACACATAAAAAACATACAGTCGAAATGAGTACTGTCTCCATTTTGAAGTCGGTAGAAAAAGACCAAACTCAATAAGTTGTTTACTTTTTGCAATTTTGCATTTATCTATTATAAATTATTTCTTCACTTTAATGTTAGTAACTTAGTTAGTTAACTTTGTCAACCGAATGTTCACCATTTTCGTCATCATCATTATCATCATCATCTTTACAACACATCACAAGTACACTGCTGACTATAGGCCTCACCCGACTTCCCGTATCTCGTATCAGGTCGTCACTCCTTCTAAAAAGGGGCTAACCTAAAACTTCGTTTGCCACTAGAGAACGTTTTCTCTACATCAGTTGTTGCTGATTGCCAAATTTTTAAGTTATTTTTTCTTTTTCTACAGGACTTGTCATACAAGGACAAGCACTGGCACGAAGCCTGCTTCCTGTGCGCCAAGTGCCGCGTTTCACTGGTGGACAAGCAGTTTGGCTCCAAGCTCGACAAGATCTACTGCGGCAACTGCTATGACGCCCAGTTCGCCAGCCGGTGCGATGGATGCGGCGAGGTGTTCCGTGCTGGTGAGTAATTTGTGACCAGTGTTTTTAGTTTATTTGTAATGTGTGTTATTATTCTTGTATTTAGAAGCCAAAACCGTGCACGTGGAAGACAGGGTATAATCCAATTCACTCATATAATCGACGTCAATTATATAAGGAATGATTAAAGTTTCTCTCTCTCTCTGTCTATCTTTTTACTCTCTTCACTGAAAAACAATAGAAGGAAATAGATATAGAGATAATTAAAATAAAAAATGATACAGTTATTTTGTACAGGCAAAAAAAATCAAATAAAAATATTGAAATATTCGTTTCCTGCAAATTAAGTGAATCGCCCAATCCGATGTAAATCCTTAGCAATAGTGATCAAAAGAAAACTAAAAGTGGTGGTAAAGAAGCAGGGAGAACAACATTGCGTCGCACCCCAAGCTTTTTTCTCTTTGTTGTGTACACTCTGTTAGGTTCCAATAAGTTCCACGCTACGATTCACACAGAACGCGAGTACAATGATTGATGTACTATACTGTATAAAATTTAACCAACAAATTAAATTCTTGATTGATCATCTGTACTTACGTACGTACAACAGTGGTAGAGCCAGCTTTTGCTGTCGCATGGATGGGCCCGCTCGAACCGGGGTGGTGCCACGACCTCACAGAATACCAGTGTGAAGTAGAAGTTTACCTCTGCGTTTCGCTTGGTGAGCGCAGGTGGCCGGAGGCTCTTTTTACTGGAAATGAGGCATTACATCCTAGTCCTCACGGGTGAAAACGCATCTGCATTTTGATCTGTAACAGAGGATAGATGTAGATGTCTATGGCCCGCAGCAACCACTTTCCATGGTTGCCAACCCCCCTGCCAGGTATGGCACTATTGCAAATTTGCTTCCTATGAGAAAGTCTATGGGGAGTACTTATGTTCAGCAATGGAATTTTATATGCTGTAATGAACAAATATACTTGTACTTGGATACATTGACACTGCTAACATATTAAAACAGACTAAACCATTTGATACGTCTAAATAAGGTGCGATGAATCAAGTTGCTCGTAAAGTATCCTTTAATCGTTGTTAGAAGGGATTAGCGAGGTGCCTGTGTGACTCATACCTTACATATGGTCAGAAAACACGTTCTATTTACAATAATTTATTATTACTACCATATTATTGTGAAATTACCGAAAGGGAGTGTTTCGGAACCCAAACATTTATGTGTATGTGATAATGTAGTGAAATGTTAATTTAAGTTACTTACTAACTTAGAATCTAGTTAAATACAAATAATTTGTGTTTCTTTCACTCTCGTGTTTTCAATTTATTTCATAAGTTTAGTTTTACAGGATTCAATTTAAACCTTGATTCGGAAATTTAGGTAACAGCTGCTGCATACGATGCTTATTTCTCCATTATATTATATTTACTAATAGTTTATTTCCACTTTTATTTTGTTACAGTCTATCAAAAGTTAATTACTGGAGTTAGCCCCCCCCCCCCCCCCCCCCGCATAGATTATAGCGTTGTTATCAAGTCTTTTGTAAATCAAGTTGCTTCTGTCCATCTCCTGTTTCAGTCGCTTCTTACAACACCCACGGAACGGAATGATATGCTTTAGTGGATTCCCATACGCCGTGACTTCATGGAAAATTATTAAAAAATCTTTCTTTATCTTCATAAATTTCATATCGAATGGAGATAACTAATGACTTCTTCTAAGTTCAACTTTAACTTCTTCTTTATTATAATACCATACCTTCTTTATAAGAATACATGTGGTGTGGTGATCGTCGCAATGCTGGTTTTATGAAAATTTCTTTAAAAATTGTACAAACCAAATTATATTAAAGTGAAATATGTTTAAAAAAGTCCCGCAGGGTTTCTTGCAGGCTCTTTCTAGAACAGAGGTATTTTCCGAACCAGTGGTAAATGAAAACATTGACTTTCAATAAGTATTATGTAGTAAACTATATTGATTAAAAATTATTCGATTTTATTATATGTAAGTAGTTATAATTAAAGCTGTAAAGACCGCTGGGCCAATAGCCATAATACTTCGTACAAAAGGGCGAAAATTAAACTCATTAAAATGAAAATGAGGGGAAACTCTTGAAACGTAAAATATAAATAACATTTGAAATACCTTATATATAAGTAGATGTAACGCGCCAGGAATCCTCGATGACTCGCAAATCGATACCAGCCTTATATGGGCCATGAGTTACCCTCGCTTGATAAGGAGCCAGTGAGGTTAATACGAGAAAAAAGCGGCCATTGCCAATGCCGCGGCCTCGCAGTCACCGTGCACATAACGGGGCATATTTTTGACTTTTAAATTGTGCATTAAAATGGCGGCGTACGAGTTCCCAGAACACAATCACCTGTTTTCCTTTAACTGTCGAATTTGTGATGGATTGCTACTATTTCGATTCCCTTCCTTTCGTTTTTTCCCTCCCCTTTTGCTTGATCATCCCACGCTGTTCTATTCATTAATTCATTCATAATAGCCTATAAAAGTTCATTGCTGAACACAGGCCTCCCTCAAATTTTGCCTCGTTGGTAGGATTTCGCCATAGTTGCCAAGTTTGACTGGCCACTGCTTGTGTTTTTTTAGAGTTGTTATCAGGAAGATGCTGATGCTCATCTCTTGTTTCAGTTTCCCCTTGTCCCCTCTTACGTCACCCACGGGGCGATTTGGGGTAGGGGATATTCTTACCACAACACAGTTAATACTATTTTTTTTCTTAATAACTATCTTCTGTTCTTAATAACTATCATAATAGATCATCATGTAAACAATGTGAAACGTTGTGGTTGGCAGGTTGGGCTGTTTCCGGAGTCTACCCGCTTACAGGCTGCCATCTCATATTACCTTTTAGATTTAATTTTGTTGTATGTTTTGATGCGGGTTAGGGTTTTTACCACACAGCATTTGCTCCGTGGTTTGTAGGTACCCATTTTTTTCGCAACCATGTTTATCTACATTGATAATTAAAAAATAAAATAAAATTACCAATGACGTTCAAGTTTTGAAAGTAATTTTGGACTTTTGTTGTTTGCTGAAAATTAAAGATTAATTTTTTTTTAATTAAGACTTAGATTAGTTGTGGTAGTAAAAAAGAGAGTAAGCTCCGAATTTAACAGTTCGTGAATATGAAATCGCCAGGAGTCGAGAACGTGTTTAACAGGAACATTAGTATTATTAATAGCACTGCTAATAATAAATTAATAATAAATTAATGTCAAAGAAATTTCAATTTGAGGGCTATTGAATAAATTTAAATAAAATTTTATTCGTTGCCATTACTGCCTTTGTCCGACACTAAAATTGAAACCTAAGACTAAGAGATATCTTCACTGCTTCGTCACTTCATAAACAGTCCGACTTGAAAATAGGCTCGTCCCATAGTTCCATGTGGTGGTGTCGAAGAGAATCTAACACCCTATTTCGTCCCTTGATGGGAGTAACAATTGACTATGGAAAAGACACCACGATCTCCGATAGATGGCGTCCATGTTATATGTCAAATGTAAAAACCCGGAGACGAGGAACGTTAAAGGTCTCTTCGGACTGCTTCAACAACCCGCCAATGTTACAATGTAATTTTTTATTGAAAATTGTTAATTTTATATTATGTACGGGCTTCAAAAATAACTGTCTACGGGCCCATTTTTAAATCGTCAGATAAAATTTATCCATCACATATAATAATGTAACCTGGCGGAATATAAAAGTTAATCACTTGAACTATTTTATTCATACAATTACTGTTATTTTTAATTTGTTTGACTTATATTTTGTGCTATGAATAATAATTATCTAAAAAAAAATGGCCTTTAATAAAATATAAGCTGGCACAATATAAATAAATCTCTATAATTTTTATTTTGTTTGTGTTGTACTTTATCTTATGAATGAATTTTATCTGAGGGTTGTAAAACCGGTCCTAAATCACACTAATCTACGCTTTATAAAGGGTAGGTAAGTTCACCACAACGTTCTCGACTAATCTGCACAAACTTAAACACAACCCCTTATGTTTAGTTAGAGGGGACCAAATCCCCGCTTGCTATAAAGCGTCTACTTCCATGTTACGTACTTAATTTTTTCTTTCAATACTTAAATAATACATAACTGTATATCTACTGTTTAAAAAAGCCTGTGTTTCTTGCTGGTTATTCCTAAGAGACAGTTATTTTCATATCTAGTGGTAAATATTAAATTGTTCTTTCAATATGTTTTATATTTATAATCTATTTTATTTTGGGTATAACATTTATTTATATAACATTAATATATACAATATTTATTTTCATTATAAAAAAACTTAACACTTTACTTAACATTATCATATACAAGTCCTGTTCGCCGCGGTATGGTACCAAGAACGCTGACTGCGTTTCCTCGCTGAATCATATACTTATTCTTTGATCAAGAAAAAAAAACAGCCCTTTCACCACTAGCGGAGCCGACAAGGCGATGACCTTCACCGCACATAGACTCCACGAACCGATAGTCTCTACAGCAAATGGCACAAATATATAGTAATCTCTCAGAGACTCATACCTGCGCCACTTACTCGGTTCAACCGCCTCTGATGCCGCCCCGGCTCTAAACGAGGTACCCTGGAGATAAGAGCCTGCCTAAGTATCTAAGCACGTAGCATTCCACACTAGGGCTTCTCTATTATTAATTCACAACATTTTATACAAAGATATTGTAAAGTTACGAATAAGTTATATATTAGAGACGTAACAGTTCTCTAAATAGTCCCGATGTTACAAAATTAACAAGTGAAACACAGAAAGGCACGTCGTAAATTTAATGTGAACGTCCAATTAGGCGCCAAACAAGCTGGCGACGACGCCTTACTAATGCCACGATTTCCGTCAATTGGAAAACTAAATTGGATTGAATAGGAGGCCGTGCTGTCTGGGGTATTTGTATACAATATATGTTGTAAGTAAGTTAGGAAAATTGAGGTCCCTAATCCAATTAGCCTTATAAAGCAAAATCGTTTCGTGATCTCAATTTTGTTACACGTGTTGTTGTTTGTAGAGGTAATGAGTTTGGAAACTTGATGATTTTTGCCACAGTTTCTAATTTCCCTATAAAGTAATTAATTCCTCGTTAAATAACACTACCAATAACACTAATTTTTCTTGCTTATGTTATATTATGGACACAAAATTTAAAATTGGCATACTTGTGACCGACTTTGATATTTAAAAATTTGCGCCTTTTTTGGGAGACTTCTTTATTTCGCTTAGTTGGCTCATACGATTTTAGATTAGATTTTGTTTTCGCAGTCCACCTAATGGTAAGTGGGTGTTGCGCCTCATAGTCATCTACATCTATCCTAGATTAAGAATCAAAATGCAGATGCGTTGTCACCCCTGAGGATTAAGATGGAATTACTCGTTTCCAGTAAAAAGGATATCCGGTTCTCTGCACCCATCATACGAAGTACAGCAGCACTAAGCTACTATTTTACGCTGGTATTCTGTGAGAGTGGTCCTACTCCGATTGAGCCGACCCAATCGTGCTGCAGCCGTGATATAGCAACAGCATGGCTCCACCGCGTATTTTTAACAGTGGTAGAGCCACGCGGCAGCTTTTGCTGTCGCACGGACGGGCCGGCTCGAACCGGGATGGTAGCACGACCTCACAGAATACCAGCGTGAAGTAGAGGTTTACCTCTGCGTTTCTGCGTTTCGCTTGGTGAGTGCAGGTGGCCGGAGGCCCTTTTTACTGGAAATGAGGCATTCCATCTTAGTCCTCACGGGTGACAACGCATCTACATTTTGATTTGTAATAGAGGATAGATGTAGATGTCTATGGGCCGCAGCAACCACTTGGTAAGTACCATCAGGTGGACTGTGTGCTCGTTTGTCACCCTTATACTATAAAAAAAACGAGTTCGCCCCAAATATATTTAAATATTGATGATTTATAAAAAAGTTAAATTTATCTGTAACTAAGATTAACGTTTTCATTATATTTCTCGCGCAAATATAACCGTATACTGCAGGACGCTTTACCGTTACGGTGTCGTGCTCGGCCACAATATACAAAGTGCTAGACCGTTAGCTCTTATTTTAGATCGTATTAGATACGCGCCAATCCTTTCGATTTTTGAAAGTTTTATTGTCATTTACTGTATTATAATCTGTACTCCATTTTTTTTTTCAATGACAAACGAAAATTTACTAGCTTCATGGAGCGGTATGTGTTGGTTTCAGGTGTCCGCTTAGTCCTTATTGTAACTCCAATATTTTAAAAACAAATATCTAAATATGCTGAACCAATATTACCATTTATGCCAGTAAACATAAAATAACCAGAACGGCAACGGGCAGCATCGACTAAAACTGGATCGACATTTGATCATCTTGATATATTGGCTAGTGATACCATATAGTCGAAATAGAGGTCCATACTTAAGATATAAGAACTCAATACGAAACGCCTGACTGATACGTCTTTAAATGTGAACCCGGCATAAGGTGCGACACGTCATTTTGGTATAGTTACAATACTTTAATTGTGATCGTAAAATTCATCTCTCAAGCGTGACAAATAAGACATATTCTTCCTACAACAGAAGAAGCTCATGTCTATTTTAAATATGCTAAAGAAATAATAGTTGATTGTTGTTGCAGCTTTACCAATAGCACTCACCACACTACCAAAGATAGCTTTCAGAAAGTTTAGTTTTGCAATTAAGTTCGCCTTTGGGACTAAATTTTTTTTGGGCGCCATAAAGATTTCTGTAACTATTTATCTATCCAGCTGTGAAATGTACCGATCATGAATTTTTCTTCATTTAACTGGTTATTATGATTGTTTATTTATTTATTTATTTAATCTTTAATGCACAAAGTTGTACATATGGCGGACTTAATGCCATAGGGCATTCTCTCCCAGTCAGCCATTAGGCTAAACAACTAACAAGAGGCCGTGCAGCAGTAATCAAAATAGAAAGCGCTAAAAAAAATATTGTATATACATATAAATATACATATACACACACATACATAGACATTTATACTTAAATACACACAATAAATACGTATATAAATACATACATACACATATACATGCATACACTACATATATACACAATACATATAAATATTATCTATGTCAGAACAAATATGAAATATACATATGTGTATGAAATCGGACAATGTAATATCTGTATTAATTTTTTTTTATTATTACGTAGCTTATTGTGATACCGCTAACAAAATCGAATGTTTTTAAATAATAATACAGCATATTTACATTTAGGGATAACGTAATGAGTTTCATTGGAAATAAGCTTAAGTACAAGCAGCACGTGTACACAGATCACTACTTAATTTATTTTTAATCTGCCTCCCAGCCATTCCTCATGATGACACTAACTTAACTGAACTGAGTCATCGCGTAGGTGTTGTTACGGACAGATAATAAATAATTTTGTACAATTAGTGATCGGACATTCGTTTTTTTTTTTCATTTATAGATAGTTGTACGCGAATTCGTTGTTGAAAATCGAAACTAAAATAAAATAAAAATGTTTCCGTGCCTTCTCCGGTCGACGCGACGTTTTTTACTTATTATAAGCCAGTACTTGACCACAATCGCACCTGGTGGTAGTGGTGATGCAGCCGTAGATTGTTTCATACGTGCTACATCCACTAGTAATTACATACAAATTTAAACAAACCTACACAAATGTAATTTAAAAACATCATTCAAAATATAATTTTGCATATTATTACCTACCCTTCCAAATATGGAGGAAGCCCTGTGCTATGCAATGAAACAGTTTTAGCAGCTACTTTATATACTGTAATCATTGCTCTTGTAACATACTCGTAACTATTTAACTTGTCTATGACCTATAGAGATATTATTTGAAAGAACCTAGTTTCATTGATATGATATAAGATATACTAGATATTGAGTTTGTTTTTGTATCACCGTCTTACCTATTTACCTAATACTGCACCCGTACTGCTGTTTCGGTATGAAGAGTAAAGAGAGCCAGGACAAGCTGTACGGTGAGGCATTCCATCTTAGTCCTCAGAGGTGACAACGTATCTGTAGCCCTCTTTATCTGAAGTTGGTTGCAGATGTCCTTGGCCTATAGTGGCTACTTACTATCAGGTGGTACAATCCACGTTCGTTTGTCACTTTAATTTCATAAAAAAGATGTATTCCGTATACAGATAATATATTTTTGTAGTTATTTTATGATGACGTCATATTATAATCTCTGTTCCGTATCCAAGATCATCAGTGTCATTCATTTAACGTAATATTTTGAGATGGCATTTTGTGTGATAATATCACATTCGTCACATTCTTTACGCCTACTGTATTTTGACGGCCGATTTGTTGTGGACTACCTAACATTACAGGTCTTGGACTATCGGATTCTCAAGATTTTAGTTAAATAAATTATTAGCTTAATAAAACCTTAATTTGAAATTAAAATTGTTATTCCCTTATCCAGATCGCTTCAGAATATAGTGAATCATCAAGAGCTCGCAGACGCTACTCAAAAACGCATCGATATACGCTTCACTTCAATGACTGTAGACATGTAAATCCCAATGAAGAGAGTTCTGATTTGATGAGATATAATGTTGGTTTGATTGTAAAAAGCACCTATTTACAGAAAATCTTGTGACAAGGTTACATCACGTGACAGACAAGCATACAGTAGAAATCTACATTTATTCTTGGTTAAGAACTTCGATCAACAATGTTGATCGAAGGTTAAGAATCAAAATGCAGATGCGCTTATCACCCCCGAGGACTAAGATGGAATGCCTCGTATCCAGTAAGATGGGTTTCCGCTACAGCAGCATTTAGCTGTTTTTTTACGCTGGTATTCTATGACACCTCGGTTGAATCAACCCACTACTACTCGTACGTATACGATATGCCTTGTCAAATCTTCATTTGTCGATAAAAGCTATCTTAAGTTTATTTTTGCACAAGAAAGTTACTTGATTACTTTCTTGTTACATTAAAAGTATTGTTTTAAGGGTTATGTTTATAATAGATCAGAATTAGCGTTTAAATGATATCGTGTGTCGAAAAACGAACAACTGATGAATTTAATTAAAAAAAAAAAACTTAAAATTGTAGAATGACTGCTACAACTATAGTGATAGTTATATAGACTACACTTGATAGGTTGGTTGGCAACCGTAGGTTTTATTTTTTAATTATATTTTTAGGAAGACTGCTGTTGTTGCTCCTGGTATGTTTCCTTGATATTTTTGAAATGATGCCATTACGCATTTCAAAAAATATTTCTAATGTTATATATTCAACACATATATTTTACAGGAGTTGCAATAATTGCAACTTACGTTGCCTATTACCAACCCAATCTATTTGATGATGTGGGTTCATATAGTAAATGACGCGGTCCTTACAAACTGCATGTAAAGGAAACCTGAATTGACTTTTATCGTGTGCGATCAATTAAGTTCAATCCACAGCCTACAGTACGGTGTACATAGATGCGAACGGCTTAGAGAGCAACCCGCCATCAGTACCGCACCGCGAGCCGCGAAGCCTACACGGCGGATTGAGCTCCAAAATATCGTTCGCCATTTCCCGCGCTTTATATACTTATTTTATAATCTGTGTCCTAAAAAACTGACAGTTACCGCGTTTTTTCTCGACTATTTAAGTAGTTTTTTTTTCTGATCTTATTATATACAACCATTGTTTTGGTTGCATTTAAGAAAATTATATAGTTTTGAGAAAAAAACAACTTTAAAATGTCCGCGGACGTTTTAAGTGACGATTTCAAATCACGTCTGCATTTAACTACGAAAACCGTAGGGCAGGAGAGGATACGAAGGGCGAGGGAGAATAATGAGGATGTAGCTATCCTATCTATGTTCCTGCCGAATGCGACGGCTGAACGGGAGAACAAGAAGTTTTATTGTGCTTTAAGGGATAAGTGTTTACTTGGAGATGCCAGGAAAACTGTAGCAGGTGTTTTTATTGTCTATTAATTAATACATTATATTTTATACCATAATAAATAACTAACCGACTTCTTTACTTGACTTCTCTATTTACATGGCAACATTTGACCAATAATAAATAAAAGTTGTCATCTTCGCGGTATATACCGTGTATGTTTCGACACATGGCGTTATTTCGTTACCAGCTTCTTGTACTAAATATTATTTATTATTCTATTACGAATTACCGTGTAGTGGCGGTTTAAGTATATGCACAACCCCATGTCGTCCCATGGGTGTAGGAAGTAAACGACAAAGGAAAACAACAGGATATGGGAGGCAACGTCTTCCTCATAACAAGCAGAAAATAAACACTGCGGTTGCCAACCCATCTGCCAAGCGTGCCAACTATAGCAAATATCTCCCTTACAAGGCAATTTATGAGAAGGATTTTTTAATAGGCTGTAATGAATGAATTAATGAATAATTCCGTTATGATAGTATTCAAATCAATATGATAGGTTTAGTTTTAAACCTTTGTTATGTCATCATCATCATCATTACAGCCTTTCATAAGTCCACTGCTGAACATAGGCCTCCCCCAAGGAATGCCACAAAGCACAGTCCTGAGCCACCTGCATCCATCGACTTCCTGCATGTCTTACCAGGTCGTCACTCCATCTCTATCATTTGTTATGTACTTAAATATTATTGCCAATTTAACTTATTCATCATTTTTTACGAGTCTGTCGAAAGTCCACTTGCACACACACACACACACACACAACATGGGACTCCCCCATAGATTGCCTCATGGGGGGATATTTGCCACAGTTTAACTCAACTAGAGTTTATTGTCAAAAATAGCAACATAGCAAGTTCCCGGAAAGTCGAACTTTCTAAAACAAGTTTCGTATATGATTATACGACCACTGAGCACGGATCACAGGACAAACATATATTTTAAAATGTTTGTTTATACAACATATAACAAAAAACCTTGTGGTTCCCGTTAAGTACGTTATCAGAGTCAGTATTCAAACGTAAAGAAATACTTTTTTCAAAAAACTTCAACATTAAAAAATATTTTAATTTAAAAATAATAATTTTCAAATTATATGTGGTTTTATTACCTCTGCATTATCCGGAGAATAATAGGATTGTGAAAGACACCCCCCCCCCCCCCCCTCACCGATTCTCGTGTCAGTTAGAGTTAATAAACCACATACAATTTGCAAATTAATTTTTATTTATCAAAATTAAATTTCTGAATGTTCAATTTTTTTTTAAATAAGTTATTTCTTTACGTTTAAATACTGACTCTGATAACGCACTTAAAGGGAACCACAGGGTTTTTGTTACATGTTGTATATGTCTTTATAAATTACACTCTTATATAAACATAAAATTTTCACATCACACTTTCATTCACATTCACATTTTTCAAATAAATATTTTTTAATAGTCGTAAAAAGGATTAAAAAGAATTGTGTATTTACAATATGAAAGAATTATCTATTGTAAAATACTTTATAATTAGCTATTGTTGCGTTTATAAATGAAAAATTAATAATTTAATATGTATGAAACGTTTTGTTTCTGATAAGTAACTTTAGACATTCAACAATTTATTTCGAAAATTGTATCCATAAATGAGTTTGTTATTTCGGAACATTCCCTTGATTGGTATACGGATGATACTTTAATATTTTCGCACTCGTTTGTATTGCTCAATCAAATCAAATGGAACAAAAAATACAAATTCTGCTTAAAATTTTAACATTATATGTATGAGTAAAGCCGGCAAAGGGGTGCATCACCAAAAGTGCGAGACGTCTACTACTGCGATCGATAATTTGCCAGCTGTGTCGATATTTTTTATAGGATAAGAGCGACAAACGAGCACATAGTCCACCTGATGGTAAGTGGTGACTACGAATCAAAATGCAGTTGCGTTGTCAGCCGTGACGACTAAGATGGAATGCCTCTTTTCCAGTAAAAAGGGGTCTCCGGTTCTCTACACTAACCATACGAAACACAGCAGCATTAAGATGCTATTTTACGCTGGTAATCTGTGAGCGTGGTCCTTCCCCGGACGAGTGGACCTATTCGTCTTACAACTACACAATTAATATAGCTGCAACATGGTTCTACCACGTAAAACATTATGACAAATCCTCGCTACAATGTAAGTGTGAGCATGCTAGCAGCTGACTCCTTTAAGAGTCTAAGTCAGCACTATCCTCTATTTTAGACTCCAAGCTATAGTGACTCTATAGTTGTGTTCCGATCTAAATAATGTGAACAACATTTAAATTACTGGCTGTGAGGCATTCTATTTTAATCCATCCACAAAATTCCAAATGTTCTGTTACATCTGGAATTTTCTTATTTAAAAGTTATTGCTGATCTATATGAGCTTCAGTATTCTGCAAGGGTGTCACTTTAACTCTACAAAAATATCAATTCCTTTCATATTTTGCATCAGCCTGTAGATAAACAATATGACGAATGTCACTTTATTTCATTCAATTAGAGCTTATATTCGGTGACATAGAGAAGTTTGTATTTCGTTCATTAGCAAAGCAAACTTGGCACATATGTTCCCATATAGATCATGTTTCACCAATTTGGCTATTGATTTACAACCGAGCCTACTGGGGAAACAAATTACATTACAGCCTATAGTGTTTTAGCCTTTGAAATTAAATAATGTTTTAAAAAAATGTTGGAGCTGTTGTTACATTGTGTTATAATGTTTTTTTTGAAATGATGATCTTATTTCTTTCTCGTTGTACTCACAGAGTTAATAATATCAAGAAAATGAACAAAGATCTTTATGAGATTGATACGAGTTTTCGTAAAAGACGCTTGGTACACGAATTGATCTATGTGTGATTGGTTATTCTGCCGTTTCATACCTAATTCCTTCTTCCCTTAGTCACACGTGGTTTCAAACGTGTACGTGTAGAGCCATGCTGCAGCTATATTTAGGTTGTATTACAAATGGGTCGGCGGGACCGGGGACTACGCTCTCATGGAATACCAGCGTAAAATAATAGCTTAATCTTTTTCCATATAGTGAGTGTATAGAACCGAAGACCTTTTTTACTGAAAATGAGGCATTCCAGATTAGTCCTCAGGGGTGACAACACATCTGCCTTTTGGTTCTTGGTCGAGGATGGATGTGAATGTCTACGAGCCAATTACCGTTAGGTGGACTATGTGCTCTTTTGTCACCTTTATTCCAAAAAAAGTCAACTCTTATAATTTCTCCGGGTAAAACTATGTAATGGCTGTTTATACGCAGTCACTACTCACTACACGCTAGATTAATTTTAATAGCCTTGTCAAATTTCATTTTGTTTATTTTTTTAAATTGAAATTGGTGCAAATAAGCCGTTAGGAAAAATATTTTTTTTTTAGATCTTAGTCAGAGGACAGACCGTGTCGTTACTGTCAACCAGTTCCGGAGGTGGAACGCCTTGACACGGTTTTGAGAAAATATACCGATTTATTTATTATCGATTTATGCGCATATTTTCTTCACTTTCCTACTTCGGTATAGACATTGAAACGTCCTGCTGCCGACCAAAAGAGTTCTTAAGTGCTACAGTTACCTTTTTTGAACTGTTTGTTTCGCCAATCTATTCCTAAGATTTCTTTACTCTCTGGTATATTTAAGTCTGTTAAATACCTTCTTATAAGTAGTTTAAAATACTAAGGTAATTAAGCGTAATATGCCACTGGTTGCCACAAGCCTTATATAATTGCTTATTGTTCAGGAAAAATTTCACGGATTGGCAATCTTCTCAATTTACATATCTTCAAAATATTTTTAATTCTCAGATATGCAAATATACTTTAACAAGTTTTAGAGATCTAAAAGTTCTTTGCAGATCTAACAAGTTACTGTCTAGCTATCTAAATGATAATGAAAAATCCTTGCATATTTTTTAATTAATGCAGCGTGTAACATTTTTAGAATACGGATGACAAACGAGCTTACAGTCCAATTAATCGCCCATAAACATTCACGTCTATACTCACTTAAAAATCAAAATGCACATACGTTATCACCTCTGAGGACTAAGATGGAAAACTTCGATTCCAGTAAAACCGATCTCACGAGAGCGTGTTTGTAGGAAATTTTCCCGGATAAAGACGAGAATATAAAAAGTAATTAATTATCAGAAATTGATGAAATTCCTAGAAATGATGCAAAATTAAATATGATCTGAAGTGATAAAGGTAAAATAGAAAAAACTATAAGCTTAAATGACCACTTAATGATAAGACGATAGACACAATGTAATTCGAAAACAGACAAACACATCGATACATAATAACGCACACTCACGTATGCGGCTTCACGCCGGATATTGTCAAGACCTACCGGAAGCTGTCTATTGAGAAATATGCGGATAAATCTGTTAAAGTGCAAGCGATGAAAATCGATAAACCGAATCGGAAGGCAAGGGAAGGAATACGGCACAGACAAAAAATAATTGCTCGTAAATTCTCCATTACTCAACTACGTACGTTATGTGAAGGAATTTAAAAACTGAATATGTAGTTTAGGTGAATTTTGAAGTCTTTATATTGTTTTCTAAGTGGATAATCTTCGACTGTCATGCTAGGTGGTAAAACTGCTTTTTTGCTTAGGATCTTGATAGGAACTCTCTTTGTCCTATTTCTTCCGCAAAGTAGCAGTGCATGCACTGTTGTGGTCCGGTCTGAAGTGCATAATGTCATCCAGACCGAATTTCGGTCGAGGCGGCCAGTCTTAACGGAGATCTGCGCAGGACAGGATTATATGACCCGAGTGTATGCGGCAAGCACAAGTGAAAATTCCATTACGTATTACATTACTCTCATAGGACGATGAGACAACAATCCCACACGACCGGAGAGATATCAGGCGCAAGCCCCGCGGATTTAGGTACGGGAGTGAAACACTACCAACTTCCTGGCTCAAGAATTTCTTGACAAAAAAAACTCGAATAACTGATTCTTTTGTCCCCAGCGATTCGAATCCTATTTCTACTCCAAACTGCCCAACGAAGGATACGAGTATAACAGGCTGTGAGGCAGTCTCCATCTTAGCCCTCAGAGGTGACAACGTATTCTTTGTTTGAAACCTTCTTTGTTTGAAATTGGCTGCAAATGTCCACTGACTGCATTAGCTACTATCTGGTGGACTGTAAGTTTGCTTGTCACTTCTTTTTTATAAAAATAACTATATTCAATTAAAATATAATTAATATTATTGCATATTGTATCTCAAACAAAAACGTAATGGCCATGAATAACATGTTACATAAAAGATAAACATTTCGAGACTGCGTGTGAATCATAAAATTTTAAAGATCTTTTTGTATTACCATTGTCTGATTTATGCGTAATCAACCTTTGTGGCCAAGCTATTTAAGGTGTTTAAATAATTACTGCATTGCCGAATACAGTTCTTAAATTTCGGACAATATTTATTTATACGCTAATTGATACTTGTTTACAATAATCGGCCTTCACCTGAATTCTTATTTATTTCAAAGATCGCCATGACCAATAAAGCTAAAAAAAAATTAAAACAATTTATAAAGTACTGGCTGGTACCCGGCGCATTGCTGCCGCAGAAGAAAGTATTAAATAGTATTTTACTGCTACATAAACACTCTTGATGATTAAACTATTTAAATGAATAAGAATTAGTACTACGATACTAATGTCACCAACTTCTGTTTCTACCGGCGATCTAATTAAATTTTAGAACACAAAAGCTACTATTGTGACTTAACTATGATAGTTAGATATATTCCCTCGCGGACTTTTTTGTAGGAAATAATGAGTATTTTAATCTAGTAGTATATAATTTTTATGTATCATCTATAGTTTTCTCAGCGCACGTCAAATAATGAATTTTATAGGCAATATTTTGCTACTTTGGGTTACATTATTACATTTTTCTTAAGGGTCTATAATTTTTTTGAAAATAAATTATTGCCTATGTTACTTCCTGATAATTTAGCTTTCTATTGGTGAAAAAATTGTTAAAATCTGTCCAGTAATTTCGGAACTTATTCGGTACAAACAAACAAATAACAAAATCCTTCCTCTTTATAACATTAAGTATGGATAAAGCTGTCCTTTTCTACATTTCATCCATTTCTAATTCTAGTAAATATGATCTTATATACTTCCTTTTGTTTTAATGACACACAGGAATCATAAAATTATAATCACTTTTCATTTCTGGTTTCTTATTTTAGTTATGACCACGAAGTCTTAAAATCGAACAAACGAACGATATACGATTGTTCAGATTCAAATGATTTATTTTCTGACCTAGCGATAAAAATATCACTTCAACTTTATGAAAGATGCGTTAGTAAAGAACGATTTAATTGAAAATATTTCTAAACTAGCTGTTCCTCGCGACTTCGCCCGCGTGTTATTTGGGGTTTTAGTTTTTTGCGCGGAACCCTAATTCTTTTTCTAAAATAAAAGTAGCCTAAGTTACTCCTTATGACATCAGTTATCTGCCAATGAAAGTCCCGTCAAAATCGGTCCAACCGTTTCGGATATTAGCCGGAACAAACAGACAGACAGACAGACAGACCGATAGACAGACAAAAATTTTAAAAACTGTGTTTTTGTTATAAGTATCGTACATACTTTCATATGCATTTAGTAAAAAGCCGTAATTTTGATATTACATTACAACAGACACTTCAATTTTATTTATTTGTATAGATTACCCAATAAAATTATTATAGTCTACTAGCATAAAAGTTTTGTATTGTTTGACCATATGATAGATATAGATATATACATAAAATGCCTTCATAATACAGAAAAAAATCTTAGTGTGAGGGGTTAACGTACCTATATAAAAAGTGATGGTTTTAATTTAATACATAATAAAACAACATTCAAAAATATTTCCATAAGCATGTTTAGTATATTATGTAAATAAATGTTCCCAACTAGCAGTTCCAAAGATTTGTCTAACAGCCTGTAAATCATTAGGCCGTATGTGTATACCCGCATTTTCCATTAAAAAAGATATAATCATTGCCGCGTTCATTTTCATGGAAATAGAATATCAAAGCGGTAGTTTAAAGCCTAGATATAATTTGCCGTGATTTTAATTTAGAGTGCAGAAAGGGGAGCTTTTGAAATTTGCTCTTTTAATTTAAAAGTAAACCTGACTTTTATAATATTTATTCGGTTGAAACGATTTCATTAAGTTATATCAAATGTTTAATCATCTAAAGCTTCATCATCATTTTGAGTGTAAAAAATCACTTGCTTAGTAGTTTGTTTTCCTTCGCCGCTATACACGTGATAAATGCGATTTCATTAGTGCCAGCCGGCAGGGCTGGAATTCGAATCACTCGTGTCCTAATATGAAATGGGTGAATGATCAGCCCCTTAATTACCACCGCTGCTATATTTTATGAAATTTACAATAAAACAAATATCACAGATAGAATCTAGTTACCTGTTTATATTTTAACATTATAGAATCAACTATTGAATCAAGATCAGTGTGGGCAGTTGATCTATTGAAGTGCGACATATTTAGATAAAATCGTGAGTAGTGGGTACGTGTGGGTGGTGTCTTGGTTTATCACGATTAAGTTGGTTCTGCCTCGACCGCCTTTCTTCTGAATAATTAATACATTATTATAAATAAATCTTTCTTTATTTTATACTAGCTACCCGCTCTGACTTCGCCTGGGTAGGATCTATAAATGCGGCGTTGCTTATATTTAAGATAATTAAACACCATTTTTTTTAAATCGGAGTTTTTCTTTACAATCGGTTTATCCATTCTGGAGAAAAGTCCGGGCAGACAGAAGGACAATATTTTTAAAAATGTTATTGTCTTTGTGTCTATAATATATATATATATAGATGTATATATATATATATATATATATATATATATATATATATATATATATATATACTCATATAAATTACACATGGTCAAACAATACAAAACTTATGCTAGTAGACTATAATAACTTTATCGGATAATTTAGAAATATTTTCAATTAAATCGTTCTTTATTAACGCATTTTTCATAAAGTTGAAGTGATGTTTTTATCGCTAGGTCAGAAAATAAATCATTTGAATCTGAACAATCGGATATCGTTCGTTTGTTCGATTTTACGACTGCGTGGTCATAACTAAAATAAGAAACCAGAAATGAAAAGTGATTATAATTTTATGATTTCTGAAAATAAATATAAGGCAGTTATTTCGATATTACAGGAAGACGTTTCAATTTTATTTATTTATGTAGATCATGATTTACGTAACACGGTATTATAATTATGAATGTCAAAGTGATTTTTAGTTGTTGAAAGTATGTTTGTCCCTCGACCACATTTAAGTGGCTGGATCTTAGAGCAAGGGCTTTGCCCTTAATTTGTTAAGGGTTGGACGGATTTTAATGAAAGAGGATACCTGCGGAGTTTTGAACCTCGTTTCCAATAGATAGTAGATTTTCAATAATTGCATTTGACAAATTACATTTTATTTTCTTACGTTGATGAAGGAAACATATATCATTTGGCAAAGAAGTCTATCATGTCGTGGAATAGGCATAACATATTATTTATTACAGTTATTACTAAAGATTAATTTATGCTTGTAGTCGAGTAACAGCTGGTTATACATAAGTCTACTTGTAATTCCATTAGTTTATTAACTGACATTTATAAATATTAAATGAGCCTTTATTTAATATATACTCTGTGGTAAATAAGACTTAAATTGCAATTAAAAATTTTAAATCTAATATCAACTACCCCATGTCAGTCTGACATAGGGTTGTTGATATTAGATTCTTAATTTCTTACACCGCCATACACGGTACACTCGCCACACATATCCTCACAATTGGAAGAGATTTCCACCCAAATGGGTTGCATATGGACTTATGATGGAGCATTCGTGCTATTTTTAAATAGTAATTTCTGCTTAGAAGGTATCGTGTACATCGACAATGTAGTTTGTTGACGAATCATTTTTATTGCTTTACATCCAACGAGCCATGTAGCTCGTTTCTATTTTCATTGCCGGTAATAAACGTGGCACGCGGATTGTGGACCATTATTCCATCGACAGATTTCGTTTTATGATATGTAAAACTTCGATAGTCCTAAACTTAACTACTTTATTGTTCTTGTAAGCGCTTAACTTAGTTTAGCGTGACTTATACAAGTTATGTATTTGTATTTTCTATAAAACATTAAATCAACGCGCCTCTCCCGTAAGTCTGATAAAAGGGATATAAAATAGAATGATAGATTTGATAGTTTAATTTGAATCGTAGAGTTCGCGTAAATATAAGAGATCATTATGTCTGTTCGCTTTGTGGACATCAAAATGATATCAATTTGTAATATATTGCCGTGGTAGTTTGTTTAAAAAAGCTATATATACGACGTAATGTATAACAAACTGACATCATTTTGATGTCTACAAAGTTAGCGCATAGGCCTGCAGATCTACTTAAATAAAATTGTTAGCAATTGAAGTGATTAACCGATGTGCATACTTCATTTAAATAAATGTTTATAAAAGTTAATGCACTATAACTACATTAATATTCAAATTGCGGTCATAGAATTAACCCTCGAACAGTTGATAAAACACCAACAGTTTGTTGTTAAATATTTCAAATTACCTATAAACTAAACAGAAATAAATTTTCATGTCTGCATATTTATTAACAATTTGATTTCTATTCCAAGTTATAATAAAGCACGTTAAATTATTCCAAAATGCAAAGTACACATATTTTGATTCAAGATAAAATCGTTTACACAAATGTCACCGAACTCATAGTATTAACCTCAATGCAAAAACAACTGGCTGCATAAAAAAAACATTAAAAAGTTAACATCTGTTATACCAATTACCATTATTATATTAATAAAAAACTATATTGCTTAAAATATTTAACTATCTGTAATATATATATTGCATTGCATCGGGACATAAATAGGTTTGACATTATTCGTAAGGCCCTTGGTTTAAAGGCTAATCATGCGTGATAAGGATTCGAAGGTTGAGGTAAACTGCTCGCCATCTGTTCGAGCTACCTTTTTTGATCACATCATTCACTGCGGGTGCAATAATTTTGCTCAATTACATGTGGTATTGTCATTTATAGTATATAAATTGTAGTTAAAAGAATAACATACAGCTAGAGGTAAAATCATTTACACAAGAGCATTCCATTAATAATACAGTAAGAATAAAAACTAACCTATAAATTTCGTAAGTTAATAAAATTATCATTAATTCAAATCACTCTAGTTCTATTGGGAAAATATAAAAATAATATATGTATTTACTTTTCATTTTTACATACAGAGAAGCCAGTGCTATTGCGTTAAAAGAATTTTAATTGCGGGAAAAATGCATTGCTAATTTTCGTTATCGGTTTTATTAGTTTACTGCGCAGTAAGTTCAACAGTTGCATATCACACTCAACACGCGTGTTCAGCTTTAGCATTGCTATCAAATATTGTATCCTAAAATGGCAGAATAGTTGAATTGTCTGAAATGCCATGATACTGGTTTAGTTTATTAATTATTTTAAGGTTAATCGTTAAAATTATGAACCGCTACGATTTAACTTTTTCTTTTCAATAAATATGCTTAAATCTACTTGAAAACGTGAAATTTAAATTACAACGATTACGAGTACACGTATTAAATTGGTATCAAATCACATTTGAAAATTGTGACTAACAATTTCATTGGTTTCGTCAGTTTTGTCGTATTGATTATATACTCTGACAATTCCGAGTTCTTTGATTTCTTCATTAACGATATATTTTACTCGATAACATTATTTTTTTTTAAATTGCTATGAACTGATAAGGTTTTTTATTTTTCATCATTACAGCCCTTCACAAGTCCATTGCTGAACATAGGCCTCCCCCAAAGAATGCCACAAAGCACGGTCCTGAGCCACCTGCATCCATCGACTTCCTGCATGTCTTACCAGGTCGTCACTCCATCTTGTGGGGGGACGCCCTACACTTCGCCTACCGATACGAGGCTGCCACTCGAGAACCTTTCTTCCCCATCGGTTGTCGGTTCTTCGAGCTATATGGCCGGCCCACTGCCACTTCAGCTTACTAATCCGTTGGGCTATGTCGGTTACTCTGGTTCTACTGCGGATATCCTCATTCCTAAGTTTATTACGCAGTGAAACTCCGAGCATAGCCCTCTCCATAGCTCGCTGAGCGACCTTGAGCTTCCTCATACGGCCAGCAGTGAAGGACCACGTCTCAGTTCCGTAAGTCATCACTGGCAACACGCACTGGTTGTACAATTTTGTTTTAAGGTTTTGAGGTATTTCTGACGAGAAGATGTGTCGTAGCTTCCCGAACGCTGCCCAGCCGAGTTTTTATTTTTACGGTAATAATATAACGATTAACCATACTACTGTTATAATGGTATATATTGAAAGGTTGGTAAGGAATACGAAAGTAGTTTAATAAGTTTTTTTTAACGTGATCTGGTAACGTCATCAAGCACACAAAAATCAAAGGGGATAGAGATCACTTCGTCTGTCCATTGTTATACGCATCATATACATTGTACACATACCCACGTCAAAATATTTATTAAAACATAAAATATTTTAATATTTTTTTACTTGTTTAAATTCAAGTTAAGGTAATGCGACGCACACAAGTTATTCGATGATTTATTTGTGTTTCATTAGATCATTAGTCACGGCCGGGCCCTGTTAATATTTTATTTATCATTAATTACGTTTAAATCTAGACGAGTATGAAACGGTCTAATATCACCTTTAACTCCTTCAACTTAAAGCTTTTTGGAATATAAACAAAAAATACGATTAATCTCGGCTTAAGTGCTTATTGTACAAACTTGTGTGTTCAAATAAACGCTCAATAAGCATTACGTAAGCTTCCAATTTGCCTCCTGTGGTTTTTAATTTGCAAAGGAAACTACTTTGACTTGTGTATACCGACCCACACATTACACAGACTGACATCATTCGTCCTAGTGATACGGCCTTTGGTCTTCGATATTTACTATCTTTATAATTTAGATAATACATTGCATAATATAGTAAAAGCCCTTTTTAAGTCTGCCATTTTTTTATAGAATAAGGATGACAAGCGAGCACACAGTCCACCTGATGGTAAGTGATTGCTGTGGCCCATAGACATCTTTATTTATCGTCGATTAAGAATCAAAGTGCACGAGACAAAGACGATGGAATGCCTCATTTCCAGTTAAAAGGGTCTCCGGTTCTCTACACTCACAATACGAAACACAGCAGTATTACGCTGGTATTCTGTGAGAGTGTGGTCCTTCCTCGATCGCGCCAACCCATTCGTGCTACAACCATGATATAACTGGCTCTTCAACGTTAAAAAGTTCCAGGAATTCACCAGCTTAAGAAAATCATATATTCATAATATGTCATTCGGACCGGAATTCGGTCACATTTTAGTTAGCGAAAATATATAAAGCCTTGGCTAGTTATTTTTACTGGCATAGTAAATGTGTATTGGAAGCGTTCGAAGACCTCTGGTACTAAGTATTTATGACAGATGTAAACTGTTAGTACATACACATACACATACAGTCACGGTAGCTTGTTGTTTATCACGCGATATTCTTTACGCGGAAACTTTATCTGTTATTGAATTGAAAAGTTTTCCCATTATACTTTGATGTTTCTTTGTAGATACGAATGAGCGTTGAATTGTCTTATTATATCGTAATATATCGTTTTTGATGGAACCGACATTAGATATACAATGTTTTTCTATTTTATCCCGTAGTACCTTTGCAAAAGAATTGCGTGTGTCGGTATACATCGCATTAGTCTTCCGTCGGCCAAGATTACAAAACGAAAGACCCATGAAATTATCTTGATGTCTGTCACAGACTTTCCTCTCAGACTGTTCACGTAGATGATTGAATTGTGGGATTATTTTAATATGTGCCTTACTCTAACGTCTTAAAGTTGAAAATTCTAATTTTTGACTGAAAAGGTTACTTTATGAGGGTAAAATGGAAAGAAATATTTTTACATTATCATTTAGGGTATCCATCATCAATCAAAAACTCTTTGAAGAAGTATTTTAAGTGTTAAATCATTATTTTGTTGGATATATTTTCCAACAAAATGCTTCAGTTTTTAAAGCAGAAAAAAAAATAATAAATAGATATATTTTTAGATTTATTTTTGAAATAAACTTCAGTAAGTTATTGAATATAAACGGTCAGAATTACGTCTCTTATTTAAAAATTATGAAATTACTGTCACCTTAATCTTTAAAGGGGTCATTTAGTAAAATTTAAAAAAAGAAATCGTCATCGACACCATCAGCTGTAGATTGTGAACAATCAACCAATATTGAATAATAGAAATAAAACTGATAGAACACTAATTGTGCAAATATGGCTTAGATTTTTTTGTAGAAAGCGTTTAATCGTGGTTCGGAAATTAATTCATTCATTATTTACAAAATCAGCTATTTGAACGAGATTTCTAGAAACCCTAAACAAGTTTTGAAACTTGCTGCAGGTAAAAGTATTATCCATAACCATAAATAGATATATTAGTAAATGTACTAAGTGAAAGTGCAACACTAATCCCGTGTGGGTAAACTGGCCCATCGACATTTACTTTCTAGCGCTTTTAAGTGGAAGTTTTATTCGTAAAACTAAAACTTCTACTTAAAATATTGCTTAACAATGTTAAATAGATTGGAAATCGAAAGTTGATCATGTATTTTGTGGAAAAGTATATAGCAGGTTCTGCAATTAAATTATTCAAAAACTTTTTTGCTTCTGTCGGTAGTACGGTAGGCAAATAAAGTATTCCAAATTTTCAAACTTGTCGACAGCAGGGCGACCGCCGTCTAGGTTTTATGTTTTTTTTTCTTTTTAAATCCAAAACGAATGCATTCAAAGCGAACACGCCGTATAACCCACTCTGAATTGCCACATTTCCTTGAAGGCTCTTCAAATTGCACAGTTTTATCTACTCTTTTGTATTTAAAAGTTAATGTATTTTTGAAACATTTATAAAACGTTAGAACAGCATAATATATTCGCAGTTATTTTGTAAAATAACATAATATATAAAACAATATATATTGTAATACGATGTAATATTCCAAAATTGTCAATCTAAGTAAATTTAAAATAAAATTCTAATTTATTACATGATCATATCTGGTGTAAGATGTGACTGTAAGTGCTATTTATAAATAGGGTAATAACGTTATAATACTTTCAAATAATATTTAAATTATTATAACATGGCACAGCTAAAGAGCACAATACATTATAACCTATTTACTGTTAACCTGATATTCAATCCTATTCCCTAGGAATGACAACGCATCTGCATTTTTTTAATTATTATAAGCCAGTGTAAGACTAATATCCTTTCTGATTGGAAGGAAGCCGAAGATGGCAAATCGCACTGACTCAGCTTAAAGTAAAAATTTAAAGCTACAGCCTATATACATCCCACTGCATGGCACAAGCCTCCTCTCATTTTTGAGAGAGTTTAGGGCAAGGGAATGTCCGCCGCGGTGGCCCAATGCGTGTTGGCGAACTTCACATGTCTTCGAAATATTTTTTTTCTTATTTCTCAGACATACCGGTTTCCTCACGATGTTTTCCTTCACCACCGAGCACGCGGTAAATCAACACTTAAAATTGCAATCAACAATTTCATTGGTGCAGACGGGGTTCGAAAACCTGGGTTGCTCGCGTACTGTAAAATTTACATCGATCGCTAAGACCCTGAGCTACCATTGCTCTAATATTTTTTCTTTAATTTTTTTTATGGGATTTTCGTCGAAACGACATGACTATCCCATCATACCTTATAATAATTACTGCTAACACTATAGAACAAAATAAGAAAGTATAATTGTGAGTACCAGTTAAATTACGAACTTAAAAAGAAACCTATACTGAAGAAGAGAAGATAATTTTTCCGTCCTAGTAACAAGGTGCAATAACTCTTGACAACTTTGATCTTTGAAACCATTTGCATTTCCAAAACAATCGTGTTAAATTCTTTCAACACAACCTGTCCATCTTTTTCGTTCTTGACACACTCCATCAATAAATGGTAAACATATTCAATTTTGTTGCATACATCACAATTCGGTGAAGGTTTTTTCCCATTAAGAAAGCGAATTTTGCTAATGGAATTTGACCAGAACGAAGCTTTAGGGCTAACTTAACAACATTTCTGCTGAGATCACTATCATTAAACGAAGGTACGCGATAAGGCTCGCTTTGTATAGTTCTATACCAGAGGCCTTTCGTTTTAGATTTCTCTTCAAAATAGTTTTTCCAATTTGGCTCTAACTTAACTTAACAAAAGCCTATTCACACGTGTCTTGAAGGCACCCACATATAAATATAATTTAAAGCAAATGAACCGAACCAGAGCAATGAACCTTGAAAGCGGAAATATCGCGTGCACTACTCAAATATCGCCACATGCAACTGTCGTAAAGGTTTTCAAGGACGCAAAATACAATTCCAATATTGATGATACGACATCTAGCGCGGTGTGCATAAAGCTGTGTTCATACAAGGTATGTTGCAAATAATGCACAAAAAGTACGTAGATAATTATAGATACATTAAATC
Organism: Parnassius glacialis; assembly: GCA_033319125.1. NCBI lineage: Eukaryota > Metazoa > Arthropoda > Insecta > Lepidoptera > Papilionidae > Parnassius > Parnassius glacialis. The sequence continues at coordinate 6,696,823 of JAVANC010000021.1, forward strand.
TCTTAATCACTCAATTTATTGCAAGAACACGTTACAAGCTACTAATCAAAGATGAGTTCATTACATAGAGTTTGTAAATACTAGGCATTTGAAATCTAAATTTACAGGTTGAACGCCAGTAAATATGCTAAATAGAGATCGCTGGAAAATATTCAAATGATTTTAATATTATTAGCTATAATTCAAATTAAAAAAAACCCCGAAATAAACAGTTGATGACCTTGAAACGGCTGAACCGATTTTGATAAAACATGTCTAAGTACCACCGCTAAGAAACCTACTTTTAATTTAAAAAAAATCGCACTCAAATCGGTTCACCCGTTTAAGAGCTACGGTGCTACATACACACACACACACACACAGACAGATATACAGACACATAGCGGCCAAACTTACTTACTCTTTTTGCGTTAGGGTTAAAAACTGATTTGACGCGTCAGTAGCCCGATGGAGGCCACGGACCGCGAACTTAAAGACGTGCGCTTGAATCCGCCATTCGACTTGATCTATTGTAATGAACCATTCCAATATCACAAACATTTATAACAAAGTTAATAGTGTTGCTAGAATTTTTGAAAATGAAATAATTTATACGTAATCAAACATTAATGGCGACCACAGACTGACTAAAGTAGTAAAATCTGTATCAAGCACTAAGAGCTAATGCTACCATTGATATTGTTTTTCTTAACAGAAAGGTTAAGAAAAATTATTGCCATGTTTATATAAAAAAGAACAGCAGAGTACGGGCGTCCTTATATATGTGGGGATCCTTGACAAAGAAAGTAATGAATTTGCAGTCATATAAACTTACTATATTAGATAAATATTTTTTTCTTTATGAGCGAGCCTTTATCAACGGCGGATGATTTCGTCTGGTGTAGCGATTCGGCAGCGACGTATTTATTTGCATTTCGTTACTATTTGAAGTAAAAATATAAATATCTAGTCTACCGATTGTATTTTTAGATTATTGGTTTTCAAATCGATAAATCCCTCTCAAAAGTGAGAGGAGGCCTGTGAACGGCAGAGGGACTTTAGCTTTAACTAGTAGGTTGTAACTTTACTTTATACGGCTAATAAGGTTCTTATCCATTCACCCTTTACTCCCTACCAAAAGTTCACTGCCAAATATATAGGCCGTATTTGTCATAGTTGCCACGCTTGGCAAACCGCCGCTTTTTTATTTTGAGTATACTGCTGATATATATTTGACAGTTAGATATTTGCCGTATACCTACTTATTATTTGTATACTTACAAATTGACATATCGCTCAAAAATTTGGACGTGTTTTAGTTTCAACTGTTGACCTGAATAAAGACCAAATAAAACTGAGAAAATTGCTTTTAAATGCAAAACGGCCGTGCGCGAGTAAAAACGACATAATTTTGATCAAGCGCTCAAAGATCAGTCGAGGTGAATTAGCACAAAATATCCTTTGCCGACCAATTTGCTCAGTCCTCGACCTGGCCGTGGCCCGCAACGGTACCCAGTAATTGGACCCGCCTTGTTTTCTCTCATGTCTCATTTAAAAGTTTCGTTTGGAGTTGCCAATGCAACTATAATTATTTTGTATAACTTAGTTTATGATTATCGGAAGAAAATTAATTTAACATAATAAGTTATAAAAATTACTCCAAAAATATTAAAAGCAGGAAAAGATTCTGCACTGCTGTGTTTCGGTATATATATAGGGAGTCAGTATACTCACAGGCTGTGAGACATTTCATCTTAGGCTGAGATCTATAGACCGTACTTTGACTTTGCTCAGACTTTACTTACGAAAAACTTAGCTGAGTATATATATATGGTTAGCATAATCTTTAATTCTGAATTTATAGTTGTATCGGGCTAAGATTAAGCTAAGCTTATGCTAAGGCTAACACAGACAAAAAATTAATGGATGCTTCATTCCGCGCATTATGTACTTGATTTTACTGTATAAAATTTTAAATGTCTGTCCATATTGAATTTCAATAAGTTATTATTACATGAAATTGAAAACGGGCGTTTGTAACGGGAACGGATGAGAAGAGTGAAAAACAGAAAAAAAAAAGAAAGAAAATTTTAAGAAATTCGAATTAAGTTTGAAATTACGTTAATAGAAAATGGATTAATGCTATTTAAAACTAGAAGATAGAGCTATATAACTGGTATAGTTGCAGCACGAATGGGTCGGCTCGACCGGGGAAGGACCACGCTCTCACAGAATACCAGCGTAAAATAGCAGCATAACGCTGCTGTGTTTCGTATGGTGAGTGTAGAGAACCGGAGATCCTTTTTACTGGAAATGAGGCATTCTATCTTAGTCCTCACGGGTGACAAGGTATCTGCATTTTTAATCGTAGTCGAGGATAGATGTAGATGTCTATGGGCCACAGCAACCACTTACCATCAGGTGGACTGTGTGCTCGTTTATTACCCTTAATTCTATAAAAAAAGAATACCATAAAAAGAACAATTTAAATTTAATGGTTTTGTATATTATCCTGAGTTTTACGTAAGTCGTCGATTTCGTTGACTTGAGCTTTGTTAATCGCGCACTCAGCACAACTTCGAAGTTAGCTCTATAAATACAGACATTGTAAAGCCTGAGCAAAGTCAAAGTACGGTCTATAGATCTCAGCATTAGTCCTCAAATGTGACAACGCATCTGTGGTCTTCTTTGTTTGGAATTGGCTGCAGGTGTCCACGAACTGCAAGTAATAGGTAAGTGGGTACAAGTACAGGGAAGGTAGAAGTACCTACTCCTAAGTCCACTGCTGAATATAAGCTTTTCCCAAGGGATGCCACTAAACACGGATATGAGCTACCTGTATTCATCGACTTCATGCATTTCTTACCACGTCGTCAACATCTTGTTGGGGGGTGGGGGCGCTAGACAGTATGGAGCTGCCACCCGAGAACCTTTCTCCCCACCGGTTGTCTGTTCTTCGAGCTTCGTCGATCCAACCTATTGCCTTACTGATTATTTAGCTTACGGATCCGCTGGACTATGTCAGTTACTCTTGAGTTTCTGCGGATATCCTCGTTATTAAAAGATAGATAAATAATAGATACGAGTATATTATTTAAAATATATAGAAACACCTAATCACATTTAAAACAAGGCTGGCTACATTTATTTAAGTTTCGTTTCGAAACTAACCACTTTAGTCATTAGCTATCGCGTAGAATACTTGCAACCTAGTCTTCGTAAAATCCGGTGTCATACTAACCGTGCATTGACCCGTTCTGAATAAAAAACGCAATAAAAACAAACACTTTGATATATTTTATATGAATTCCTTCTACGACCTTGTCTAACCTTGTTCATAGGCAATTTGCGAGGGTATATTGACCGCGGACACCAAACTAGTTTGCACTTTCGTGACCCACGTGTCAACAGACAAATGAGGAAGTACAATGTAGATTATGTTTTATTTAAACAATATGTGGTAGAGCCATGTTGCAGCTATTAAATGGTTGTAGCACGAATGGGTCGGCTCGCCGGGGATGGACCATGCTCTTACAGAGTACCAGCGTAAAAAAGCAGCTTAATGCTGCTGTTTGGTATGGTGAGTGTAGAGAACCGGAGACCCTTTTTACAGGAAACGACGCTTTCCATCTTAGTCCTCACGGGTGACAACGCATCTGCATTTTGATTCTAATTGAGCATAGATGCAGATGTCCATGGGCCACAGCATCCAATTACCATCAGCTGGACTGTGTGCTCGTTTGTCCTCATCATTAAAAAAAACAATAGTTTAACTCTTCATAAAAAGAAAAATTCATTTGATGTTTAATTAGTGAATTACTATTCCAGTACCGTTTAGTAGTACTAGTGACCTATTACGTCATAGGTCTTAAATTCGAGTCACCGGAACCAACATTTGTACATTAACACAAAGTAATGGCAATAATTGCCTCCTTATGAGGCAATGTGTGGAGGGAATGTTCACCAGTGGACTTTAATAAGCTGTAATGATTATGACGATGACAAATAAATGGTTTATGGGTCGTGTTTTCAACGTTTACCCCACAGTAGCTTTTTCTCCCGTTTTGTGGTGGGGACACCGAGGGTTTTTGTAAGGCGTTGGATATGAACCCGCAGCCCTGCAGCGCCATAGCTATTGCCCTACTAAGTCGAGTCGTGATCTAAAACATGTGACGTCCGATCCTAGACGGAGGTCATCCATTATATGCATTACAGTCTATAAAAGTCTACTGCTGAACATAGGCCTCCCCCATATATTGCCTCATATATTTTGCCATAGTTACAACGCTTGGCAAACGGATAGGTAACCACAGTTTTTTCCCATCGCCTGTTTCATTTTCCCTCTATCGCCTCTTACGACACCCTCGGGACGATATAGGGTGGTGGATATTCTTACACCGCCATTACACGGTTAATTTTAAACAATCGCTTACCAGTTATGTTCTGTCGCCGCAGGTACCAAGAAGATGGAGTACAAGACGAGGCAGTGGCACGAGAAGTGCTTTTGCTGCGTAGTGTGCAAGAACCCCATCGGCACCAAGAGCTTCATCCCGCGCGAGCAGGAGATCTACTGCGCCGGCTGCTACGAAGACAAGTTCGCCACGCGCTGCGTTAAGTGTAACAAGGTGAGCTCACTGACAACACTGTCACAGCACCTAGTTGGAACCTGTTTAATGAAATAGGTTCCAACAGAACAGCACAACCAATAAATCGACATCATATTGTATCTATCATTTTACGTGTCCAAATCTATCATCTTTATATCTACCTCCGTGTCAGTTTAGTGCAGAATAAATATTAGCGCTAACGTAATTTAAGTTCCATCTGTCCTGATGTTTTTAGGGTTCCGAACCCAAAGGGTAACCAACGGGACCCTATTACTGAGCCTCCGCTATCCGTCCGTCCGTCTGTCTGTCAGCGGGCCGTATATCATGATCCGTAAGTTAAGACAGTTGAAATTTTCACAGAATGTGTATTTCTGTTGCCACTATAACAAGTAATAAAAATAAAAATAAATTAAAAATTAAAGGGGACTCCCCTGGTAGAAATGTGTTTTTACGATGATACGGAACCCGTCATGCGCGTGTCCAACTCGCACTTGACCTGCTTTTTTGTTATTGCGATGATTGAGGTCAACATTCGTCATAGCGTTTCACGATTGTTTACAATGTATACTTTTAAAATGTGAGACTATTAAGCGATAAGAAGAAACAAAAAGAACTGATGATTATCAAACGCCTAAAAAGATTTTATTGGATCGTACCTAAGGACATTCTCGCCCAAGTCACCTTACAAACAAAAAAAAACTAAATATAAATGCGTTCATCCGTTTGGGAGCACACGGACGCACAACGGCTTAGCAATCAGTTGTTGCGCTGGGGGCCGCGGGTTCGAATCCCGCACGGGACAAGTATTTGTATGGCCTACAAATAATTGTTCCGGGTCTGGATGTTTGTCCTTGTGCAATTTATGTTTGTAAACTGCCTCCACGACACAGGAGAAAATCCTAGAGTGAGTACCGTTTTTTTTTAAGAAAAAAAAATTATAGAGTTGTAAAGTGATATAATATTACCTACAATATTGAGTTGTGACAAATCGTTAAATTCTCATGTGCCACATACATACTTATGTTGCTTAAAAAATACTTAAAACTAAAATGATTTTCCAACTATAAATTAAATTTTAAAGAATAAAAATGTACAAAAATAATTAATTTAAAAAAATATGTTTAATATGTTGCCTTTATACGAGTATAAAATTTTCTATAAACGTCTGAGAGAAGTTATTTAACATTTCATATATTTATAAAAATAAAGTATGTAACTTTATTTATATATTATATTATTCAACATTCTAACTTACTAAATACAGTCTACTATTTTGCCTCCGTATTGCACACGTACATACACATTCGGCTCACTACTCGTTATTAAGGTGCTAACACACTCGACAGATAATCACGCAAGGCGGCGTTACTTATAAAAACGAGCCGTGGCACCGCGAGTGCTTCACGTGCACGCACTGCAATACGTCGCTGGCTGGCCAGCGCTTCACTTCGCGCGACGAGAAGCCCTACTGCGCGGAGTGCTTCGGAGAACTCTTCGCCAAGCGGTGCACCTCGTGCAGCAAGCCCATCACTGGTGAGTCTTGTACATCCGATTCTTACAGTTCCGATGGCGAACTATACGAACTTCGATCTTTCTAGAATAAACCAATTTTTATACGCGGTAGAGTCACGCTGTAACTAGATTATGGTCGTAGCACGAATGGGTCGGCTCGACCGGGGTACAGAAATCAACAGAATATCAGCGTAAAATAGCAGTTTAATTTTGCTGTATTTCGTATAGTAAGTGTAGAGAACCGAAGACCCTTTTTACTGGAAACGAGGCATTCCAACTTAGTCCTCAGGTGTTACAACGCATTTACATTTTGATTCTTAATTGAGGATATTCTCACACAAGCATTTTAAACTTATTAAAAAGCGTTACTTTTTTCTTTTTTTTTATATGATAAGGGTGACAAACGAGCACACAGTCCACCTGATGGTAAGTGGTTGCTGCGGCCCATAGGCATCTACATCTATCCTCTATTACAAATCAAAATGTAGATGCGTTGTCACCCGTGAGGACTAAGATGGAATGCCTCATTTCCAGTAAAAAGGGCCTCCGGCCACCTGCACTCGCCAAGCGAAACGCAGAGGTAAACCTCTACTTCACGCTGGTTTTCTGTGAGGTCGTGGTACCACCCCGGTTCGAGCCGGCCCATCCGTGCGACAGCAAAAGCTGCCGCGTGGCTCTACCACTGTTAGGTTTACCACTGTTAGTGTTTCTTTAAAAAATAATGACATTCGTAATGTTAAAATTATAAAATTATAAAGAGGAATCATATACCAATTGGTTTTGGTATATAAAAATAACGATCTCTTAAACTTGGTACATAATTCGCAACAAATTAAATTTTTTCAAAGTTCTTTAACAACTTTTTGTTTAATTTTTTTATTACAGCCACAATCAAAAGTTTCCTGGTGAACTTAGGCCTATTAGAGATTCCCCATAATTGCCATAGTTGTGACGCTGGGCAGGCAGGTTGGCCAATCCTAGTTTTTTCTTATTTTAAGTTATTATCAGGAAGATGCTGCTTCCCATTTTGTTTCATTTCCATTTGTCACCTCTTACGATACCCACGGGATCATTGCATTCTCTTACTCGCCACTATACGGCATCTACTTCAATTAGACTAAAAACTTGCCAAGTCCGTATTGACGCATAAAACTTATAAAATAATTCAATGTCCGCAGGTATCGGCGGCACTCGCTTCATCTCATTCGAGGACCGACACTGGCACAATGACTGCTTCATCTGCGCGCAGTGCAAGACCTCGCTCGTGGGCAAGGGCTTCATCACCGACGGACAGGACATCATCTGCCCGGAGTGCGCCAAGCAGAAGCTCATGTAAATACGCACTACACGCGCGCACCCGCACACTTACACACCGGACACTATACATACACTAAAAAACACAACAATCCTATTCACACTATCAAAATCCAATCCAGAAATTAATCACGACAGTTATACACGATGTATATAACCGGACCGTATCCGGAACATAAACGTTAATCGCATGATATATTTATGTGAAACATTCAAACAACATAATATACTAATATACAAACACAATATACTAAATACACACATTATACACACTTTCCACCGGACCGTATGTCTTACATACGATGGACATTTCTTACATAAATATACTTATTCTAATATCATTAACAATGTTGTTCTAAAATCGAGTCTAGTGAATATTGTTTTCAAAAGCTACATATTTTTGATAAGACGCTCTAACAAGAATTATTCACAAATTTCCAAATATTGTCAAAAAAACATTGTAACAATTTCTATCGTCATACGGTCCGGATCCAGAACGGTTCGGTTTGTGTGCGGGGAACCTTTATCGCTTAATAAAATTAACGTCACAGGTTAAGACATAAAAAAACTATTAGGTTACAAAAATTGTTACAGTTCATAATTGGCAGTATAATATGTAGAAATTTGTCAGTAATAACCATTTTAGCATGGCTGCACTAAAGTTGCCAAGATTCAAAACAGTAAGTTCGATTACACTCCCTATCTAAAAATACTTTAGTCATTTTTTATTGAAGAATTATTTAAAGATTAATTAAATTGTAATTATTTTTTAAAGATTTTCAACTGTTTTTAAAATTGTAGCATATTATAAAATTTGGTAGGATTTGGTAGACTTTCGTGCAGGCTGAGTTAAAGCACAAACTTACAAGCTGCTTATTGCTTGGTGTGTTGCCACTATAAAATATACAACCTGATGATCTTTCTGTGCTTGTGCAGCGACACAACAGTTCTACCGTTAGTCGTTACAGCGAGAAACTGGTGCACACTCGATGAGTAAGGAAAGCCGGGCGAAGCTCTTTACGACATCGCGGCCAAAACCAATTTCCGCATAGTCAACCCTAAATAACATGTTGACGATATTTTTATAAAAAAAATACGAAAATCACAAAAAAAAGTGGATGCACAAATAATGTATTTAATTTCGCTTTTTTTTTATTTAAGTTGTTTATATATTTTGGTTGTTTAACTTTTGTTACTAATTTAGAAAACATCCACGGAGTCTGTAATCATGTTTATATAGTAACGAACGCTAATCGCCGTATTATATCGCTTTGGCTGTTGTCTTAGAACTATAGGTATTTTTATATTGTCAATTTGTCTAGTGCAATTCACACGTTGCCTTAATAACATATCTAAGTCAATTTCGAGAATATATATTTTGTTTAATAATCATTATCATAAATAAAAGAGTAACAACACCGACGGACAGTCGCGTGGTCTATTTTCATCGTTTATTGCTAGATTTAATCCCCACCCGGCGTGGAAATTTTAAACATAGTATGCCTATATTTAAGTATTTATTTTTTATGAGAAACGCACTTATTACACAAGGGGTGGTCGGCGGTGTTGCCATGTAAGAGCGCATTGAGTCTTGTAGTGTTGCCATATGTACCGCCGGCTGGTAGCTTCCTAACACTAAACCTTTAAGCGACATAACGTCATCTAGTTTTTACTAATGAAATATTAATAAATAAACTATTTTTGTTCTTGAATAAGAATTCGTTACAATAATGTAATTGAATGTTATCGATATTTTTACATTATAATAATATTTTTAGTGTTAGAGATAAGTGAATACCATCTGTGTTTTGAGACGACCACGAAGTGTTTGGGGATCACTTTATAAGGGTTATTTGTTAAGGGTTAAATTATTCAAATGTTGATGAAAGTATATTTATAATAATGTGTAAACATATAAACTGCTTAGCTGTGTGATCTGATCTAATTAATATTTGTATCTATCTACCCATAGATTGTATAAATTATGAAACTGAAATAAAACTATTAAAAGTAACTGAATTGTGAGTTGTTATTTATTCTTCCCTCCTTTTAATATATAAGACCCTCAAGACAACACCGTAAACCACGAAAACAAGTAATATAAAGTATGGTCCACCACTTTGCTTTACTTCCAGCTCATAATATATAGGTACCTTGAGGATCACCAGCTGATTAGTGACCGCCAGTACGGTTTTCGTCGAGGTCGATCAGCTGGTGATCTTCTAGTCTACTTAACTCATAGATGAGCGGAGGCAGTAGAGTCCAAGGGGGAGGCATTAGCCGTTAGTTTGGACGTAGCGAAGGCCTTTGATCGGGTCTGGCACAAAGCGCTTCTTTCGAAGCTTCCTGCCTATGGGCTTCCCGAGAAATTGTGCAAATGGATCACCAGTTTCCTTGCTGATCGGAGCATCAAGGTCGTAGTAGACGGTGCATGCTCTGATCTCAAGCCTATCAACGCTGGTGTTCCACAAGGCTGCGTGCTATCACCAACGCTGTTTCTCCTGCATATCAATGATATGTTGCTAACTGGTAGCATTCATTGCTATGCGGACGACAGCACTGGTGATGCCTTATATACCGGCCGTGCCAATATTTCTCGGGAAAACGTCGCCGAGTACCGGAACAAACTTGTGTCTGGAGTCGAGTCTTTGCTTAACAAAGTCTCGGATTGGGGCCGACTAAATCTAGTCCAGTTCAATCCCCAGAAGACACAAGTTTGCGCGTTTACCGCTAAAAACAACCCCTTTGTCGTATCTCCTCAGTTTCAAGGCACTCCCCTTGCTGCCTCAGCCAGCATCGAAATCCTTGGCGTCGACATATCGAATAGTGTGCAGTTTCGTGGTCACTTGGAAGGGAAGGCCAAATTGGCCTCTAAAAAGCTTGGCGTGCTCAGCAGAGCGAGACAGTATTTCATGCCGGCACATCGCTTGCAACTTTACAAAGCGCAAGTTCGGCCCCACATGGAATACTGTTCTCATCTCTGGGCCGGGGCACCCCAGTGCCAGCTCCTTCCACTTGACCGCATCCAGCGCAGAGCGGTTCGAATCGTCGACGACCGAGTTCTTTCTGATCGGCTCGATACACTGGCACTGCGAAGAGATGTTGCATCTCTTTGCGTATTTTATCGCATCTATCACGGGGAGTGCTCTGAGGAATTGTTCGGACTAATTCCAGCCGCTCAATTTCACCATCGCACATCGCGTCAAAACTCGCGTTACCATCCATACCATCTGGATGATTGGCGGTCCACCACTGTGCGATTTAGAAGTTTTCTCCCTCGCACGACTTCCTTGTGGAATCAATTACCACCAGCGAATTTTCCGGACCGATACGACTTAGGAACCTTCAAGAAAAGAGCTTACACCTTTCTAAAAGGTCGGCAACGCATCTGCAATTCCCCTGGTGTTGCGGTTGTTCATGGGCGGCGGTAGTCACTTACCATCAGGTGAGCCGCATGCTCGTTTGCCCCATATTCCATTAAAAAAAAATCCTAATAACGCTCCTAGCAAAGCTATTTTAAATTGCCGACGTGCCCTAATGAACGTCATCACTGTTAAAAAAATGTGATTAAGAGTTCACAATTACCACCCAAAAAAAACATGATCAAAAATTTTGATTTATGTAGGACCAGGACCAACATTGGTAAAATAGCTCCATAGAATCAACCATAATATTATGTGCTAACCAGTATTATGGCTGACACACACGATCAGTTAAACTGACGTACATCCAAAAACTGACCGTGAGTCTGAAATCTTAAGTTGAAATTTTTAACTGACCGCAACCGACGATTTTTTCGTGTGCACAGTCAGATAAACTGATCAGTTGAACTGACGTACATCCAAAAACTAACCGTGAGTGTGAAATCTTTGTTTAGTTGGTAGTTGTTAACAAAAAAAGTATATTTTAATTATGAAATAAAAATTCTAAGGAACTTGATTTTAAGTACGATAATTTATTACAGTAATTTTATTCTTAAAATCTCATACAGTTAATTTGACGTCGGTGTCGTCGACAAACATTTCAAAAATATGCCACTAGTAGGTATACATTTCTTCATAGTTTCTTATAACTAACCACACCAATTTGTTTACTTATTATTATATGGAAGCGTATTACTTTATTTTATTCTTTGTGTAATATTCCCGTAAGCATAAGAGATGAAATAAATTAAAGCATTCGGCGAAAGAAATTAACATTTCGTCTTTTTTGTAATTTTAAAAGGCCTATGACACAATCATTTAACCTTTTAACCGCCACGCCAAAAACGCATTACCGTGTCCTGTACGCCAAACCGAAAAGTAAACAAAAATACCTACGAAATTTATAGTGTTGCCAAGAGTTGATATATCGATTTCACAAAATAACTTGTTTTTGTTGGTGTTTTATGCAATAAATGACTCTTTATAATCTAGTATGTTTTATTTAATCTTGTGCTGTCTTCCACTCTTTTTATATATGTACTTTGTACATAAATAAAAAACAAACAATAACAATAAAATAGTAAACCACAGCATTACTCTCCATCGTGATGACGTCACTGTCACGACTGGACGACAACGGCGTAGCTGACCTTCCTTTTTGAAACTTTCTTAGAGATGTAGCCGTGTCGCACGTTGTGTATCGATTTCGAAATCAATCTAACCAAAATATGAAAATGTAATGTATGTACATAAAAACATAAATAGCTTTAATAAGTATAAGGATGTGCATACTTTAAACACTAGGAACAAACATAAGCTTGTAATGCCAGTTACTAGACTCCATAGAATCAGTAAATCATTTGTATACGCTTTTACAACAAAATCCCAGAACATATTCTAAGTTTGCCAATAAACAAGTTTAAAAGTTTTATTAAAGACAAACTGTACAAAAAGGGTTATTATAATATCAAGGAATACATGAATGAAAATAACCCCTGGGAATAAGGTGTTCGCTGGTTCTATAAAAATCATTTAAAAATTGTATAAACGAAATTATTGTTAAGTGTAAAATATGTTTGAAAAAAAAAAGTCCCTCTGGGTTTCTTGCTGGTTCTTCCCAGGACAGAGATATTTTCCGAACCAGTGGTAATTAAAAAAATGACTCAATAAGTATTATGTAATAATCAATATTGAATAAAAAAATATTCTATTCTATACAGACATCGAATCAACATATTTTATGTGTCGGGGGAGGCGTAGGCCAAGTGAAGCACAGAAGAAAAGTCTTACGCTCTTATGACAATGGGGGTTTGATATGACGCTGATGCTGCCAGATGATTTTGAGATTGAGAAAGAAAATAGCACAATACAAAATGAAAAATTGCTCTTCATACCTTAACTTAAAAAAAACACATTATTTGTAATTTTATATTATTAAAATAAAAAAAGATGCATATTTATTCACTAATCAACATTTGTATATAATTATTCGCACTAGGTAAATCAGTCAGAATCATTCATGTTGCACTGCACTACTTTTCCCGCTAATCACTTATGACGTCATCAGGGTGTCATCTATTCTTGACCACGGCGCCCAGTGAATTGATTTTCGATGACGCGCTAAGGATGCGCCAGAGTTGAGATATTAGATTTATTATGCGAAGATAATTTGATAATAATTTTTTATTCATGTAACTAATTATAGTTTTATGTTTCTAACCTTTTGTTTTATACAAATATTAATAATAATAGAAAAAAAATAACACGTATGAGCTGAATTTTGGCTAGTTTTCAAGAAATCTATGCCTCCCGCGCACGGCACTAGCGGTCAACTATAGACGACTTTGGCGTGTTGGACATAGTATTTGCTTAGATAAAAATCCATTTTTTTTAGTTCAATGTTTCTTAGTACTTGTGGCTTTAGAAGACTTGTTTTTTGTACTCACATGTTGCTGGGTTATTCTTTTTGAAGGAGTTTGGAATTAAAATACCAGTAATAATTTTCCAATATCTATATTTCATATTTTTGTGGGCCGGGTTTTTGTAAACTATAGACGTCGTTGGCGCTCAGGGTCCGCAGGTGCTGGTCAAGTATAAGCGACTTTGGCGGTCAAAAGGTTAAAAACGAAAAGGAAAGATTGATCAAAGCATGCCCTATAATAAAATTACACAATGAAAAATAATAATTGTGTTGCGAGTTCGAGCAGACTTAGCATCACCTGTTTAGAAGTACCAATGAAAACTTGTGGCATGCAATCACGCATGTGGCAACTTACCTCCGAGATCATTTACAATTAAACCCATTTAAAATCAATAAGTAACCACGCAAGGTAAACCGCTTGTTGAGCGCAGAGACGACGCCATCCAACTGGTAATGTTGCTTTACCATAAACACCCCATAGGATTTGGATTAGGTTTTTTGGGGTGGATTTTAACCATGAGTTGTCTGTCAAAGACTCGTCAATCAACAAACAAGGTGCTTCGCTTACAGTTAAGGTTATTTTTTAAAAGGATGCTTACAATAATAAGGGGAATACCCCCTTACAATCAATAATAAAATTTGTTCACATTATGCATTAACACGACGAATAACATTGGCTTCGAAACGATATTGTCATTAATTGTTCACGAACTGCACACTCAACGTTGACATTTATTAAAAAAATTGGGCATCAGAAAATGAAACTTCTTCTATACTGTTTAAAACATTTTATTTGTGTGCACTCTATGATTAAAATAACAAACACTATGCTTTAGAACAATATATTTTTAAGTATATATGTACATATATATATATACATGCATTGAAAAGAAATTAAAATATGAATCGAGTTTAAGGTTTATTCACAAAAGGCACAAAATATTTTTATATAAACAGGACAGTGATCAGTTATAGATATTTTTGAATACTCGTAGAAAGTCCTGGGTCTACGATAATTGTTTGGTAAGCCGTTTCAACCTAATAATTTATTTTAATAAGAAAATTTAAATACATTTTTATCACAATTATTTTGTAATTTGTAAATTACGCAACTACATGTAAGTAGTAAATTTTATTTTGAATTAATTGAATCTACTCTGTGGATGACATACAAACTTTTTTATGAATATTTAATTCATTCGTTCATTACGCCTACTAAAAGTCCACAGCTGAACGTAGGCCTCCCTCATAGATTGCCCCATAGGGAATATTTGCCCTAGCAGCCACGCTTATCGGGCGGATTGGCAAGTTGACAGTTTTCTTATTATTTTGATTTATTCCTCCTCCACCCACCCACGGGATGATACATGGCAGTTAATTCTCTTGCCGCCAATACATGGCCATACATAATTGCTTTTTTATTGCATATGCCAGTTGCTATTAAATTTTATAATAAATTAAAAAAAAATCCTATACACTTTAAAACAATGACTGATATTAAAGATAAATTATTAATAAATTAAAGATAAATTAGATGACTTAATCTTATTATTTTACACACAGCACTTTTTATAAATTAAGCTATAATACCACTTATATTATATTGATAAATAACATTTAACGCAAGAACGAATTTACTTACTTAAGGTTACTTAAAAATGTTCGAAAATATTTAAAACATCAAAGATAAATAGCTAATATTATATTTATTTACTTAATGCTGAACAGTAACAAAGAATAATCATGAATGTAGATAGTTGAACTAGGAATAGTGGCACATATAGGCATCTAGTACCCACCTGAAAACTTGTGTCTCCAACTATATTTGAAAAGAACGATAGTGCTGTTTTGCGACTATTCAACAAGGTAGCTGTATGTGCCTAGTGTTGCCAGAGGTCCCGATTTTTTGCCCCAAATTAAATTTCACGCACGGGATAACTACAGACCCGCTTTTTGGATATTACAACACGGGCAGCTATTAGTCCATACAATACTTAATTTGAAATTTTACCCCTCCCGTCACTATACATTAATAAAGTTGGCATGTATGTTTTTTAAAAATGAATCTTTGTTTAGGGTATGAGTGGTAAGAGGTATCTAGGGTAAGGTAAAGGTGACATATATCCCCCAAATCTACGCGACCCAGATAAACCTGTCCTAGATGTCATTTCTAGCCTAGTGAAATAAAAATAGCCTAAATGTTCCATTGGCAAGGCTCCGAAACTACCTTGGTAGGAACCGGTTTCGTTGGTCTGCCCATCCTCCAGATTCAAGATCAACATAACATCATACAGCAACCACCCGGTCTCAAACCTAACTTTCGAGGTGTTCTGCACGAAAATATGAAGCCCCTGTATTTGTAGAACTTGTTTTCAACTGAAGGTATGTTAAGAGAAATAGTAAAGCATACAAATGAAAAAATTAGGACAATGCGATCTAATCAACAGAGGGAAACAGCTGTTCATGATTTATATGTAATTGAATTGAGGGCCTACATTGGTTTACTCTACTATGCTGCCATTTTCAATGAAAACCAAACGCACTACACTAGCTGGTACAGCAAAGATAGCACAGGCAGGGAAATTTATCGCTGCATAATGAGCAAAAACAGGTTTGACGTACTGTTGGATTGTTTACGGTTTGATTTGATTTTGATCATCATCATAGTCATGGTCATAGTCAACGTCATCGTCATGGTCATATTCATGGTCATTGTCATCGCCCTGGTCATCATCACAACTATAGGTAAATTCATATAACTAGGTGCTCTCCTTTTTGCCCAAAGATCCGTCTGGACAGGTCCTCTTTCTATTCTGCCTGTTCTTCTTCTATTTTTCTCGCCAAATAATATTACTTGCTCTGCTCTGTTCCTATCTGAAGGGTATCATCTATCACCATCTTAATTCTCAGAGGTGACAACGCACCTGTACTCTATGATTTGATTGAACGCCGCAGCAGTGATTTAGCCACACCAATAACGCAACTGTTTGAAATGCTAATTCAAAAATGTAAAGATGTCTGTTCCATCGGCAGCTTTTCGTGGAAGGTGCCAATTTAAAATGTGCATCCCGAATAAATCACACAAATATGGTTTGAAAATCATGTGCATTACATGTATTTAGGAAAAGATTCTGACGGCATAGGCCTGCCAGCTGAGTACCAAAGATTGAACAAACCTACCCAGGCAGTTTTGCCTATAATAACTTCAATAGAAGGTACGTACAGAAACGTGACCACTGATAATTGGTTTAGATTACTACTTTTTTATTCGTGGTAGAGCCATGCTGCAGCTATATTAGTAGTATAGTTGTAGCACGAATGGGTCGGCTTGACCGGGCAAGGACCACGCTCTCACAGAATACCAGCGTAAAATAGCAGCTTAACACTGCTGTGTAGAGAACCGGAGTCCCCTTTTACTGGAAAAGAGGCATTCCATCTTAGTCCTCACGGGTGAAAACGCATCTGCATTTTGATTCGCAAACGAGGATAAATGTAGATGTTTATGGGCCACAGCAACCACCATCATGTGGACTGTGCTCGTTTGTCACACTATCCTAAAAAAAACTTCAGTGGAGCTAATGAATGTGCTAAAACAAAAGCAACTGACACTAGTGGGTACTATAAAGAAAAACAAACGTGAAATTCCACCTCAGTTTATTCCCAGCCGTCATTGAGAAGTTGAATCAGCTATTTTTGGGTTTATCTTCGAAGCTACACTGACATCTTTTGTACCAAAACCAAACAAGTCTGTGCTTGTTTTGTTCAGCATGCACCACACGCCAACTATTAATAGAAATACGGGAAAACCGGAAATGATCATGTCTTACAATAACACAAAGGGCGGCGTTATATGTTCAGAATTTAAATTTATATTTTCAGAAGTTATGTATCAGAAATGTGCAATTTACTCCACGTCTAGACGATAGACGTGGAGTAATAGACGAACGCAACGTTGTCCGCTGGCAATATTTTATAGAATACTTGATATATCTTCTGTGAACGCATACACTGTTATTAACATGAACCAAGCTCAGCGAAAGCTACCACGATTAATTTTCATTAAAAAAAAATCGCAGAAGACCTAATAAAACCTCATCTGGAACGCCGCATGCAGTTTTGGATTGCAAGTAGTACTTCAGTGCACTATTCATCAAATCCTAAAAATTAATCAAATACCTATGTCACGTACGTACGTAATCAGTTGAAACCCCTGAAAAACTTGAAAAAAGCAAAACATGCTCGTCTTGTGATCCCAGGAAGAAACGCAAAACAGCCTATTTGTTTTTTTTCTATGTAAGAACCCAATTTGTATTGAATGGAGGCAAAATAACATTTTAATGAAGGTGATTTCACAGATGTTTCCAAGAAATGTACAACCCAAAAGATGATTTTATTGAAGGGTATCAGGACCATGGTACCATGGTACCCACTATTTCTCCAGTGCATTTTCAACTGCAAATAGACTTGCTGTACTTATGAAAGAGGTAGTTTATAGTACTTTATATGATGTTTCATTTTCTTTAAATATCTAAAAAAGTTGACTAAACAATCTCAACAGCAGTAAACTATATATGATTTTTAATTTCAGGCCTTAAATCAGTGCTTTCAGGCTGGGATAAGTATATCTACAACAGTCTGTGACATGGACGGAGTAAATTGGCGAGTTCTCTTTTGGGTGCAAATATGCAACAACCCTATTTTACATTCCACAACAAAGAAATAACGACACTTTTTGATACGCCACATTTGTATACTCGTTTTTGAAATTTATTTATGAAATATG
This sequence comes from Parnassius glacialis, assembly GCA_033319125.1. Taxonomy (NCBI): domain Eukaryota; kingdom Metazoa; phylum Arthropoda; class Insecta; order Lepidoptera; family Papilionidae; genus Parnassius; species Parnassius glacialis. The sequence continues at coordinate 6,714,862 of JAVANC010000021.1, forward strand.
ACATTCAGTGTAGAACAAATATTTCATGTGGTAGTGAGATTGGAACAGGTAATTTGAAGAGTAATTCTGCATTTTATATAAATTATTTGACAAAGCTTGTTGCAGAATTTTACATAAAAATCTAATCACCTAAATTAATCAAATAAACTAAACTATAAGAAATAATTACATATTTTATACATGTAAGGCCATGATAAAATGATATAATAATGATTGAAATAGTTCTATGAATCATCCATCTGCTACTGAATACTCTATGAATCATACATCAATGATAGATGGTACTTTAATAAATCATAATATGTTGTCATGAGAAGAAAATACCTGTTGAAGTAATATAATTAAACTATGATTAGGAATATTATCCGTGGTACTTATTATTCTATAGAGCTCCTTTTGCATTCTAACCTGCATTTTGTTTTCTTACAGGTGTTGCCAAATGGTCACACATCAAAGAATTTTTTGATGTGGACAAAAATCCAAATTTTGTCTTTGCTTCTGCCCTTACAAAAGATCATCTTGATCCTAACCCGAAACAAAAGATGCAAGTAAAACTTGTACAAGTTTTGAGCCATACAGTGGCAGCAGAAATTAATGCAAAATTGCAGATTGTATGAATGGAGTAAATATATTATTAATTATAACAGAAATAGATAACAAAAATTTCTATGAGTTTTGTAATCTAGTATTCTTTAATATAATATAAAGTTTTGTAATTTTCAATAAAAATTATTCTTTTTACGATGCCACTACTAGCATATAATACGGAGAGACATTTTAAGTGTTAATTCAGGGGAAATAAATAGACAACCAAATATTGTTAAAATTAGTTTATGAGTATTTACACTTTGTCAGGTGCAATGCAAGAGCTTATTTATTAATTAAGTTGTTTAAGAAAAATATATATAATATCAATTCATTAATGATTGTAAAATATATATAATATTATTTTTATCATTGGTTTACATAGGTAATTGAAATATTGTGATAAATATTTCAAAATTTTCTTGTTTAAACTTATCTAATGGCTTTATAGATAGAACTAAGTTGTTGAAGAAATTTTGTCTTCCATCTGTTGTGTTATAGTATTATGCATGTTCGAGTAATGTATTTTTGTACCTTAGAACCACCTGCTATTAGGTAGCCAGCATACAAATACTGGTCGCGTCGGCTATGCCGCATGTATGGTGGTCACATTCCATCAGGACTAATACTAACTCTACCAGACAGACATTGTAGGCTTATTATTACGGTCCTGATAATCATTTGGGTCCGGACTTATAAAATGAAAAATTATGAGAAAAGGTGATACATGCTTTCATATCTTTTTCTCATATAGGTAATTAGTGAGTAGAACATGTAGTGGAAGGGAAATTTCTTGTCATTTCTATAATTTATATCTAAAACCCCAGTTATGTAAAGTACTTTTTTTAAAGTTATGTATGTTTTTTTAATTTTAATTTGTATTTTGAATAAATAAGTAGAAATTTATAATTTATTATGTTCTTTTATTCAGCGCTGTGATAGGCAACCCAAAAAAATACCTCAAATACCCCCCCCCCCCCCCCAAAAAAAAGAGCAAGGTTCAAATTTTTCCACCACGAAAAAATTCCAGGTGGCCTGACTATAGACGGAGCTAGTGGGTATATATAAAATTTATTTTATTTTATATGAAGTTGGCGTTCTTCTCCGCTAGGAATAATAGTGTTCTGTGGTTCGAGCACAGTCTGTAACAAGTCTCGATAGAGTTAACATCATTCAATGTTGAGTCTCTTCGTGAGTTTTTAATTTTTAAAGATGTCAGTAAGCAGAGAAACATCACCGATTACGTACAACGAAAACGAAGACTCTGTGGAACTTGTGTGGAGCAATGTCATCAGGAAGAAATGATAGGAGATTTAATCAACACGCAAGCTGTGTTGGATGTGCAAATGGAACCACCAGCCAAAAAAGACAAAAAAGGTCCAAAAAGTATAAAAATTACGAAAGTGAAAGCAACCCGGAAACATCCCTTTATAGGATGGTTAGAGAGTTTGTGGACGAGCGTTGTGACATTACGGATAATGCGTCCTTGGCTTCTAGCAAAATAAAGTTTCAGTTTAAAGGATAAAATTATCGAATGTACACAAATGGTTAAAATATACAAAACACAAAGAACTTTTCACGTGGATAAAGATCAACAAGAGGAGCTTGATCAATTGTTCCTTTGACACTTTTGTGGAGTGGTTTTCAAACGAAGGATTATCCATGACATATGGGGAGCTCCATCAGACGGATTGGGAACCCCATTTCAAAGCGGCATTATTCGACCTGTACTCGAATCTTCATCATTGCCCAACACGAAAGACATTCATGTCATCCACGACTGCACACATGCATTTGAACATGTCAACATACCGTTGCAGGCACAGTGACATATTCAAAGAATTTATTACAGAAAGATATGACAAAATCCATACACATCAACTGAGTTAAAGGGCACTCAGGTATGTCAGGCAACGAAGCCGCCGATGAGGCCGCCAAGGAGGGCTCTGGACTTCACAAGTCGCCTGATTAATCTGAGTTCCCTATTACACACATCAAGCACATAATTAGGAAAAACAATCGATCCACCTGGCAAACTAGGTAACTCAGTGCATCACAGGGTAAACGCACAAGAAACCTTCTTCCCACACTGAATGATATTGAAAGGCTGTGAATATTGACTCCCAACTAACGTCTACCTTACACAATTTCTCACCGGACACGGTTATCATAAAACATATCTACACCGTTTTAAACCCCCCTACGTACTCAATACATTAATGCATTCAGGGCGTTGTTGCGGCTGCCGCGCTACTGTAGCGCGTCTGCGATGTTTGCACTGGCTCGTGTGGATAGCTTTGATGCAATAATCGGAAAAAAGACCGCTTCGTTGCTAAACAGAGTGCGCGGCAGCGGCCACAGTGCGCTGATTGAGATTGCCGACAGTGGGGACTGTCCACTGATCAGACATATGATCTCAGGACTATGTCCTGCTTAATAATTAAGTATTAAAAATAAATATAAATTATATTACTAACATAGATGTAAATTTTTCTCTACTAACAATTTCTATGGATTCAAGTTGTCCGAAATAAACAATTTTTAATTAATTTTAATTTAAAACCATTAAAGACGATAAATGTCCGTGCGACAACAACACAACTCAGACGTTGAAACATCTATTGGAGAACTGCCCAGCCTTCAGCCGATACTGAATAGGTATATCATAAATTACTGTGCAATGACTTAAGAGTGTGGCCATACAAACTCACGGAACTGATGAGCAAGGAATCGGCTCTGGATTCCTTCATTAAACTAAATAAAAATACACGTACAGAACTTGTAAATAGCTGTAATAATGATTAAATTAATAAGTAGGTATAAAAAATAATAATTATACTCTTACTTAGTCCGAGATATATTTAGTTTGTAGTTCCACAATCTTCAGGATGTGTGTCCGCGATTATTAGAAAGCAAAATAAAAAAACTGGCAACACTCGATCAATCGCTTCTTTTCGCACCTGTGTGTACGCAGCGTACGAGTCAAAAATATCTAATATTATTATAAAAAGTTAGAAAAAGTGCAAAAATATGCCATTAACTGCTAGTGACATCGAAAATCAGGAACAAGAATTTATAGTTCCTGTTAAAGGTAAGGGCTCTCTAAGAGTAATTTGTTCACAAGTTGTGATTATAATTACTTGTCGGTAATATGTGATGGATATATTACTTAAACGCTCCGGTGGAGTAGTTTTTTAATATAAGTTATAGTGAACACAGAAAAGTTCTCTAGCGTTTGCCGTTATATTTTCAATGTGTATTTAAGTAAGTACGTAATGAAAACAGGGTCAGTTACCTTGATTCAAATGATACAGAATTAGAAATAACAATTCAAGGTCGGTGACCTTGATTGTGATAGTTAATCTGTAATTTCAGTAATTAGTATAATAAAGTAGGGTAGACTGGGTACGGTTGAAACGGTGGACGGTTGAAACAAAGCGAATATCTCGACACCGTGCATGATGAAGTGAGGGGTGCAAGGGGAGAACGAAGCGGGCGAGAAGTCGAAACACGAATTTTAGTGTTGCGTCCAGTGTTGCCAACTGCACCGTAATTACGGTAAAAACACCGTAATCAGCATAGATCTACCACCTACCGTAGGATTATAATTACGGTAGCAAAATACACCGTAATACCCAATGAAGATCGTATCTAAATATGATTATCTATAAACTAAAATAATTTTAGCGAGTTTGATTGTTTACTTTCTTTACGTTACAGTATTTTCCTTTTATTCTACCGACAACACTGTTTTATGCGTCGGGAAATCCCCCAATAGCGTGGTACCAGCTTGGAGATATTATGCGAACGAATTCGGGGGTGCTGTATGTATTTGAATTTCAATGAATACTTAGAGCTTTTTAATTTTCCTAGTTTATTTGTATCATAAACGAGATACGACTAACATTTCATTAATACTTAAAATTACGTAAGAGTTTGTTGTGTTGTGTTGTGTTGTGTGTGATCTGAGTGTTTAAAAATATGGAGAGTGATGGCGACAGCGCTACTGATCGAGAAGATAGCTTAACACGAGTACCGGCTAAGAGAAAGCGTTATAAGCAGAAGTTTCGGGAAGAATGGTTGCTGAATAAAGAATATAGTGACTGGCTAAGAAAGGATAATAGGGACTTATCGAAGGCGGTCTGCAATGTTTGCAATACATCTTTCAGTGCCGAAATAAGTGTAATAAAACGCCACAAAGAAGGAACTAAACACGTGAATAATTTAAAGAGGTGTAGTGCTTCAACGTCCAAAAAACAACAGTCTATAGTAAGCGTTTTTAAATCCATGCCAACTAATGAAAAGCAATTGGTAAAGACTTCAGAAATAAAATTAGCTGCTTTTGTTGCTGAGCATAAGGTATCTCATAATGTCATGAATCACTTAGCAGATTTGTTACCAAAGTTGTTCCCAGATTCTCAGATAGCCAAAGATATTAGCACAGCGCGCGAAGAGCGACGCAACTTGCGTCGCTCTTCGCGCGCTGTGCTTGTGTATAGGAGGCCTCATTGTGTTTTTTGACGGAAAAGTAAGTATTTTTTGTTCGTACATTTTTGCAATTACTATGGTTTTATTAAAGTTAGAGTATTGAGAGTATAGTATCGTTTTAATTAAAGTTTGTAGAATATGGCTGTATGATTAGTATTTGTTAGAATGTATTATCATTCTTACTGTGAACCGTTTTATACCTAGAAGGGGGGTTGGGGACAGTTGAAACATTTTTTGTGGGTACGGTTGAAACAGTTTATTTATTTAATTTTCTTGTTTCTTAGATGCCAAGGGTACGCCAAAGGAAGACTACGAGAGGTCAGGTTGACTTATCAACGTACAAACAAGCTTATGAAGATGTAAAAGCCGGATCTTCGTTAAGAACAGCGGCAGAAAAGAATGGACTGAACCATTGTTCCCTGCTGAGGTATGTACGTAAACGAGATGCGACTGGTGGCGATGAAAATCAAGAAATGGGATATAAGGCTCACAATCGAGTGTTTAACCAGGAACAAGAGCGTGAGTTATCTAAATATTTAATTAGATGTGCAGACATATATTTTGGCCTAACTAAAAAGGATGTTATGAAATTGGCTTATGAACTAACCGTCAAGTACGACTTACCACGGCCTCGAACTTGGGATGACAACAAAATTGCTGGCGAGGAATGGTTTCGCATGTTTATGAGAAGAAATCCTGAACTGTCAGTACGTGCAGCACAGGCTACAAGTCTATCTAGGGCGACTAGCTTTAATAGATATAACGTAAATGCTTTCTACGACAATTTGGCTACTGTTATGGACCGTTATAATTTTGAACCACAAAATATATATAATGCTGATGAGACCGGTATAACTACTGTGCAAAAACCCGACAGAATAATAGCTAGACGTGGTGCTCGTCAAGTGGGTTCAGTGACTTCAGCCGAGAGGGGTACTTTAGTCACAGTAGCCTATGTGGTCAATGCCATCGGAAATGCTATTCCTCCATTCTTCATCTTTCCGCGAGTGCGATACCAAGATCACTTTATCAGAGATGGACCAATAGGATCTGCTGGAAGTGCAAATCCTTCTGGCTGGATGCAGGATGAAACATTTATTCATTTCCTGGAACATTTCAAGAAACATACAAATGCTTCTCCTTCACATAAAGTCTTACTTGTGCTTGATAACCACTCTTCACATATTCACATTACCGCACTGGACTTTTGCAAGACGAATGGCATTGTTATGCTATCTTTCCCTCCCCATTGCTCACATAAACTTCAACCGCTTGATAGATCTGTATTCGGCCCGCTGAAAAAAGCTGTAAATTCCACCAGTGATGGATGGATGAGAAGCCACCCCGGCAAGACAATGTCAATATATGACATCCCAGGGATTTTAGCTACTGCTATGCCGCTTGCTCTTACACAATCTAATATTCAAGCTGGCTTTCGCACTACTGGGATTGTTCCATTTAATCGGCATTTGTTTACTGAACTCGATTTTGCACCTGCATTTGTGACAGATAGGCCAAATCCTGTAAATACAATCGAGGAAACTGAGTGCCCTATGCAGAATACTATTACATATGAGGATAAAACGCCAATACCATCACCTTCTATTTTAATTCTCGAACCACTAGAAGAGTCAAAGGAGCTTTCTAATGCAGCTCTTTTTGTACAACAACAAACTGTAAATATGCCACAGTGTTCACAAGTCCCAGGCAGAGAACAAGAAAATATCATTGTAGATCCAGAACTTTTGATTACACTACCCGGTTATCAAAGTAGTGGTAGTGTTCAGCAAATTTCACCCAAACCTTCTACAAGTTCTCAATCCGTTCCTTTGTTGACAAATCAAACAAAAAATATCGCAACTTCGAGAACACCACTTATGTTTTCGCCGGAAGCAGTACGACCACTTCCAAAAGCTCCTCCAAGGAAATTAACAAACAGGGCACGAAAAACCAGGAAATCTACAATCTACACAGACACACCAGAAAAAGAAGAGATAAGAAGAGAACATGAAAACAGATTGAAACGAACCAAAGCTAAGCAAGTTAAAAAAATATTAGATGTAGCAAAGACTAAAAGTAATGCTATAAACAGGAAAAAAACTAACACGCAACGTGAATCATCACCGTCAGAAGAAGAGGAGTGCTACTGCCTTGTTTGTATGTCAGCATATTCAGAAAGCAGACCGAGGGAAAAATGGATACAATGCACAGAATATAAAATGTGGGCGCATGAAGAGTGCACAGAAGGTAGTATTAGTTATGTTTGCCACAATTGTGATTCCGAATGATCTCGTAACCACTTAAGTATTTTTGTTTCAAATATTGATTTTTATAGAAATAATAAGTTTAGTTTTTTTAACCTATTTTATTAGCTGAAGTGCATTTTTAAAGCTGTTAAATTTTATTCTCTTAAACAAAAAGTATTGAAATTTTGTTTTGTCATTTGTTTTTCTATGCATCAAAATGTAGATGTTCACAGAAATAATTTTTTGAAGTCTTACTCAAAGTGTTTTGTTAGCTGGAGTGCCAAAATCTAGTTATAAGATAGTCTATTAATGATGTTGAATTTTGAGAAATATAATAGCAAATAGTACCTACACAAACATTACAAAATAAATCGTCACCAACATCTGATTTAAAGTTGTACTTAATATAAACTTTTGAAGGCTGATTAAAAATAATGTTAAATTATAAGTATCGTGAAAAACTTAAATATTAATGAAAAATATTTGTGATGTTCAACTGTACCATTTCGAGTCGTTAAATGTTATAAGACGATGAATAAAACATGTCCAATTGTTATATTTTGTATTATTTGCGTGTGTTTCAATTGACCCCAGGCACTGTTTCAACCGACCCTGGCATTGGGACGGTTGAAACAAATTATATATTTTTTTAAATTCGAATTTACACATACAATACAGTACAGTGATCATAAGTAACATTGCCCATTATTAGACAGATATATGGTCTTTTATTTAATATATTTCCTTCATCGTTCGCTTAACTAATACCGATGCAATGGACGATAAACGCTAAAATGTTTCAACCGTACCCAGTCTCCCCTATATTCGAAAGCAGTACCAAAATTAATAGTATACTAACTTTCTACAACTATTACAGTGGGTCACTGTCATCAGTGTGTTCTTTTAACTTAAGTAAATTATTTATTATTTAACTTAAGTAAATTAGCTCAATGGTGGAGGAAGATAATAAATCGATCTTAGAGGCGCTGGGTGATACCACCAGCAGTGAAAAGGGTTATAGAGACGAAATACACCCAGAAGTTGTAGAGAAGAAGAAATTTTATTAAGTGGCATTCCACAAAATGAGGAAAAAGAGAAATTAATGAAAAAATATTTAATTCCAAAAAATGCTATATTAATGGATGCACCTAAGCTTAGTGTGGAATTAGATGGACTCCTGAGTGATTCTATTAAAAATTAAGATAAGAGAGCCAAAGATCGCCAGCAATAACTGGGGACTGCTTTGTCTGCTATTTTAATAGTGACTGGCAATATTATAAAAAATAATCTTGATAAAATACCAATTGCCACATTAAGTGATTTGGTACGATTGTTAAGTGAACTCCATTATCAAGATACCGTTACCCGTAGAAAACTAATTACACCCAACTTAGACAAAAACATACATTCAAGCATTGAAACAGCCAAACGAAACTGCTACCTCTTTGGTGAAAAATTTAATGAAAATGTCAAGACTGCTTCTGCCATCAAAAAATCAACAGCATCTATTTTAAAGACTAAATCTTCAAATTCACAAAGAAAAGTTCCTGATAGTCTTAATGTGGGACCAAGGCAGGAAAACTACCGGACCCCTCCTCGCATAAATCGATCGAATCAGTACAAAAAAGGGGGACTGGACTATCAATATGAAATATCAATAGAGAACAACTTTTAAATAGAATTTTAAATTAGTAATAGAGAGTGGAAGACAATTACGTACCTATGAAATAGCGTAAATTGTTTCTCCACTCTCAGTGTGTAATAAATTTATCAAAATTGTGGAACCGTTGTAAAATGTTTGTGCAAAATTAGCAATATACACCCGCTGGGGGGGTGGGGGGGGAGTACCCTCCTGCGGGAAAAAAACGGGATGTCTATGAACTATAGGCTGATACAATCACTCTATGAATTAACATTTTGTTAGGGTTGCTAAGTCAGAGAAGTACTTAAGTAGTTTAGTATTACTCATGACTTTTTGAAAGAAGTTGAAATAAAAGATGATCTTCATATCATGATCTACATTAGTATCCGAATTCATCATCGTCTAAAAGTGACTAAAAATATACCATCATTTTTAGTCACTAGACAATTGTTTTAATGAGAATTTCTTTTCCATTAACTTCCACCATTTTGTCTGTTCACTAAAGCTATATTTTTTTTAGGTCCTTATGCGGTTGAGGCTCACAAAAAATGTACCTTATCCATATTTTTCGTGAGCCGAATTTTGATTAAAGAAAAAAATATTTCGGAAGTTCTGAACAAATAAATGTTTTTGTTTCCTGTGTTCGATATTATTCACTTGTTCAGGCCATTCAAATTGTTATTTTATTTGAATTTAACCAAAAATTAGCAACAACAACAAAATGCTTACTTGCTTGCTTTGCTAAGGTCAAAAGCCAATTAAGAGGGATATGTAAATTATTAAATAATGTAATATTTCACTGCTTTGCATTGCATTTTATTTTGCTACATGACTTTTAGGTCAATGTATTCACGCGTGTTTGCTCACGTGTGTTGCGTGTGTTACCAATTTGTGTGTATCCCACTAGCTGCAACCGGCCAGCGGCCGCGGCGGCCAACGGGATCATTGCGACGTAACCTGCGACCGGTATTGACCGCTGGCCGCCGCGACCACTGGGATTCGAAAAATTGTAGGATCGTGCGCCAGTGTGCGCGCCAGTGCTGCCAATTTAGCATTTTTATGGCTAAATTTGGCATATTTTTGCCTGATTTAGCATTAAAAATGCCAATTTAGCATATAGCATATATTTAGCATTTTCCTGGTCTAAAAGAAAAACCGTAGTCTCACGTCATGTTTCATCGATATTGACATTTATCCTGCCATCTAGCGTCAAGTAGCATAGCACCGGCGCTACTTGGCGCTATATGGATACATGTAGGGTACAAGTAGAAATTTGTCATTGAATAATATGTCATTCAATGAATATTATAGAGAAATAGCGCAAAGTTTTCTACGGATGCAACAAAAATCGATAAGCTTGTATCACAATGGCGAAACATTGATCGTATGCAGTAGCAGTGTAGGTACTTCCTCCACCACTGAATTTTGGTGTGAAGTCCTGAACTTCAAGGACTCTGCAGGAAACATTCCCTTCTTGGAACTGGCTGGATATGCAACAATGTTGCTGACGTTGCCACATTCAAACGTGTAATCTGCCAAGTCAACTTGGTAAAAACAAAACTGAGAAACAGTTTGTCTTTAACAACATTAAGCGTAATTTTATACGTAAGATTTAGATATCTGATCCAATTTTTATCAAGCAGACTTAGTTCTGTAGCATATGCTGTAAGAAAGATTAGAAGTCTCACAGATGTTGAGACAGCTACGTTAGTGTATTTTAGTTACTTTCATAGCGTAATGTCTTATGGAATTTTGCTATGGGGTAATGCGACCGATATTGAAGCTATATTTGTTTTGCAAAAGAGAGCCGTACGGCCGTTTTATAATCTAAATTGTATAGTCCCTCAGAATAAATTTAAAGAAATAAAGATATTAACTTTGGCATCGCAATATATTTATGAAAATGTAATGTATGTACATAAAAACATAAATAGCTTTAATAAGAATAAGGATGTTCATACCTTAACTAGGAACAAACATAAGCTTGTAATGCCAGTTACTAGACTCCACAGAATTATGTAGTAATTCATTTATGAGGTAATGTATATGCTTTTACAACAAAATCCCAAAACATGTTCAAAGTTTGTCAACAAACAAGTTTAAAAGTTTTATTAAAGAAAAACTGTACAAAAAGGGTTATTATAATATCAAGGAATACATGAATGAAAATAACCCCTGGGAATAAGGTGATCGCCACCATGCTGGTTCTAAGATAATTCATTTAAAATTGTATAAACAAAATTATTGTTAACCCTCTGTAACGTATGGTAGACAACAGGCAACATACCGTTTCACCTTTCCTGAATTCTCCAAGTAAAATTAATTCGTTTTGTCAAGCAATGTAGAGTATCGTCTACACTCTCTTCTTTCAATTTAGTACAAGCATGTCAAACTAGATGTTGCTACTTGCCCCAAACAACGAAATTTCGTTAGTGAAGTGAAAAGTTTCAAATGGTCAGAGCATGTTAAAAGACAAAAAATATAAAAAAAAAATAGTTACTTTGTTTTTTGGTGTTTGTTTTCTTGATAATCTGTGAGGTAAGTGTTTAAAGTTTACCATATTATTATATTTTTGTTGTTATTTCACAGTTTTTATGTATTAGGTGACTATTAGTGTTTGTGTCTTGTAGGCTACATTATGCGGAAAGGGGAACTATCTTGTACGAACACTGCAAATATTTACACTCGTTATTATTTTGTTTTAGGATGGCTCGCAAAATTCACCTAAATAAAAACGAAATCGCCTGCGCACTCCAATGTAATTTAAGTGAAGATGGACTCGACTTAGATGACTATAGTTTGGTGGATCCTGACTTTGAACCAGATTTTGAAGAGTCGATTGATGAATCATTGGAAGCTGAATTTGACATAGATGCGCTAGTAGACACCTTGAATGATGATGACCGTAACTCCAACTTTGAGATAGAAGTAGGGCCGGGCTCATCTAGTTCAGACATTCCAGGTACTTCAGATCCCCCTGAAAAACGTCGAAAACCTGAAAAGCAAACATTATGGTGGAAAATTAAGAATTTAGAGCTGAATGCACAAAAGCTAGCTTTTACTGGCAATGAGTCATTGTGTTCTGATATCTTGGATCTTGATACTCCTATACAGTTCTTCCTTTTTTATTTCCACCAGAACTCGTAAAGCAAATTTCAAAAGAGACAAACCTCTACGTGGTACAAAAATATCCAAACAGCACGTTTCGTGTATCGGAGACAGAAATGCGTCAATTTATAGGGGTAGTATATATGATGTCATTGATTCAGCTACCCAGAAACCGGTAAAACCGGTTTAACAATACGCCGATCTATTGAAGGTGAAATCCTAGCAAAGAAACACAAAGGACCTGCCCAACATGTACCTCCACAAGCAGTCTGCCAAGATCAAGTCGGTCACTGGCCTCAATGGGCAAAAAAAAAAATCCGTTGTAAGTTCCCAAAGTGTGCTGGATTTATTCATACGGTGTGTGATAAATGCGGCGTAGCTTTATGTTATACCAAAAACAAAATTGTTTCAGGAACTTCCATCTGTTGTAACTGATTTACATTCTTCTCAATTAGACTAATATTAAGTAATTTTTTTACTGTTGTAATTCATTGTTGCATAGGAGCTACACTCCCTTTTTTGTAATATTATGCTTGATTAATAAAAAATTACATAATTTTAAAAAATACGTATTTTATTAATTTCATAATCCTATCAAATTCCATGAAAAATATGTAATTTTAAGATTTTGAGTTATAGAGGGTTAAGTGAAATTATGTTTAAAAAAATGTCCCGCTGGGTTTCTTGCTGGTTCTTTTTTCCGAACCAGTGGTAAATAAAATAATGACTTTCAATAAGTATTATGTAATAATCCATATTTAATAAAAATCATTCTATTCGTCCTCGTCTTCTGCTCTAGACCCACCGATGGCACTTGACCAAGAAGATACCGACGAGGATCTGAATATTTTGTTTGTATCACGAACTGACTGATTGTTGTCTGTGAATATTGTACCATTTTGTAAAATAAAACTTGTTAGATCGTGTTAGCATTTTTCTTTAGCATATTTCGCAAATTTTAGCATATTTTTGGCATTTTACAAACATGGATTTAGCATTAAATATTTTTAAGAGTTGGCAGCACTGGTGCGCGCACTGGCCGCCGCGGGCAGACGTGTTACTTGTTTACAGAGTGTTCAAATTACATCGTGATGTCTTTTGACACGGAGAGGTTTATTTGCGAGCTCGAGACTAGAAGGGCGTTGTGGGACATGTCGTGCGACGACTATTCAAAGCGAGACATAAAAAGGATATTGTGGGAGGAGATCACAGAAATATTTGCTAGCGAAAATTCAACTATAAATGAAAAAAAGGAACTTTGTAAGTAATTTATGTTTATTTCATTGTCTTCTCAGAGCAAGTCTATTTTGCCACGGAACTAATCCTTCGCCAACGAAATAGTCAGCGAATCGATCCCTGTCTTGTGTAGATGTTCTGTTTCCTCTTGAAGCTGGACATGTAGGCATTTCTTCCATTGTTACGGGTACATGCAACGTATCTTCTAATTTGAACCCATCACGCTTCCGTACATAGTTGTGGAGGACGCAACATGCTTTTATGATAGCAACAGCAAATTCCTTACGCACATCAATAGGACGGTGAAAAATTCGCCACTTGTTGGCTAGTATGCGAAAAGAACATTCTATGTACCGACGCCTAAGGGAAAGACAGTATATTCTGTTCTTGTCTGTCAAATTTCTTCCAGCATATGGTCTTATTAAATGTTCTGACAAAGAGAATGCTTCATCGCCAACTATGACAAAAGGCAAAGGCACACCTGTTTCTGTAATTGATCTCTTTTCTGGAATACTTAACTCATTGTTTGTAAGTTTTTCATAAAACTTCGTATTCTTGAATACCGAAGATTCGCTGCATTTTCCATAGGCGCCGACGTCTATGAATATAAATTTGTAATCTGCGTCACATATAGCCATAAGTACTACAGAGAAATAGTTTTTGTAATTGTGATAAAGTTAACCGGTGTGAGCTGGCTGAATGATTCTTATGTGCTTTCCGTCCACCGCTCCTATACAGTTAGGAAACTGTGTATTCTTTAAAAATCCTTCACTTATTTCTAGCCATTTATCTTTATTAAGTTTTGGAAATGCCATATCTTTAACATTTTGTCATATAGCAACACAAACTTCATATACAATATCTCGAACAGTAGTGTGACCAATACGAAACGAATGACTTAGTTCTCTAAAGGAGCATCCACTCGCAAGGTATCTGGAACAAATTACACAATATTTAGTTTAATTTTTTCTACTTTTTTCAGGTAAATCTTTGCAAAAAATATGGAAAAACATAAGGGACTCATTTTTTAGAGAGCTGCGACGTATTAAAAGTAAAAAAAGTGGTTCAGCGGCAGCGCGCAAATCCCCTTACATATATTTTAATCAACTGTTGTTCCTTAAGCCTACAGTGGAACAAAATTCTACAGAATCGAACTTAAATGTTGCGGAAGATAATGTTAATAATCCTATCCCCGAATCAGTCTCACAGGCAACATCACGTTCAAAGAAGAAAAAAGTAGAAAGCAATATAGAAAGAGAAGACCTTGTTTCAATTCTTAAAGAAAGCATAAATTCCAGAAATGAACAAGAACCGCTCTACGAGAACGATAGCGATAGAATGTTTCTACTTTCTTTATTACATGATTTCAAAAAAAATCCCGGAATCTGCGAAGATGTCAACTAAAATTGAAATAATCAAAATGATCCAACGAGCTCAATGTTGAAGACATGATTCAGGTCACACTCATCCTGGTTACTCTCGAACCAGTTATCCTAGCTACCACCAAAAATATCACCAAGGATATTTTACCAAGCCCGCGGATAGTCGACGTCCTTCTGTGTCACGCCCCGTTGAATCTCCACCATTTCATTCAAGAACAGATGATGTAGAATCACCCGAATCAAACTACTCTCAGTCCTCGCATTACTCAGAATACTCAGAAATACTTGATACTTTTGTTAATCCGTGAAACATTTCTATTTGATTAAACATTACTAATTGATTTTCATACTTTTATTATTTATTTGTTCTACGTGTTCCACTAACTATTGACAATCCCCATCAATAGGGATTAGTGAACTTTTCTTCGACAAATCCCCATCATGAGCTTAATGAATCGTCAATGGGGACTAGTAGAAGAATAGTTCACAAATGCCCATTGATGGGGTTGTCAATGGGAATTAGTGGAATAAACCCCCAAGTAATGAAACATTTTCTGTCTCAAGGCTGCTACACCCAATGCGGCTTGCCCGGCGGCAGTGCTGTTGTGCTGTTGTGTAGAAGTGGCACCGTATGTAGCAGCCTTTACATTGAGAGTGAAGTGTAAATAGATGATTTAATACATGCGAGGTACTTACCTTTAAGTAAAGACGAGTTTTTCTTCAGGCGAGATGCAGGGCCGAAAGTTATTTTTTTGTGCCAGTAATAGAGTGACTTATTTTTTGGAAAAGTTCATCAAACGAGGACTTGCTCATTCTTAAATAACTGAAAAACTTGTCATTATGTTGTTTAAGGTCAGTAAAGTATGTCTGAAATAATCCCTTATAATGTCTTTCACACAGTAGTGTAGTGGATGAATC
Source organism: Parnassius glacialis (assembly GCA_033319125.1). Classification (NCBI taxonomy): domain Eukaryota; kingdom Metazoa; phylum Arthropoda; class Insecta; order Lepidoptera; family Papilionidae; genus Parnassius; species Parnassius glacialis. The sequence goes on from JAVANC010000021.1 coordinate 6,730,467, forward strand.
CAGAATCGTTTCTTCTTATTTTTTCGCTTCTTACTTGCAAGATAAACCATCACAGCTATTTCCTCGACGTCCACTTCGAAGCACTCCGTACTCGGAACTGACAATTTTGGCCGCAGTTCTGGCTGCATGTTTGGTCGCGACACTTGCGGCCTAGTCGCAATGCTGGCCGCTGCGACCTGGCCGCCAGTGCGCGCTTGGGCTAAAGCTTAGTGCACATTGCAATATTTACATCATCAATAGTCTGAGATGTACGCTGCTGGATAAAGTACACTGTTTTCATATGTTGTAGAGCCAGCTATATTAATAGTATAGTTGTAGTACGAATGGGTCGACTCGAACGGGGAAGTACCACGCTCTTACAGATTACCGGCATAAAATAGCAGCTTAATGCTGCTGTGTTTCGTTTGATGAGTGTAGAGAACCGGAGACCCTTTAACTGGAAAAAAGGCATTCCTTCTTAGTCTTCAATGATGACAAAGCATCTGCATTTTTCTTCGCAAACGAGTATAGATGTAGGTTTCTATGGCCACAGCAACCACTTACCATCAGGTGGACTGTGTACTCGCTTGTCACCCTTATCCTATAAAAAAGGCCTCCCCAAGTTCTTCCCCAAAACACGCGATCCTGAGCCAGCTGTATGCAACGCAACTTTGCACTTTGCTTTGCAACTTTTATATGGTAAAACTGACCCCAACTACGCGTTACATAGCATGTTTTATCTAGCATTATTTTTTGCAGATGCCACTAACACCTGCTGAAAAACAGAAGCTCTACTGAGAAAGGTTGAGAGAAACAAATCCAGAAGTTTAATAACTTTCTTTCTTTCTATTTCGTTTTCTCAGCGTTTTTTCTCTTCTGTGTTAATACACAGAAGAGAAAAAACGCTGAGAAAACGAAATAGAAAGAAAATAGCAGAATATTGTTCGTCTGTGCAGGCAAATATTAGAAAGCAGTAGAGAGAGAAAGAAGAAAGACAAAGAAGAATCGAAACCTGAAGAAGTGCTTTTAGCAGAAAATGCGCAGATTTTAAGACAGCAGAAGAATCAATATAGAAGAGGGATTTATAAACTGAAGACTGAAAACACAAAATTCCGATGAAGAATATCACATTTCTGATAACGATAATTACTTTGATGACACATATTTTCAAATGAAAGAGCAGAACAATACATCAGATTTAAGAAAAAACAAACTCAAATAAGGTGGAAAGAAAAAAATTTAACAGTAAAATTATGAAGATGAAAATAAAATTACACTTGGAAGAAAGAGGCAGAAATAAGTCATATATCTAATGAAAATGAGGGAGTAATAAAAATAAAGGGTGAATCGGTGTTCGCTACAGCTCAGCAGAATGATTTAAAAGACTTTGACAGTTAAATAAACGATTCGGAAGTGACATCGGAAACTCAATCAGATATATGGAGGCTATGTTTCAATGACTCAGTACTAGTAAGGTACCTACTACCAAAGAGGCTCATGGAAATACTACATCGGTTTTATCGAATATATTCGCGTTGAAGAAAGGAAAAGTTATTTTACCGCACGGTTTTTGAAACCCGGAAAAATCCAGATAATATAAATCAAGACACAATCACTGAGGATTTTATTGTAAAGCAGATTACACAAAACATTGAACAATCAAAATAATACTTTTTAGGTGCTAATAGCGACGAGGTTTATTTCAGTAGGATATAATGTGTTCGAAAATTATATTTTGTTTGATTGTATTATTATTTTTTTAAGCATTTTCAAGTACAAATTTTGATCTCATTGTTTGAATAATTAGTAACTAAGAAACAATAAATAATGATACAGCTCTTTGTTCGTGAATTTTTTGAATTTAAATAAATAAATTGGTCTATAAAGTATTTTATTTGAAATTCCATTATAATAAATAGTCTCGTGTTTTTTTTTTTATAGGATAGGGACAAATAAAAACACAGTCCACCTGATGGTAAGTGGTTGTTGTGACCCAAAGAGATCTACGCCTACACTCAATAAAGAATCATAACACAGATGCATTGTCACCCGTGAGGACTAAGATGGAATTTTTCCAGTAAAAATGGTCTCCGGTTCTCTACACTCACCATACGAAATACAGCAGTGTTAAGCTGCTATTTTACGCTGTTATTCTGTGAGAGCGTGGTCCTTACCCGGTCGAGCCGACCCATTCGTGCTACAACTATACTACTAATTTAGCTGCAGGATGGCTCTACCACGTATAAAAATCGTGTGAACTAATCTTAACAATATTTCCAGTATGTTATCTATTTCCAGTGTGTTATTGGGCGTTACAAGTTCCCGTGTGTGATGGTACATTTTCTGTGAGCCTCACCCATGCACCTTTGACGAAACTTAAATAATTTAAATCGATGTTAAAGCAACTGAAGAAATGTGAAAGTAATAAGAGGCCATTTAAAAGAAAATATTTTCTTTCAAAAAAAAATGACAGGAATCACGGCATTCGACATTGTGTTATCGAAAATGTCAGCTACCTACTGCAAAAGTATTCTGCCAAATGCAAGCCTCCCAATCGGCGGTTACATGTTCAATATTTTATCAGTTCCGTCCGTCAGTCTGGTCAGAATGACCGCAGAATTATCGTCTAACCCACGAACTGACGGAGAGATGGTCAATACTGATAAAAATTAAATATTTTAGAAAATGTTCGTCAGTCCATTGTGAATGATGAAACAAGGATGCGAGACTGATCGTGTACCCGCATGTATCATTATCGCGTCAGTCACCGTCCACGACGACATGGCGCCAGACGTACCTGCGTGTGCGGCGCAAGCCCCGCGGCTACCGGTACCGCTGCCCCCCCCACCCCCCTACCACACCCAATTAAAACAGAAAAAGATTTTATTTTCACGTTGGAGTCCTTGCCCGTTTTATAGGATAAAACGCACAATAATTACTCCAATAAATATGAAAGAAACGAAGCTTTGCAAACGCTTCTTGATATATTCACAAAGATTAAACCTGGGGCAACTATAGAAGATGTCAAAAAACGGCAAGAAAACTAGAGATGGGCCGAATGTGATTAGAACCGAATCCGAACTTCGGCCGAACATTCGGTTCAAATGAAATGTTCGGCCGAACTTCGGTTCATTTTCGCGAGCTCTTTCGAGAGCGACGCGTCGTGACTTGTTTACGCATTTACTCCAAATACCCCGCCCGCACACCGCGTTCCCTCCGCGTACCCCGAGCCGGCCGGTCATTATCAAATACGTCACGACATCAACGCGTGTCGCGTGCAATTGTAACCAACAAAAATAATTGTTTTAAGTGGATTGACGAGGTTTTAAGTGATAAGTTTTGTTACTGGCTTATTCCAAAAATGAGTGCAAGGAAAAAATCAAGTGTTTGGACATTTTATACAGAAACATCAACCAAATAAAGTGAAATGTATCCTATGTGATTCGCTGATATCTCGTGGTGGTAGTGGACGTTCAGCGTCTACTTCTGCACTGACCAACCACCTTCGTGTGAAGCATGATCGAGAATACACGCAATTACAACATACCATTCATTCGCCAAATCCAATCCTTCCTTCAGTAAGACCTTCATCGTCGAATACTACTGAAGAGTTGCCCGCAGCGGAGTCATCATTACGTCAAGCGACCATTGAGGGCACATTTGAAAGTAAGTGGAAAATAGATGACCCAAGGGCTAAACAAATTCACAAAGCCATAGCAGAAATGATATGTGTGGATAATCAACCTACATCTATTGTAGAAGATGCCGGATTTAATCGGTTGCTAGCCATATTAAAACCAAAATACCAGATGGCCAGTCGAAAATACATTACTGAAACAGTGATAGTTGAAATGTATGAACAATTAAAAACGAAGATTTTCAACCGAAGCTAAAACGATTTCAGTTACAAGCGACATGTGGACGTGCATCAATAATGCTGTTTTTTTTTTAAGTTTTACTGTTCACTGGCTTGACAACAATTTTGTACTGCAACATGGGATGCTGAAAATGAAACCGTTTTCAGCGCAGCATACAGCGCATAATATCCAGTGTGCTCTAGAAGAAATAGCAGAGTCATGGAACATCTCAGACAAAATACATGTTATCGTCACTGATAACGGCTGTAACATTGTGAAAGCCGTAAATGACAGTCGTTTTGAAGGAAAAACGTGCTTCATTCATACTTTGCAACGAGCAATTCACGGTGCTTTAGACGCTCAGGAAAGTGTTAATGAAGCAATAGCGGCAGGGCGTCGTATAGTGACTCATTTCAATCACTCACAACCGGCTCAAGAAAAATTGCAGCTGATACAAACTCAGCTCAATGTACCCAAGCACAAACTTATTCAAGACGTCAGCACCCGCTGGAATAGCACTTTTTATATGGTTGAAAGGTTACTGGAGCAAAAGAGAGCGATTTCGTTGTACATATCTGACAACAGTAACACAATAAATTTTCAAAATTTGACAGAGAGACAATGGGATCTTCTGAAAGAATGTCTTGCTTTACTTCAACCTTTCGAAGAAATCACAAAAAAAAAGAGCTCTTCCTATTCCTGTACATCAGAGGTCATTCCTAACTTGACGATTCTTTCGAAGTATTTGATCAAAGAAGTTAAAGTGGCTTGTTCTAATATAAACACAATGCGTTCGTCACTAAAAGAAGGACTGGATAGACGTTGTCAGGGGATTGAAGATGACAAGTACTATAGTCTAGCAACAATGCTAGATCCACGCTACAAAGTGAATTTTTTTACACCAGATAATGTACCAATGATCAGACGAATTTTCCTGGCGGAATTTGTAAGGAGCGAGGATATTGGGTCAAGCAGTGATGAAGAAGTTGTTCAGGTAGCACAGAGATTCACGTCATCATCCAATTGTGAAAACAACGTTCTGGAGCTGCTACGAGGAACTAGCAGCAGTAAAGTTACCGATAGATGTAGAAGAAACCAAAAGTCCGATTGCGTCAGAGCTAGACAGATATCTCAGTGAAGTTCTGCTACTCAAATACCTATGTCCATATGGCTGGTGGGCTAAGAATAAAGACAAGTTCCCTAATATGAGTTGTTTGGCTCGAATATACTTATCGTGTCCCGGAACCTCTTTATATTCTGAGCGACTTTTTTCGGAGGCAGGAAACATATACGAAAAAAAACGTAACAAACTTCTGCCAGATAAGGCAGAGTCTTTGGTGTTTTTGCACCATAACCTGCCTCTAGTAAATTTTAAATATGAATAGATATATATATATATAGATAAGAAAAGTTGGTTTAATATGATTGTTGAAAAAAATACCCTTTAATTTTAATAAAAAATACTTGAGGTTAATGAATGTTCAATCAAAAACGTTATTTTTTTATTTAATTTACGGACTCCTATCCAGATGTTTACTAGGAGAATACAAAGTTTATTTCATTTTGTATGTCTAATTATTAATTAGGCAGGGATTTCTAAGATTAAGGTTAATAATAAGATAAGAACTGATTTAATATAAGGTTTACATTTACAATGTTCCTAAGTAAATAAATAAATAATTGATCATGAGTGAGTAAAAATAATATATTTTATTTTACAGTATCTAACCCTCTGTAGCATGTAGACTGTAGTAACATACCGTTTGACCTCCCATAAAATTAAAATGGTTCATTTTTTGTCGTCATATTGCACTGTAGTCCGTGGTCTACAAACCGAAGTAAAGAAGTAGTACTAATAAATTTTACTAGATGGCGTTGGCACTACGTGTCGCAAATCAAACTTCATTTGTCAGTTGTTGATAATTTGAACAAGTGCGTGCGTGCTTCGATTTGAAAAATAGTAAATAATTCGTTTTTGGAAGTGTTTTGGTGTTATTTTGGAAACATGGATAGGTAAATGTCTGAATTTTAATATCTAAAGTTATCTTTACGAAAATATTGTCTTGTTTTGTTTATTTTTTTAAATTCTTGTTTGTTGCTCGTAGGCAACATTGATCGAAAAGGAGAATTTATTATAAGTAGTTCTGTATTAGAGCAAAAGTGTTTATACGAGTTTTTTATGTTCTAGGAGGGCTCGGAAGCAATCCCTTACGGACGAGTACATTGCTGCAGCGCTGGAAGATGGTGCGGATAGTGAGGATGGGCTAGATTTTGACGATGACAGCCTTGCGGACCCTGATTTTGTACCCGAACTGGAAACATTCGAAGATGACAATGTGGCGTTGGACATTGACATGTATTCTCTTATCGAAACTTTAGAAGATGACCACGAAAACCCATAGACTAGCGCAGAAATTTCCCCATAAAACGTAAGTGTTCCTCAGCTTGCTCCAGCTCAAGACAACCAACAAATGAGCAACGAACAATCCCAAGGTAAGAAAAAGCCCGCCAAGTTGATATTACGCTGGAAGAAGAAAAATCTTGAGTTGAATGCCGAGCAGCTCATGTTCAAAAGAAACAAGACCTTGGGTCCTGATCTTCTAGAACTTGATACTCCCATACAGTTCTTTTTATACCTGTTTCCTCAAGAACTCATACAAAAGATTGCAGAAGAGACAAACCTTTACAGAGTTCAAAAGGATCCCAATAGCACTTCACGTATGACAGAAATGGATGTCAGGCAATTCATAGGTGTGGTATATGTAATGTCTCTTATCCAGTTACCTAGAGTTACCAATCATTGGAGCCCAATACTAGGTACAACACTAATTCAAGAAACTATGCCATTGAATAAATTTGAGAAAATTCGCCAGACTACATTTCAATGACAACAGCAAGGACTTTCCCAGAACAACCCTGAACATGACCGAATTTTCAAAATAAGACCGGTGGTGGACTTTTTGAATGAGGTCTACAGCAAAGTTCCATTGGAAGAGCACCTTTTTTATGTAAAATGGGTACAAAGTCTGGTATGTCTGGCCGACGTTCGCTGGAGACCGAGATTCAAGCCAAAAAGCGCAAAGGACCTGCACAATACGTACCGCCAATGGCAGTACGCCAAGACCAGATAGGCCACTGGCCGCAATGGTCTGAAAAAAAAATGAGATGCAAGCTTCCAAAGTGCGTTGGATTTACGTATAACATGTGTGAGAAATGTGGGGTAGCACTGTGTTATACCAAAACTAAGAATTGTTTCAGAAATTTTCACCTATCATAATTTTTTCTGAAAAAGGTTTCTAAAGTAATTCATAGTCGACGAACATACATTTTTAGTCTTATGATTCAGTGTTGCTTTAAAGCAACACTCCCCTTTTTTTCAAAATAACTTCTAAACTATTATAATAAATGAAAAATACTGAAACACATGTATTTTTTTTGTCGTTAAAAATCCAGATCCAAAAAATTGGAAAAATCCACGTTCTTGAGTGATAGAGGGCTAATGTTGTTATATAAGGTGCTTCTAAAATATATGCCACGGTTGTTTGTATGGAGACTTTGTCAATCAGCTGACCAATTTCCATACAAAGTGCAATATTTTTTTGAGAATTGACTATGGGTTCCTTGGGGAAAGTGGTTCAGTATCATGAGTAGAACCACCAGTTGCAGCCATGGCATATTTTAATTTAGAAGCACCTTATATTTCAGTTAAAATAAGTGCAAGTAGGTATTATTTTTCTTGTACTGAATTTCGGCATCTGAACCGAATTTCCCCCGAATGCCGAAGTTCGGATCAAGCTGCCGAAATTCGGTTGAACCGGATGTGAACCGAATTCCGGCCCATCTCTAAAGAAAACACATGGCAGGAATTTTGAAAAAAAAAATTGACATTTTTATTGCTGTAAGCTAGCGCCTAAGGATAAATTTGACTTAAAACCTGGAGTCAATGAGTTAGTATTTGATAAATATGTAGTAAAACTTTACTGCCAACACGAGATATTACCAGAGGAAAATAGAGGAGGTGATCATAAATCCCACAAGTATGAGACCAAAAAACAAAGCGTCATTGCTTTCATTAAATCCTTCAAATGCTCTGAACCACACTGTTGTCGAGGCGATACGAAGCGTCTTTATTTACTGTCAGAGTTAAGCATAAAGATGATGGCAAAAATGTGTAACGAACAGGCCGATGAAGACCTCAAAGTGAAAAACCTATACTTGCGCAATAACAACAACAACAACTACCAAGACTTAGATAATCTCGAATACTTTGCACGGGTAATTCTATCCACACTTGAAGTACAAACAGATGCCGATAATGATGTTGACGAAAATTCCCAGCTAATGTGTGAAGAGCAACAAGAAATGCCAACATTAGTAATATAATTTTTTTGGTAAAAATTATTAACATTTGCCTTTAAGTTTGTTATTTTTTTACCTACCTAATAACATATTTTATAAGATTATTAAATAAATGTTTACCGACAATTATTGTCGGTAAACATTTCTTTCGATTGTTTGAGTTTAGCGACAGTGGTTCCGGTACAAATAATGCATTTTCGTTCGTTTTGTTACTTCCTTTTGTTTCTTATATTTCGTGATACCAAGATTGATATTTGGGTTACCAGGATATAATTTTGTCACTACATTTTGTTCATTTATTTTATTAACCCTATGGTCAACATATCCAGTGTTCTCTACACATATGATAACCAAAATATAATTTAAATGATGTCATTTTCATTACTTCCAACATATTAAATAAATAGCAAATACCTTATATATTTTATTAAACGTTTTCGATTATCAAAAATTACCATACTGTACGTTTTTGAGTTTTTATCACAATTTAACTTTCCTTATCCTATTTATGACAAACAAATCAAATTTTCGAACATTTTTAAAACAGATCTTATATAATATGTAACTACACCTCATAATCGTCCTCATATCAATCAGTACCAAAGTACTTCTGGCCGAAGTGGTTAGGTGCGACGGGGTGAAGCTCGGATGTGAGGATCTTCATCTTTGGTACGTAGTCGACTACGGCCTGCACAGCGGCTGGCGTGCAAAACAGGTTGGACAGAATGATGCGCTCTTCTTTCACACCGTGCTGTGTCAGGACATTAACGGCCTGTGAAAAAGTTTCTCATCATTATCATCAGAACAAAAACTGTCCGAACCCGACTTGACCCTCTCACAGTGAGTAGGATTTTTTATAGGATAAGGGTGACAAACGAGCACACAGTCCACCTGATGGTAAGTGGTTGCTGCGGCCCATAGACATCTACATCTATCCTCTATTACAAATCAAAATGCAGATGCGTTGTCACCCGTGAGGACTAATAAGAAATGCCTCTAAAATTTCCAGTAAAAAGGGTCTCTGCTTCTCTACACTCACCATACGAAACACAGCAGCGTTTAGCTGCTATTTTACGCTGGTATTCTGTGAGAGCGTGGTCCTTCCCCGGTCGAGCCGACCCACTCGTGCTATAACTATACTACTAATATAGCTGCAGCATGGCTCTACCACGTAATTTGCCACAATATTTGGTTTAGCAGACTAAATGAGAAGTATTTATAAAAAAAGAGCTTTACTAACTTTATCAATGTACCCGTAGTTGAAATACAAGACATTTGTAGGTAATCCGCTCTCTGCTGTCCGGTCAGGACTTTTTGAATTATTTATTAAAATGTAAAAAATGTGAATGTTAAATTATTAGAAAGAAGGTTACTTTTTCAAAGATTATTGCCGTGTAATGGTGGCGCAAAAAGCATTTTGTCCCGTCGGTGATACAATTTTTTTTACAGAATAAGGGTGTCAAGCATATACTCCACCTGACGGTAGTAAGTGGACCCTATGGCCCATAGACATTTACATATCTACATTTATCATTAATTAAGAATCAAAATGCAAATGTGTTGTCACCCCTGACGACCAAGATGGAATCCTTCATTTCCAATAAGAATGGTTTTCGGTTTTCTACACCTACCATACGGAATACAGCAGTATCATTCTGCTGTTTCACACTGGTATTCTGACGTGATCCTAGCCCGGTCGCACCAATTCGTGCTACAGCTATATACAGCTGCAGCGTCCTACCATCCTATTTGAGCGAGACAAATACCAGACCGGCGACGGTAAGCAGGGTCAAAGGTGTGAGATAGCTAGTAATATGGTCCCCAATCTACCTGTATACATGATGAAGAAGAATATTTTTATTTATTATTTGAGACATCTATCCTAAGGCCACGTTCACACGGCGACCATTCGATTCGATTTTTTCACGTATACGGTTTTACCAAATACGATGCAATCGTTCACACAGTAACCATACGATTCGAATTTTTCGTATACGGTAAATCAAATGAAAAGCATCCAGTTGAATGGTGCGCGCCATCATGGATCCATGTTTTCCTTTACTTTAGTATTGGTTTTATACACGGAGATGCAAACAGCATCCTAGGAAGTATTGGGTTCATTATTTTTATATAATTGTGTGATTCAAAGGGCAACTGCGGGAACGCGCGCGAATGCGTACGTTACGATTTTCAAATGGACGAGTCGTGTGAACGAGACAACATGAACATAAACGCCACTGCGTCTCGTATTCGATAACATCGTTTCGAGGCGCGGCATTCTCTGTGGCAACTTCGTACGGTATACGGTAAAAAATGTATCTCAAATACGACGTTTTCCCGTATGGACTCCATGTGAACAGTTTGACATATTGTCTACTGCCACTACTATGTTCGATAAAATCTAGTGTACGGTTTACGGAAAAAGTATGACCGTGTGAACGTGGCCTAATAGGTCGACCCCATAGTGATTGATTCTATTTCATTATAAACTAAATCTTGCACTAATGATATTAAAATTTCTGCAGCTTAACAAACTAATAAAAACCATATAAACATTAAGCAATATAAATTAAATATATAAAATCAGTTAAAAAAACTAACTTCATTAAAAAATGTCTTTACACTCTTAAAATAATACCAACCCTAGTAGTAACATACAATATATAATATAACTAGTGACAACGAAATATATCAATTTTAACATACATATGGTTGATCATGTGAAGAGCTCGAGTTAGAGGCGTTCATATATTATCATGTTTAATCCATAAAATCTCTAAAACTCCAGTTCAATAGTTGGATATAAAATTTAAAAAACTTCTAAGGAAATATTTTTAACAATATTCTATTGTAAAACAGATCAATATATTGAGGACAATGGGTGAGTGAAAATTTATAGTATTTCATGGAAATAACTGTTAAGGCCTCTACACACCAAACCCGCCGGCTCTGTGCGGCGGGTTAGGCCGCCGGGCTTGTTTTGGGATAATCGTGTTGGAAGATATTTACCATAGCAAATGGTTTGCTTGCAAATTATTAAACTTTCTATGCAATAAAAATAAGTCTACTGCAGTAATCGAAACTCCGTAAGCTCGGCAATCACTAACTGCTGAACGGTACAGGCCGCAGATGCCGCAGCCCTCGTGCCGCCGGCAAAGTTCGTTCCGGCTTACAATGCTCTAATGCCGCCGGCCTAACCCGCCGGCACCAACCCGCCGGGTAAAGTAAGCGGGCCGGCGGGTTTGGTGTGTAGAGGCCTGTACTCTGCACTTGCAAGTCCTCTGGCTATTAGTGTTTTATTAAAATTGACATGTATTTATTTTGTTAAAAGTTTTAAATTAAATTGTAACATGGTATTTTTTTTTTATAGGATAAGGGTGAAAAACGAGCACACAGTCCACCTGATGGTAAGTGGTTGCTGCGGCCCATAGACATCTACATCTATCCTCTGTTAAAGATCAAAATGTAGATGCGTTTTCACCCGTGAGGACTAAGATGGAATGCCTCATTTCCAGTAAAAAGGGCCTCCGGCCACCTGCACTCACCAAGCGAAACGCAGAGGTAAACCTCTACTTCACGCTGGTATTCTGTGAGGTCGTGGTACCACTCCGGTTCGAGCCGGCCCATCCATGCGACAGCAAAAGCTGCCGCCTGGCTCTACCACTGTTATTTAATAATATAAGTTATTTTCTGAGGTTTTGTTTTAGTAAATAAGAAGTTTTGACATATGAGTAGGTTTATAAACAAGTCTTTAAAAAAATGAGCTTTGATTGCTTGAAGTAAAATTAATTTTGCAGTATTAATTTTTATCTTAATCTATACAAGTAAATAAAATTGGAGTGTCTGTTTGTAATGTCAAAAGAAAGTAAAAACTTTAAAAATAAAATATTTAATGTTTTGTCTGTCTATCTGTCTGTCCGTTTGTCTGTCTGTTTGTTCCGGCTAATCTCCGAAACGGCTGGACCAATTTTGACGGGACTTTCAGTGGCAGACAGCTGATGTCACAAGGAGTAACTTAGACTACTTTTATTTTAGAAAAAGATTAAAGGGTTCCGCGCAAAAAAATTAAAACCCCAAAAAACACGCGGGCGAAGTCGCGGGGAACAGCTAGCCTAACATATTACTTAATGGATATTGTTATATAAGGTCTAAACAACTTTACCTGCTTAACGGTGTTGCCAGTAGACATTATGGGATACATTAGTAGCACCTGCCTCCGAGCGATATCTTCGGGGAACTTTGCGTACACCACGTGCGCCTCATGGGTGTCTGTGTCGCTCTCCACTAGAATCTTGCCGATGCGGATCGAACGGCAACAGTCCCGAAGGCCCTGAAATGTTGTAATTTAAGAGAAATTACTTTAGTGTCACTTACAAAAACCTATGAACAGTTGACAGAATTGCAACGGAATTTAAAGACGTAAATTTTTTATATGTGATAGAGCCATGCCACAGCTATATTATGGTGTAACACAATTGGGTCGGGTCTACCGGGGAAGGACCACGCTCTCACAGAATATTAGCGTGAAATAGCAGCTTGATGCTGCTGTGTTTCGTATGGTGAATGTAGAGAACAGGAGACCCTTTTTACTGAATACGAGACATTCCGTCTCAGTCCTCACGGGTGACAACGCATCTGCATTTTGATTCGTAAACGAGGATAGATGTAGATGTCTATAGGCTCACCATCGGCTTGGTGCAGACTGTGAGCTTGTTTGTCACTATTATTCTAAAAAAACACTTTTGCGTTGCAACAAAGAATATTGCGTTTTAGCTCTGTATTATGTTGGGTACAGGGGCATCCAACACTGGAATCCTGCTAAATCTAATCTGGAAATTTTATTAGTTAGACATTCACTTGTTGGTAGATCGTAACGAAATTAGAATGATGATCATAGAGTTCAGCTTATTGCCAACTAATTATGTTTCAGTTGCTTTAATGGTGCACACATTTTAAGTTTTATATGGATAAAATGGAGTTGGAAGAACTCCATCTGTGAAATATTGAAAAATAATTAAAACATGGGAGATTTGATGATAAATCATATAGTGCTAGTGATATCGCACCACTTCAGTCAGAACAAGTTGGGCCAAATTTTTGAATTAATATTACGAAAATGCTTCTAAAAATTTACCTCTGTCATCTATATGAGACGCAGTAGACTGTTTTCTAGTATTATCCAAAAAAAAAAAGTTAAGTTGAACGCTTTCACCAACCACTAAGATCTGAACATACTGATGATCTGATATTATGGCCATTTGTGTTGTTAATAATATGAACATTCAAATTCACATTCACATTTCTCCTCCACATTTTTATTTTTTACTTAATTTTTAACAAAATTTAACAAACTTAGTTTTTGAGATAGATTATTATTAGTACAGGAACATAGCATAGAGTAAATTATAAAGAAAAACTAAATCTAAAATGTTTAATTATAAGTTTATAAGTACTTAATAAGTTACTTGGAAAATGTTTGCTATGCATTAAATATCATTTAAGCTCTTCAGATAGGCAATAGGTATATATTAGGTAAAAGTTTACTGCTAGTATAACAAACTATAACTACAATACTTTAATAAATAATAGTTCTTTTTTTAAATAAGTTAAATAAACTTGTTTCGGTTATAGAAGGTAATATACTGTGTGAAATATTAAAAATAAATACGGGAATTACATGCAGAAATGTGGCACATATTGCAAATTTGATTAAAAAACAGGTATGAGATTTACCATGTGTATGTTCATGTTAGACTAAACTATCCATGATTTTGCATCACCAGAAACAGACTTGAGTAAAATGGTGCAGGTATATGGAGGGTAAATGTAATGCTTTACCTGCCTGCTAGGATTAGATTGTGCATTTTTAATTTTGACTGGCTATCACATAAAACTCAAGAAGCCCCGACGCTGAATTACCTGTTCCATAGCTTCTCCAGATCTCACTATTGACACTCCACAATTTCCTGCACCATATTTTAGTCCTTTATAAAGTGCCCCAGTGGGTGTGACCACCTCACAGTCCGTAAATGGAAGGTTATTTAAGCTTTCTTCAATGACTAGACGAATAAGACGGTCAGCATAGAATTTGAAATCACTGCGGGTTGTATTCCTAAAATAAAGTTAAAGTTACAGCCTATTAAAGTCATACAGATGGAAACAGTCTCATTTCTGAGAGGGTTATGGAGCAATTTGTCTCATTTGTGTGTGGGTTACAGAGCAATTTATTGCGTGTTGGCAGACTTCACATGTCATTTGAAATATTTTATTTACTAAATCACAATCTAATTTAATATATTAATATGTATTATTTGTGAGATACATTGTGTTTTCATGCGATGGCCAAGTCAATCCATGTATTTGAAATATATATTTTTTTAATATTGATATGGTCACTATAAGATGTTGTTAGGTTAGCTAATTATGTAATAACTTGAGACAGAAGAACCCTTAAGTAGGGACTGACTAAATTAACCGATTTGGTATTACATGGATCTCACAACAATTTACGGTAGAAGAACTGAGTTGTGAGACTTGGTTTTTTTTACCAGTTATGTTTTTGATGGCATTTATTTCTATAAAATATCCATTTTTTTTTCAAAGTGAGACGTAGGTTCAGAATTTGATTTCGAAGTCTATAATAAAGTGTATTCATAAGAGGTAAACATAATTTATATATATAGAAAATTATTTTAGGTAAATTATTTATTAATGGTTATTTAATTTCGCGATTTTCCTTCATGCCTCCTTTCTATAGATCATTTAAATTTGACAACTCTAACAAATACACAAACTAAAAATTAGGCAATTTTAAAAATGTACAATTCAACCTTATTGCTTTAGGTAATTGTAATTCCCTATGTGCACTGTTGTGTATTAACTACCAAAACATCGCAACAAAATCCATATCTGCCTCATCTCTTTCTATATGTATTTATGATACCGTCGCAAGAACGAGAAACATGAATACCAAACTAAGGACATTGGTTAGTTCGTGCTCCTGGGCCGTGTTGGCGTATTGTTCCAGTTTGTGTCTTATGTTTCATATGTTGGTTACTTGGTTTTGGTTGGATATGTGATAACAGTTATGTACTTAGGTTTATCGTTATATGATATTTTGATAACATAACATTATTAGTTACATTTTGATATATTGGTCTCATGACATATGAAATCATTCTATAAAACAGAAAAAATTCCTAGTGTAAAGGTTACGCTTTTTAAAAGTAAACGAAAAGTGAAGCTAAGCTAAGTAACATATGCTTACACTATATATTATTGAATGCACATAAGTTAAATATTACAATGTTAAGGGGCTACTCCTAGCGAACGACCTTGAGCATTCGGTCCGCCGACTCTCGCTACAATATATCGCATAGGAAATATGCAAAACGTCACCTACCGTACGAACGTAGTATTATTTTTTCAACATCAATAAACTATTTTATGGAAATACACACGGCGTACAACGATAAATGTATTTCAATTTTTTTATTTGGTATATTAGTTGCATTATATTAGAATTATGTATTCTTATATATTATCTAATTATGAAATTTTATAATTAATTATATATTAAAAATGAAGCATTGAAAATAGTGAGTTTAAAAGATACCTACTCACTATAGGTAAATAGATAGATAGCTCACCTTTTGTACAAATACTTCGTGCAATAAAGAAAATATAAATAAATATTGTAGAAGATGTTTGTCCAACATATGCTAGCAGAATGTGTCAAATATCAAAGGGAAAGGGAGAATCTGGTGCAAAAATTTAATATCAATTTGAAAATTTGGGTTGGTTTTTGAGTATACTTGCAGAGCCACACTCAGTGGTAGCAAAATCATTCATTTCAATATTCTAACCACATTGATCCCCCTTTCTAAATAGCATTTGTGTAACACGAATAAGTTAGGTTACGATAAGGCTGACATATCCTTGTAGGATAAAAGCCTTTTTAAATAAAGATAGATAATAAAAAAATAGGATGTTTCGCAGATGTGTTATTGTTAATTTTTATGTGTCACATATTGAAAAGTAACATACCTACCTACTAATTTTTGTACTGAGCACCTTGTAACTTAGCCTGTTTTTTACTTATGCTGGCTGACATTATCATCACCCCAATGATTAATGAGGATGAAAAAAACATGTCTGTTTTTATATTTATTCAATTTATTTCTACATATGTCATCATTTCATCATTACAGTGAGTGATGTACTCGCCATTGATGTTGATACCGTATCCTTTCCAGTCCAGAAGCTTGAAAACGTCTTCCAATGCAGCGGTGAAGAGTTTCGGTGATATGACGTCACTCTGTCTTACACCTCTCTGCAATTGGATAGGTTTCGTTCTCTGGTTCTGTACTCGGATAGCCATCGTAGCTTTACTGTACAAACACTTCAGCACTTCGATATACCGATAGTCAACTTGGCACCGCTGAAGGAACTGCAGCACCGCCCAAATTTCGACGGAATCAAAGGTTTTCTCATAGTCCACATATGCCAGACATAGTGGCAAATTTTACTCTTCGGACTACATATGTAATTATATTTATTTATACATAAGGGTTATAATAAAGGTAATACAAAAATCAACAAGAAGTGTAAGGGTTATAGGTAAAGTGACCATATGTCCCGTTTTGAACGGGACTGTTCCTTTTTTCGGTCACTTGTCCCATTGTCCCGAAACAAAGCTCCGGGATACAAAATTGTCCCGTTTTCCGAAATCGCGCGAAAATTTATATCTATGAAGTTTGTCATACGTCACGTCAGTGCGAGAGCGAGACCGACCAAAAATAACCAAATGGGATAGTTTAAAAGTTTTCCCCAAAAACTCGTTGGATGGTAGTATTCAACCTTTCGCACTAACAATCTTCAACATAATTTTTTTTATCGAATATATTTTATATCTACCTGGTACAAATGCTCTAAGTAGAAAGAGTATTTTTCTATTTCGAATAAATTGTGAATCAGTTCTAAAGGCGATGTTGTTAACAAAGGTAACAATAACAAAAAACTTGCCCAAAATTTTATTCTTATTTAAAATCATCACCAACTTTATTAAAGCAAATTTGTTCCACTGTTTTGTTCCACTACACACAAATGTAATTAATAATTAAAAAAAATATGTTGCATTTAATAATTACCGTCTATACCGAATATAATTTTATAGTGAACACTAATTGTATAAAGTTATAGTTTTTAGAGTATAAATAAACCCATGTCCCGTTTTGAGTTAAAAAATAAATGGTTAGTTTAGTTATAGGGGTTTTTGGGTTGTAATTAAATGATGCCCGGCTAGGTATTAGTACTTACTTAGTAAAAGTAGGTACGTATTTAAATAAGACCTATTATCTAATCATAATACCTACATAGGTACCTATTGTGATTAGTTATACTGGGTAGGAATATTAACCTACTTAGATACTTTTTACGGAATTACTATACCTACTAAGATGTTGTGGTTAGGTATTAGGATTATTCTTAACTGTATACTATACTGCTAATATTGAATTAGCTTTTTATAGTGTAAATTATAATATTTGTCAAAATGTTAATTATGGATTCGAACCTTACATGCTAATGGTACTTCATTTTTTAATTTGCATTTACTTCAAAGACAATACACACAAAAAGCTTCATCGTGCAGTAAAATACACAACAAATATATGTATAAGTAATACGAAAAATTATAACCAAAACAAACAAATAATACTACCTATAAATAACCTAATAAGTAATAATAATATTATCGACAGATAAGATGACATGAGTGAGCATGTGCGTTGGCTGACGCCGTGACTAACGACACGTGTTTCACCTTCAAGAGCTTAGCGCTCACTAACTCCAGCAACCCGTGAGCAGTGAATACACCCAGTTTTTAAAATAACTTCTTAAAAAAATCAAATTTTGGTCTTGAAAAAAATTTGGTATTTCTTTAGTAATCTGCGGCATGAATATATGGTCGCCGAGTGGGCGAGGAAGGAGGGGGGGAGTTGTAGAGTCACCACCCACTTCCATTTACTGCCGGACGTGCTTAGTTTTTTTTTATACATTTTAAAAATCTCATTTTGTGGTTATGTTTTCGTAATGTTTTTGACAATATAAACCTGTTTTGTGGGACGAGAGAGTTGGGGGTGGGTAGCTCAACGCTACTCCACGTGGCGTAGTCGAGGGAGGCTCGGTCGACGGAGCCCTATTTCTGGATGGTTTATAATAAAATAACCACGAAGGGGATGGAGGGGTCTGTTCGTTCGCTTCGCTCGCTCACTCGATCCCGCCATCCCCTTCTAACCTAACCTGTCCGAGTCGGGGTGCCCCAAATCCCAAGCTCGCTTCGCTCGTTCTAGCACCAAATAAAACACCAAAATAACATAAACACTCACGCCTGTCACCCAGAGGGGTAGGCAGAGACTATGGACTTCCATTTGGCACGATCCGGACAGACCTCTCTCGCTTCCTCCACATCCATATACCTACGCATACACGCTCGTCGGTTAAAAGTACTCTTGATTTGGCCCATTTTCAATATATCGCCAATTTGGTCGATAAACTTTATAATTACTTTAATAAATAAACATATTTTATTACTTCCACCTCCCATCGCCAACTGTCTGCTGGCTCAAGTTGCCGTCAAAATCTCCCAAGGGCTGCACAATGTAACGCATCAACATATTGTGAAGCAGTGAAATTTTATATATTCAAAATAAAAAAGACAAGGCTGTATAGCATAGTTCCTTTGCCTGCTCTGTCGAGCGAATAATAAAAACAACAACAACAACAAAAGTTCAGTTTCAAGTATTAATTAGTGATTTATGAATATTTTTAGGAAATAATTTTAAATTTTTCGACACAGCTTAAATTGCATGGGGGCGCTTGAGATAATCCCCCTTGACCTCCCCACAGTGACAGACTCTCTAATAATTATATTGTTATTTCGTTTTCGTATCATTTTTAAATGGATATATCCTCAAAACTATAATTATCAATATCTTGAAAACTACAGATTTCTGGCATAAAAAGCAGCTAGATGGTAATCAATAGCATCATTGCCTATCACCTAAAGCTAAAATGATCACTTAAATCATGCCGCAGATTACTAAAGCCGACCCAAAAATTTTATGATCGAAATGTTCATTAATAAATTGCCTATCCATTAATGTCCATTGCAAAATAAAATAATGCTTACTTTACGAGGAGATGCATGCTATCAATAATTATTTCACATTTATGGGGTTTTGTTGTAAGGAGATTATTTTAATATTTATTCTTTAAAAAAAAAATTGGATATGACTTATGGATTATGCTGCAATATAATGTGTTTTTTATTAGTTGATATATCTTTTTAATAAAAAGTAGATAGCTCCTAAAAACCGCATAAATAAAGACTAGCGCGACATTTTACTCAACCATGCGCCTTAAATGATTACCCATAAAATAAATTTCTAGGTTTTAAAAGGATATAAAGGCAACAATGAAAATTACCTATATATTATTTAAGTATGCATTGACTACCATTTTAAAATATGAAATATGAAAAAAAAAACATATAAAATAACGAATACAAACAATCCTAAGCAAGTATAACCTTACTTACTTATCCCGTAAAATAGTTTGCAGCTCCTTGATATTATCATTCGATGGAAGAAGGCTCAAACTATCACCAAACTGTTCTCGCACATCTTCTGCATTCCATGGTCTGATATCAGTATCAATTAACTCCATTTTTGCTAACAATTAGCACAAAACGTAAACCGTGAATTCGGATTCAGAAAACTAGTGATAGTTTTTTTTTTTTTTTTTTTTTTCCCCTTTCTTGGCCTGCACGGTTTGTGCGTCAGCCATGCAAAAAGGTTAGGAAGTAAGATTTATTTTATTGAATTGGAAATTGGAACGGAATTTGGAAAAGGATCAGGTAAATTTAGTATATAAGTACATAAATAGTTATAACTTTATATGGTTATGTAAAATGAAACTGGCTAAAATTCTATATACATCAATATTTACATAAGATAAAAGGACAGAAATTGAAGTAGGAAAAGGAATTTTAATGGACAAAAGCGAGGAAATAAAAGCGGAACGGTCATGTCGCGGACAAGCAAAGAATATATGATTAAAATCCCCAACGTCATTGCCACAGTCACATATATCGCTAGGCAAAAGTTTAAGCCTTGCCAAATGCAAGGGAATGCATGCATGGCCCAGCCTCATACGAATAAGGGTCGAAGTAATAGCTTTACCAAACGTCAGATTTGAAAACCACGGTTTAGAAGGTATATCCACCTGGATCGTGCTATAATATCGACCTATAGTTTGACTTGAAGAGCGCCAAATGTGTGTCCAAGAATTCAATAACTGGGATTTAGGAAGGAGAGCCAAATCACAACAAAAGTTTTTGTACGGAACTAGATCTCCGTCATTGACTGCAGCTTTGGCAAGGCTATCGGCCTTGGTATTGCCAAAGATACCTGAGTGCCCCGGAATCCAAGCAAAAGAAACTGTGTAATTTTTGATGCAACATTGATACAATAAATCACGACATGCAATAATAACTGGATGATTATTTCTGTTACTGCTAAAAGGAAATCTTTCCAAGGCTTGGAGAGCACTTTTAGCATCAGTAAAAATTATCGAGTTTTTTAACTTCATGATTAAAATGTACTCCAAAGATTTCAACAGACCAAAACATTCTCCAGTAAATACTGAAGTCTCTGGAGGTAATTTTATTTTCTGTACAATGCCAAACTGTTGATGGAAAACGCCAACTCCCACACATTCCTCGGAACCGGGTTTGGAAGAATCACTAAAAATTAAATGGCAATGTTTCCATCGGCTGTCACTGTCAATAATATCAATAAATTTGACGTTGGCAGAAGGATCTTGTTTACATACACCGAAATCAAACAAAATAGATGGTTTTAAAATTAAGGCATCATAGTTAACACAAAATATAGGAAGGAATTGTGATCTATGTGTTGGAGCTTGAAGAGCTAAGAATTTTTGGAGACTAACAACAAGGCATGGCGGCGATTTATGAGCCCAGTACGGATAGTCCATACATTCCAACAGAGACCGTAACTTAGAGTAAAGGGGATGATTATAGACTTGTAATGCTCTAAACAGGAACCTGTCACAAAGAAATTGTCGTCTGAGATTCAGGGGCGCTTCAGAACATTCAACCTGCAAAGCGTTAATAGGGCTCGAACGCATAGCCCCAGCAATTATTCTCAGAGCCTTAGACTGGATAATGTCTAACTTATGGAGAGCTACTGCATTACAGGGTTCAAGAATAAATGTTCCATAGTCTAAAATACTCCTTATTAAGGCATTATATAGAAGCTTTAGAGAGAAAGCGTGGGCTCCCCACCAAACTCCAGAGAGGCAGCGCAGTATATTTAGAATCTTCTCACATTTAGCACTTATATAGTAGCAATGAGGGATTCCTGTAAGTCTTGAGTCTAAAATTACCCCAAGAAATGTTGATTCACCTTTAACGGGAATTTTAATGTTATTATAAAATACAGACACTGGTGGAGGAATCCTCATACGTGAAAATAAGACTATACTACTTTTAGGAACCGAGAGGCTTAGACAGTTATTGTCAAGCCAAACTTTTAGCAACTTAAGGGAATATGTCATAGTATCAGACATGTTGTCAACAGAATCACCAGAGACATAGAGGAGTAAATCATCTGCATATTGGAGTGTGTTAACTTTACCCTTAAGGGAGGCTTCCAGATCATGAGAATATATGTTGTAAATTAAGGGACTTAAAACTGAGCCCTGGGGTATACCTTTCCAGGCAATACGGGATTGGTAGGAGTCTTCTGATATTACTTTAAGCATTCTACCAGAGAGAAGATTGATTGTGAATCTTATAAAAATTTGTGGGATATCCAAATTAATCATTTTTTGTTTCAGAATTGAGAGGTTGACATTATCATAGGCTGCAGATACATCTAAGAATGCTGCTAACACAGACTTATTGTACGAGAATGCCAATCTTAAGTCTGTCATAAAAATGCTGAGACTATCCATCGTACTCCTACCTTTCCTAAATCCAAACTGGTTTGGAGATAGTAACCCCTTACTCTCAATAAACCATTCTAGCCTATTTTTAACTAAATGTTCGGAAATTTTGGAAATAACTGAAGCTAATGCAATTGGTCTGTATGATGATGGATCATTAATCGGTTTGTCGGGCTTATGTATTGGGATAATTTCATGAATTTTCCATGATGGAGGAATATTACCTGATGTTAAGATTGAATTAATTAAACTAAGGAAATAAGAAAGGCAGGAGTCATTCAGGTTTTGAAGAAAAGAATATGTGATTCCATCACAACCTGGGGCTGAGTCCCTAAGTTTTGAAAGAACCCCTTTGAGTTCTGAAAGGCTAAAAGAAATTAATGAATCGCTACTATCATGCTGGGAGAGGAGAGAAGGCTGTGGGTCAGAAGAAATATTATCTATAGATGGGACAAATGGTGGAGCTAATTTGTCAAGAAACAAATCAACTGTACTGCTATCCATAAAAGGAGATCTTGGAGGTTTAAAAGCAGATCTGAATCTACGAATATTTTGCCAAACTTCAGATGGAGAAATGTCTGGTGAAATTGAGGCACAAAAAGATTTCCAGCCATTGAATCTTTTTTGTTTTAATAATTTACGTGTTTTAGTTATAAGGTTACAAAGAATATTAAAATTTTGTGTTGTAGAGTTTTTTCTGTAATTTTTTTCAGCTATCTTTCTCTCAGCTATCGCAGCAGAACACTCACTGTCCCACCAAGGAGGTGATGGAATATACCCATTGCCACTATTATTTTTTATAGGAAAAACTTCCTCAGCAGCCTGTAGTAGAGCCTGTGTAAAAGCTTCAGCACAAAGATGATTATTGTTGTCATTTAGTGGAGGTATAGTTGATAAATTTTGTTGAACTTTATCTCTAAATAATGACCAGTTGGCATCCTTAAGTCTATATTTTAGCCGGGGAGGAGCCTTTGACATCTTTTCGCCAATTTTTTGAGGAAATGATATAATTAGCGGAAAGTGATCGCTTCCATATGAAGACGATAGAGGCCACCAGTTTAATGTAGGAGCTAGGGATGGACTACACAGGGTAAGATCTGGTGCACTAATACCCTCCTGGGGCTGAGTCCTTCTAGTAGGACAACCAGAGTTTAGTAGGCATAAATTATTATCATCTAAGATGTCTAAGATTCTAGCCCCATAATGATCAGACTTAGAACTTCCCCACGTAGAATGTTGTGCATTGAAGTCTCCCATGACCAAAATAGGGCGTGGGAGGGAAGATAGAATGCTACGAATATCGTCAAAGACTTCAGTGGAAGGGTGAGGTATATATATATTTACAAAACAAATATTATTTACACTAACAGCAATAATTGAAAATTTATTACTGTGATTAGGAATGGGTATGTGGACAAAGGGCACACCACCCTTAAGAATTAGTGCAACTCCACCATACCCATCTGTTCTGTCTTCTCTAAGACAGATATGTCCTGGAATTCTAAAGTTGAATCCGGGACGAAGCCAAGTCTCTTGAAGAGAGACTGCAAATGGTTTATAACTATTCAATAAGAAAATTAGGTCACTTTTTTTACTATTAATACTCCGGCAATTCCATTGAATCACCAGAGACTGGTTTCGTGGATGGTCCTGACTGTCCATGAGTTAAAAAACTTTTTGAAGAAGCGGCATCGTTGGGCGGTATTTTAATTAGGTTAGATTGTGAAAGGTACTGAATTATAGAAATGATGAGATCCTTTGTTATTATTTCTGATAGATCTTTGTAATTTTTGAGACAACCTGTAGAAAAGGAAGGAATGTTGCTGTAATCTTTGATAAGCTCTGCATGCGCTTTTTGATCATATCCCTTACTAGCATTTCTGGGACGAGCTTTGGGTTTAGAGAATACTGTTTTCCTATATGACTGTGTGTGACTCTTAGAAGGGCTTGTTGAATTATAGGGGCTGGAATAAGTAATAGTTGGACCAGAAGGGGCCAATGAAGCAGAAGCAACAACGTCAGCATAAGATTTCGAAACTGGTGGATGGACTTTACTGGCTTCTGAATAAGATATAGAGTTTCTAGCCATTGTTTCTTTTATAGCTTTTTGCCTAGCGTACTCCGGACACTTTTTGTCTGTTGCGAAATGGGAACCAGAACATAAGATACA
The DNA here is from genome assembly GCA_033319125.1 of Parnassius glacialis. NCBI lineage: Eukaryota > Metazoa > Arthropoda > Insecta > Lepidoptera > Papilionidae > Parnassius > Parnassius glacialis. Next base: position 6,754,863 of record JAVANC010000021.1, read on the forward strand.
CACAGCATCATCTCTTTCAGTCTCGCAGCTTATACCTGAATGGTTGTCACCACATTTGTAACACCTTGGAGAGCCTCTGCATTGCATTTTGGTGTGACCAAAACGGCAGCAATTAAAGCATTGCAGCGTGGGGTAAATATAAAGCTCTACAGATAGGGAGTTGAAACATATAAATACCCTGGGAGGTAACACCTTCCCATCAAAGGTTAAAACTACGGTCTCAGTTGGAATGAACTTGGGTGTCTCGCCGTCATATACCTTTCTGTTTAATCTCCGAACTTTCAAAATACTTCCACAGTTCTGTGGAAGGTCAATATTTTCCATTATATCTTTCTCGTCCCAGTCACATGGAACACCTCTCACTATTCCCATACGGGTGATAGTGAAGGCCGGAATAAATGCTTTGTATTTATTAACATCAAGAGATTTGTGATTTAGAAATGTGTTAGCATCCTGAAATGTTTCAAATTGTAAAGACAATCTGTTCCTTCCAATTTTTTTGATGCTTCCCTCTACAATGCTTTTTATTAAAGTTTTTTTAAGGAAAAATCCAAATTGTACTGGGTGAATAGATCCGGTTTGATTTGGTTGTAAGATTATTTGAACATGGACAACATAAGGCGCAGGATCTGACGCCTGGTAAAGCGACCTAGCAGCGCGAGGGTTACTTGTGATATTGTTAGAGTGAGCGGCCTCATTATGGTGGATTTCAGTGTTTTTATCATCAGACTCAATCACTTTAGTAATAACATTATCCTTTAAATCATTAGGGGAAAGTTGGCAATCTGATATACCCGTATGTCTGTGATTCCTTCTCTTCTTTTGGTTTCTAGCTGAGATTCTCTTTCTTTTAACCGATTTCGTGTTTTCCGAACAGTCTGTATCTATAATTGAACCTTCCGTTTCCATTCCCGACGCATCGATTGTGACTACATGAGACACCTGGAGGGATGTCCCTCCAGGGTCTTCGGGCTCCAACATGGACGCCAAGAGAAAAATCCTATTTACATATAATACAATGAAATGACTTACCAAGTGAAGAAAACAAACTAAAACTATAAATAATCAACAATAACTACTAATATATATACTTTACAACTTAACTGATCCTGTAATATCAAATTAATTTAATTTTCAAAAGTTTAGCCAAAAAAATGACGCCCGCCTACTTCAAAACTTCCCGCGCTTTTTTCAGTGATAGTTTGACACAGGTTTGTCTTAATGACATATGTCAAGATGACAAAATATTTTTTTATAACTGGCTTTGCAGCTCTGGGTCTTCAGGCTCAGAAGGGCTAGAGCCCTTCTGAGCCTGAAGTTACAATGTATAATTAATTACCCTACATGTGCACTGCTTCACAATATGTTGATGACATTGTACAGCCCTTGGGAGATTTCGAAGTAAACTTGATCCAGCAGACAGCTCACAGTTGGCTATGGTATCTCAAGGCGCCTAAGCTGACAGACACCTTATCTTGAGAATCACATCAGAGCACTTGTTTCACTGTTTCTTCTAATAGTTCATATGCGCAGACACTTAATACATAAAATTGCACCACTTTTGCATATCAAAATCCACTTCAGACCTTTAATTAAACAATAATACAGGAGCAGCCAACCGCCGCCGGTCAAGTTCCCGCCAAAACTCCAGATGACAAGAAGTGTCAACTCAACACACAGACTAATATGATGCTTACATATACTCAACACAAAGGATAAACCGAAATTCTCAACAATACTACACAGTCAAACATAAGTGTCATTACTTAGAGCATTCATAAGCAAGCTATAGAGCACGCGTTTGTGAGTATGAACAGTATCAGTAAGCACGGCTATGAATAGCAGTCTCGAAAATGCAAGAACGACGCTATTAGACTTAGAAGGACAAGCGAACTGATTTTTTCTCCCTCCGGTTTTACTTGAATTTTATGTTACAACGGTTAAAGAGCAATGGCAGAAAAATAGTTGACAAAAATTGTTGCGTCTAGAAATAAGTTATACATAAAATGAGTTTTATTATTTTTCTATGATTTTTGAAATAAAAATGTATTTTAAATCAAAGCCACAGAAAAAAACAAACATTTTAGGGAATATCAAATGACTTCATTACTCTAACTCATTTTACTCTATTCCAGTGTTGCCATTTACTACATTCATACTATTTTCGTATATACTTTGTAAGACTGCCAACAGAACGCACAAACACAAAATATTTTTATATTGAGAAATTATTAGTAATAACTATACTATCACTAATAATAAAAATAAAAGTGATATCGTAGAAAATAAGTCTCTCACAAAGAACTTCCTACAATAATATATTATCTCAATCATAGTACTATTTAATAATTCCATTTAATGATATGGCAACATTAGCTAAAACAAAATGTTACGTATGTTGAGAATGTATTAAGCTAACATCAAAAAACCATAGGAGTCATGACTTTTTCCAAGTGACATAAGACATAACCTAAAAAGTTCAAATCTAAATATCTTTTTTTTTGACGCCTTCTCAGGACAAAATTCTTTGACAGAGTTATTAAGGGACTGACGCTTAACATTTTAAAATATTTTTAATATACAGACGCTACCATTCCTTCTTAACTAATTTTATGTATGAAAGTCTGCCATTGTTCTTTGTAACAATTTGTATAAACGATTCACAAAATCAAACTTACAAGAATAATAATATTTCTTTTCATTGGTTACTAATATTTTGATAGCATTGATTTTAACAAAATTAATTAAGGTGTCAAAGGGTGTAGCGGGAGGCGCGTGGCCTGGTCGATACCTTTTTTTTACCTGCTCCCGCACCCCCTGCTTTAGGTTTTCCTTGAATTAAAGCTAGTGCTGTATCAGTATCACGTTGTACACGAATATTTTGTAATAACATTATTTCTTTTATAATAATAATATGATCATAGTATAAGAAATTAAACTCTTTTGTATTACAAATCCATATAGATTAATGTTTAAAATAAATCTTTTGAATAGCTTTTTTTATACATAATAAAGGTAAATACCATAAATTTATGATAGTAGCCACTCAAACGTCCGGGTGACCATAGTCGCCTAAAACTTTTTCCGATTGAACGTTAGAGCGACTAGAGCGGCTTTGCTGACTTCTACATTTTAAACGAATTTTTATTTATGGAAAGTTACAAAAATCTTAATGAATGTTACTCCCCCACTAGCTCAGCCTACGAATTTTGAGTATATATATTTAAAGAGCTTCTGAAGGACTTCAAGTACCGGTTTTCCACCCGCTTTCAAAAGCTCCGCTTTGATTCCATCCTCGCCCGGGGACTTGCCGTTTTTAAGGTGCTGGAGAGCCATTCTAATCTCGCTCAGACTGACGTCTGGGATATCTTCGGAAAAGTGTCGGACACTATTCTGAAGATATCCACTATTCCGAAGATATACTCAGTTTCAAGGCACTCCCCTTGCTGCCTCAGCTAGTAACGGAATCCTTGGCGTTGACATATCGAATAGTGAGCAGTTTCGTGGTCACTTGGAAGGGACGGCCAAATTGGCCTCTAAAAAGCTTGGCGTGCTCAGCAGAGCGAGACAGTATTTCATGCCGGCACATCGCTTGCAACTTTACAAAGCGCAGGTTCGGCACCACATGGAATACTGTTCTCATCTCTGGGCCGGGGCACCCCAGTGCCAGCTCCTTCCACTTGACCGCATCTAGCGCAGAGCGGTTCAGATCGTCGACGACCGAGTTCTTTCTGAACGGCTCGATACACTGGTCTGCGTAGAGATGTTGCATCTCTTTGCGTATTTTATCGCATCTATCACGGGGAGTGCTCTAAGGAATTGTTCGGACTAATTCCAGCCGCTCAATTTCACCATCGCACATCGCGAAAAAACTCGCGTTACCATCTGGATGATTGGCGGTCCACCACTGTGAGACTTAGAAGAAGTTTTCTCCCTCGCACAACTTCCTTGTGGAATCAATTACCACCAGCGAATTTTCCGGACCGATACGACTTAGGAACCTTCAAGAAAAGAGCTTACAATTTTCTAAAAGGCCGGCAACGCATCTGCAATTCCTCTGGTGTTGCGGTTGTTCATGGGCGGCGGTAGTCACTTACCATCAGGTGAGCCCCATGCTCGTTTGCCCCCTCTTCTATAAAAAAAGACTCTCTCTTGGATTGTTACTCACACTTGCGTGTGGCTCCGACGATGACATGTACAGCTGCCTATAGAACCTCTCTATCTCACTTAAAATCTCAGGTGTCCCGGAAACGATGCTGCCACACTCGGTCTTCAGCTTCGACAGTTGGCACTTTCTGGCAGATAGATCTCTGGTAAAGACTTTGGAGCCTTGGTTCCGCGCGATCGCTTCTTCAATACAAGCTGTATTGAAGTTGCGTATATCCTGCCGCATGCATTTGGAGATCTGTCTGTTCAGTTGCCTGTATGCTGTCAAATCTGTTGAAGAATGTAGCTTCATCTCCCGTCTAACAGCCATGAGATTAAGAGTGTCGGAGAGTTTTTGTGTTCTTCTGCGGCGGGTCTTGCAGAACTTAGCTCCGACAGTTTCCTCGAGCTTGTCATTCATATCGTCCACTTCAATGCAGTCTTCTAGGCACTGAAAACGGTTTCGTTGCTCGAGCTGAAAGGTTTCGGGACTTTGGATTAGAGCACGAGGGGGACGGAGCCTTGACTTCATTAGACGTGACCTCTCCAACTTAACGTTTAGGTTCAGTGTGCTTCTAACAATTCGGTGATTGCTATCAGTTTTCACCCTCGCCATCACGGAGATATCACTGAACAGTTGTCGTCTGGTCGTCATAATGAAGTCAATCTCATTTTTTGTCCAACCGTCGGGACTCCACCAGGTCCACTTCATGTGGGGCCGCGTCGGTTAGCGTTCGGGAACTTACGGCACATCTTCTCGTCAGGAATACCTCAAAACTTAAAAACGAGACAGTACAACCAGTGCGTGTTGCCAGATATGACATATGGTACTGAGACGTGGTCCTTCACTGCTGGCCGGATGAGGATGCTCAAGGTCGCTCAAGCTATGGAAAGGGCTATGCTCAGAGTTTCTCTGCGTGATAAACTTAGAAATGAGGATATCCGCTGTAGAACCAGAGTGACCGACATAGCCCAACGGATTTGTAAGCTGAAGTGGCAATGGGCCGGCCATATAGCTCGAAGAACCGACAACCGATGGCGAAAAAAGGTTCTCGAGTGGCGGCCTCGTACCGACGGACGAAGTGTAGGGCGCCCCACACTAGATGGAGTGACGACCTGGTAAGATATACAGTAAGTCGATGGATGCAGGTGGCTCAGGACCGTGCTTTGTGGCATTCCTTGGGGGAAGCCTATGTTCAACAGTGGACTTGTGAAGGGCTGTAATGATGATGAAATGATGATAACTCAATGCAATTTGCGTTTTAAAAACGTAACTTTATTTTGATTTTAACAGTTATTCGAAAACTTAATAATTTAAGTTAGGAAATTTGTAAGAATCAGTTAAATAAGATTGTTCTGTTTAAAGGCCTAAAAGTAATTGTATTAATTAATTTATTTAAAAATCATTTTGTTTCTTTTTTTTAAATAAGGTAACCGTAAACAGGAGAAAATCCTAGTGTGGACAATAAGATTTTCAATTTTTCAATAAGAGAAGACCGATAGCATTAGTACCGGTTCTATCCAAAGATTTTGAAAAAATAATTCATCAAAGATGAAATAATTATTTCGAAACAAATAATTTATTTTCAAAAGAGCCGGTAGGTTTCAGAAAGAACAAAACTATAAATATGGCAGTTTTCTCATTTTTAAAGAGTGTTATGGTAAACATGGATAATAAAAATCATGCCTGCGCCCTTTATATAGACCTAACAAAGGCATATGACTATGTTGACCACAATATATTGCTAGATAAGTTATTTGCCTATGGAGTCAGGGGAAATACGCATGATCTTATTAAGAGCTATCTTGGTAACAGAAAACAGTCTACATACATAACGAGATTGTGTCCTCACAAAAAAATTGTATGTGACTATGAATCAGAGTACAAAATCAATAACTTTGGTGTGGCACAAGGCAGTGTACTGGGTCCATTATTATTTATTATATACATAAATGATATCCCGAAAGTAACAAGCAATGACGCTATTTTATTTGCTGACGACAGTACAATTATATTTACAGGAAAAGAAAAACTTACCTTAGACAATATATATAATATAAATATAAATTAATTAAATAATATATTTAATATTTAATAAAATGGTTGACTTTAAATAATTTAAAAATAAATTTGGAAAAAACTAAATTAATGACGTTTCGAAACAGAGTTCACAATTTAACGGACATGAAAATCTACTATACACAAACAAAAATTGAAGAAGTAGAGATAACAAAATTCTTGGGACTGAACATTGATTCTCAACTAAAGTGGAAGTCACATACAGAGATGTTGTGTTCGAAACTTAATCAATATTCATATGCGATCTACATGTTGTCCAAAACTGCCAGTACATCCACAGTTTTAACGGCTTACCATGGACATGTTACTCCTCTTTTAATGTATGGTGTTATGTTTTGGGGCAACTCTGTAGAAAAAGAGTTGGTCTTTAGAGCGCAAAAGAGATGCTTTCGGGCTATATACAGAATGAAACAAACCGAGAGCTGTAGGTCTATATTTCCAAAAATTAAAATATTGACACTACCGTGTATTTATATACTGGATATGGTACTATTTGTAAGAAATAATAGTAACTTATTTGTTAAATTAAAAAGCAAGAGATACCCTTTCCAAATAAGCTTCATGTCTAACAAAACTAAACTTTTAAACAGCAGTGTATTTTGTATGATTCCTAGAGTGTATAATCATTTACCCAACTCTCTGCTTGAAATTTCAAATAATAATTTATTTAAAAAAAAAGTGAAGACACTACTTTTAGAAAAATCATATTATTTGTTAAGGGAATTTCTTGAAGACAAATTATTAGATGTAGTATTGTAACCGGCTTAGTGGTAGTGTGTACATTAATTAGACATTTTATGTGACATTTATTTTACAAAGTTGAGATTGTGTATTAATTAGGTAATCTCATTTGACATTATTTTAATAATTATTTAGACACTGTAATTTGATATGTAATAATTTTAAGAGCCCTCTTACATTTCGGCGTTTCGCAAATTTAGGTATTTTACGCACCGAGCGGGCGGCAAGCTACGCGACCGATACTTTCTTTCATATCTATTCACTCGCTCGCACTATAATACTGTGAGTATGGCGATTAAACGATCTTGATCTTCCATAATACAAAGCTTTCTTAGGATGGACTTCAGTGGATGGAATATTTTTTGGTGTGTCATTTTAATGTTATCTTATTAATTTATTATTATATAATTTATTATTTATTATTATATACCATTTTGATATATTATTCATTATTTATGAAATTTAGTGTCAAAATAAGTACACATAAATATTTTAATTGTTACGCTGTAATCGAATGTTAATAATAGATTATGTCTACTACCGGTCGAATAGTGGTATAAATAAATAAACGGTTGCAACCTGTTTTAATAAATATAACAACCAAATGTAACTAATATGTTTTAATCGGTACTTACAGTCAATTACTATATTTTTTAAAAGAAAAATATTTGCTGCGACGGCATTGACCGAACTTTTCTCGATTCGATAATTTCAGGCAGTACACACTTTTCATAAAAAGCTTGTAACTTGGGTAACATATTGAAAATCTAAAATTGGTCGTATTTGTAAATTTTTAGTACTTTTACTGCATTAATCTGGGCCAATACATATTATGGCAAGTATTCAGACATTTTTATTTGCTAAATGAAGCTGGCCTTGGATTTGGTAAAACCAGTCATTATTTTGATTTAATGTTACACTTGAATCACTGAATTTATAACCTTTAACTTTTTTTTGTCGAAAGGACGTATCAAAAACTATTCCGAAAGCTGAAATAGGACATTTAACTCATTGAGTTACAATACCTAAGAGTCACAAACAGACAAATAAAATGTCCGCGCCAAAACTCGGCGCACGCTGCGAAGTGCGCAGAGTTTTTGTTTAGTTGTAAGGCGACCACAATCCTCGTACAACGTCCGCGATGCCAAAGTGTTCGGTGATTTCCTGCCCAAATAACAGCAGACACGTGCGAAAAAAGGATGGTGTTTCATATTTTAGGTAAGTATCATACCAAATTTACGTATTTATGTATCCACAGTGCATGTTTTCATTTAAATTTCAATAATTTTCATTTTATTAGCAAACTAAAACACTCACCGCCGACCGCGCGGCGCCGCGATAACGTTTCTCTTTCACACGTTAGACAAATATGCAAGAGTAAAAGAGAAACAAATAGTCACGCGTACGAGAGTGACTCGCAAATTATGTTCTAACGGTTCTATGGAGTGGATTGATACAATAAATATTTTTACAGATTTTAAACTTAATGTTGTTAAATGTTTTATTTTTTAGTTTTCCGTACAAAATGTAGGTCGAAAGAGTTTTATTATTTTAAAGTATAATTAAAATATGTTTTTTTTTGTTTTTAGTTTTCCTCGAAACCCCATAAGATGCTCTGAATGGACAGTTATTATAGCAAAAGCCCGAAATGAATTAAACTACAAGCCATATAAAGGGTCGGTTGTATGCTCTAATCACTTTCCTGCTTCAGACATTTATACAACAACGAAAGGTTTCAGTAGGCTTAACAAAAATGCAAAACCCATTTTACATGTAAGAACTTATTCCTTTTTAATGCTTACAATGTAATATTTTATTATAACTTTCGATTTTGTATTCTTAAAATGCGTGCATTATTCAAAAATTGCTTATTTTACGTCTTGCAGATAAATGTATGATCTATGATTTCTATTACAGCTGAATAAAAAACAACTTAGAAGTTACGATAGTTCAGATCAAGACAACACTCACGTAAACTTAGATCACGACAACAATCAGCAAACAATTAAACAAAATGAAGATAGCATTGAATTGTCTTTTGATGTAAGTTAAAAATAAATAATTGCCGTAAATAAAGTACGTATAATAAAATATAAAGGCAAAATTAATTCCTATTTATTTATTCCAGATTGATAATGAATTTGGGAACGATGAAGAAATATGCCAACAAACTAACGTTGTATGCTTGCAGGTAGTGAATTTACGTCATAAAATTGTATGATTTTAAAAAATATTTCGTTATTATCATTTTTTTATTTGCTTCAGGAGGAAAATTCAAGAAAAATCGAACAGAGCCCTTCTACGTCTATAAGTATTGGGTCTATTTTAGACACTCCCAGAAAAACTGTTATAAAGAGAAAGCTGAATTTATGCGAAAAAATGATTTTAAACAAAAACAGACAGATCAATAGACTACAAAAACAAAATAAAAGACTTATTAAAAAGAACACAACTTTAAAAAATGCCTTGAAAGTATTAAAAAGTAGGAAAGGCATTGACCAGTCGTTGTTTTCTGAATTATCTCAAAATTTAGAAGTTACCGAAATGTTCAATGCCTTATACATAAAAAATGTAAAGAAAAAGAAGAGGCCATTCAAAAAATATCCGCCTGCTGTTAGGAAATTCGCACTTACGTTCCACTTTTACTCGCCGGCAGCCTATAAGTATGTAAGGCGTCTCTATAACACATGTTTGCCTCATCCAAACACGCTATGTAACTGGTATAAGAGTGTTAACGCAGAACCAGGTTTTACAGTGGAATCATTTGATAGATTGAAGGAAAAATCCAACAATTCAGACAAAGAGTATATTTGCGCCCTAGTAGCAGATGAGATGTCAATAAGGCAACAGAAAATATGGACGGGGAAACGATACGAAGGACTAGTGGATATGGGTACAGGATCTGAAGAATCTGAAGTTATAGCTAGTCAAGTATACGTCATAATGTTGGTAGCTATTAACGATTCATTCAAAATTCCATTGGGCTATTTTTTTATAACAAGCTTAACAGCAGAAATGAAGGCTAACTTAATAAACATTGCACTGCGAAAATGTCATCAAGTTAAAATGAAAGTAGTTTCATTGACTTTCGATGGTTGTAAGACAAATATTGCAACAATGAAAATTTTAGGCTGCAACTTAAATAATAAGGAATCCATGAAAACCTTTTTTAAACACCCTTCCGCCGATCACAATGTAGCGGTATTCCTAGATGCATGTCATATGGTCAAACTCATGAGGAACGTGTTTGAATCTAAAAAAATTATAAAAAATGGGGAACACGAAGCCATCAAATGGAAGTACGTCACCGAGCTTCACAAATTGCAGGAGGAAAAACAGCTGCACTTATCAAATAAATTGACGCACAGACATATACCCTTCAAGAACGAGATCATGAAGGTTAAATTAGCTACACAACTTCTAAGCCGCAGTGTAGCTAAATCTATACAATTTTGTAAAAATGACTTAGCTATAGCAACATTCGATGGATCTCATCCGACGTCAGACTTCATTATGACCATCAACAACATTTTTGACATTCTGAACACACGAAACCTACAAAATTATGGTTACAAAAAGCCTTTGAGCTTAACAAACGCTGATGAAATTCTTTCATTTATAGATCATGCCAAAGAATATCTGTTATCTCTAAATATTGACATTTTGCGAAAACGAACCATTAAAAAAAACAACGAAACAAGAACTGTGCATACCACAGAAAACGTACCGTTGTGGAAATCCCAATCAGGGACTGGAGCTCTGGGCTTGGTTATATGCCTTGAAAGCTTAAAACACTTATTTACAACACTGGTTAAGACATCAGTTTTGTCGTTTCTTTTGACATATAAAACTAGCCAAGACCATATTGAATTGTTTTTTGGTGATCTGAGAAGCCAAGGAGGCTATAACAACAACCCCAATTCTCGCCATGTAAAATCCGCTTACAAAAAAATGTTAACCCATCTGGAACTGAGTTCTAAATTTTCCGGAAATGCTATACCACTTGAAAATATTCCCATATTGAGTGGCGACAACACTCTTCACAATTTAAATAATACAACAATTGGCTATCGTCATGAAATTGAAAACGAAAATGATGATACTCAAATTATTTCAATCCATGAGTCTGAAACGTATAGTAATTGTGACATATTGTCGCAACAGCTTGACGAATCTGAATCTGAGTCCGAATACATTGATCAAATTGTGGGGTATATTTCTGGGAACGTTGTACGCCACATTTTAAAAAAGGTTAAGTGCGAAGTTTGTTGCAACTCTTTGATGGCTAAAGAAAAAATGACATTCCACAACTTGATTGATATCAAAAACATGGGAGGATTATTTTATTCGTCCAAAGGTGTGTTTAATTTATGCAAAAAAACCGAGCACACTATAAGACATTGTCAACGTTGTGGACTTAAGTTGAACCCACAAAAAAATATTTCTGCAGTTCTGAAATCATTCGTAGGTGCAATAGTTATGGAAGATCTAATTGAACATGCATTTGAATTTACAAACCATAGAACCATTTTAATGAGGGCAGTCATTGAACGGTACATAAACATTAGAATTCATTACATTGCAAAGAAATGTACTGAAAAAATTAAAAATCAAAGTAAAAGGCAACGTTACAATAAATTAACATTGTTTCAAGGTAATTAGGTTAGGTTAAGTTTTAGTTGTAAGTTATTAAAAGTAAGTAAGTAATATAACGCTTATACCTAATATTAATTTTGTTTTATTTTAAATTATCAGCGACCCGCGTGATCCCGTGTTTCCCGGTATAAAAAGTAGGTAGCATAAGTGATAATTTAGGGTATAAGCTATTTACATTTTCATCCGAATCCGTCGATCTGTTAGAGCACGAACAAAATACAAACATACACACTAAAACGTACATACCCTTCATAATATTAGTGTGACTAGCTGACTCGCCCCGACTCCACCCAGTTGAATAATATAATTATGTCCATCCTAAATTCTAAATGTCCATTCTAAAGTAGTAATTAATACTTAGCATTTTAGTACCTAATTCACAAACCTTAGTGGTTTACTAGTGCTATTAATACTATTAATTATTACACCAATTTTTTTTTCATTTACTTATCATATAAAAAATCTTATAAAATGTGTTATGATTTTTTAATATGATAAGTAAATTAAAAAGAAATTGGTGTAATAATTTTTGAAATCAGTTGTTTAGTTCTCCTAGGTACATATAAACTCACAAACTCATATTTCACAATTATTATAAACTCCTAATAATATTAGTATAAATAGCGTCTCCACTGATGCCTTGTTCCCTGCTCGTACGCAAGCCCTTGAGTGAATGATGATGACATTGCATACGAGCGACTTTGAACATTATACAAGCAGGTTAACGTCTAAATTCGAGCAAATGTCATTTTGAACTATATAATATCAAAATATATAGGTATATGGAACGGCGCTCGGACATTTTTTGAGTATTGTCAGTTAGAGATTGTGACTCTATAGGTATTGTAACTCAATGATTTAACTTCAATAAGACCGTCGCTGTATAGGTGAAGTCTTCAAATAACAATGATCTAGGTCAATGAATAGACCACATTTTTCTATAATAATATTTTTTTGTTTGCTCAATTGTGCCAATGCTGCAGACTCGTTTTCCCTACCATGTTTAATGGAAGAGACGTGATCTAAATTATAACTATATAAAATAGTTTTAAACCGATCGATCAAAAATTGCGGTCGTAGTTGACGATGCTCTAGTATGCAGGCAATCGACGCACACTACGGTAGTATCGAAACGATGCAGCGACCGAAATCAACTGACGCAGGTCCACCCTCGGCAAGCGCTCGCGCGTTAATGATCGCAGATGGCTCATGGCCGGCACAGTGAAATATATAGTACTTTTATTTAATTAATTAAAATATAATAGTAACGATTTAAAAAGTAAAAATAATAGCATAGTTTAAGCAAATGTTGATGATTATTTTGGTATAAATTTTACTTCTTAATGATGTAGAACTTCGGAAATATAGAGGCTTGTATCGAAGCTTTTTTGGTCGTTTTTTGAATTATGTCGATTTTTTTTTCCTAGCGTGAAAAGCATATAACGAAAATGTATTCAACTATTATTAAAGTGTAGGATATTTGGGAGATAAAAATATTTTTTTTTGATGGTCGATATTCAATAGAATCTACAAATTAGAGCTCCCAAATCATGTCTTCGAGAGTTTTTGCCTAAACATGCATCGGGAGAATGATTATTACTGATTAAATAAATAAGTTATCTAAAATCCGTTCCGAGCTTATTTGAGGAGAGAAAACGAACTATTTTTACCAAGTAATTGTTATTTCAAGCAATGAACGATAAACATAAAATTTCAACGAGGTAACCTTGTAATTTCGCGTTTTTTTGTAATACGCCTCTTAATTTAAACTATAGCATGTAATTGAGAATTTTTGCATGGCATGAGCCTAAATATGGCGATCAACAATGTAAATTGACCACTGTAACACCATCTGTACCCATATTGCGCAAATAAAGAATTAAATTGAAAAAATAAACATTGAAATTGAAAAGTATCGTGGGGGTAGTTTATAAACATAAATTGCACAAGGACAATTATTCAGACCGATCATTATCATTTTGAAATGTATGCTGGTGAAATAAAAACGTAGACACTGTGACTGTTTTATTTTTATACAAGTAGCTATCTGTTTATATTTTATTTTGTGAACGCTAGGGCTCCCACAGAGGTGAACGCTATTATGGGGTAGCCATCCGGTCCTCAGCGCCGGTGTTCTTTTGGTCCATATCTAAAATTGATGCCTTTACTGGTTCCCTTCGCTTCTCTTCTCTGGTTTCGATCTAAATCTTTCGACCAAAATATTTTAACGGCACTTATCTTTAGTATCTTATAAGCTTATAATATACACGGAACAAAAATGTTTGGTAAATAAAACAAACTTAATAATAATGCGTAACGCTTTATTTGCCCAGAAAATATAAATCAATTAATGCAGAAATAACACCATCTTTTCTCTGTTACATTGCTCCTATGCTTTCAACGGCTTTCTACCCTGAGCTATTGTGATCACAAAACATCTTTCACAAAAATATATTACTAAAAATATTCCTTTCGTTATGGAACTGTGACCGCTATTTCTTTCTAGTCTGAATAACAAGTTTTTTTTTAAATGCGAGAATATTTTCAATTAAATAGAAAAATAAATAAATGCTCAATGTAGAATCTGTGATGGTAAATTTATTTTTAGTACAACCAATGTTAACTCATATATTCCGCGTTACAATTTGAAAAAGCGTTTTTATATTTAACAAATACTATTAAAATAGAACGATAAAGTTTCAGAAAAGAATTATTTATACTCTTTGAATGAACATATTTCAGGTTGCTACAAACACACATGTAACATTGTTCGGACACTATTCAACTAACTTTAATATTTCTATCTAACACCAGCCACAAAGCAGTAAGCGATAAAATGAATCAATAAATTCCAGTAGGAAAATAAACATAGACCGTTTTGTAAACACGGCTTAACTTTTATTAAAAACAAAACATAAAAATCAAATATAAGTAGGATCATAGATAACTACAAAACTGGTACGTGTAAAAAGTTAACAAAAGACAAATACTGTAATGATTCGTATAAAATGTCCAAGAACGCACAAGTCGGTTAACAACCTAGACAAATTTATTCATACATATATAAATAACAAACATACATATCCGACGTAAGCCCGAGCCTATTAAAGAATTAGTTCCCACCAAAAGACGATCTTTGACGAAGGAACGTTAAACGAACTTCATGAAATTGTATTAATCTAGATTAAATCAATCAAAAGTCATAGACCGCAATTTAGCAGCTTACAATCAAACTATCTAAAAGTCGCAACAATTCTATGGTGCTAGTTATAACTGACCCGGCCTAAATCTAAATTATTATCTGCCTACCGTCACTTGAATCCAAATACAAGGTTGTGTTACGGAATAAATTCTTTACAATCTAATAAAAACTATTACACGCAAGTTAATCACCCGACATTTTGTTTTACATTAAATCGTTAAATTAAAACACTATTTATCAATTATTTTTTAATAGAAGTTTTGTGTACTTTCATTAATGGCGTTTACAAACTTAACAATACTTTGAACTATTTAATTTGCTGGTTATAATATTGGAATGAATACGGATTCGCTAAAATGGTGGAGTTTGTGTGTGCGTCAGATGCTACAGATTTACATAACATTTCTTATACCTTTGCTATAGTTTAGTCTCCAATTCTGTACAACACTCTTTCGTATACTATGGAGTGGTTAAGGAGTCTCTTGAGATTTCACGTATCAATATATAATGTATAGTAAGTATATAATAAATTATCTTTCATTTCTTAAGTTCATTGGCATCACTATCATCAATACAGTCTATCAAAACTCCACTGTTGAACATAGCTCTCTCTCACAGATTACCACAATGCTAATTCTATCGATTCCCTGCATATTATCTCCCATCAACCTGCTTTGAACCCAAAATAAAAGTGTATCAAGGGATGTATATTATTACACACTCAATGATTTCGTCCTTATTTTGGAGTGACTAACTAACAGTTTACTTGATGGTAAGTGGATACAGCAGCTTATGGACATCTGCAACCGACTTCAAAAGATGAAGCCGTCATTCCTGAGGACTGACTTGCCTCACATGCTCTAATTATTAATTGACTTCAAAATTGTCGCGAACGCCACACACAACATTTTGATAAGTGAAGGCGGCCCTGCACATGTAGGGTTGCCATCTGTCTTGTAGGGCTTTAACCGGACATGTTTGGCATTTTCGGGTTGTGTCCGACTAAATTTTTGTGTCCGGCCTGTCCGGCTTTTGTTAGGCTTTTTGTTAGTGTAACGCATTGCACGCATCGCTTGCAGAATAAATAAATAAGTAACGTATACACTTGAAACTGTGCTGTGATTGATTAATAAACAATTAACGTATGTAACGGAGTATTTTAGTTCTTTTTCTCGGGGGGTTGGAGTTGGTGAGTTTTTTGGCTGCATGGCCTTAGAAAGGTATGTTTGGCTAAAAATTACTGTCTGGCTTTTAGGGCCAAAAGTCCGGCTTTTTGGAGCGCCGAGTCCGGCTTTTTCATTTTTGGAGATGGCAACCCTATGCACATGGCATTTCGTGTGTGTAAACGAGCTATTCATATTAATATGGTTTATTTACACGAATAAGGTATATAATACGAGAAGCGAACACACATATAGGCCCTTTAACAATTTTCAATATATCTCAACAACTTAAATTTTATTCGCTGTAGATTCGAAGTCTGGATAATATTATCGAATACAAACATTGATCAAAACCAAAAAGGGACAGACATGGTAGTTAGACGTAAAAAGTGTTTCAATAAGTGACGCACACATAGATGCTGTGGTTGGTCGTACCGCTTAGAACGCGTCTCGGCTTTTTACAGACAAATCGCACGCACTACGGTCACAGTGTATGTCATATTTCTGTTTTCTTATTGTGTGGGTTACTTTGTTTATGCAGAGACTTAGTGCATGCAGATGTATGATTATATTATATTCGGTTCGGGAATGACAAATATATTTGTTTCGTCTATATCAATGAATACAAATGTAAAATATTTCCGAATACCTCGTTTACCGTACGCGAACGCGAAACACGCTGTGAAACGCCACCGTAACATTTTCGCACACAAATTTTATCACGTGTTCGACACTTGAACTCTCACAAACGCCACTATTTTTTTTTGTCCTACAATAACAATTGTACTACTAAATTTAACCGGAATTGTTGAATAATATGTACAAAATGTAATTATTGCTTCATAGGTTTGGATAAGAAATAAAAATTATCATCGATTATTACTTCCATCATCGGTTTTTATCATTCGACACAACCTGCCAATATGACAGTTGTGTAAAGTTTTAAAACATACTCTGTGCACTTGTTTAACAAGCGCCTCAAATCCTTACAAAACCATCCTTAAGAGCCTACTCGCCTGCTCGCTAGGGTTACCAACCGTATTAAAAAATTTTGTATCATATTTTCATTAATTGTATTACTCGTATATACGCTATAATTTTTAAATGTTTCGCCGTGCTCAAAAATACTATTTTTGAGCACGGCGAAATATTTAAGAATTAATTAAGTATAAGTTATAATGTAAATATTTGCAGAACTGTTTCTTAAATTTGCAAAACACTGTAATTTCATGTCATGTATATTTTTATACATCTCTTCGTGAAATACTATATTTCTTACAATAATAGTTGGCAACTATACCCTTTTCCCTTTAGGGAATTACGTTATTGCAACACATCAAATAGATAGCATGTCACAAACTTTACACTGTACAGGTCGATAAGAACTATAATTTTACAAATAAATTATTTTAAAAAATCACTCTTCCCTTTCTTTAATTAATAAATACATTATACAATAACTAAAATGTTATAACACCTGGCTCGTGGGGCGCTGTGCTTGGACTTAGTGTAGTGTATGTTTACATTAAAAAAAAATCCCAAACATAAACTTTGTTTCTTTTTCATCATTAGCCCTTAAGTCTTAATGAGGGCTAAAAACCTTACGCTCGCCAGATGTCACTAGTTGAGACTAAGGTGAACTTATTTATTACGCAAATGGTCACACAGTGTCATCATTAAAACGTTGGGATTTAGTTAAAAGTTTTTCGGTTTCTGCTGTATGTATTTGATATAAGCAATGTTCCAAGGATACGGCCTTGTCTTTAATTTTTTTACACATTTTTAACTTTTTTTTAATTCTTCTAGTTTTAGGGATATCCGTAGCTTGGTTTATCCATTTCTAAAGTAATTACTATAAAAAATAAATAATATTTCAGAAAGAAACATTAATCTCTACCCTTTCTGTCAAATATTTCACCCCATTTCAAAGTGGCGCCGCTTTCAAATCTTGGTTGGGTGATTGATGATCCCAGTACCAGACGTTTTATTCTTATTTGCCTGGTCTGGCGGTAGTAATACCGCAATATTTCGACAGCCTCAATATCTTTCTGGCATTCCTTTAGTCGACTCTAACAACACCTACGGGACCAAATGTAGGCAATGCATTTTAAGCCGCCACCACAAAGCAAGTTCAACAATTTATAATTTAAATATTAAATAACTCTTTTTAAAAATCCATTTAAAATGTATTAACTATTATTACTATTTAATGAAAATAAAAAGAAACAATACGCAGTTTAATATAGTCAGCTAGTCTAGCTAATACAATTTACCTACACTAATTTGTACCTTAATGTTATCCAAAGCGATTATACGTTTTAAAGATTTTTTTCTGTTGACACCAAAAGTCCAAACAGTACAGAGACCCACGTTCCAGAGTCTTGTGACACTAAAGACGCAATGTTGCTTGCGATGCATCGCAAAGCTAAAGGCAGGGTACACTTGTGACAGTAAACACAGCTTGGAATGTAACGCGTTACGGGCGCCCTACCTGCCCTAAGCACAGACTGGATATGCTAGGACAATTATTGCTTTACTATACTTATATTTAGTATACATTATGCACACAGCCATAATGTAATATTTAATTATTAAAAAGCGCAATGAAAATGTTAACAATTATTTTCAACTATTTTAAACTTTTAATTTTATCTGGTGAATATTTAATTTCTGTAAAATAAAACAATTTTTCAAATAGATACATTTTTAGAAAACTTTTTATTTTATTGTTTTAATAACTATAGATTCATTGTTAATATTTAAAGCAGATTTTATAATTACAAACTTTAGGGTTGGTTTTCCATTAACACCATGATAAATTTAAGTAAGTCGAAAATAAAAATACAACACGATGCATGGTCTGAGGGGAACCCCCGAATACGGAGTGAATGTATAATAAACATTAAGTAAAGTTTTACGTTACTGAGTCTTATTTAGTCCACTGCTAAATGTAGACATTTATGCACCAAAAGGCATGCATATCTTGAAAGATGCGTAAAGATATATTAATAATAAATATTTGAAAATTCAAATAAAAGGTTAGTAGAGCTGGGGTAGCTTGGGGTTAAGAGCTTCCTGTAAATTTTACAATACGCAAGTAAGATTTCGTTCCCCACCGGCATCGATGTTAGTGTAAATGGTGAAATTGGTAAAGGAATCCATCATGAGATCCGAGAAATAAAAATATTCCGTAGACATGTGAATTCCGCCTACACTGCTGGTAGCTCCAGACCCCTCTCAGAAATAAGAGGAGGCCTGTGCCTAGCAGTAGGTGTATAGGCTGCTTTTATATGCATAACTTTACTTTTAACTTTAAAAAGAAAGTATGAGAAACGTGTACGGAGAAAAAATCCACTTTAATATTTATTTTAAAATTTATAGAAAATCTCGTTAACAACAAACCACAGTTACCAATTAAAGTAACATACTATAAGGGAACGTATTAGTTAGTATTATTAACAAACTACATTCTTTTTGTTTTTTTTACAATAACAATCATTTTTATGGTTACATAAAGCGATATTTAAATTATATAATCACTAGCTAAGAGGTTTTATTTCTGCGTAACAAATTTAATGTCTGTACAGATTTAAAAAAAATATCGCTTTGAAAAATTTGTTATTGTAAGGAACTTCCCTACGCTTGAAGGCATGTTAAGAAGTGTTACGGTCCAAGCATTATCCCCACCATTAGTAACCTGTATCATAACACAAATATCACAAGACTAGTGGACAACGCCGTTCCTTTGTCTGGGGTAACCATTGAAGTCAATTTTCTTAGCGCTCGGTTCTTCTGGTAGCGGTTCGACTTTAGCTTTCTTGCCGGGCTTGGGGGAGAGGTAGGCTTTGTAGAAGAAGTGCGCGAAGAGCACGAAATAGGAGAAATACATAGCCATAGAGAGTTTGATATTTATTTGGCTGATGTGGCAAGAGTGGGGAGGTGCGGTCGCCATGTAGTTGTGCGCCCAGATGTTGATAGCACAGCCGACTATCATCTGAGTGAGCTGCAGGAAAGTGATGGTCATCGCTAGCATCTTCGGCGGGTACCTACCCATGCTGACGAGCGCGTAGTATGAGTACATAACACTGGAAATAAAACAAACATTATTAAATCCACCATTCGTATATGCTAATCTATTTCCTTGTATCACTGGAATTAGGCTTTCCTATTGTTCGCCAGACAATCATAATAAAAATATTGTTCTGTACTTTTCTATATTTTTTTAATCCACAATTTTATTAGAAACGGGATTATAATTTTTCATTTCACTATATTACCGTTACCTTATTACCTTAAGGACTCATTCCTACTATGACGTACCGTCATTGTAAGCGCCTACACCGATCAGTTTGAGATCAGACTTCGTACACGATAGACCACGAAATTATCACTGTGCTGTGGTGGTATTTAAGAAGAAGAAGACGTAAAAGAAAACATTAGGTGCATCACACATTTTAAACATTAAAGGTTTTTTAACTACTTCCGGATGACTATTTTCTCTTGTGATGATTTCTTTAGACGATATTGCACATCAATGTCTGCGGGGTGATCTGCGGGGAAGGCACGTCGGTGCCATCTCGTCGGCGGATTCATTCACACCATATCCGAGTCCAGCGTTTAAGCGGCTCTTGGCAGTGACAAAACGTCCGCTTAAAAACCCTGATCAGTGTTTGTTCTCGGATCCGTCTAAATGTGAACAGTTCCATATAAATGTACTGCCACTGGTATATTCGCCTCTTTAGACGGATCAAGAACAGACGGTCCGTCTTAGTAGGAACGAGGCTTCACCATGTAGTGGCAGTGTATGTATATCCACTACAATATATTGTCCTACGCGCGTCGTAAGAGGCGACAGAGGCAAATTAAAACAAGCGACGAACAACAGCATAACAACACAAAATAATAAAAAACTGCAGTCGCCTACGCGCACCCCAAGCCCAAAAGTGGTAACCATAGCAAAATCCCTTCTATGAGACAATCTCAGGCTCAGCTGTGGACTTTAGGCTGTAATGGATATTATCATTATGCAAATAATTCCTATCTGTACATTGCTATCATCATGGCTTAACCTGTTCTTAATGAAAATGGGCAAGACCAATTTTAGTCGTTCAGTAATTTAAGTTGTTACATCATTACATAATCGAGTGACATTGTAATAAAAATCCTTAATATTTATATAGAAACTTCTAATTGTATTAACCATATAGATTATACAGGGCGGACTGCATTTTATTTACTTCAAATCTGTAATGTTTAAAAATCGAAGAAAAATTGTTTATAAAAATAGTTAAAAATAAAGTATTGTTTATTTTAACTCTATCCAGAATTCAACGGAGTTACGAAAAAAACAAAGGTCGGTGCTGTTTGGAGCGTAGGAGTTGCGCTTTCAATTGCTCCAAATATAATTGTAGAGTCAAGCCGTATGAGGTGCAATTGGATGAATGGCTGGCTAGCACAAATACTTGCGCATATTTCGAATGCTAGCCAAAATCATTGAATCAACATGAATTACAAGTAACATAACAGGTATTCATCGTTGCATCTCGGCTCGTGAATCGAGTCTGAGTCAACTACTACTCGGCTCGAACAGGGAAGAATCACACTCTCACAGAATAACAGTGATGTTTTAAAGAGGTTTTAATAGACATCACTCAAGATGATCCGAAAAAAATTACTAGCCATTTTAATCCTTACTTACTCCTAAAGTATATTATTGTTATATACATGTATATTGTATAAGGCAATAATCTTCATTTTTTTTCTCAGTACCACGCGGAAACATGATTTTAACGTTATTACAAATTTACGTGGTAGAGCCACGCTGCAGCTATATTATGATTGTAGCAGGAATGTATGGGCTCGGCCGGGGTAGGACCACGCTTTCACAAAATACGAGCGTGAAATAGTAGCTTAATGCTGCTGTGTTTCGTATGGTGAGTGTAGAGAACCGGAGACCCTTTTTACTTGAAACGAGGCATTTCATCTTAGTCCTTCGTGAGAACTACGATGGAAAGGACGAAGAATGAAAAGGATGGAGGACTAACTACTGCATTTTCATTCTTAATTGGGAAGAAATGTAGATGTCTATGGGCCACAGTGTCCACTTACCTTCAGGTAGACTATGAGCTCGCTTGTAATCGTTATTCTATTAACAATAATACCATTTGGAGAACTCACCTGTGCACACAATAATTCATTACGACGAACCAGCGCGCGGATGAGGTGTACTCGGTGAACGAGAACCATGTGTAGAGTAGCACGGTGATATGGTGGTACCAGTGCAGGAAGATCAGCGGCTTCTTGCGCAACACTATGAAGACCGTGTCGCCCAGCTCAGGAACCTTCGACAGCACAAACATCGTTGTCCAGAAGCCCGATACTTTGTCTTGTTCGATGAAGCTGGAATCAAGAAATTACTGTGGTTAATTTGTGAAATATGCCAAAATATCAGCACCGAGTCCACAGATGGACGTTGGTCGTTGGGAGTTTGCTTTGATCATTTTGATGATGGCAGGCGAATTGACGACAGGCGATGGATCTCAGTCCAGAGGAGACAACAGAATCAGACGTCTCGCACCTTTGACGCTGCTTTCCATCGCCAGTCTAGATATTTTATGTCAGGGGTAAACGAGATGGTTATATTATCATCATCATCATCATCATCATTACAGCCTTTCATAAGTCCACTGCTGAACATAGGCCTCCCCCAAGGAATGCCACAAAGCACGGTCCTGAGCCACCTGCATCCATCGACTTCCTGCATGTCTTACCAGGTCGTCACTCCATCTCGTGGGGGTCGCCCTACACTTCGCCTACCGGTACGAGCCTGCCACTCAAGAACCTTTCTTCCCCATCGGTTGTCGGTTCTTCGAGCTATATGGCCGGCTCACTGCCACTTCAGCTTACTAATCCGTTGGGCTATGTCGGTTACTCTGGTTCTACTGCGGATATCCTCATTCCTAAGTTTATCACGCAGAGAAACTCCGAGTATAGCCGTCTCCATAGCTCGCTGAGCGACCTTGAGCTTCCTCATACGGCCAGCAGTGAAGGACCACGTCTTACACGGTTATATTATACCCTGTATAAATGTAGCAAACGCATCTATATCCTTCTTTGTTTGAAGTTAGCTGCAGGTGTCCGTGGACTGCAGTAATCACTTACGTTCAGGTAGACTGTAAGTTCGTTTGTCACTTTATTTTTATATATAAAAAAAATCGTATCTCCAATCAAACTGCGATAGGGATCATCCTAAATAGCCCATGTCCTGCTAGACTGTTCTGCGGTCGCTACGCGTATATACTTTAGTTTGATTCCAATGTTAGAGCTCAGATAGCTGGAATAAATTATAGATTTCTTAGTTATATATTTATAAATTTGCGAAGACCAAATCGTCTCTTGAATATTAAGTCTCTTAAAGTCCACGCAAATACTAAAACCATGATAATAGAGATAAAGTTCCGAGCCTTGTTATATTTTTTTTTATAGAATAGGGGGCAAACGAACATGCTGCCCACCTGATGGTAAGTGACTACCGCCGCCCATGAAGAACCGCAACACCAGGGGAATTGCAGATGCGTTGCCGACCTTTTAGAAATGTGTAAGCTCTTTTCTTGAAGGTTCCTAAGTCGTATCGGTCCGGAAAATTCGCTGGTGATAATTGATTCCACAAGGAAGTCGTGCGAGGGAGAAAACTTCTTCTAAATCGCACAGTGGTGGACCGCCAATCATCCAGATGGTATGGATGGTAACGCGAGTTTTGTCTAACATAGAAATAAAAATTAAATTTACCTAAAGGATTTAACGTCTGTCCTCTAAGTGGACAACGTCAATTAAAGCCTCAGTAAACTTTATGAACAACTTAATAATAGGTGAACAAAATGCGACATCATCGTTTATCATCATCACCATCATTCTGGCCAAATAGTTAAACGCTACTCAATTTCAGTTATTTCACTTTAGAGACAGCACGAGACTTAAAATGTCGTCGGAATTTGCGAGTTCCCCTATCGCCATCTAAAATTGGAATTTGACATAGGGTTGTGAAATTTCGTAATTCTTGCATTAGTCTCTCTCTGTGTGTGTCTGTCTCTGTGCGCGCGCGCGCAGTGTGTGTGTGTGTGTGTGTGTGTGTGTGTGTGTGTGTGTGTGTGTGTGTGTGTGTGTGTGTGTGTGCGTGTGTGTGTGCGTGTGACCACGTTATGGGAAAACAGTTTATCTTATACCACCACTACACAACGAAGTTTCCGAAATTATTTTGTTTTTAATTTCTCTTCACTGTTCTCACACAAAAGATATTTATATTGGTGAAGGTGTTATCGTTGCCAAATAGCATCGCGGATAAGAAAATATAAAACTAAAAAGCCTGTTTTCTCAATATAAATTGTAGTCATCCGGGTCCAGTAATGTCGTCATACTTGATTTTCAATTACACATTAATCTGGCCATATTATTAAACATATTTTTAAATATATTCACAAATATTTTAATTTTTACAAAAAATATAACCTGCTATAAGGCACTATGCTATGAACATTTAATTTATAATTCAAAATTTTGTACAACGACATCAATATATATTATTAAGGATAACACAAAAACTATTCGTCAGACCTTGATCAAATGTATATGGGAAAACATGAGAAGCGCCAGCTTTTAAACAAAAAAAGAATCATCGAAATCGGTTCACATAGAACAAAGTTATGAGATAACACGCGGTGTTCTTAAAAATGAATTACATCTTATAATTTATTTATTTACGTAACATTGAATTATTTACTGTATTAAAAATACAATAGAAAACTAAAACCAAAAACTTTAATTATCATAAGGTCTTGCTCGCCGCGGTATCATGCCAAGAACGCTGGCTGCGTTTCCTCGCACTGTTAACTTGAACTTGAACTCGGAAGGATGTTTTAAGATTACGAGCCACAAAACTCGCGACACGACCGCTTCGAATGTGTTCACGACTTTAGCGTAAGCAGTTATATAATTGATCGTGTAGTGGCGCTTTAAGAATATCAACGACATCATGTCGTCTCGTGGGTGTCATATGACGGTATAGAGGAAAAAACAAAACTGGAGACGGGTAGAAGCGTTTCTCTAATAACTAAAAATAAAAATGTGCGATTCCCAATCGTACGGCCAAGGGTTGCAACTATGGCATTTATGAAGCAATCTGTGGGGGAGGTCTATCTTCAACAGTTCATATTAAATGTGGTAGAGTCACGCCGCAGCTATATTATGGTTGTAGCATGAATGGGTCGGCTCGACCGGGGCAGTACCACGCTCTCACAGAATTTCAGCGTAAAATAGTAGCTTAGAGCTGTTGTGTTTCGTATGGTGAGTGTAGAGAACCGGATACCCTTTTTACAGGAAACGACGCATTCTATCTTAGTCCTCAGGGGTGACAACGCATTCTTATTCTGAAGGATAAATGTCTACGCTCAGTACACTTACCATCAGGTGGACTGTGTGACTATTCCGCACGATTTTAGTTTAAGCATATTAATAATATAGCAGCGCTGTCTATAACGTTTACATGTAAAAACATAATAAAACATGCTAATCAATTGGCTACGGCGCCGTGGAATTGCGGTTCGAGTCCCGCATGGAATAATCATTTGTATGATATTCAAATTTCCGGGTCTGCATGTTTGTTTACAAACAGTTTATGTATGTAAATCGCCCACGACACACGAGAAAATTATATTGTGGGAGAAAACCTTTATTAAGAAAAATAACTGATTTAATAACAAGACAAATCAGGTAAGTAGGTCAAAATTACTGTGTCTAGATTTTTTGTTGTATATGTAAATATGGATATTTACCAAGTAACAACTACAATTTATCAAATTGAGATCTTATCAGCGCATTACTGACAAGTTATAAACGATTGAGTTGCGTATTTCAAGTTACTGAAATGTTTGGAATCAAGTGGATTTTTAATAGCATAAACATTTAACGCAAAAACAAATAATGAGTAAAAAAGGACAAAATTAGTCATAGTAGCTCAGTGGGAAGATGCACAGTAAGCGAGTACCTAACCCGCCTTTAATCCCCGGCGGTACCAATGAAATTGTTAATTTTTATACGCATTTTAATTTTAGCACAGTACAAGAAGTACCTAATATAATTATCAGACCCGTTAACAAATGTTCCCAAAAACTTGTTAGTAATTATTTTATTTAAGATTTTTGTTGTAACTACCAGGGGGTCATGATCGCATTAGCGATATGGCCCTTTTTCAATGAATAAAAAATAATTATGTGATAGGTTACATAAACACATAGTGCTTACCGCGCGCCTCGCCTAACATATCTCGTACAGTTTCACGCACGCAACGTTCAGCGTCTTGACATGGAGCATGCTTTACCATTAAACGTAGGTAATTTAGAAAATTCTCTTACGATTGGTTTAGTAGTTTCCTTAATGGTCTGAACATTTTCTCAGTCATTTGCCATCTAATAGTTTCCCTTTATTGCTATTTGAATAGTAAAGGAATGACAGGCAGAAACAATAATTGTTTCAAAGCACAAATTAAAGCAATTTATTTCGCTTCTTAAACAACACAGATAAATTGCTTCCATTACGAACAGAGAATGAGTACATGGTAGCTGAGGGATTAAGCGCAAATAGATTTTTTAAAGTCACTTTTATATATACCCAATGTTCTTTTACAGCATTGCTTCTTAAGAATAAATTTATATAAGGCCTTGTTTTTCTCACTACATATTTATGTTAATAAATTAGGTAAAAGCCCTAGTAGGCTTCTATCGATCGAAGGTAGATGGAATAATAAGAAATCTCTACATATAAAATCGTTTGCTGTCATAAAACTCGAAAATGGTTTTGATAAAATTTTTTGTGTGTTTAATTTGGTTCCTGGGAGGTTTAGATTCACAATTGGACCCGGTAGGTTGGGTTGTTGTTGAGATCAAGAAATCACATGTGCGATGCCGGGGCGGATAGCTAATGTACAATAAAATTTTCATTTAAATGTTTATTTAAAGTAAATAAAGCAGTTCATTTTATAGACGTAATGTTTCTCATCGATTATGGTCACTTCTTATGTTGGTTATTTACTTTAAACAGGCCAGTTCTAGTTCAAGGATTAAACGCTCGCCGTAAGTTATACAGTACTGACGCGTCGTCTCCCATGAGGACTAAGATGGATCTCACAGCCTATAATTGTTTTATAGGATAAGGGTGACAAACGAGCATACAGTCCACCTGATGGTAAGTGGTTGCTGAGGCCCATAGACATCTACATCTGTCCTTACCTATGACGACTAAGATGAAATGCCTCGTTTTCATTAAAAACGGTCTCCGGTTCCCTAAACTCACCATACGAAACACAGCAGCGTTAATTTGCTATTTTACGCTGGTATCCTGTGAGAGCGTGGTCCTTCCCCGGTCGAGCCGAACCATTCGTGCTACAACTATACTAGTAATATAAACAGCTACATATTCACACAAATAATTTCTACACAAAAAAACTTCGACTTAATTAACACCCGTCTTGTGGATACATAGTTGATAGGTATTGAACAAATCAAAGTCGTGTTTTTACATAAATTGTTAATATTATTACCTGTCCGACATATGAAAGTGTTTGTTTAATATTTGCAGGACGTGTGGTATCGTAGTGCCAAAACAAACCTACCAGTAGAGCAAGACAATGCCAATAGTTATCTGGAACAGTTCGGCAACAATTTAAACGCATGCAATTATAATTTATAACGCAGGCCAACTGAAAATATGTAACAGCTGTGGGAAAGGACATTTAGCAAAACTGTGCCATGTGCGCGTAACTTTCTCTGCCTGCGATTTAGAATAATATCTACTTATAATTTACACAAACGGTTCGTTCCTCCATTTTGTAGGGGGGTGGGGGGGGGGGGGGCATACACTCCACTTTACGGTACAAGACTACCACTTGAGAACCATCATCCATTGTTTGTCGGCGTTCTACAGCTATAGGGATAGCCTATGGCAGTGGGCAAGGCATCCGTTATTCTTGACTGAACCATATTGATTAAACCACAGAATAAATAATAGTGATCCTTTGTGCTACGTCGGTTACCAGAATCTTGTCCTTGTCCTGATTAACTCATGTGAACTCATGATGCGGAGTATCGTATCGATAGAGATATCGCAAGAAATTACTCGATATAGTTAGTATTTGGAGAACGATCCCAGGGTTTTTTTTATAGGATAAGGGTGACAAACGAGCACACAGTCCATCTGATGGTAAGTGGTTACTGCGGCCCATAGACATCTACATCTATCCTCTATTACAAATCAAAATGTAGATGCGTTGTCACCCGTGAGGACTAAGATAGAATGCCTCATTCCCAGCAAAAAGGGCCTCCGGCCACCTGCACTCACCAAGCGAAACGCAGAGGTAGACCTCTACTTCACGCTGGTTTTCTGTGAGGTCGTGGTACCACCCCGGTTCGAGCCGGCCCATCCGTGCGACAGCAAAGCTGCCGCGTGGCTCTACCACTGTTAAATTTCTATTGTTGTTGTTGTGGTTTATTTTCTGACAGTTTAAGCATGCACCAATGCACGTTGGACTTCGAATTTAGAATAAAGGTGATAAACGACCACACAGTCCACCTGATGGTAAGTGGTTGCGGTGGCCCATAGATATCTAAATTTATCTTCGATTAAGATTCAAAATCCGGATACGTTGTCACTCGTGAGGATTAAGATGGAATGCCTCGTATCCAGTAAAAAGCGTCTCCAGTTCCACACTCACCATACGAAACACAGCAACATTAAGCTGCTATTTTTTTTAATATTTAACGATGTTAAATATCAATTAGCTAAGATCCAAGTAATAAAGTATTATTACGCGGAACTTGGCTATAATTAATCTTTAACATCTTTAATATCTTTAATATTATATATTATTTAAATTTATTATATATATATATATATATATATATATATATATATATATATATATATATATATATATATAATAAATACCTGATAACGACCTGGTAAGACATGCAGTAAGTCGATGGATGCAGGTGGCTCAGGACCGTGCTTTGTGGCATTCTTTGGGGGAGGCCTATGTTCAGCAGTGGACTTGTGAAGGGCTGTAATGATGATGATGATGATGATATATATATTTTATAATTACTCGAATTGTTTTAATCTTTCCATCGTACAGGTTTCCTCACGATGTTTTCTTTCACCACTGAGCAAGTTAGAAATCAGTTCCTATAAAAAAAATTGTGGTGTCGTTAGAGAAGGCATTCGGAGTGTCGTATGTAATTAAATTGAATAACAGAAGTAAAACACCTTTTGTTTTAACCACAGATTAATATAATTAAACAGACGTCACACGAACAACATATAGAATACCAGCGTAAAATAGCAGCTTAACGCTGCTGTGTTTCGTATGGTGAGTGTAGAGAACCGGAGACCATTTTTACTGGAAATGAAGCATTCCATCTTAGTAATCCTCACGGATGACAACGTATCTGGATTTTGATTCGTCATCGAGGATCCACCATACCATCAGGTGGACTGTGTATTCGTTTGTCACCCTTATCCTATAAAAAAGACGCATTCGTTATTTATTTTTCCAAAAATACCAATACGAAAATTACGTCAACAATTCCACCTGCGGCCGACTGACCGGGCGACATTAGAAAGTGTATTGCACAACTTGGAGAATCTGAGTGCGCACTGAATGCCAAAGCGAAAGCGAGATACGCCTAATTACTTGACGCTGGTTGAAAGTGAATTCGATTCATTGACTGTTGTGTCGTCGTATGACATTTGGATATTTATCGGAGTTCATAGATCCTTTAAAAATATATTCTGTATACCTACAAAAGTATAAACTATCTTATTACTATCTTATCTGAACGCTGAGACCTTCCTCCCATTACTGAGGATGTATGCAGCGTACGTGGTAATTACCGGTTTTATTGGCGCCAGCGGCAAATTCTTTAACACCTATGGATAAAAATCCGAAATAAATATTTTTGATTTGTTTTGATAGTGGCCTGCTAAGGCTGCGTGTTCTTAAATATTTTTCGGCATACGAAAAACATTTAAGAACACTTTTGATAGAATTTAGATAAACTACTAGACAAGGACCATGCTCTCACAGAATGAGTGAGTGTAGAGAACCTCTTTTTAATGGAAACGAGGCATTCCATCTTAGTCCTCAGGGGTGATAACGCATTTGCATTTTGATTCTTAATCAAGGATAAATTTAGATGTCTATGAGTGACAGCATCCACTTTCTGTCTGTCCTCTAGTATATTTGTATATTTTGTAACTATATAGAATGATTCCCAATAACTAGAAAGTACTGCGGTCCTAACAAAAAAAAAACCGGCCAAGTGCGAGTCGGACTCGCGCACCGAGGGTTCCGAACAAATCCGTGGGTATATGAGTTTAAAATGATTAAAAATATTTTTATTATATGATGTAACTAAAAATTTATGCTTTTCGCAATTTTTCCTTTATCTGTGCTATAATACGTTGCTTCGTGAAATTTTAAGATTCTCAGTTCACGGGAAGTACCCTGTAGGTTTTGACTTTTGATTCCCTTGCGAATATCGAAAATTTGCGGCATAAACGGCTGTATCTTTTGATTGCGTTGGCTTAGAAGTTTGATTTTTTCACAGCCCCAAGGGACAGTAGACTTGAGTATTTGATATTTCAGCTTGATACCTCTACGCGTTCCTGAGAAAAAGGGTCTTGACAGACAGACAGACAGACAGACAAACAGACAGACAGACAGACAGACAGACAGACAGACAGACGGACAACAAAGTGATCCTATTAGGGTTCCGTTTTTTCCTTTTGAGGTACGGAACCCTAAAAAAGGTCAAAAGTAAAGTTACAGAGCAGCATAGGCCTCCTCTCATTCCTGAGTGGGTTTTTTAGAGCAAGGAAGTGTCCACCGGCGTTGATCCAATGCGTTTTGTGTCATGTGTACATGTCTTTGAAATATTTTTGTATAATTTCTTAGACATGTAGCTTTCCTCACGATGTTTTAATTCACCGCCGAGCACACGGTAAATCAACAATAAAAATTTCAACACACACTTTCATTGGTGCCGGCGGGTATCGAACCCGGGTTGTCTGCGTACTGTGATATTTACGGCGAACGATTAGCCCATGAGCTACCACATCACTGTAATATTTTTTTTATATCTGCGAATTTGTCGTGCGTTATTATCACATGCAATACTTATAAATAATTTTGCGGATTTTATCGGGGGTCATATTATTGCTTATTTTACACTCCCGATATTTTAAGTTTTACCCGACTTCAAAATCAAAATTTTCTAGATGAATCGTTTGTGATGATCATTTTTTCTTTCTTTATTTGAAAACTTGTGCTTCTCATGTGGTCCCATATTAATTTCATCAAGATCTGAGCAGTAGTTTTTGAGTTATCCTTAATAATGCGTATTTAATTGACTTCGGCAACATTGATGATGTTCTCATTTTATTAAGTGGCGAAGCTTGCGAAGTCACTTATTGATTTCACGATGTCTGTCCGTCTGTCCGTCTGTCCCACGATTATCTCGAGAACGGTTTCGATTTTCAAATTCTGTTTTCAGCAATCGATTACTGATCACCCAGGCATCTGAACCTCCTATTTTGAAACTGATTGCTCAACGGCAACCGTTAGAAACCGCTACAAAGCTGATTGCTTCGCCACTTTGCTATGCTGTTAGCTTGCTAGGTTTATTTATATTGAAGTCGGTTGTACATTTTTTTTTAATTTTACCACTTATATTATTACTAATAATTACGGTGATGCGGATGACCCCACGACCATGGCGCCGCTTGGTTGTTCCATTATCATTATCACCGTTATAGTTGAAAACAATAATTATAAAACAGTAGTAACAATAACTATCTGTACGTGAAGGGTTATTACGTATTCGACTTCGGCATGTAATTATAACTCATTGCTAATAAATTTATAATCAATGCCTTCGAAGTCTAGTGTGATGATTGACGGTGGTATATTCATTTAGTTTTACGTTAAGTGAATAATGGGTCGTTACTTAAAAGCCGAAACGAAATACCACAAAGTAGGTATTTCGGTTACAAAATTGTCAAAATATGACCTTCAAAACCAATTAAATTTGTTGTTCACGATAAAACAAAAAGCAGATGATAACCATTTAAATTTTTCAAAATGGTTCACAACTGACTTCCCTTTTTTAAATTAAAGAGATATTTCAACACTTTCAACAGGCAGTTCTAGTTAAGCTTAAATTAAAGTAAGTAGTACTTAATAAGTAGCAGTTAGTCTGTTAATGTACGAATAGAACAAAACAAGAAAAATCTCATTTTCATTCATTCATTGATGAAAATCAATAATCGATAAATTTTTAATGACTACGACTGCGATTACGTGTTACACCTATAAATAAATCATCGTAGTATTTAACACAATGATTGAACGATTATAAATAATTAACTAATTAATTGATTCTTGATTCTCCTCACAAAAAGCTAAAGAAATAATAAAATAATTAATGTCGGTAGTAAAACTAGAAATGATTTGTGGCCTTAGTCATAAAAAATTACGTCATTTAAGAAATACTTAAAGTTGCTCAATGTCTTTTCATTAAATGACCATAGAAAGAGACAGATATAGAGAAAATGAATAATAAATTAAAATAAGCAATAATCAACGACTAGATTATAGAGATAAGGCTGGTAATGATTATTTTACTAAGACAATCTACATACTGTGTTGTTAGACTATTTAATCTCAACCAAAACCGGTAAATGTGATGTAAAGGTAATGTGGTTTATGTGCTAGAATAGTGCGCGGCTTCCATCTCAAATGCTACACCGAAAAACTTCTTTTAATCGTCATCCTATTACTTCATCGGATATTTGAGTTTAAAGACATAGTTATCACATAAGAACAATATACAGTTCGCTTAACAGTGATAAATAGTAAATACTTAACAATTAACCAGTATAAAAAAACAAACTGCGGTCCAAAATAAGTAGAAATTAGGATAAGTAATTTAACAGGCGACTTTTGAATAATGCAATAGTGTTACTTCTTTTTTTTTTTTTTGCTTTTCTTTCCTATGCCAGTTCTATAGGTAGGCAGCGCTAGCTTGTGTCTATTTCGAGTGCAATATCAGATATTTTACTTTTCTTATTTAGCCGAAGGATTTACGAGACAATCAAGTAGTTTGACGAACAGAACGTAATTTCGTATTTCTTGCCGCTTGAGCGAGCACAAGGTATTTTTTCGGTTGAAATATTGGAGCAATAATTGATGAAGCTGGACGCGGCTCGCGAACACTGTCAAAACATCGCGTCAAACCATAAATATAAAATCGCATCAAGCATAGACAAACACGCAGATATTTGACCCAAACATTGCAAATTATCAAACATGCTTGACACAAGCAAAAATCGATTTAGAAATCATTAACGCTATATCAGGCCGCAAGCTCAGAAAAGCAAGCGAGTTATAGGCGGTGTAAGGATATTCGCTATCCCATATCATTCCGTGGGTGCCGTAAGAGTCGATTGAAGGAAATGAAACAGAATATGGGCAGCTGCTGAACCTGAAAATGCCAACCCGTCTACCAAGCGTGGCAACTATGGCAAATATTCCACCTATGAGGCAATCTACGAGCATATGTTTAGCAATGAACTTGATAGGATGTAATGATAATAATATCACTTCAGGCACTTTAATGTTGTTATGAATAATTTCTATTATTTTTCTCTGGTTATAATATGTTCGTACGTAAGCTATAAAATAAATAAATAAAAAATTGATTAAATGAAGCATTTCCACTAAAACACGTCACGGTAAATTCATTACGATTACATCAGTTTGTGAGTAACAAGACCAAAATCAATAGAAAACTATGTAGATATAGACTGTCCCACACGCCGGCTTAGTCACAACAATTACGTAATCTCTAACAGAGACGCGAGTGTAGGAACACTTTATATGCACAGAATGCTTTTAGTTTAACAATTCTTTATAAAAATGACAAACAAAGGTTTTTGTGAAAGCTATATTTTTATTTAGCCGTCGTAGCTTAGAAATTGACAGCTCTTCGTAAATACAGCTCGACAAAACTCGCGATACCATCCATACCATCTCAATGATTGGCGGTCCACCACTGTGCGTTTTACAAGAGGTTTTTCTTTCTCGCGCAACTTCCTTGTGGAATCGACTACCATCAGCGATTTTTCCGGACCGATACAACTTGGGACACTCAAGAAAAGAGCCTACTCTTTTTTAAAAGGCCGGCATCGGCACCTACAATTCTCCTGGTGTTGCAGTAGTTCATGAGCGGCGGTAGTCACTTGCCATCAAGTGAGCCGCGTGCTCGTTTGCCCCCACTTATATAAAAAAGAAACAGCCTGCTAGCAACCCGACTTCGATCCCCGGCGTTACCAAAGCAAGTGTTAATTGCAATTTTAAGTGCTGATTTACTACATGTTCGGCGATTAAGGATCGTGAGGAAGCCTGCAAGTCTGGGAAAATTAAAAAAATCTAAAACATGTTAATTACGCCAATACGCATTAGGTCAGCGCAGCGGACACTTCCTAGCCCTAAAAACCCTCTCACAAATTTGAGGTCTGTGCCCAGCTGTGAGAGGTATATTAGCTGTAACTGATTTTTAAATATTTGTTATAAGAGTAAAAGTAACAAACGAGCACACAGTTTATATGATAATAAGATAAGTGGGTGCTATGGCCGTTCATTAGGAATCATAATGCAAACGCGTTTTACTCCTGGGGATTAAGATGGAATACCTAGTTAATACCAGTAAAAATGGTCTTCACTTGCCATACGAAACATACTGTATTGCTATGTACGAGCGTGTTCATTACCCTGGTCGAGCCGATACATTTGAACTGCAGCGTAATATGGCAGTGAGACCCTAACCTGGACTGTACCATATATATATATATATATATATATATATATATATATACATGTAAGTGAGAACACAGTGAGTACACTGTCTATTCAACAATGCGTCTCATCGGATGCTAGATATTTACAACAACAAAAAACTAAATATAATCAATGGAGTGACGACTTGGTAAGACATGCAGAAGGTGGATACAGGAACGTGCTTCGTGGCGTTCCTGGGTTTCGTGGTTTGAGCGGTGACTCCACAAAAATAAAGCGATTATTTATAAAACATTATAAATTGCAAATTTTCAAGTAGAATAGGCATGGACCTATTCTAAGCATGGACCTAAATATCTACGTGCATCCCGATATAAGACTTCAATAACAGATCTGGATTATACATAAATAATACGCCTGAGCAAAAATGTATCCGATATTTGTTATCGGATACTCTAAAGCATCTACGGTCCTTTTACAAAAATAAGTTGAAATTTAGTCTCAGGTTTAAACGAGTAACTATTTCACAAAAGAGTTCCCGCGGAAATATGCGAACTAAAATTTCAAATAGCTAGTTTCATAGCAAATGTCAAATTTCGCGTAGACTCTGCTTAAACCTTATTATAAACCCGATACGATCGATAAACAATTTTTAATAATAAGACGACGAACAGTCGTAATTTACAAAAATTACGTCAGAACAATTCAAGGCATTTATATAGAATTTTACAATATCCCAATAAAGCGTAGAAATCTTATTTACACGCACGGAATTCTTACTTAAGATCTTAGCTACAATAAAGTGCGCTGTTTGTATTCTCAAAGAGAATAATAAAATCCTGTTTTTGTCCTTGATCCTACGCAGAGTATTAACAAAAGGTTAGGACGGGCAAAGGTTAAGGACGACTTTAGGAAGGCATTGTGGGGTTTTAAGAGGTTACAGTATCTCTTAGCGGTTATAGGATTACTTAGTTGTCGTGTATTATGCCTTTGCCTGATTGGTTGATACGACAACGATGCAACAAAATTAACGCGGTTACAAAGTTTTAAATCTATACAAATAAATAAAATGGAAGTGTCTGTTTGTAATGTTAAAATAACAGCTATTTACCAAATGCGTATAAATGTATGCAACGATACTTATAACACAAAAAAAACATTTTTTTTAAATTTTATCTTTGTCTGTCTGTTTGTTCCGGCTAATCTTCGAAACGGCTGGACCGATATTGACGCAATTTTCACTGGCAGATAGCTGATATTATAAGAGGTGACTTACGTTACTTTTATTTTTGAAACCTATGACATTCAATCGTTTTAAATTCCACGCGTGCGAAGTTGCTGGGGACAGCTAGTTTTATATAAAAAACAACCACACCGTGGAAGAGCCGAACTGCGGCGTATTATTGTTGCAGCACGATTAAGACGTCAAACAGCGTCAAAGGTCCGAGACGTCTTGGTACTGCGGTCATCAATACGCCTGCCAAGCGTGGGGATTATGGCAAATCCTTCAAAATCAAATCAATTCGGTTTTACAAGGGGTCGCTCGACAACTGACGCTGGAGTTGAGCTTGTTAAACATATTTTTTGTGCATGGGAGAATTCAGAGGATGCTTTGGGTATATTTTGTGACCTTTCCAAGGCCTTCGACTGTGTTCACCATGAGACATTAATCAGGAAGCTACAGTACTATGGTGTCAAGAACACAGCGCTTAAACTTATTATTTCATATTTAAGTAATAGAAAGCAGAAGGTTATTATCAATGGTAAAAGTTCTTCCGGGTCACCTGTACTAATGGGTGTTCCTCAGGGCTCGATTCTCGGCCCATTCCTGTTTTTGGTGTATATTAATGACTTACCTCACCTTGTAGGGGATAGTCATGATATAGTATTATTTGCTGATGATACTTCCTTGATTTTTAAACTTAAACGTCAATCATTTAAATGTGACGAAGTGAATAATGTTATATCAAAATTAGTGCATTGGTTTAACGTTAATAATCTGCATTTGAATGGAAATAAAACTAATTGTGTTAAATTTACAACAACGAATGTTAAAAATCTGAATACTAATGTGTTTTAAATGGGGAGGAATTGAGCCCTGTTGTATCCACTGTTTTTCTTGGCATCACTCTTGACGCAAAGCTTCAGTGGGCCCCCCATATATCCAAATTAGCAAGCAGATTAAGTTCTGCAGCCTATGCTGTAAAAAAGATTAGAGGTCTCACTAGTGTCGAGACAGCTAGATTAGTTTATTTTAGTTATTTTCATAGCATAATGTCTTATGGGATTTTGCTATGGGGAAATGTGGCTGATTCGGAAACTATTTTTGTTTTACAGAAGAGGGCCATTAGAGCTATTTACAATCTAAAACCGAGAGAGTATCTTAGAGATAAATTTAAAGAAATTAATATATTAACTTTGGCCTCTCAGTATATTTACGAAAATTTAATGTATGTTCACAAAAACAAAGATAGTTTTAGTAAAAAAAGTGATATACATTCTGTAAACACTAGGAACAAACACAAGCTAGTGATGCCAGTTTCTCGACTCCACAGAGTCAGTAATTCATTCTTGGGGCAATGTATATACGCTATTACAACAAGGTCCCGGAAAGTGTACAGGTTCTCTCTATTACCAAGTTTAAATGTTTTATTAAGCTGAAACTGTATAAAAAGGGTTATTATAGTATAAATTAATACAAGGTTGATAATAACCCCTGGGAATGAGGTGGTCGCTTCCAAGCAGTTTCTAAAATAAATTTTGTAAATAGTTCGTAATCATTTATATTGTAAAATTTATTTTAAAAAAAAGTCCCGCTGGGTTTCTTGCTGGTTCTTCCCAGGACAGAGGGTTTTTTTTCGAACCAGTGGTAAAGTAAAAAATTACTTTCAATAAGAATTACACATGTAATGTATATTGAA
This sequence comes from Parnassius glacialis, assembly GCA_033319125.1. Lineage (NCBI taxonomy): Eukaryota > Metazoa > Arthropoda > Insecta > Lepidoptera > Papilionidae > Parnassius > Parnassius glacialis. The sequence continues at coordinate 6,792,673 of JAVANC010000021.1, forward strand.
TAAAAAAATATTCTATTCTATTCTATTCTTCTTAGATAGAAAGAGCAGAAAAAAATGTATGGCAAAGTTCAAATGGCAAGGAAACCGACTTTAGAAAACATCACGTCATTCTAACTCAAACATTTATTTTTAAAGTAATTTAAGACTGTAGAATGGCATATTTACTTAGTTATGTAAGTAGGATGTAATTATTTTAATAATATATCAATTATACAAATAAAAACCTTGTTCTAAATATGTTAATATCAAACGTTAGTCATTATGAGTAATTATATAATACTATATAATACTTCATTAAAACTGTTTTCGCTAGTCTCTTATATAATTATTTCAAATATTTACGTGAACACTACGTACGTACACACTGACTAATTTTACGGACTTACGAGTGTATCGCGTTCAACTTATTTTAAATCAGCTGTTCCCACTGGTTCATAATAAGTTAACGACTTCGAAGTTCGACTTCGCCCGCGTGTAATTCAGGGTTTTAATTTTTTTGCGAGGAACCCTAATTCTTTTTCTAAAATAAAAGTAGCTTAAGTCACTCCTTATGACATCAGCGATCTGCCAGAGACTTATCTTTAAAAATTGTTTTGTGGTTATTAGTAACAGTATTTAGTCAATCTATTTACTTAAAACAAAAGATTTTTAATATTAATATGGTCACTATAAGATGTTGTTAGGTTAGCTAATTTATACTAATTACGTAATAACTTGAGACAGAAGGAGAAAGAGAGTAAGACTGAATAAATTAACCGACTTGGTATTACATGGATCTCACAACAATTTACGGTAGAAGAACTGAGTTGCGAGACTTGGTTTTTTTTACAAGTTATGTTTTTGGTGGCATATATTTGCAAATGCATTTAGTAAAAAGCTGTTATTTTAACATTACAGACACTTCAATTTTATTTATTTGTATAGATGTATAGATTCTCGAACTTATGATCACTTTTAACACCCAAACTAGGTATATTCAGTAAAACCACAGAATAAATAATAATACAAGAATTAAAATTAATCATGTAGTCACGGGTCCGGGGGAACACCGTCCGTATTTTTACAATTTTACTTTCAAATAAATTAATCACACTGCCTCGGCGTAACTAACTTATCGAACGATTGCGGTTTAGTGGACAAAGTAATTCCCCATCGAGTACCGGCTAAAGCTGCTGCAGCTTTGGAAAAAAATACTTTTTTATTCCTGAAAAAAAAATCAGTAAAAGACCACTAGGGACTATTATATGTGTACAAGCAACTATTCTGAATTTTTATGAATGGCAACTTTGCTAGTCCGGCAGGAACCCAAATTGGCGCTTGACTTACGATTCTTAACTTAGATTTGACAGGTCTGTCAACTGACAAAATGATTAAATCAAAGTAGTGACCATGCTTTTAGCAACACAATTGGTACTTAATCACTTGATTTGACCGGCTTGTTAATAATTTTTTACGTTGATCGGCTATTCAATCCAGTCTTAATCGAAAATATTTATTTCAGTCCACAGAAGTTATTACAATAAAACAGTTGTTGTGTTACCTTTTATAAACTAATTTTTATTATTATATATTATTTTTTAATATATAATTATTACTTTTATTTAATAACAAGTCGTTGTTATTAAATAAAAAAAACAGTACAACTCTACGGTGATCAGTGTTCTCTAATGTAAACCACATAATATGCTAAAATCATACATAGAATTATTGTAAACCAAATATTTACAAAGATCTTGTTCCATATTGATTTACAAGTTGATCCTTAGCCAACCGCAACTAACGTCATGCGAATAAATTAGAAAATTATTGTGGTCACTAGACTGAACCGATTTCAGTGGCCAAGGTTCACTCTCATCTATCTATATTATTCGGAGCAGGACAAGTCGATCGCGTCCATTATCATATTGAAGAATTTAAATAATATTTAAAAGGCCGTACGATGCGACGGGCGCTTGTGGTGCTCCAAAACTCTTTCAATAAGAAATGCTGGCTTGTGATTAGCTTTAATGCCCACATACACAAACGCTACTCAATCTTAAGATACCGTTAAGTCTCGTGCTGTCTCTAGCACTTTAAGTCAAAATGACTGTGACACCACGAGACTTTTTGAGTATTTGACCATCACTGTATTATTATAAAATGATACAAATATCTCATAATTTAATACTTGGTAGAGCCATATCGAATAGTGTGCACTTTCGTGGTCACTTGGAAAGGAAGGCCAAATTGGCCTCTAAAAAGCTTGGCGTGCTCAGCAGAGCGAGACAGTATTTCATGCCGGCACATCGCTTGGAACTTTACAAAGCGCAAGTTCGGCCTCACATGGAATACTGTTCTCATCTCTGGGCCGGGGCACCCCAGTGCCAGCTCCTTCCACTTGACCGCATCCAGCGAAGAGCGGTTCGAATCGTCGACGACCGAGTTCTTTCTGATCGGCTCGATAAACTGGCACTGCGTAGAGATGTTGCATCTCTTTGCGTATTTTATCGCATCTATCACGGGGAGTGCTCTGAGGAATTGTTCGGACTAATTCCAGCCGCTCAATTTCACTATCGCACATCGTGACAAAACTAGCGTTACCATCCATACCATCTGGATGATTGGCGGTCCACCACTGTGCGATTTAGAACAAGTTTTCTCCCTCGCACAACTTCCTTGTGGAATCAATTACCACCAGCGAATTTTCCGGACCGATACGACTTAGGAACCTTCAAGAAAAGAGCTTACACCTTTCTAAAAGGCCGGCAACGCATCTGCAATTCCCCTGGTGTTGCGGTTGTTCATGGGCGGCGGTAGTCACTTACCATCAGGTGAGCCGCATGCTCGTTTGCCCCCTCTTCTATAAAAAAAGCCAAGGTGTAGCTATATTATGATTGTAGCATGAATGGGTCGGTTTCGGGGAAGGACTACGCTCTCACAAAATACCAGTTTAAAATAGCAGCTTGGATGATAAGCACCGGTGATTGTGAGAGCTGAGGTACTTGTCCAGACTGCAGAGATTGTGGCTAGGAGGAGTTGGTTGAAACCAAGACATAAATAAAGAACTGAAAAGATAATGCACAAACATTAGAGAAGATTTAAAAAATATCAATAAAATAAGAATTAAGCGTTAGGTGAACATGCCAAGCTATGAGAATTCCATTACGAAACGTATTTCCATGGCCGGATTCTACAATTATTGTTGTATTATCTACATATTCTTGTATTATCATGGCTTTTTGGAGAATCAAATCGGGTAGTATAAATTCCACCAGCTGAAATAGCTTCAAGAGGTGCACCAACATTCGATCTATAACAGACAAAATTATGGTGGAATGGACCAACTTGGATCGCCAAAAACGTATTGAATATACTCGACTTTCAATACCACCTACATATGGAAAGAAAAAGAACCCAGTACAGTCTTGCGTACCTATTATTAAAAGATTTTTTACTTGTGCCCGCCAACGAGCTACTATCAGACAAATGAAGTTTACCTGTACTTCGTATAACTAGATTGCGTCTGTTCTTTCAAAGTGTAGTCGACTTCGCGGTTCCTATTTATGTGTCAAATTCTAAAAGAAGAGGAGTCAAAACTTACGCTTGCATCTTTATTTGCAAGGCGGTAACGGCGAGACATTAGGGATGGTTAACGATTTAACATCTTTCACCAGCATTCAAACGTTTGCTGCTCGAAGAAGAAGATAAAATCTGGAGCGATGACGGAACAATGTCGTAGGAGCTAACAAAGAATTTGTTAAAATGTGGAGAGAAGTGGGGACGAGAAATGCCTGGACACATATCAGATCAATTAGCAAGTGATGGAACACAATGACATTTTACACCATCATACACTTTCCAAACTTTGGCAGACTCTGGGAGGCCGGTGTAGAGTAAGTCAAGCAGCACTTGGGAAAAACACAGACATCAAACTGAACATTCGAAGAATCCATGACTGTGCTAACACAAATCAAAGACTGTCTGAATTCTCGGTCTTTAACACCGATATTCACAGATATGGACAAGATCGACGACATTCAAGTACTTACCACTGGCCATTTCATCATTACAGAAACACTAGACACGATACCAGACCAAACGCTGGAAAACAGACTATTTGTCCCGACTTAACTTAAAAAAAAAACTAACTTAAAAATAACACCAGAGATGACGGTACCGCCTAGCAAGTTGGCTCTGTCATGGATAACTGAAAAACAACCTGGACAAGACATAAGACAAACATAACACGTGTGTATACCGTGCCTTATAATGATAAATTAAATTGGAGATAAATCTCAAATTTGTAAGCGTTAGCGATTTCTATTAAAAATTAAGATTTCATATTTAATATTCAAATTTTAAGTTGAATACTTTGCATTAGATTATGTAATTGTAATTATTGTAAATAAGTATTACTGTGAAATCAGTTTTTGTTTGTTTGTTTTGAGTTTTAGATTTGTAATAGCTAATTTAAATTTAATTTTTACCTTGAATGACATAAGTAGATAAAAAAATATTTTTAACTACTTACATAATTCGAATTGTAATGTTAAACTATAAAGTTATAAATTGAAGGTTAAGATAATTAAAGGTTATTTTGAATAACTCAAGGTACTGTAGCCGGTGGAAGGAAAAGGGGAGATGTCCCGCCGGACAAGGTGTTCTGCCCGGGGAGCGGCCAACGCTCCTAATAGTAGTTCGGAGCTATTCTATATACACTTAGCGGCACGGAATGTGGACCAAACGCACTATGAGTGTTATTAAAAATGAACCGCGATACTGTTATTATTGTCTTTGAAAAACTTTATTGTTTATTCAAATCTTAAATGCAAATGATTAATAAACAACAAATGTGGTAACTTACAATTTTTTTTATTAAATAACAAAAAAAGACATTAAGCACTAAATTTAACAAATGTTTATTAATGAATTTAACAAATTAAAGCTAACAGTAACTAACATGAGTAGCGGTTTTTTCCAGCTCTGACCCTGATAACTGCCTGCATACAATCAGGCATGGTGTGGGTGATGTTTTTGATATCCCTTTGGGGTATTTCTTCCCAGGCGGCCACCAGAGCCGTTTTCAGTGTACTGAAATTCTCTGGAGAGTTGAGATTGGATTGGGTGCGACTTTTAAGCATGTCCCAGACATGTTCTATGGGATTCATGTCTGGGCTTCGTGTTGGTCACTCAAATTTAAAAATCCTCACCTCCGAAAGATAATCATTAAGGCATCGTGCGGTGTGTGGTCGGGCGTTATCTTGCTTTCTCTTAAATTCTTTGCCCCCAATGAATCCCACATAGGGTAAAATATGATCTTGGAAGATCTCTTCAATGTATTGCACCGCCGTTAAACGACCTTCAACTACCAATAACTCCGTACGTGCATCTGCACTGATCCCTCCCTAAACCATTACGGATCCATCATGAAAACTTACGGTTTGCTTGGTGGTGATTGGCAGAAACCTGTCTCCAAGCTTTCTCCACACACGTTCACAGCCATCTGGAGCTCTTAAGGCTACTCTGCATTCATCGGTCCACAGAACTTTACTCCACTACTCATGAGTCCAATTTGTATGCTCCGTAGCGAACTGATGTCGAGCTACGCGATGATGCCGGAGCAGTTCTGGACCTCGAACTGGTCTTCGAGTACGCAGGTCCAGTCCCACTATTCTCCTTCTTATCATCTGCTCACTAACGTTGACCCCTCTTGCCGTTTGCAGACACTACCTTATTTCAACCGCAGTAAGGAACCGATTTCTCAAAATTGCGAGTGTGATAAATCGGTCATCCTGCGCTGATGTACACTTGATTCTGCCACTTCTTGGTCTCTTCGTGTACAGACCGATCTTATCGTACCTTTTTAAGGCGTATTTAAGGGTTGTACGCGGTACATTTAAATATTCCGCAATCTCTCGCTGCGTTCGCCCTTGACTCCAAAGCAACACAGCTTGACCAACTTGAGCTGGAGTTACAGTCATTGTGTTCTGATTCTGAAAGCAAAAAAAGACTACACATTAATTGAAAACCAAAACCAAAAGAAGATTCACCAACAATAAAATGTGCTATCATTTAATCATTAAATTTTAACTTACCTGTGTTTCGTGCGTTCTGGCGACAAACTAACGCTGAAAGTCACAGAAATTAAACAAATTAACTTTTTTTCGTGCTTGCCCTCTTAAATCAACAAAAACAAACGTCATGACAATCTGCCACTTGAAATTCTTATTCACTGCACCAAAATCGCCTGTTATCGGTTTGTTTATGTTTGGGCCACATTCCGTGCCGCTAAGTGTATATATATATATATATATATATATATATATATAGCTTTAATTTCGGAACTTTGTTAGCGCGATTTAGGCTTCGATGTGTTTCGCTTATTTTTTTTTTATAGGATAAGGGTGACAAACGAGCACACAGTCCACCTGATGGTAAGTGGTTGCTGCGGCCCATAGACATCTACATCTATCCTCTATTACAATTCAAAATGTAGATGCGTTGTCACCCGTAAGGACTAAGATGGAATGCCTCATTTCCAGTAAAAAGGGCCTCCGGCCACCTGCACTCACCAAACGAAACGCAGAGGTAAACCTCTACTTCACGCTGGTTTTCTGTGAGGTCGTGGTACCACCCCGGTTCGATCCGGCCCATCCGTGCGACAGCAAAAGCTGCCGCGTGGCTCTACCACTGTTAAAACGCTTGTGGTGCGACGACAGCGCCGCCACAGTACAATAATTGGTAGTAGCATTTATTGTTTTAGTATAAAACAAATCTAGTAAGCTATTGTAAGTTAACGAGATTTGTTGCATTTGTTCATTTCGTAGTCTCAAGGCCTTTTTGGTGGGCGTTGTACTTGACTAAGTAACGCTCATACCTCTTAATTCCATTTATGTCCAATAGATCGTTGAATAAAATTTACGTGTTAATTTTAATATACTACATCCAAGCCATTCTCGACTTTATTAAAATAAACAAGCATAATTATAAAGCGGTAACTTAGTGACGTATAAATGAAAAAAAAAAATTTTTACAGGATAAGGGTGACTAACGAGCACACAGTCCACCTGATGGTGAGTGGTTGCTGCGGCCCATAGACATCTACAACTATCCTCGCTTGCGAATCAAAATGCAGATGCGTTGTCACCCGTTAGGACTAAGATGGAATGCCTCATTTCCAGTAAAAAGGGCCTCCGGCCACCTGCACTCACCAAGCGAAACGCAGAGGAAAACCTCTACTTCACGCTGGTATTCTGTGAGGTCGTGGTACCACCCCGGTTCGAGCCGGCCCATCCGTGCGACAGCAAAAGCTGCCGCGTGGCTCTACCACTGTTAAAATTTATTTAATTGTTATTTAAAAGTACAAAATAACCCACCGATTGATTCAATGAATCATGAATATCATTCATTAAATGATTTCTTCAAATACAGAACTATAATAAGAACTGCATATACATACAGAACTGTAATAACTAAATCACAGAACACTAATACCGTAAGGCGGAAGGACCACGCTCTAACAAAATTCCAGCGTAAAGTAACAGCTTAATGCTTTCGTAAGGTGAGTGTAGAGAACCGGAGATCCTTTTTACTTTTAACGAGGCATTCTATCTTAGTCCTCCGGGGTGACAACTTATCTACATTGTGATTCTTTATGGAGGATAGATGTAGGTGTCTATGGGCCAACAGAACTCACTATCTGGTGGAATGTGTGCTCGTTTGTCACCATTTTTAACCCCCGACGAAAACATATGCTAGGTATATGTTTGCAGGGTGTATCTGTGTGTCTGTCTGTTGCATCATAGCTCCTGAACGAATGAACCGACTTTGATTTGTTTTTTTTTTCGTTTGAAAGGTGTCTTAATCGAGTGTTCTTTGTAATGTTTAAAGAAAATCTATTCAACCGTTTGAAGATGATCAGCTCTTTTTGTTTCAGGTTTTATTTTAATCTTTTATAAAATATCTATCATCACCCGTAACGAAAAACAAAACAAAAATATGACATGTAAATATTTTTACCGCATTGTACATATTTCTGACATGATCAAGTGTACACAAGTGTTAAACAGGGTTCAACGACATTGTATAATTAAATATTACTCGTAATTTACTTTCAAACTTGCATTCATGTCATGCAATTCCGGTACCTCGCGTTTCAATATGAAATTAAAGTATGCGATGGTCAGTCAACTTTTAAAACTCGGTTTATTACGAAAACACAGTTCCACTGGCTGAAAAACGAAAGTATTATAATATTTAATTGCTATCATATTTTTTTTAAATAAGGCAGTTTATTTCACAGATAAAAGAACAATTATGATAACTTATTACATTTGTTATTCACTTCTTACAGTGGTAGTTCAGGGGTTAAGGGCATAGTAATAAAATAACAAACATCGTGAGAAATAAAATATTTTGAGGACGTGTTAAGTCTGCAAACACGCTCTGGATCAGCGCGGCTAGGGTTACCAGATGAAAAAATTAAAAGTCCGGAGAAGAGGCCTGATTTCAATATAAAAATCCTGAGATATTTTAGTTTGAGAAGAAAACCTTACTTAAAAAGGTATCTTCACATATTAAGTATGATAAAATTGTTTAAGTACCTACTTGGATAAATAAGTTTTGATTTTAATTGTGGAATTATTACCAAAGGAAAATTATTTTTAGTTTGTTTAACTTTTTATTAAAGAGATCTTTAAAATGTAAGCCGTATTATATTGAAAGTTCTAAAAATTCTGAGATTTCATGAGATTTGCAAAATCCAGCCGCAATCCTGAGAAGAGTCTAAAAATCCTGAAATCTCAGGACAAATCCTGAGATATGGTAACCCTAAGCGCGGCAGTCTAACTCTTCAATTACTCTTCAGGAATGAGACAAAAAGTTTTGCCCAGCGGTGGGACATGTAAGCTGAAACTTTCCTTATTATGCGACTGACTGTTTGTTTAGTGGGATGTGAACTTGAATCCAGCTGAAGACAAAAAGTAAATTATAATTCTACTTTCTGACTGTGAAAGGCAAGGGGATGTACCTAAGACTATATCAAATGGTTAATTCCTATCCTTTGCTTTGGATACCACGTAGCTAGAGCACCTGGCTATTCTCCTATGCTGATCCGTTGTAGATATATGCCCAGTACCAACCAATTTATTATCATTTTTGTCGAACGCAGTGCGTGCAATGTCTACAATCGCAGAACAATCTAAAAATTTTCACGTATTTTGAGTTTCAAAATAATAACCGCCCGCGTACGCAGATATTCTGATCGCGGAACCCACAATCATTACAGCCATTAAAAAGTGAAAACGCCGACTGGCGAACAAGAAAGTCAATGTAATTCGCAAAATTTACCTTCACCAAATAACCATCATTATGAATAAATAAACAAAATTTACTAATGGAGTAACTAAAATTGTATAAGATTTACCTCTCTTATGTTTTGAAAACTAAATTATATTTTAATAATATTTACATAAAAATAATGATGACAAAATTAGAGCAGTGGTATTTCGTGGGCTAAACGGTCGCTGTAAATTTCACAGTACGCGAGCAACTCTGGTTGGATACCCGTGGGAAGCAATGAAATTGTGTATCGCAATTTTAAATGATGATTTACCGCGTGCTCAGCGGTAAGGAAAAATCCTGTCTGAAAATTAAAAAAAAAAGTATATTTCGGAGACATGAAGTCCACCAACACGCAATGGGACAGCGTGGTGGACACTTCCTTGCCCTAAAACGCTTTCAGGAATGAGAGGAGGCTTGTGCCCAGGAGTAGAACGTAAATAATTGTTTACTTATTATAATTTACATGTGGTAGAGCCATGCTGCAGCTATATTATTTGTATAGTTGTAGCACGAATGGGTCGGCTCGACCGGGGAAAAACGACGCTTTCACAGAACACCAGCGTAAAATAGCAGCTTGATGCTGCTGTGTTTCGTATGGTGAGTGTAGAGAACCGGAAACCCATTTTACTGGAACAGAGGCATTCCATCTTAGTCCTCACGGGTGACGACGCATCTGCATTTTGATTCGGAAACGAGGATAGATGTAGATGTTTATGGGCAACAGCAACCACTTACTAACAGGTGGACTGTGTGCTCGCTTGTCACCCTTATCCTATAATAAATAGGCTGTTACAGTAATTTACGGTTATTATGGATGGAAACGTATATCTGAAGAGTAAAAAGAGAGTATTGTCGAGTCGACCTTAACAATGGACGACGATCAAATTTTCACCGTATAGTAAAACTGGTTAAGAGGACGCTTAACCAGTTTAGTTAGCCCGTGACCGATGTGCACCTTTAAGGAGATTAATTTCGTATCGTTCCGTACCCGAAGGGTAACCAACAGGACCTTATTAATAAGCCTCCGCTGTCTGTCCGTCCGTCTGTCTGTCAGCGGGCTGTATCTCATGATCCGTAATAGATAGACAATTGAAATGTTCACAAAATGTGTATTTCTTTTGCCGCTATACAACTAATAAAAATATATTAAAAATTAAAAGGGATTCCCCTACTAGAAACGTGTTTACGATGGTACGGAACACTTCATGCGCGAGTCCGACTCGCACTTGGCCGGTAATTATTCCTAGTCGTTATTAGGAATACGCTGCTGCCCATCTCCTGATTTGGTTACCTCTGTCGCCGCTTACAACACCCACGGGTTTATAAGGGCGAGTGGATGTTCTTAGATCGCCACTACACGGTTAGTAACTTAGGTAAAACTTTATTATAGTTTTCCTCGATTGGAAGGACCTTCGTTACAACATAACAAAATGGCTTTTATTTATGATTAAGAAATATGAAGTTAGCGGGCCACTTTGTGGTTACCAATTTGCCGAATTGACTTAATGCAGCCAAAGTCTATATATAAGGTTAATTCATTAAATTACACGTGCCGTAGTAGCCCACTTCGTGCTTTTCATAATCCGCAAACGAAACGAATTTAATCCATATTGCCAGTATAGCTAAATTTGTTAATTACAATTTTAAGAGGATATCCGAGCGGTAATAGCCTATAACAACGCTTTTGTACACACTATTACCGCTCGGATATCCCGTGTTTCGCCTCTGTTTTCTCTCCAGATAATGACACTAAAGCAAATATTTTAACGATGATTATACACCACTGCCACATTTCTAAGCCTTATTCTTTTTGATGAACCATTTTTTTTAATGTGGCCTTGTTTAATTAACTACATCTGCTATATATTATACCGTCGATTTTAACTATCCAGCAAACAAACTTAACGAACATAACAAAAAAGGAAAATATAGCCAAATCTTTCTTTTATAGATGTAGTTTTGGAGGCGGAAATACGAAATAATTTCGTTATCTTTCCATGGTATAGTTAGTCCGAGCTGCAGTTGTCTCTCTCGGTTGTGTAGCAGTGTACAGGCACAGCACGACAGCAATATATCGCTAAAGAGATTATTCTCTATCTAGATTCCAGATAATATTGAAGCTAAAAACACGCTACAAATCAGAAAGTATTCGATTGCAACGCATGAACGACGGCAACCAACGCGTGCGTTATCACCTCTTACAACTAAAGCTGAATGCTTCACAGCCTTTACTTATACTGACGGTCGAATAACCTTTTTTTTTATAGAATACGGTCGACAAACGAGCACACAGTTCACCTGATGCTGTGGCATATAGACGTCTACATTTATCCTCGATTAAGAATTAAAATCCTGATCCCCCGAGAACTCAGATCGAATGCCTACACTCACCATACGAAAAACAGCAGCGTTAAGCTGCTATTTTATGCCGGTATTCCGTGAGTGAATCAAAAAGTTTATGACAAAACCTGGTTTTTGATCAAAAACCTAGGCTTTTAATCAAGAATCGGAAGAAAACAAAATAACTACTTTATGTTAACATAAACTATATTATATTAAATGAATATCGGTTGCTATTTCTTTAAATAAATACACCAATTAGATAACCTAAAATATAGGCTTAAGTTAGGTTAGGTCCTAACCTAAAGCCTAAATTTTATCATAAACCTAACCAAGTTCAGGTTTTTGATCAAAAGCAGGATTTTTTTAGGTTAATGATAAAGACACAGATGAAGATGAAACAGATTTTATTTCTTCATTCGAAATCATTTCATTTAATTTCAATTGGTTACAATTTTTTTTATAGGATAAAGGTGACAAACGAGGACACAGTCCACCTGATGGTAAGTGCTTGCTGTGGCCCATAGACATTTACATCTGAAAATGCAGATGCGTTGTCACCCGTGATTACTAAGATGGAATGCCTGGCTTCCAGGAAAAAGCAGCTTTAAGCTACTATTTTACGCTGGTATTCTGCGAGAGCGTGGTCCTTCCCCGGTCGAGCCGACCCATTCGTGCTACAACCATAATATAGCTGCAGCATGACTCTGCCACGTATAAAATTAAAGTAATATAATTTATAGGTAGGTACAGTATGCATAGGTGAAAAAAGGAGTCGGACGTATTAAATAACTTATGTGTTTCCGTTCGTTGAAGGAGGAAGGTAATGTAATCAATTAATTATTATTGCCTATTTCCTTAACATGAAAGAAATGCGAAGGCTACGGAATATTTACGCATATTGACCTGGTTGCAAATAAAATGTCAGTGAAGAAGCAATTATCCACTGCTCCATATCATTCTGTAGGTGTCGTAAGGGGCGATAGAGAGAAACAAATCAGAATATGGGCAGCAGCGTCTTTCTAATAACGACTTAAAATTTAAAAAAAAAAACTGACAGTTGCCAAGCCGTTTGCCAAGCGTGGCAGCTAAGACAAATATCCCCCCTATGAGACAATCTATAGGGGCGGACTATAGTCAACAGGAAATTTTAATAGGCTGTAACAGTAACGGTAGACAGAAGAAGCAATTAAGGGAAATTATAGGCTCAACAGAGTACGCATATAGCGGTTTATAATGTCCTCCAGACCAAACTTCGGTACAGCAGCCAGGCACAACAGTGTGCTACTGAGGTATCAATTATACAAAACACATCTGTTCCTCTAGACCTAATTTCGGTCACGGCCAGTTCAAGGAGGATCTGAGCAAAATAGGAATTAAGTGATTGAGCATTTGCATATGCGCAAGCACAGGTGCACTCTATTCTATTCTATTAGAGAGAGATCAGGCGCAACACCAAGGGCTACAGATATCACTTTGCGAGTAGTAACAGAGATGAATATTGACTTGGTTGCAAATAAAAAGGTCAGCGAAGTGAAATTAAGGAAAATTATAGGGTCGGCGTAGACTTATAACGATATGTATAAAAACAATAAATGACGAAACACAGGCTATCGTTAACAAACTTATCAACTTTGACCCACCACTTCTTAGCACATGGTAAGCTAAAAATTAACTTTTAATAATAAGTAAAAAATGACTTCACAAACTAAGTCGAATAAAATAATTTTGAATAGAAATATGATATAAAATATATTTCTTTCTTTCCATTTCGTAAAGAAGTCAATCTAGTGTAAATCCACTCGATTTTTTTCATCGAGCTGTGGTTGAATCTCACACAAAAGTCCAACCTTATCGTGCAGTTTCTCAGTAAGTCAATATCCTGGAGTCTAGTAATGCCTGTCCATGTGAATGGTTCTTTTAGAGATAAAATTTTCATTGCTTGGTCTTCCAGATCTTCACCGGACCGGACGGACACCGCCGAATCGACAACGTCGACGGCGGGACGAATAAATTTACATCGGCAGCGGCGCGCTTTTTTGTATGTAGCCGCAAAGCGAGTGAGTAGCGACACGTGCGAGCGAAGGTTGCGTGATTAGTGCACCCCGGGAGGTTGGGAGATTAACCATTATTACCGGAGTCTCCCGGGCAATCCGGGAGGGTTTGGAACCCTATCTTCAAGGTACTTAATAGGTAGGTAGGTAATTAATTATAAAATTAAAAAATATTTAATACAATTTAAACTGCAGCAAAATAACGTCTGAATCTACTAGATAGTTAAGTTTTAATAAATCTTAGATATAAAATAAAACGTTGTTATCTCTTTATTTCTTTATTTATTGTTATCTCATTAGATAGATATATAGCCGTGCTATCTAATAAAATTATCCTGTCGTGAGGGGATAGAGAGAAATGGAACAGAACATAGACAACTGTATCTTCTTGGTAACAACTCAAAGTATTTTTTTTTATAGGATAGGGTGACAAACGAGCACACAGTCCACCTGATGGTAAGTGGTTGCTGTGACCGATAGACATCTACATATATCCTCGTTTGCGAATCAAAATGCAGATGCGTTGTCACCCGTGAGGACTAAGATGGAGTGCCTCTTTTCCAGTAAAATGGGTCTCCGATTCTCTACACTCACCATAAGACACACAGCAGTGTTAAGCTGCCATTTTACGCTGGTATTCTGTGAAAGTATATTAAAGTATATTAAAAAACTGCGATAGGCAGCCAGGCGGGTTCAAGGGGCAAGCTGGCAATTATATCTATGAGGGAGACATATTTTCAGCTGTGGACTTTTTATATGCTGTAATGATGAATGATAAAGATAGATTAGATTAAAGGCTAGTTTTTACTAGTTTTCAAAAATGGTAGACGTTCTATATTCGAAGCACATGATTTTTATATATTCGGGTTGTTATAAATTAATTTGCTTAATTCCGCGTAAAGAAAGAAAATGATGTGTCCTGCCCAGTTTTAAGGAGACCTCCCACCCTCCCTCAATCGCGCGCACTATACTCGTCGCCGTCAATTCCAGCACTACCATCCCCAGCACCACCACACTAGGCACGACACACCACTCTCGAAAATACGACACGTGTTTCGCCCCTACACGAGGCATCCTCAAGTGAAGTGGACTCTGCGGAGGCTGGCCGCTAAGTCTTACTTACTTCCTGTCGTTGATTTAAGTATTATGAGTTAGCGAGATGGTTATATCGCCATGTATCAGTAGCCATAAGATTCTTCTGGAATTTCCTATACCTAGTCCTCATAAGACACCTGGATTCCTGGGACCATGGATTCGCTCCATTACTAAATTTCGTCCCGCAGTACGTTTATAACACATAAATGTCTTTATATTTATGTTTCATACATATAATTTAAACATAAACCATGAAACACTAAGTTAATGTCTTGAATATACGTCATTAGTTATTATTTGCAGCCAATTTGGAATAACCATGATTTCGTGTTCGCTGCTTATATTTTAATGAAAGTAAAAACTCTTCAAAAACAACTGAGAAGCAGATTCGCTTATTGCTCGTGACATTGTTTTCGAGAACCTTCCCACGACTGTAGCGGCTATTTTATTGACAAAGCAGGGAGAGAAGAGGGCAAGCTAAGTATAACGTCGATAAGAAAACCATTCTTGAGCTTTGAGATCTTTTCCTAAGACTTGCAAAAATACAATTGGATCATTTAAAAAAAAAAACGACTTCAAATATCATCGAATCTGGTTGAAACTTGTATGGGATCTCTGTGGAAGCATACTCTATTAAAAAAAAGAACAAAAAATAAAACAATTAAGATTACTCAACCTCGTATAAAAGAGTAAAAAAGAACATTTTACGTGGTAGAGTCACGCTGCAGCTATGTTACGGCTGTAGCACGAATGGCTCGGCTCGACCGAGGAAGGACCATGCTCTCAAAGAATACTAGCGTGAAATAGCAACTCAATACTGCTATTGTGTTTCATGTGCCGAATGTAAAGAACCGGAGACCCATTTTACTGGAAACGACGCTTTCCAACTTAATCCTCAGGGGTGGGAACTAATCTGCATTTTGATTCTTAATCGAGGATAGATGTTGATGTCTATGGGCCATAACATGCACTTACCATCAGGTGGACTGTGTGCCTTTATCACTCTTATTTTATAAAAAATATATGAAGTATAATTAATAACACTCTCTTTTTTATTGCTGTCGGTTAGAAAGACATTATATGAAAATTACTTTCCATTCAACAAAATGTCGTTTCATCACATCTCTGGTACGATAGCGGAAGGAGAGAATCATAGAATTACACCACCACCCAAGTCCACTGCTGAACATAGGCCACCCCCAAGGAATACCACAAATCAGGATCACGAGCCACCCGCATCTATCGACTTCTTGCATGTCTTACCAGGTCGTCACTCCATCTAGTGGGAAGACATCCTACATTTCACCTGCCAGTACGAGACTGCCACTCGAGAATCTTTCTTCCCCATCGGTTGCCAGTCCTTCTAGCTATATGGCCGACTCATTGCCACTTCAGCTTGCTAATCCGTTGGGCTATCTCGGTTACTCTGGTTCTCCTGCAGATATCCTCGTTTTTAAGTCTATCACGCAGATAGACCCTGAGAATAGCCCTCTCCATAGCTCGCTGAGCGAACTTGAGCTTCCATATACGGCCAGCAGTGCAGGACCACGTCTCAGATCCATAGGTCATCACTAGCAACACGTATTGGTTGTACAAGCTTAGCATATATATTATCTTATCATAACACATAATAAGTTTAAAATATCTTCACCAAATATTTACAGCACCTATAATGGTATAAAAATTTTAGAGAATATTTTAAATAAAAAAATAAACGTATAATACTTTTTATTCCTGCGTTATAAAATTTGTATGAATATATTTAAAAAACTTAAAATCTATACACTCGATAAACTCCGTCAAAAAACAAAAACAAGTTAACTGAAATGTGAGCATAATATTCCTCTTCGTAAAAACTAAATGAAGCACTGTCTGCGTTTTAATAGGTTCATAGTATAAAACCCCCTAAATATGACTAAAGTAATAATACAAATCGTTCATTTTTTGCCTAATGAATTTAAAGTTGTTTCAACGGGTGTCTTTAAAAGCTCATTAAAGTGGAATAACATTCAAAGCACAAACAAGAAAACCCACACAAGTAAATCATTTCTTATAACGTTACATATGTATTATAACTACATTTATGTATATATCGCTCATAATACACATCACAACGTAAATTGAATTAATCAAAAACCCAGTCAAATGATTACGTAAGAAAATAAGCAGTTAAATTGCTAATGAGCACTAATAAAGACAACCAATAGATTTCGATAGATACAATTACAAATCCATAGACATTTAGATAAATAACGTGATATAAAAATTCCATAACGTCAAGATATAAATATTAGACGTAAAAAGGAGGTGTGCAATTCTGCTGTATGTTTTTTTCGTATGTTACGCTATATCTTCGTCAATTGTGAGTTGATTTTGATAATTAGTTTTATATTAAACTAGCTGATACACGCTATATATATACATATAATATTTAATAAATATATAAATATGGCTGTAATTAAACGAATTATATGAAAATTTGTTATTTAACGGTGAAAAATTACTGACAAAACTATAGGAAACTACCGGGGCAATTGATCAAGGTACAACTTAACAGCATCAGGTCGCTTGCGCAAATAATGCGCGGCTGGCCCTACCCTTTCTTTAAGCTGAACCCAAGAAAACACACATCTGTCGCCTCTACGACACTCACGGGGTTTGGGGGGGGGGGGGTTTAGGGGATTTGTACAGGAGATTTACAAACTTCCTTAAATTTAAATTGAAAAAAATTAAAGAAGAACGATTTAAGTTCAAAACAGAAATTATAAAGTTTATTAATAAGCTATCAATGACAAAAACATGCTTATAGATGATTAAGAAAAAAAAATTGCTAAAAATCGTTGTTTAGATGTCAAATGTGAAATTTGTAGAAACGTATTTGATGAATGTTTTTTTCAAAAAAAAAAAGGATATCCAAAAGTTAAACAGACGTCTGACAATTTCAAAATAATTTGCTTTAGGGTATTTTGTTTCAATCTAAGTTTTTAAAAGGGCGTTTATGGGTGAGTGGATGAGTCTATATGGTATGATATGGGGTAGTGGATACTCTTACGCCGTCACTACAGGGCATACTTTATCTAACCTGCAAACCATACTGATACCAGTTCAAAATCTTTTGTAAAAAAAAATAATTTTAAATGTAAATAGGGACAAGAAGTCCTTGTTTTTTTATTAGTACATTATAGTTTAATATATGTTTAGCTAACATAGATTATGGAAAAAATTCTACCTATGAGGAATCTATGTGGAGGTTTATGTTTAACAGTGGATTTTTGTTGTTGGATGAGGATGATTCCCTTACGTTACAAAATAATAAATATTTAGGTTTCAAAATAATAAATATTTAAATATTTATAATAGAAATCAATTATATTAAAATCTTAAAATAAGCAAATTAATTTTTAAGACATTTAATAAATATTCATAAATAAATCGCGCCTACTCTAGCTAAGCAATCTACTGATTTTCACTATTCGTAGAATTTTAATTCCTTCATAACCCTTTCGCATATACGAGTATGCAGACATGATCATCTATATCAATACTTTAACAAATGTCGCTTCGCAATAAACCGCTGTTCCTCATAAATTCGGTCATCTTATGTATCTAATTAATAAACAGAAACATCAAATAATGTTGCCGTGTCGGGTGACGAAAACACCAAGTAACATGCGAGAATTAATATAGCAAATAGCAGAATGTGGTGCTTACCGCATTAATATTTTGTCCGTAGTATGAATTCATCGCTTGTTTTCCTTCGAAATTGCTTCACAATTAACACCCGGAAAAGGATTCATGTTTTTTCTTCATCAATAAAAAAATCAAGTCAAAACAACATTAATAAATACGTAAACATATATAATGTATAAAATGTTTTTCTAGTCTCGGCGTATTTTCCATCGTTTCATTTTCTATCAGATAGAGCTGGCGTCTGGCGCCATGCCAATTGTGTCATCCCCTCTTTGCCTCTAGTCGGCCCACTATCGATCCCTCCCATTGAGTCCGTTCATTCAAAAACTACAAAATGCATTGAGCCAACTAAATAGAGAAGGGGCACACGATTTTCATAGTACGTGGCCTCTTACGACGTCTACGGAATGTGACGAAGTAGTGAAATCTCTTCAGCCGCCACTACATCACGTAAAATCATTTGCAATCAACTTCATGGTTTTTTGGTTTAGCTGATTAAGAAAGAAAGAAGTAACATGTGATACGTACTTAGTGTTCTGTCTATCTTTCTTTGTTGGTCTGATACCTTAATATTAATGAGGGCTAGTTTCACAGTGTCCCTCAGTGTCATCATCATCATCGAAACATTGACTTTTAAATAAAACTTTTTCAGTTTCTAGTGTATGTATATATATACCTATCATAGCCTGTGAAGTGTGGACAGTGGTTACTTTATGTCCTCATTTCTCTGCTTTGGTTTGACGTGTTTTTATCAAAAGTTAATACAGAATTTCTTCGCAATCCCAAAAATAGGGGCCAGGAGCTCTGAAGCTAATTTCCACTCTTAAACTTCTTCGGAGACTTTTCCCTCAGAATCATACTGTTTTATCAAGGTCTCGTCACATAATACGAGAACAAATATCATCTAAATTGTCCTGTGATCTAAAAATTATTTTAACTATGTCGAAAACCATGAGCATTTTGGGCTAAAACGAGCACTAAACTTTTTCGTTTACAAGCATTTACAAAATATTTCCAACTCGCTTTCTACTAATGTTTACATTTTCAGCTACCTTCAAAATTTATCTAAAATACTAAAGGCGACGAAATACAATTTTTCACTGTTTTGATGTTTTCATTAGTAATGAACGGCGACGGGCGGTCCAAGCGCGGTCGTCTTCAATCGGCTCTCGTCCTTGACGGAACAATTGACCTCAACATTTATTTGTGTAAAATGAAAGCTAAGATTCTCGGCAAAGCGCGGATATTTCTTCAAAATATTGTTCGGACCTTCTTAATTTCTTGTAGGAGATTAAAAACAGAAATTCCTAGAACATTTCGATCGATAATTTTCAATGTATACCTACAAATAAATAAAATTGAAGTGTCTGTTTATAATGTCAAAATAACAGTTTTATACTAAATGCACGTGAAAGTATATACTGTACTTATAACAAAAACACAATTTTTTAAATTTTGTCTGTCTGGTTGTCTGTCTGTCTGTTCCGGCTAATCTTCGGAATGACTGGACCGATTTTGACGGGATTTTTACTGGCAGTAATTTAGCCTATTTTGGTTTTAGAAAAAGAATTAGGGTTTCGCTCAAAAAAAGAAATATATCCATGAAATTTAATCGTAATAAATTACACGCCGGCGAAGTCGAGGGGAACAGCTAGTGTATCTACTATAAACGAATGAAGAGATGTGCAACTAGTGTCACAATGTGGGTAGAATGATTAATAACACTTGAGGCGTAGAACTTCAGCCACCCCTTGATAAAAAGAAATGAATTCAGTGTCAAAATTACGTGTCACATTGTTTGTCCGCGATGAACTCCCACTGAACTGATTTTAAGGAAATTTTGTAAATGTGTATTACTTGCTCCAACTTGAGAGATAATGATAGTTTTTATCCCGTTAAGTGACCCTAAATATTTTATATTGCGTATTTAAGGATTTTTATAGGACAAAGGGCCGTCGGAAAAGGTAGAACAACGTCTGCCTGGCCAGCTAGTAACACTTATATGTACTTAATTAATGTACGTGTTATTAAGTGGCGAAGCTTGCGAAGTCACTTATTGATTTCACGATGTCTGTCCGTCTGTCCGTCTGTCCCACGATTATCTCGGGAACGGTTTCGAATTTTCAAATTCTGTTTTCAGCAATCGATTACTGATCACCCAGGCATCTGAACCTCCTATTTTGAATTTTTTTTTCCGTTAGAAACCGCTACAAAGCTGATTGCTTCGCCACTTTGCTATGCTGTTAGCTTGCTAGGTTTATTTTAAATTCAAATGACATATCAATGATCCGGCTTTATTAAATTCAATTAATTAATAGGATGAAGCGCTACATTGCGGAGAGGCATTGTACCCAGGTATTAAGAATTTAGAAAAATAAATTACTTAGAACCGCGGACAACAATTAAATTATGTGTGCTTACCGTTACAGCCTATAGCCATAGTCTTTTTTTTTATTGTGTTGTGATACCTACGGTATGATGTGGGGTTGTGGACATTCTGACACCGCCACTACACGGTCAGTATAATAGTATTACTTTTAGTAAGTAGTATTATTTGGTCGCTTTACGTGGTAGAGCCATGCTGCAGCTATATTGTGGTTGCAGCATGAATGGGTCGGCTCGACCGGGGAAGGACACCCTCTCACAGAATACCAGCGTAAAAGAGCAGCTTAATGCTGCTGTATTTCGTATGGTGAGTGTAGAGAACCGGAGACCCTTTTTACTGGAAACGAGGCATTCCATCACAGTCCTCAGGGGTGACAGCACATCTTCATTTTGATTCTTAATTGAGGATAAATGTAGATGTCTATGGGTCACAGCATCCACTTACCATCAGGTGGACTGTGTGCTCGTTTGTCGCCTTTATTTTATAAAAAAAAAGTATGTATTACCTAATTTGAAATGCAGCAGCCTCCCACTAGACATGTGACATTTGTTCATTTTTAGTGACCCGATTGTTCAAGTGGATCATTTCGAGTTTCATTTCTTTGTGATCTGTGATACCCACTCGATAATATCGATCGTTGGACATCACTATACTCTTTGGTCCTAGGTTACGTACGTACGTTAAAAAAATGTAATTGCAATCATCAATACTTTGATACCACCCGGATCAAAGCCACGCGAAATGTCTACCTCCCACAGTTGCGTGGACTATTACGAGTACTACCACCAGTACACCTAACTTTAGAGTGATAAATAAATCACATTCAATTACACTTTTAAAATAATATTTTTAAAATTTTTGAACGCCTTAAGTTAGTTTTTGCATGTCTTTCTCATGTCTTAGATTTTCGACTTTCTCCATTGTTAGTCTTAGACGTCTCCTTTGTCGAAAGCGAAAGATCGAAGCAGCAAACAATTCGTCGTTGTTTGACGTCACTTCCGACTTAAGCAGACATTATTGCCTGTAGACCTTAATGTGATTAAGTCAAATGGAGAGAAAGTAAGTATTAATTAAACGCGACAAAATCCGTAAAAATTAGTTTCATTTAATGTGTAGTCTTCGCGTAAATATAAGAAATCGTTATAATAAATGTTTTCTAGCTCTCCTGTAATTATTTGTAAAATATAGGTTCGCCCCTTTGCGGCGTTAGCAACGAATTGCAACTGCTGAATACTTTCTCTCTATTCGACTGATACCCAAATACTCAAACGCTACTCAATTTTAAGACGCCATTAAGTCTCCGTGTTGTCTCTATCACTTTAAGTTTAAAGTGAAAGTGACACCACGAGGTTTAACAGCGTCTTAAAATTGAGTAGCGTTTAAGTATTTGGGCATTAATCACATTGAGGTCTACAAGCAATAATGTCTGATTAAGTCGGTAGTGCTTCAGTGGAAGCAATAAGTTCACTGAAGCACTACCGATTTAATCAGTTATGTATATCGAAACATTGGCTTAATTCGATTAACCAAAATGTTGGACAAACACAATAAAATGCTTACACAAATATTAACTGCTTTTTAATGATTGCATTAGAGATCGTCGTTACTAATGGCTTAGCCAGGATAATCCAGATAATTAATGTTAACGATAACGCTGATGACGCATTGGAGGTCAAAAGTTCACATGTAGTACAATAATATCGTTATAAGGCATGACTGTAATATCCATCGTAAATCAGACATTTTTCATTTTCATTCATTGCAACCCGTCAAAAGTCCACTGCTGAACATAGGCCAGCCCATATTTGCCATAGACAATAGTTGCTACGCTTGCTTGGCGGTTTTTTATCATTATAAATCGTTATCAGGAAGATACCGCTCCCCATGTCCTACTTCGGTTTCCATCTGTTACCTGTTACGACACCCATACGGTAGTGGATTTTCTTACGCCGACCGCTACAAGGCTATATATATCATTACATTCATTCATTAATTCATTACATTTTGTTCATATTAACTATTTTTACGGATTTTATATCTAACTATTCAATGTGTAGTGTTCGCGTAAATATAAGAAATCATTACGTCTGTTATGTTTTCGATAGTTATACTTTCCAAATGTCCAACAACGAATAGATATACGCCTACAAAATACTGTTTTCTTTATTCTTTTAAAGGGGATAATGCAACCACACTAAGAATTTTCCCTGTATCGTGCAGGTATATACGTAAATTGCACATTGAGAAACATAGGCCATATAAATACTGTGCGGAATTCGAAATCAGCAAGCTGAAAGAAAACGCTTAGCTTTTGAGCTATATTACCAATGACCAAAGATGTTTTATAGGTCCAGATACCGTGTTGCTAACACACCGCAACGTTCATAGTGAAGACAGTCTTTGATTCATGTGTGCGTGAGTACCACGTGACGTGCATATCTTACGCACCATGGCTGCATTAATGTGCGTGACTTCGGTAATAACAGTGCGAATCGATTACCCAAAAAATGTGGGAGATTTTATATTTCATTCATATTGACGTACCCATTGATGTGTGTGCGTGGCGTGTGCATTTGTGTGCGTGTGTGTATGGGGATATGGTTGCTTGTGTGTTTTATGTAGGTACGAACATCACACTAAAATATTGAAGATATGTAATAAAACCTATAATTAATGTAACAGTTAAAATAAATAAAAAAGCACAGTAGATATTTATGTATGTAACATATATTTATAATCTATTATTACTAAATATATACAGAGTAATACACTTTTGTACTCATCATCATCATCATCATCATTACAGCCTTTCACAAGTCCACTGCTGAACATAGGCCTCCCGCAAGGAATGCCACAAAGCACGGTCCTGAGCCACCTGCATCCATCGACTTCCTGCACGCCTTACCAGGTCGTCACTCCATCTCGTGGGGGGTCGCCCTACACTTCGCCTACCGGTACGAGGCTGCCACTCGAGAACCTTTCTGTTACTCTAGTTCTACTGCGGATATCCTAATTTCTAAGTTTATCCCTCAGCCCTCTCCATAGCTCGCTGAGCGACCTTGAGCTTCCTCATACGGCCAGCTGTGAAGGACCACGTCTCAGTTCCATAAGTCATCACTGGCAACACGCACTGGTTGTACAATTTCGTTTTAAGGTTTTGAGGTATGTCTGACGAGAAGATGTGTCGTAGCTTCCCGAACGCTGCCCAGCCGAATTGAATCCGTCGATTGACCTCTCGGTCGAAGTTACACTTACCTAGTCGGACTAATTTGTCCCAGGTAAACATACTCGTCAACAACTTCGAGCTTAGTGCTCCCAACAACTACCGGCATAGGTGTGACATGGACATTAAACATAATCTTTACCGTGTAGTGGCGGTCAAGAATATCTACTACCCCATATCCTCCCGTGGGTGTCGTAAAAGGCGACAAAGGGAAACAGGCAGGAGATGGGCAACAGCATCTTCCTGATAATAGCCAAAATTACAATAAAAAAACTGCGGTTGCCAACCCGCTCGCCAAGCGTGGCAACTATGGCAATATACTCCCCATGAGCAATGACAATAATAAACGGCCCCCAGTCCCCGGCGGCCCCGCTATTCCTGGCTACGGTGGCGACCATGGTAACGGCGGGGCAGGTGGTGCTAAGAATCTCCGGTGGAGGTTCGATTGCCACCTTAGACGACTCGACCTGGCAACGTACAACGCACGCACCCTGAGGACTGACGAGAAGATCGTGGAGCTGGAAGAAGAGATAGACAAGTTGCGCTGGCATATTATAGGATTATCCGAGGTCCGAAGAGAGAGGGATGACACGGTAATCCTCGAATCCGGCAACTTGCTCTATCACCGGGAGGGCGACCATCTGTCCCAAGGAAGTGTCGGATTTATCATCCACAAGTCTCTCGTTAACAACGTTGTAAAGATCGGGAGTGTGTCGACGAGGGTTGCGTACCTTATACTCAGAATCACCAAACGGTATTCGCTGAAGGTCATACAGGTTTACGCACCAACCTCGGCACACCCCGATGAGGAGGTGGAGGAAATGTATGAGGATATCTTTAAAGCCATGCATTCCTCGAAAACCCAATATACGGTGTTAATGGGAGACTTCAATGCAAAACTAGGCACAAGAGAGAACGGTGAGCTGAAAGTAGGGAAATTTGGAATAGGGCAACGGAACCCAAGGGGCCAGCAGCTGGCCGACTTCATGGAGAAAGAGGGACTCTTTATGATGAACTCTTTCTTCCAGAAGCGGCCCCACAAGAAGTGGACCTGGTCGAGCCCCGACGGTTCGACAAAAAATAAGATTGACTTCATTATGACGACCAGACGACAACTGTTCAGTGATGTCTCCGTGATCGCGAGGGTGAACACTGGTAGCGATCACCGAATGGTTAGGGGCACACTGAACCTAAACGTTAAGTTGGAGTGGTCTCGTCTAATGAAGTCAACGCTCCGTCCCCCTTGTGCTCTGTTCCAAAGTCCCGAAACCTTTCAGCTCGAGTTACAAAACCGTTTTCAGTGCCTAGAAGACTGCAATGAAGTGGACGATATGAATGACAACCTCGTGGAAACTGTCCATGCGGTCGGAGCTAAGTTCTGCAAGACCCGCCGCAGAAGAACACAAAAACTCTCCGATCACACTCTTAATCTCATGGCTGTTAGACGGGAGATGAAGCTACATTCTTCAACAGACTTGACAGCATACAGGCATCTGAACAGACAGATCTCCAAATGCATGCGGCGAGGCTTACGCAACTTCAATACAGCTCGTATTGAAGAAGCGATTGAGCGGAACCAAGGCTCCAAAGTCTTTGCCAGAGATCTGTCTGCCAGAAAGAGCCAACTATCAAAGCTGAAGACAGAATGTGGCAGCATCGTTTCCGGGACACCTGAGATTTTGAGTGAGATTGAGAGGTTCTATGGGCAGCTGTACACGTCATCGTTGGAGCCACATGCAAGTGTGAGTAACGATCCAAGAGCGAGTCTCATCCGACACTATTCCGAAGATATACCGGACGTCAGTCTGAGCGAGATTAGAATGGCTCTCCAGCACCTTAAAAACGGTAAGGCCCCAGACGAGGATGGAGTTACAGCGGAGCTTCTGAAAGCGGGTGGAAGACCGGTACTTGAAGTCCTTCAGAAGCTCTTTAATTCCGTCCTCCATGGTGGCATTACACCGGAGGCGTGGAGCAGAATTGCGGTGGTCTTGTTCTTCAAGAAAGGTGACAACGCTCTCTTGAAAAACTAAAGGCCAATTTCCCTTCTGAGCCGTGTCTACGTGCTGTTTTCGAGAGTCATTACGAATCGTCTCGAGCGCAGACTTGACGACTTCCAGCCTCCCGAACAAGCCGGTTTCCGAAAGGGCTTTAGCACCATAGACCACATACATACCCTTCGGCAAATTGTACAGAAGTCCGAAGAGTACATTTTGCCACTATGTCTGGCGTATGTGGATTATGAGAAAGCCTTTGATTCCGTCGAAATTTGGGCGGTACTGCAGTCCCTTCAGCGGTGCCAAGTTGACTGTCGGTATATCGAAGTGCTGAAGTGTTTGTACAGTAGAGCTACGTTGGCTTTCCGAGTACAGAACCAGAGTACGAAACCTATCCAATTGCAGAGAGGTGTAAGACAGGGTGACGTCATATCCCCGAAACTCTTCACCGCTGCATTGGAAGACGTTTTCAAGCTTCTGGACTGGAAAGGATACGGTATCAACATCAATGGCGAGTACATCATTCACCTTCGATTTGCCGACGATATAGTCGTTTGTACTGTAGAACACAAAATATTGCCGCTTTTTACGAAGACAATGAATTATTTTTCAATCCTAAGTAAAATGACGAAGAAAAGTAAGTTTGGTTAAGCGTAAACTTCGGCCAAGAGATAGCAAAATGTTTGATTTTTTTAAATTGCTACCTTCCGGTGCTGCGTGAAGGAAGGACAAAAACAAATAAACAAAAAATCACACTTTCACGTTTATAATATTATATTAGTATGGATTGTCAAGAATGATAGATAAACATTTAAAACCGGTTTACAATCGGCTTTTTAAGGGTGGAACTATACACTCGCGCTCTCTTTCTCGCTCTAGTAAATAACGGTTCTGAATGACCAAAAAGGATAGAAACACAGCAAAGTGCAATTTCATGCTGTCAGATGTAGTTCAACCCTAACCCTTAAAACGGTTTAACTCTATAGGTTGGGTAAAATCTGTATAATTAGACTGTTTAAAACCCCTATACAGATAATCTTTGCGGTTGATCATGATATTAAAAAATGGTAAAAATTTTCATAGACTAGGCAACACTCGAATATTATTGCGCAGTATTATTACTTGTATTGACATTTAGCTTTCGTATTCTTTTACAAAGAAATACATCATAAAATTGTATAGTTACTTATGAAAAGTGATGTTCTTATCCTTGTCTTTTTTCCAAGAGTAATTTTTAAATGATTTCACAGCACAAACAGTCATTTTGCGAAATTAAAAACACCGGTGCATGATGTATGTTCACAGTGAACGTCGCTGGAGTAATGGCGGAACGATCGAACGAATACGCCAATATTGGCGCCTTTGAAATGGAAGCGTTTTAGTCGCGCGTACACGGTATCTGGACCTATAAAACATCTTTGCCAATGACATTGTTAACTGCAATTTTAAGTGCTGATTTACCACGTGCTCGGCGGTGAAGGAACCCATCGTGAGGAAACTTGCATGTCTGAGAAATAAGAAAAAAAATATATTTCGAAGACATGTGAAGATCGCCAACACGTATCGGAGCAGCGCGGCGGACATTTCGTTGCCCTAAAACTGAGAGGAGGCCTGTGCCCAGCAGTGGGACGTATATAGGCTGTAACTTTAACTTTTAAGTTTTTAATTATAAGTAAATTGAATTATCATTAAAGCTCAGTTAATCATATTTATAGCACAATATTTTTATAATAGAAATAAGGATGATAATGATGAAAGATGTAGCCCATTTAAACCTGAGCTCTAAGACCGAGTGCCCTGTTACTAGTAAAATTGGTCGCCGGTTCTCGTCATTTAAACTAATTCGGTTGAATTATGCGAACGTGACTGCTTCTTGGTTTAGTGGCCGTAAGCGCGACTGCTGATCATGAGATCCCGGGTTCAAAGCCGCGTCGGGAGGAAAATCAGTAATTGGGTTTTTGTCAAAAAATTCTTGGTCAAAGTCCGAGGTCAGGAAGTCTGTGGTGTTGGAAAGCAAGTAAAGCCGTTTAGGTTCAGCTCCTGATCTCTTTCTGGTAGTGTCGGAATGCCGTCCCATGGAGCTATAAAAGTGAGGAAAGATAGTGTGTACCTGTGCTTTGCGCGCGCACACACTCGTGCAATTTAATCCTGTCCTGCGTAATTAGGTAGCCTACGTTGAGACTGACCGCGTTGACCTAATCGGTCTGGAGGGCATTAATACACATAATATTATTATTATTATTGTACAAAAATATCATCTATTATCAGAATTCAATCTTATAATATGGTTGTAGGCTGGTAGAAATCCTTTTTTGCTAAGTAGTGTCCGATAAGTACCACCTTCAAATTTCCAACGTCCCATTCTGTTTTGAAGGAACGGAACGCACGTATAATATCAACGTGATAGAGTCATGCTGCAGGTATATTAAGGTTGTAACACGAAAGGATCGACCCGACCGGGGTAGGACCACGCTCTCACAGAATACCAGCGTAAAATAACAGCTTCATGCTACTGTATTTCGTATGGTGGGTGTAGAGAACCGGAAACCTTTTTTTACTGGAAACGACGCATTCCATGATAGTCCTCAGGGTTGACAATACATTAGAATTTTGATTCTTAGTCGAGGATAAATGTAGATACCTATGTGCCACAGCATCCACTTACGTAATGGTGGACTGGGCTCATTTGTCACCATTATTAAAAAAAATAAGTTGTAAGACTTCGATCTCAAACCTAAGAAGTAGCAAAGGAACTGTGGCCTTCTGTAATATTTTTTTAAAGAGTAAAGTAATTTAATAATCAATAATTTACGTATCTATTACTATATGCAATGTTTTATTTAAATAAAACTATCTATAAAGATGACTTGGGCCAATTGTTAGTCAGATTTATGATCATAATTATTAAAACAGCTCGTATGTCATACCGCTTGTCACGCTTACTGATAGCTTTCCATGGCGCACACACATTATTTGCATATTTGCACAGTATATTTTAACTACGAGTAGGGTTACCAGATGAAAAAATCAAAAGTCCGGAGAAAAGGCCTGATTTCCATTGAAAAATCCTGAGATTTTTTACAGTTTGCGAAATTTCTCTCCAACGTACTTAAAAATTTAAAAAAGCCATAATATTATCGCTTTTATACACTATGGATGTCGCTCACGCGTTGCACATCGCACACAAAGCGGGGGTGGGGCACCGCCCCTTTTTTTGTTTGTTTTTGCGGATGGAAAATCATCTAATGACGCCTTTCGCTCTGGGTGGAGCGGAAGGGAGTGTCAGACTTTTACTGACTAAAAATCATCCGTGTTCCTTCAGTGCCCTTACGTTCCGGAGCCGCGGTATCTCTTTCGAACAGCCCGCAGCCCCGGCAGGCGTCGGCCCTTGCGGGCCCCTTCACGCTGCTGACAGCTCTTTGAGGCGCGCGTGGAACAAAACGCGCCGTCGACACGGCCTGTCGTCGTTAGACGGACGGACGCGTTAGTTGCTCGCCGTCCACAGGCCCGCGCCTACGGTGGCCGGGGGCCACGACGTAGCCCCCGACGCCCGGGGCGTCTCCCGCGGCGGCCGGGAAGGAAAGCTGCTGCTCTCTCCTTCTCCCGCTCCGCCAACTCCTTCGCTAGCATCACTGCTTCGCAGAAGGTGGTGACGGCATCCCATTCCGTCTCGCTCCGGACCATGGCTTCGACCAGGGCCGGACGCGAGAGGTCGCCGCCGCCTATCGCCGCTACGAGGACACGGCGGTGCTCCGCCCAAGCAGGGCACACATCCACGGTGTGCTCCACCGTGTCCTCCGGTCGATCCTCGCAGTGGGAGCACCCGGGCGTTTCCTCCCGCACGATTCGGTGCAGGAACTTCCCGAACACACCGTGTCCGGTGAGGACCTGCGTCAGGCGGAAGGTGAGGACGCCGTGGCGTGCCCAGCACGGGGTTGCGACAGTCGCTCTCTCCATGTCGCCATGAGATCATGCCGGAAGTCTGTCCGCTGCGCGACAACTTGCCGCGGCAGCGGGGTTTTCCCCCGGCATAGTGCCTCCGCGCGCCATTCGTGCAGGCGCGCGAGGACTATCGCCTCCAGATCCCATGGCGGCAATCCGGCAAGGAGGCTCGATGCCTCGCGGAAGATCGTGCGGTAGCCGCGAACCATTTTCACGGCGACCACCCTTTGGGGAGCGTTCAGATTGTGGACGACAAGCCGCGCCAAACCACGTGCCCACACCGGGGCCCCGTAAAGGGTCATGGACCGCACGATCCCCGCGTAGAGCCTCCGGCAGGAGGCGTTTGGCCCCCCCCAGGTTCGGCAGGAGCCGCCTGAAGGCAGCCCCGGTCCATTCCAGTTTGGGAGCCAAACGTCGGAAGTGCTCAACGAAGTTCCATCGGCCGTCGAGGACGAGTCCTAGGTACTTCAACGTAACCTCGACGCCGATGGATACCCCTCCTACCATCACTGAGGATCCCGGTGGTGGCCTGTTCCGAGGACCATGGAAGTGCATGGCCTCGGACTTGTGCAGAGCCACCTCGATGCCCAGTTGCCGGATCCTCTCAACGACTATCGCAACCCCGCGTGTCATAGTTTCCGCCGCCGCCTCGTACGACCCCCCTTGTGCCAGTACCAGCGTGTTGTCAGCGTAGCAAACTACGCTGACCCCGGTAGGGAGGTCGGCGCGCAGCACCCAGTCGTAACCGATGTTCCACAGGGGCGGCCCCAGAACCGAACCCTGTGGGACACCGCACGACATCTCTCGCCGGTTCCACTCACCGTTGCGACCGGGGTAGATGACGGCCCTATCCGTTAGATAGTCCCCGACTATACGACGGAGATAGGTCAGCACCCGGTGATACCGGAGTGCCTCCCTAAAGCAGCTCCAGGGCATGGAGTTGAAGGCGTTGGCGGTGTCGAGAGACACCGCCAAGACAACCCCCCCCCTGGCCACTGCATCCCCCGTAGTGAGGGCTCTCACGCGCATGATGGCGTCCACCGTAGAGCGCCTCTTGCGGAAACCAAACTAGTGTTCCGCAAGATCCGTCCCCGTCCCCGCAAGGTGCTCGGCGAGGCGGTTTGCAATTACTCTTTCAAAGAGCTTGCCCACCTCGTCGAGCAGCACCACGGGCCGGTATGCGGACGGAGAGTCCGCAGGGCTCCCCGGCTTTCGAATGAGGACCAGCTTCCCCGTCTTCCAACGAAGCGGGAATTGGCCTCTCTCCTGCGAAAGAAAATCCAAAGAGATGCAACATCTCTTCGCAGCGCCAATGAATCGAGCCGATTGGAAAGGACTCGGTTGTCGATGATTCGAGTCGCTCTGCGCTGGATGCGGTCAAGTGAAAGGAGCTGGCATTGGGGAGTCCCAGCCCAGACATGGGAACAGTATTCCATGTGAGGCCGAACCTGCGCCTTGTAAAGTTGCAGGCGTTGTGCCGGCATGAAATAATGTCCAGCTTTGCTCAGCACGTCAAGCTTTTTAGAGGCCAATTTGGCCTTCTCTTCCAAGTGACCACAAAACTGCACGTCACTCGATATGTCGACGCCGAGGATTCCGATACTGGCTGAGGCAACAAGGTGAGTGCCTTGAAACTGAGGAGATACGACAAAGGGGTTCTTTTTAGCGGTAAACGCGCAAACTTGTGTCTTCTGAGGATTAAACTGGACTAGATTTAATCGCCCCCAATTCGACACTTAATCATCATCAATCAATCTCAATTTAAAATGAAATACTCAATACCATGCTTGTAATCATTTTCAAGACAATAGGTATTTCACGATTACCAGAGATAATGCGTATTTGTCAATATATATTTGCAATTACAGCCCAGAATGCAAATGTAGAAAGAATTTTTTTCTATTATTAGGGCTCAATGGTCGAATGAAAGAAACCGTCTAACGGTGTCTTCAGTTCGAGCTATACTTTTAATTCAATATAGGTACCTAATTTGAAGAGTTTAACATGTGGGGCATTATATAAATCAATACTTAAAGAAAAAACCTTACTTAAAAACGTATCTTCACATATTAAATGTGATGAAACTGTTTAAGTACCTACTTGGATAAATAAGTTTTGATTTTAATTGTGCAATTATTAATTAAGAAGAAGATTATTATTAGTTTAATTTTTTATTAGAGAGATCTTTAAAATGTAAGCTGTATTGTATTGAAAATTCTAAAAATCCTGAGATTTCATGAGATTTGCAAAATCCAGCCGCAATCCTGAGAAGAGTCCAAAAATCCTGAGATCTCAGGACAAATCCTGAGATATGGTAACCCTAACTACGAGCGATGCTCAATTACGCTTCTAATGGGAAAAATATGTATATGATCGATTATTTTTGAATCGGAAACACGTGTACCAATATGCGGTCGTGTGTTTTCTATCTATATTATAAAATATGAAATTTTATGTCTTTCGTTGGTTTAATAAAACCAACATAAAGTTTATTTTGAATTCGCGACGTTTAACGATTTTCTCGTCCTATTTCATCACATACTTAATACATCTAGACTGGAAATATTGTTATTAGCCTTTACGTTACTACTTGGAGTAGTTAAAATGCACCTGCAAGAAAACTGCTGCAAAGTGTTCGACAGTCCGTCAGACAGTAACATGAAGATATAAACTGTGTAGCAAGTACCCTCGCGAGAGTTAGTCAAGCGTTTCCTGCGTGTAGTTGGGAGTGCAATAGGTATGTGCATATCGTAGTCGATGCAGCTGGTATGCAGCGAGATATATGAAACGTATAATAATACATATCAGTCGTTAGCATATCGGTCGTTTCATATTATCTCACAAAACGTACACTCGATTTAAAATGGGAATTGTTACATTATTGATGAATTATAATTTCTAGCCAATAATCATGTGCCGCACAGATGGCTGGTCTGAGTTGCGACTGGCCTGGGAAATTGAATAATATATTATGGTATGCAGGATCATGTAATAATGTAATATACTATTTATCGCTTTATAGAATCAGATGCCAATATAACAAAATCTACATACTCGACGAGTTTACATGTTTAGCATATCTATCTTTATAGAATGCGTTAGCACCCCATATTACCGGCCGATTATTTCGCGTTCCACGATTCACGAGGAAAGTAGGTGTTGGCATTACTATTACCACAGAATAAATAATAGTACAAAAACTATGTTTTATATACATCAAAAATTAAAAGTTTTATTTATTACTTTAAGTTATTACAACTCTCTTTAATCCTTTAGGTAAAGGTAACATATATATTATATATCTAACATAGGATAATATAACAAATAAATTCTAAGGTCACCTTTCCAGCTGCAAGAACACTAAACTAAATTGCCATAAGCCTTCGCGACACCTATTTCTCTCGTGTGTAAATAACTCTGCGATAAGTTGCGATAGTATGATTCGCGAGCTTCTCGCAATATATTTATTGTAGTTGTGGCCGTGGAAGAAAAAGGGGAGATCTCCCGCCCGGCAAGGTGCTCAGCCCGGGGAGCGGCCAGCGCTCCATGTGATAGTTCGGAGCTATTCTATATTTACTCGCTATACTTCATAATTTCGATAGCGTGATTTTGGCTTCGCTTAAGCCGAGACTACAGCGCCGCCACACTGTACAAAATTGCAAAACTTTATACAATACGTAAACAGTATTGCAAAAAAACTTATGCAGATTTTGCAGCCTTAGAAATGGTTCACGACAGCAGTCGAATGACGTATTTGAACCCACGATTTCAAGTTCACGCTTCGGTACCCCTAAGCATTAGGCTGTAAGGTAAATTTATCAGCTTATATATGTACCACTCCTGGGCACATGCCTTCTCTAATTTCTGAGAAAGTTTTAGGGCAAGGAATTGTATGCCGCGCTGCCCCAATGCGTATTGGTCTTGGTGGACTTCACCTCTACTAAATATTTTTTTCTGAGACATGCAGGTTTCCTCACGATGTTTTCATTCACCGCTTCACTGGTAAGTAAGCACTTAAAATTACAATTAACACTTTTATTGGTGCCGGCGGGAATCGAACAAGGTTCTCTTACGTGAAATTTACAGCGAACGCCTCTGAGCTACCAGGACAGCACAACCATTAGGCTACTGTCGCTTAACTTGCATCAATTATTACAAAATTACAACAACATATTGTTAAAATGTTACATAATATTATCGATGTACCTACACGGTTATAAAACAAGGCCGATAAAGTCAAGTTGAAGGCGAATCGTTGCTTTAAATGATACATAACGTCTTGCATAATCGCTAACAAATTATGTACAATTGATCGTACAGTGTTAAATGCCCGATATGCATTAATGAACAGGTGGCTTTTGGAGAAATAACTTTAAGTAAAGTAGAGAAGGCTTATTATTGAATGGCAGATATTGCTTGAAAATAGACCCACCGATAAATAACAATAAAAACGTGCGTGTGGTGTGAAAATGATAATTATTAATTATCTATACAAATAAATAAAATTGAATTGTCTGTTTGTAAAGTTAAAATAATAGCTTTTTACTCAATGCATATGAATGTATATACGGTACTTAACAAAAACACAATTTTTTTAAATTTTTGTCTGTCTGTCGGTCTGTCTATCTGTTTGTTCCGGCTAATCTCCGAAACGACTGGACCGATTACGACGGGACTTTCACTGGCAGATAGCCGATGTTCTAAGGAGTAACTTAGGCTACTTATATTTGAGAAAAAGAATTAGGGTTCTGAGCAATACAATTAAAACCCTCAATTACACGCGGGCGAAGTCGCGGCGCACAACTAGTCTTAGAATTTTTTTGTATAGGATAAGGGTGACAAACGAGCACA
This sequence comes from Parnassius glacialis, assembly GCA_033319125.1. Lineage (NCBI taxonomy): Eukaryota > Metazoa > Arthropoda > Insecta > Lepidoptera > Papilionidae > Parnassius > Parnassius glacialis. The sequence continues at coordinate 6,827,569 of JAVANC010000021.1, forward strand.
CAGTCCACCTAAGTGTAAGTAAGTGGTTGCTGCGGCCCATAGACATCTACATCTATCCTCGTTTGCGAATCAAAATGCAGATGCGTTGTCACCTGTGAGGACTAAGATGGAATGTCTCATTTCCAGTAAAAAGGGCCTCCGGCCACCTGCACTCACCAAGCGAAACACAGAGGCAAGCCTCTACTTCACGCTGGTATTCTGTGAGGTCGTGGTACCACCCCGGTTCGAGCCGGCCCATCCGTGCGACAGCAAAAGCTGCCGCGTGGCTCTACCACTGTTAGATTTGCCTAACAAGTAACGATACTTTCTTGGAACATTATTCTAGATATTTTAATCTAAATGCCCTACTTACACGTATTTAGACAACTGCTTAAAACGTGATTTTATAGCGTAGATCGGATAAAAATAATAATTTTAAATTGAACTATGACGTAACAAACACCTCAGTTCAGTTCAGTATAAAGATAATAAGTTAATATACGCGATGAAACCGTAAAACTCACAAACCGGTCATTTCTTAAAACATGTATTGTCGTTGTATTAAAATCACAGAACAAGAAATAAGTTTATTATTGATAGTTATTTTTTGTGTTCTGTAAAGAAAATCAATCAATCAATCCATGGCCATCTTTGGCCATCACAAATGCACTGTTGTACATAGGCCTACATAGGCTTACAGGTACGATCGCAGCCACTCGAAAACCTTTCTTCTCCATTAACAAAATCAATACGAAAAAGAAAACAAATACCGAATAGACTGTAAACAGATGAGTAAAGAAACCGTACCGTACAGAGGCAAAGCTTCATACAACCGCGCTGTGATAGGTAAATTACTACATGCTTGAATCGCGTGTGTGCGTGAGCACTGGCGGCTCGTCACGTACAGAGAGAAACTGCTATAAACCGGCTTGGCCAGTGCTCAAACACAGGATTGTGTAAAAAATAATAAGCGTCAAATTTTGTTTTTTAAAGAATAATTCGTATTTTGATACGAATTATTCTTTAAAAAAATTCTTTATCATTTGTTATATATAGAAAAGTGTAAATATGGTTTACCAATACCTACGCAGGTTTAAAACTTATCGAGGTTGCCGCAAGAGATACCGCTGATTTTGTAAATTAAAAAAATAATTTGTTTGACTTCTTACACTCAAGTACACTGCGATCTCCTAATAAATATAAAAGAGCTTTTCGATGCGATAGTTATCAAATTGAGTATTTAGAAGAAATATAAAATCTCGTCTATAAAATCTTTAATAAAATTTCATGAACAATTGAAATCAGCAGAAACTAAATTAATTTAGAAATTTTCGAGACAAATCTTGACTGAGAAATCTCGTAAATATATTACGAGATTTCTCAGTCAAGATTTGTCTCGAAAATTTCTTTGGAAAAGTCAGACACGCTGGTGGTGACTGTCGGGTACCATTATGTCGACTAGTTAGTATTGCCTTTAATAAGATGTTTATAACCAATATCTTAAAGAAACCTCACAATATTAAGGATGACTCACGCTAGACCGTGCCGGGTCCGAGCCGAGTGTCGTCCGTAGCACGATCACGACCGAGCAATTATCGTTGCGCCGTGATGCAGTATACTCGTCCGAGCAAAAATACTGTTCTAACTGGACTAAAATCATGTTGAATTTTGGCGATCTGGAATTAGCGGCTATTGCGATCACTCTGGACGATGAAGAATCTGATAAATCTTCTACTACAAGGAAATGGCCGAGCCGAGCCGAGTTGTTTCCGAGCGTTGTCCGTTGCCCGGCCGTCACTCGGTTGCCGCTCGGTATAGCGTGAGTGTGTCCATACAAAATATATGTAAAATTAGTTGACCGTGCTACGGCCGACACTCGGCTCGGACCCGGCACGGTCTAGCGTGAGTCATTCTTTAATTGTGAATAGGATTCCGATATGTTACTTACGAAACCAGACGATTGTCGTACTTTAATACAACATCACCGCAACCTGACGATGCTACTGCCCCTGTGTTAACAGTAGGAACAAATGATTATCTATTTGCCAGAAAAAATGGTTTAGTCTATGTGTCGGGATGGATATTTAAATAGAAAATGTTGTCTTGAACACCAGAAATTACTGTTTGTTAAGTTAATAGATCTGAATAACCTATAAATATTGGAAAATATTATTTTTTCAGCCATTACAAGGATTTTAATAAAGATAGTGTTCAATCGGCAACACTCCTGACAATTTTATCACGTTTGTTGAATTGCGTGAGCAAAAGCTTCAGGAATATTTTGACATAGAAAGAAACATTGTAAAAATTGGTAGTGAAATATTAAAACGTGTGCAAGTTTATATTTGTTATGAAATGCCAGTGCTTTCCAATAGATTATTAACAAAAAATCTTTACATTAAATTTCGAATTATCATTTAATAAAAAGCCACAACAAATTGTTGACGAACAATAATTATAAAAGTAAAATATTTAGCATAGGTAGTTTATTTATATATATCATAGAGTATCTATTAAAAATTTAAAATGCTGTTAAAAGTTTTGTTTATTTAATTTTATTCTCTTGCGCCAATCCTACCAAAATAGGTAAAATTTTTATCAGCTTCTTAGAAGCTTTGCCTCTGTACATTTTCTTTACTCATGTGCTGTAAATCTAAATTAAGACTCGCATAATTTTGCAGGTGTACGTATTTACGTTGAAATTGATTATCTGTCCAAAGAGGATCCGACACGACAGGTCACACCGTACCGTGACCACGCGGAAAGCTTATAAGGGCGACTTCGAATTACCGGTTGGCCGATCATTGATACCATCGAAGTGTAGTGTAATTATGTCAATGTAATGTTTCCGTTAAGTATGTAACGCGTTGTCAATCAAACAACTAAAGAAAAGTAAAGTTACAGCCTTTAAACACGTACGGACCTCTGGCAAAGGCCTTCTTTCAATTCCGAGTGGGTTTTAAGGAAAGGAAATGTCTGCCGCGCTGCCCAATGCGTATTGGCGGAACTCACATGTCTTCAAAATATTTTTAATTTCTCAGACGTGCAGCTTTCCCACACGATGTTTTCCTTCTCCGACGAGCACGTAAATCAGCACTTATCTATAATTTTTAATTTAACGAAATTGGAAACAACAATTTCATTGGTGCCGGCGTGGTTCGAACCAGGATGCTCGCGTACTGTGAAATTTAGTTATTTTGCAACATTGAGTTATACAATATAAATCAATGTTTTGCAAGCGCTTCTCTTGAATATATTTTCATCAACGAACTCTAAAAACTAATTTTCATATAATATGCAATTTACATACATTCTTAGCGGTTCCATAAACTTAAAGTTTCTCTGCAAGATCAAATTCGTAATGAAGATATTGCGAATATCACATACAACCAGGGTAACCAACATAACCCAAAGGATATCAGTATTCTTAAGTGTCAATGGGCCAACCGAAAGCTTCTCGAGTGACAGCTCTTTCGTACCGATAAGTGAAGTGAAGAGCGATCTACTACTAGGTGTGATGACCTGGGAAGATATGCAGTAAGGCGATGGATGCAGGTGGCTCAGGTCTTGTGGCTTAGGGGAGGCATATGTTGTTGAAGAATATTAGCTTAAAATAGCAACACAAAACTATGTTTCGTATGGTAAGTGACCGAGGACCAGAGACCCTTTTATTTGTTTTAAGACATTACAACGCATTCGTATTTTGATTTTTAATGAAGTATAACCACAGCAAACACTTGCAATCAAATTAAGTGTGTGCTAGATTGTCGCCCTTGTGCAAAAAAAGAAATTAATTGGTTAAGAACAAACATGAAACCGCAGTGTGAAATGCACGGGGACATAATATACAATATTAACCCCAATAAGCAAACATTTGTATTTTGAACTTATATTATTGGCTTCTCTTGAAAATCGAATTTAAGACCTTCACCTCAATAGGCAGATATTATACTGACCAGCAGTATGCTTTAAATACCAACCAGTAAGGGTCAAAACAAAAACGAAAGGTTCAGTGCCGAGCCTTATAAAACCACATAAATCGTCATGGCTCTTAAGATCAAGGTAATGCAACGGGAAAACATCTGTTTTAAGACCTTATATCGTTTTGGGATTATCATCAATATTTATGATCGTTATTGATTAATCTTAAGAAAAGTAAAAAACTACTATAAAAACTTGTTTACACGTGGTATGTGCCGGAAGCCTATAGATTTTATACGTGATCGAGCCATGCTGTTGTAGCACGAATACGTCGGCTCGACTGCGGAATCACGCTCTCACAGAATTCCATATCCTGAGTGTGGAGAAACGGATACCCTTTTTAGTGGAAACGAGGCATTTCATCTTAGCCCTCAGGGGTGACATCATTTATGCAAGGATAAATGTCGAAGTTCATGGGCCACAGTTGTCACTTGACATCAGGTGGACTGTGTGCTCGTTTGTCACCCTTGTTCATAGAAAAACTATAATATTGCCACCTAATTTAATAGCTTCTGATGTGGGTATATTTTTTTCTTCGATACACTATGTCTAAGCATCGACTTCAGTTTTTCGACGTCGTTATATTTACTTTTCTACCGACTTCAAAAAGGAGGAGGTACTCTATTCGACTATGTTTTTTATATGTACACACCTCACCACCTACCTCATAACTTTTTTCTGGGTGAACCGAGTTCGATTATTTTTTTATTTGAAAGCTGATGCTTCTCACGTGGTTCCATATAAATTTGATCAAGGTGTGATCCATAGTTTTTGAGTTATTCTTAATAAATTGAAGTAGGTTGTACAAAATTTTAAATTATGTTATTAATTATTATGTAAGCAATATTAAATAAAATCTCTGGGTAAAAACTAGAAAATATCGTCTAAATAGATATATGTATAGATATATGATATATTTTTAATAGTGGTAGAGCCACGCGGCAGCTTTTGCTGTCGCACGGATGGGCCGGCTCGAACCGGGGTGGTACCACGACCTCACAGAATACCAGCGTGAAGTAGAGGTTTACCTCTGCGTTTCGATTGGTGAGTGCAGGTGGCCGGAGGCCCTTATTACTGGAAAAGAGGCATTCCACCTTAGTCCTCACGGGTGACAACGCATCTGCATTTTGATTCGCAAACGAGGATACATGTAGATGTCTATGGGCCACAGCTACCACTTAACATCAGGTGGACTGTGTGCTCGTTTGTCACCCTATTCTATAAAAAAAAATTACTTTACCATCAATTTATTTCATGCTTAGGGGTAGAATTTTTGGAGCAACAGGTATATATATAATTTATTTAAAGAAAAAAAAAGAATTGAACTCCTCCCTTTTTAAGTCCACTAAAAATATTTTAAAGGATATTGGAACATCCCATTATCGTTGATTGTAAGGTACAAGTAAGCCTTGTATTTTTAAAAATACCCCACAAAGTCGAGAAATTCAATTTATTACTAGAATATAAAAAAAAATTGTATTCATTTTCGTCGACTTCAATTTCTCAGTTTTAATATGAAACAAAGCTCGATAACGGCTTTTCCAGAGAAAAGAAAATAAGAACTTAATATACTTACTTATATAGGACTCATAAGATATATATACGAGTATGTACTTGATGTAAGTTCTATATAAAAAGTAATGACACAATAAGTATATCATAGTTTATAGTGTGTAATGGTCACACTATAAACTACTTTATTACTACCCTATACTTTCCGCAATTCCAACGAAAAGTTGTGTTGGTGTCACAACTGAGAATAGAATACAATAGAATTTTTTTTTATTCAATATAGATCACATGAGGATTCCTGGCGCGTTACACCTATTTATATATAAGGTATTTCTAATGTTATTTATATTTAACGTTTCAAGAGTTTCCCCTCATTTTCATTTTAATGAGTTAAATTTTCGGCCTTTTCTGCTGACTTCCAAAAAGGAGACGGTACTCAATTTGACTGTATGTTGTTTTTTTTTACAAAATTTATCTTAGAAACTGCTTGGAAGCAACCACCTCATTCCCAGGGGTTATTATCAGCCATGTATTCGTTTATATTATAACAACCCTTTTTATGCAGTTTCCGCTTAACAAAACATTTAAACTTGGTAATAGAGAGAGCCTGTACACTTTCCGGGACCTTGTTGTAATAGCGTATACAATGCCCCAAGAATGAATTACTAACTCTGTGGAGTCGAGAAACTGGTATCACTAGCTTTTGTTTGTTCCTAGTGTTTACAGAGTGTATATAACTTTTTTTACTAAAACTTCCTTTGTTTTTGTGAACATACATAAAATTTTCGTAAATATACTGGGAGGCCAAAGTTAATATATTTATTTTTTTAAATTTATCTCTAAGGCTGAGATCTATAGACCGTACTTTGACTTTGCTCAGACTTAACTTACGAAAAACTTAGCTGAGTATATGCTTAGCATAATCTTTGATTCTGAATTTATAGTTCTATCTGGCTAAGGTTAAGCTAAGCTTATGCTAAGGCCCAGAGAGTCCAAATATTAATGGATGTTTCATTCCACGCATTATGTTTTTGACTTTACTGTACAAAATTAAAGAATATATATATTTAAAATTAAAATTACTGTATAGAATTAAAAAAATATATATATTTAAAATCGAAAACAGTCCTAATTGTATTTCATAAATAAGTCATTATTATTTGAAATAAAAAACGGGCGTATGAGAATGGGAAAGGATAAGATGGGTGTAAAATCAGAAAAAAAAATTCGATTTTAAGAAAATCGAAATAAGATTGAAATTACGCAAATAGGAAATAGATTAATGCTATTTAAAAGTAGAAGACGGCCTAGAATTACCTATTTATTGTTATAATTAATTAGAGTAACATAAAAACAACAATTTAAAATTAAAACGGTGGTTTTGAATCGAGTCGATATCGTTGACTTAGGCTTTGCTAAGCGCGCACTTGGCACGACTTCGAAGTTAGCTCTACTCGTATAAATACCGACATTGTCTTAGCTCGAAAGTAAACTCTGAGCAAAGTCAAAGTACGGTCTATAGATCTCAGCCTAAGAGACTCTCTTGGTTTTAGGTTGTAAATGCTCTAATGGCCCTCTTCTGTAAAACAAACATAGTTTCTTAATCAGCCGCCTTTTCCCATAGTAAAATCTCATAAGACATTATGCTATGGAAATAACTGAAATAAACTAATTTAACTGTCTCGACACTACTGAGATCTCTAATCTTTTTACAGCATAGACTGCAGAACATATGGGGGCCCCACTGAAGCTTTGGTTCGAGAGTGATGCCAAGAAAAACAATGAATTCAACAGGGCTCAGTTCTTCCCCATTTAAAACACATTGATATTCAGATTTTTAACATTGGATGTTGTAAATTTAATACATTTAGTTTTTATTATTTATTTTATTTTTATTATTATATATTATATATATGATATTATTATATTTATTTCGGTTTAAATGTAGGTTATTAACGTTAAACCAATGCACTAATTTTGATACAGCATTATTCACTTCGTCACATTTAAATGATTGACGTTTAAGTTTAAAAATCAAGTAATTATCATCAGCAAATAATACTATATCATGATTAACCCCTACAAGGAAAAATAAGTCATTAATATAGACTAGAAGTAGAAACGGCCTGAGAATCGAGCCCTGAGGTACACCCATTAGTATAGGCGACCCGAAAAAACTTTTACCATTTACCAAATTTAAAAAAAAATTTACCAACTTTTAACTTTCTGCATTCTATTATTTAAATATGAAATAATAAGTTTAAGCGCTGCGTTATTGACACCATAGTACTGTAGCTTCCTGATTAATGTCTCATGGCGAACACAGTCGTAGGCCTTGGAAAGGTCACAAAATATACCCAAAGCATCCTTTGAAATCTCCCATGCACAAAAAATGTTTCATGTTGAGCTTCAACTTCAGCGTCAGTTGTCGAGCGACCCCATGTAAAACCGAATTGATTTTTATGTAGCAATTTATTAATATTAAAGAAACTTAACATCTGATGTAAAATTATTTTTTCAAATATTTTACTAAATATTGGTAGTACAAAAATTGGCGGGGTCTAATGTACTACCAGATTTAAATAAAGGTATGAGGCACCACGTTTTCCGGTTCTTTCAGCGTCACTTAGGTATCATACGAAATACAGTGACAGTAACTAGCTCGCAACAAGACGGAGCAATCGGCAGACATGAGAAATACCAACCCTCAGTAGGTTGATATTTGTCATGTCTTTTTTTATTAGTGTCCTGTTTACTTATAAAAAAAAAGATCCGCTCGGTTTTTTGCTAGTTATTCCCAGGGCAGAGGTACTTTTCGAACCAGTGGTGAAAGTAAAAAAAAAACTTTCAATGAGAATTACTGGTAATCTCTATATTGAATAATCTTCTTTACTTTTCTATTCTGTGGCCCCACTCAAACTGAATGCTGAATGAGCTGCTACGTCACATACGACCCAGCCGCTTTCTATTCAGGCTAATTCTAGAAAGGCTTCAGTGGAGAGCGTCCGACGGAATAAGGCGTTCTGCGTGAATGAGAAAAACACGCTCTACTAAGTCCTGAGTGACGGCAGTTCAAAATGCTATAACCGGTTTTTCCGAGCCGATACAATTTAGGGATAAAGCGATACGATTTAATGTTTCGTGATGGAAAGAAAAACTATCTGGATCAACCGTCAAATCCACACTCGGTTAGTCGTCTTAGGCATTGATGTCTAAATCTGCGTAAGCTTTAAGCCAGAGTCTGCCAATGATATACACAAAATGGTAACTGTCGTATCGGTAGCAAAGAGACACTTCATCAGGCATCCTCCATCCAGAGCTGTAAGGCCGGCCCGAGCTGTAAGGCCACACATCCGAAGTGGGTTTGCGAAGCTCACTTCGGATGTATGTTGGTGGGATGCGGCGAGAGAGGTGTCATCTCGCCCTATCGCTGCAGCCGACGTGGAGTCGAGGAGGAAGAGGAGTGTTGGTATGGCGATGCGCCTTTCGCCCTATCCTCTACGACTCTGACGGGGCTGCACCGTTGATGCGGTGGTGGTGGGGCTGCGAAGGGAGTGGAGTGTCGGTATTGCGAGGTGCTGCTCTCTCCCTACCCTCCGCAGCCGAATCTTGGTTGGCGGTGGAGCAATAAGCCAGATCCGCCGCTGGGGTCAGGAAGGCTAGTGCTTCTGAGTGCTCGTTTTTTCTGGCCCCATGGCCTTCGCATATCGGGCACGGGGGCTTCCGCTGTGTAGGTGTAGTTGGAGACCGTGGAGGAAGGCACGCCATGTGTTCTGGTGCACCTTACCTGAGATGGAAATGGGAGAATAGTCCTCTCCCGAGGAGGAGCAGCCATGGGATCCGCGGTCGGCTCTGGTGGGGTTGCAGATGTGTGCGAAAGCGTTCCAGTGCTGCCAATATGCGAAGATGGATTTTAGTCGGTGCGAGTCCGACATAACCCGTCTTTACCGCCGCGAGGCGGGTATGCGTAGGCGTTTCCCCATGTTCCCCATTAACAACAGTGGTAGAACCACGCGGCAGTTTTTGCTGTCACACGGATGGGCCGGCTCGAACCGGGGTGGTACCACGACCTCACAGAAAACCAGCGTGAAGTAGAGGTTTACTTCTGCGTTTCGCTTGGTGAGTGCAGATGGCCGGATGCCCTTTTCACTGGAAATGAGGCATTTCATCTTAGTCCTCACGGGTGACAACGCATCTACATTTTGATTTGTAATAGAGAATAGATGTAGATGTCTATGGGCCGCAGCAACCACTTACCATCAGGTGGACTGTGTGCTCGTTTGTCACCCTTTTCATATAAAAAAAAATGTTAAAAAAAAGGTAAGAACGATAGTAACCTCTATTTGTGTTTAGGCTACCTTTATACATATAATTCCTTTGTACGTGTTTTTGTGTCTGAACTCCTCCTAAACGGCTGGACCGATTCTGATGAAATTTTCGTGTGTGACCGATATGGCGCTGTTGTCGAGATCCAGAAATCACCCGTACGAAGACGGGGTGGAGCCACTAGCACTATAATACTAGAAGGTCAAACGGTTAATGACTTTAGATAGCGGATGTTGTCAACGTGACTGAAATAAACCAGGGGAATGTCTTACAAAGCTAAAGCATGGCGATATCAAACTTAAATATTGTATTATTTATAAGAAGAATACGTCATTTTAAGCCCAGTGGTTTAATTTAAATACAATTTAAATATTTATTAAACATCATATAACAATAAATCAATCGTATCATTATCATAGTTTACCAAATTCAAGATATTATAAAATAATTTGTGTTAATTTTACGTGACAATCATTATTTAGTTTACATATTACTCATATAACTTTTACATTATTTTATTTTATTCATCACTGCCTATCAATGAAAGGGCCACGGCTGAACATAGGCCTCCTCATATTAACGGTATATGCCACAGTTGCCACGCTTGGCAAACGGATTGGAAACCGCAATTTTTAATTATTTTGAGCTGTAGTCCGGAAAAAGCCGTTGCCCATCTCCCGCTTCATTGCTCTCTGTGGCTGCTTATAACACCAATTGTAACTTAAAATTTAGTGGTAAGAAGCCTATGATTAATAAATTGCTCGATACCGCCTAATATAAGAAATTCGGAAACATTATTGGTATTTAATAAAAACGTGTTAAAGATAATTTCTTTGCATCCTGTAAATTAATATATATTATTCTATCATATTAGTATTAGTTTATATATTTTACATGTGCTATATATATATATATATATATATATATATATATATATATATATATATATATATTGAATGTATTATTTTATTTTTATTTATTGTATTTTTTAATATAATTTATTAATTTCCTATGTGGGTCTACTGGAAGATATTTCAGCAAATAATGGAATAAGTAGAACCTTTGTACAAACTCACTATAAGACTGTTTCTGTATCTTGTTGTGTGTAAATAACCAAATAAAAAAAAACGACGGGTTGCACTCTGGGAGTGCCGGCAGAAGTGAAAACTTGAATATTAACGTTGTGCATTTTTGATATTTTGGAATGGCGGAGATTATTTATTATTATCTTATTTCATTTATTTTCATTCGAAATTATTTGTTTGGAAAACCTACACCGCACATGTGCTTATTGTGATGTTATGAAAATATAAGTTAATGCTATAAAGTATAAACATATTACAAATATTACATCTATAATGTTTAAGTACATATGTATCTATATTAATAATTTCGTCAAGCAGAACAGTAGACTCGATCGAATCCTAATGTTAATAATAAAATTATATTAATTAATAAATGAAAATTAATTAAACCTAACTTACTTCCTCTCCTACACCGCGCCGGCTGTCTACTCTCCGTCCGTCTTACGAATTTTCGATCAGGACACGTGACCTGACGCGAGTTTAACATTTTTTACCCATTACAAAAAAAGTGCACAACGCCGCTAAAGAAGTTTTCACTTCAAAAATACAAAACAACGCGGCCTTCGTTATTCAATACTTCTGAATAGTTGTATAGTATTCGAACGTCTTAATAATTACGTCGTTTCGTTGTTTAATCCGTGTAACCCACCCGGCCCTGATGTTCCTAGCCACGAGAAACTTTCGCTTTCCAACACCTACGGAATATGTAGCGAGGCACGTGCGGTTACTACGCGATTCGCATAACTACGTGATATCGGCCGAAAACATGCGCGCATTCCAAACAACGTAACGTAAGGATGTAGTTCATAGAGAATTTTTAACGTCGTAGAGCCATGCTGCAGCTGTATTATAGTTGTAGCACGACTGGGTCGTCTCGACCGGAGTAGGACCACGTTCTCACAGAATACCAGCGTGAAACAGCAACTTAAGGCTGCTGTGTTTCGTGTGGTTCATGTAAAGAACCAGAGACTATTTTACTGGAAACTAGACATTTCATTTAGTCCTGAGGGGCGACAACGCCCCTGCATTTTGATTCTTAACCGAGGCTAAATGTAGATGTCTATGGACCACAGAATCAACTTAACATCAGAACTGTGCTCGTTTGTCACTCACACAATTCATCGTTCACACAGTTCATCGTATAGTGAAAATTCTGTGGCCGATAAACACCTATCCCTTTTCTAAGTTAGTACTCAAAATGCAGATGCTGTCACCCCTGAGAACTAAGACAGAATGCCTCGTTACTAATAACACTGTTGGTCTGTCTGTTGTTATCGGTATCTGATTGACGTCACTAACCATACTAAACTACTGATATGATGCTGTCATATAAAAAATATCTATTTTCTAAACTAATGAAGAAAACAATTATAGCTGCTATAATAGTTTATAGCAGCTTATATTCCCATCTATATATGATGAAGTTATGCCCGAATATACATAAAAAATATAAACATCCGAATTGAAAAAAATTCTCCCTTTTAGAATTCGGTTAAAAATAACATACAGCTACAATAAAAAATAATTAAGCTTTGTTTCGATTGACCTCTTTAATTAAAAAAAAAATAGTTTTAAACAAAGGGTAATTTATCCAAAACCTAGTTTAAAAATTTCCAACGTTACTTAGAGTCTAGACTAGAACCACTAGATCGAGAGCATTAGAGCAACCATTGTTGCCAGTCATAAAAACATTTAAATGGATAAAGCGTATCAATTTTATTACTTTAAATTTATTTTTTGAGTTATTATAGCTGGGTTGTGTAAAAATTATAATTACATTTGCATTATTTTACTATTATAAACTGTAAAGGCACAAACAATAGAACTGATTACGCTATTTCTCATGTTAACACCAATAAAAATAAATACAACATGGTAACACACTAAAAATGAAAGTTAACAAAATTCTATAAGGTTATTTTAAGCCCCAGACCAAAGAAAAAAAGAATGACTGAGTGCTGTTTACATTTCATATGATACAAGAAACAGAAACTTTTTTTATTCAATATAGATTATAAATAATACTTATTGAAAGTCACTCTTTGTTTAATTACCACTGGTTCGAAAACAAACCTCTGTCCTGGGAAGAACCAGCAAGAAACCCAGCGGGACTTTTTTAAAAATAACAGCTTACAATGATGAATGTTACACAAATTAATAACACAACAAATTAGAAATAGCTTGGTAGCGATTACCTCATTTCAAGGCATTATTATCATCCATAAATTCTTTAATATTATTTTATATATAATATATAATTATATATATATATATATATAATTAATATTATAAAATCTTTAATATTATAATATCCCTTTTATACAAACTAAGTTTCAACTTTGAGCGGGTCAAATTTTGTATATTTTCTGGATTTTTGTTGTAAAAGCGTATACATCGCCCCAAGAATGAATTACTAACTCGATAGAGTCGAGTAACTGTTACCACTAGCATGTGTCTGTTCCTAGTATTTACAGAATGAATATCACTTATTTTTGTAAAACTACTTTTGTATATTACATTTTCATAAAATTATTGAGAGGCCAAAGTTAATATATTAATTTCCTTAAATTTTTGTCGCAGCGACTCTTTAGGCTTTAAATCATAAATTGCTCTTATGGCCCTCTTCTGTAAAACAAATATAATTTCTGTATCAGCTGCGTGTCTCCATAGTAAAATAAAATGGTTTTAGGTGCATATGTGTATATAGTAGTGAACGGGGTGATGAAGAAAGAAAGAAAAAGATGCGTACGTGAATGCGTCAAGAAGTTGAAACACTCAAAATGTACGCAGCGCTTCATCTATCTTTCTTCGTTGCTCTACGTTTTAAATATTAAAAATTGAAAAAAAGCACAATCTGAACTGGAAAAATTAATGTTTGATGTGCACAGTCTACGAGAATTAAGAAATGTAAAATAAAAGACAATCATCAATTACTACATTTTTATAGCACTACAGACCATTTACAATCAACATAGAAACAAAACGTTGCAAGCACTGCATTTGAGATGGAGGCCAATTGGAGGCAATGTGTTTGTTGGGATGTCAGAATAACGTAGTGCCCGCTCGCTTGACAGAATAAGTCAGCGTCTGCTGGAGCTGAACCATACTCACATAATATTAAATATACACCAAGGGAGCATCAACATTCTATTGGATATTCATTTGAAACAAGAACCTACTCATCTTGTATTTTTTCAAATTTAATTCATGTAATACATTAAGTTTTTTGTTTGCTTTAGTACCACTATTTATTTTCATATAAAACACTATAGTAAAAGTTTACTTTTAAATGTAGTTTCACATAAGCAAACATCTTAAAAATTATTACGGGGTTTTCCTGTATAACCAATGTATAAACTGCGGTCTCATTTCAGAGAATCGGTTTGTTCTACGCAGGAAACATTCATAAATTAGAATGAATACGTAATATGTTTGGCATCAGAATCTTCCTATAGTAGGAAAATTTACCAAGAAAAAATAGCAATACTTACGACTGCGTTTTACTCTCAATTATAACGAGATCTGATTAGGGCAGTTCGCCACTGAGAACTTAAAGCAGTTTGTATACCAGACACGATTTTATTTATCAAATGGCTATTCAAAATCAATTTACGCTCTCCATAGACCAATGTAACAATTAAATAATCACGAAGCATCTCACAAGTTGACGATTATCAGAGAGCCAACTATATCTTACATTATCTTCATAACCTACAAAATGATATCTGACCCGCAGAGAAAGTGCGGTGACTCACCTTGGCACACAGATGGAGTGGTAGAGGCCGTGGTTCCGCAGCACGTGAATGAATTCGGGCAGCGTCCGACATGCGCCCATGATGCTGAACGCCGCTAGTGCACTGTTCCATATTATGAGAGTGCGTCTCAACTCGAACCTGGAACAAAAAAACAACAATGTTCAGTTTTCTATCAGGCGCCATATTATGATTTTAGCTCGACCGAGAAAGGGATACGCTATCATAGAGTACCAGTGAACAATAGCCCCTTAATGCTGCTGTGTTACGTGTGGTGAGTGTAGAGAACCGAAGAACCTTTTTTAGGAAACGAGGCATTTTGTTTTAGCCTTCATGGGTGACTATGCATTTGCATTTTGATTCTTAATCGAGGACAGATGTAGATGTCTATGGGCTACAGTATCACACTTACCATCAGGTGGGCTGTGTGCTCGTTTGTTACCCTTACTCTATAAAATAATAGTTCTTAATTGCGTAAGGGTAAACAAACCTGTCAAAACAAAATGGCGTGCACTTCAAATACCCTACTATAGTATGTGCCATATCGATTGAGAAAAACGGACAATGACCTCAGATATGAGCCGAGTGTCAAAAGGCGTAACTTACAAAATCTCAATTTAGATGTGATAACAATATTTAAATATTGATATTATTCCCACTTCTAGGTCAGCACATATGTTTTGTTTTTTTGTTTCTTAAATAATATTGTCTGTGGTTCCTATAAACATAGTAAAATCTTACGGTACATCGCGAAAAATGTGTTATATTTTATATTTCAATTTATGGTAAGTAACGCAGCAATTCATTTAATAACAGTTTCATATTAAAAAAATATTTGAAGCAATATAATCACCATATTGAGCTTTTGCAAATTCATCCCTTTAAAATAAACAAAACGCGCGTTACGTCAGTTCGTTCTAAAAGAAACGTGACAATGGCAGCCAGAGATGCGTCACCTTTTTTGGGCCGGTCCGCCATTTTGTTTTCATTCGTGTTCGGATAGCGCTTGCGTGTGTACGTCTCGGGTAATTCATAGCATTCATTGCATTGTTTTAGTTGAGTTTTTACTGTTAAATTTGTTATATCGTTAAGTTTTTGTTTTTTGAATCTGTTATATTAGTTTTACTGTGACGGTCGTTACTAAATCGACATGAGTTCAGGAGAATTTGGTGAAGGACCCGGTCCTTCAACATCAAGTGGAAAGAGACGTCGCCGACCCATAATAAACGTAGCAGGTACGTACAAATAGGTACAAATGCGACGACGTAGCCTTTCTATTTCTTAAAGCGCTCTTTTTATGTGACCATGTGGTATTTATTTTCTAAAACAATATGTATTTATGTGATGTAGTACTATGGTAGTATATTTTTGTCATTTATTTACAGGCCCATCTTCTGGAGCACCTTTAACGTCACCAGTAAAAAAGAGAAAACCTACCACTTTGTCGGTCGGGGAACAAGAGATTATCATTAATGTATACAAATATGTCAAAAACACCTGGCCCGAAGACGTGTATCCTTCAAACGTTAATATGGTAGAAAAGGTTTCGGAGATCTCAGGAGTCAGCAAGAGCACTATATATCGCGTATTAAGCGTGTATAGAGATTCCCATAAAATACCAGAAAAGGGAATAATTAATAAAAGAAAAAAGTCTGTAATTGACAAGTTGGACGATTTTGATAAATCGGCTATAAGAGTGAAAGTGCATCAGTTCTTTCTTGCAGGAGAATTACCGACTTTAGACAAAATTTTGCTCAGTATAAATCAAGATGACCAGTTGCCAAACTTGAGCAAAACTTCCCTGCGACGTGTGTTGCGCCATTTAAAATTCAAATATATAAAGAGAAACAGAAAAAGTGGTCTAATAGATCGCCCAGAGATAGTTCTGTGGCGTACCAGATATTTGAGAGAAATACAAATATTAAGAAACGAGGGACGTAACATTTTTTACCTTGACGAAACATGGATTAACGCAGGTCATACTATGGGAAAGGTATGGGAAGACACCACAATTGAATCTTCTCGTCAATCACGGTTAGAAGGCTACTCTACTGGCGCGAAAGCCCCTTCGGGTAAAGGAAAGCGATTAATAGTTGTACACGTTGGCAATGAAAATGGCTTTTTGGAGGGATGTGATTGGGTATTTGAATCATCATCTACTGGTGACTACCATGAGAGTATGGACGCTCTCCATTTCGAGGACTGGTTTAGAAAAGTAATAGAAAAACTGCAAAGCGGCGATGTCATAGTTATGGATAACGCTAGTTACCACTCCAGACGTTTAGAAAAAACCCCAACAATGTCTTGGCGGAAACAAAATATGCAGGAATGGCTAGAATCTAAACAGATCGCATACGTGCCCTCGGACACAAAGACCCACTTAATGGAAAAAATAAAGGCAGTTAAAGATAACTATCGAAGTTACGTCACCGACGAGATGGCAAAAGAAAAAAGCATCACAGTGGTAAGGTTACCTCCTTATCACTGTGAGCTTAACCCCATTGAACTTGTGTGGGCAGATGTGAAAGGGTACGTTGCACGAAAAAATACAACTTTCAAGTTAAAAGATGTTAAAAATTTACTTAAAGATGGTTTAACTCAAATCACGCCAGATAAATGGAAAAACTGTGTTCAGCATGTCCTTAAGGTTGAACAAAAAATGCGTGGCATGGATGATAGAATTGACCAAACTGCAGATCGCTTTATAATTAATGTTACAGATAGTTCATCAAGTGAAGATACGAGTGATGATTGCACCGAATAAAAATAAAGTTCTTATATAATATTAAAAATAAAGTTTTATCTTTTGCATAAGTACGTACTTATTCGGTGTCGTTATCACTCGAATCTTTATATGTGTTATAAATTAATGTTTTTTGTTGTTAAATGAATAAAGTACTTTATAACAATAGATGATTTTTCTTCTACAGCGATCTTTCACATAACTTTTTAATAATAGTTAATAAATATATATTATATCAATCATTATAAAAAAATCATTATAAATAAAGAAAGTACTACATATAAAATGTGCCTATATATTGAAGGTTTGTAACCCCTGGTTAAACGACCGAAAGGTCATTGTCCGTTTTTCTCAATCGATTTGGCACATACTATAGAATATTTACAAATTGTAACCAAAATAACGGTTACTTATAAATAGATATTAAAGAAAAGAAGAGGGTCTCGATTTTAAGGTATGTTTTTTTGTATACATATGTAACGCAATATCCTTGTCAATTGTGACATGATTTTAATCATTATTTTATATAGGTTATATATTGTTATATATTTAAATAGGTTATACTTTAGAGGTGGTCTCATAAGTACATAAAATTAAAAAAAAACATCCCTAAGGGTGGAAAAAGTAGGGGAAGAAGTTTTTAATGTACACTTAAAAGGTTAAAAAAAACTAAGCCGACTTCAAAGAACTGAAAAGAATAAAATAATTTCACACAGTGCCACTGTGATCTATTAATAACTAACAAACTGACACGTTCAAAGTTAACAATATCACTCTTTTCACGCATTTGCATTTAACAGGTAAAACAAAAATTTTTACCGTGTGGTGGTAGTGGGGAAAATAAAACAGATGGGCAGCAACATCTTCGTGACAACAAATCGAAAAATTTGGAAAACCAAAAGTGCACGCCTCATGAGCGTTTCATTTAATTTTTATGAAAAAAATAAAAATAGTGAGTATACAAGAAAAAAAAAATCTGATAGACTTTGATTAATAACTTTTAAACGGCTTTGAGTTCAATAATAAAAATCAATAGGGATCTTCCTTAGAATATATGAAATCATATATATGTATCTCAATCTATTGCTTACATTTCTATTAAGAGAGAAGTCACCGACGAACAGACCAACAGACGGCAGTTCATATATTTTATTCAATTACATTTTTTGTTATGTAATCTACTAATCTATGTCTGTAGTTATTGTAACGTTAATAATAATATGGATTTGATGTCTAGCTAAAAGTATAAGAACGATTTTATGTAACGAAATTGGGGTATGTCTAGGATCCCTCACGTTGCGAGGCATGCAAAATGTAAGGCAAATATCTCCTTTACGAGGCAATTTATTGGAAAGGCCTATGTTGTGTAGTAAACTTTAATAGACTGTAATGATGACGATGATATAAGAGATTTTTTTTTGATAGGATAAGGGGCAAAGGAGCATACGGCTTATGGTAAGCGGCTATTGCCGCCCATGAACAACCGCAACACCAAGGGAATTGCAGGTGCGTTGCCGGCCTTTTAAAAAGGAGTAAGCTCTTTCCTTGAAGGTCCCTAAGTCGTTTCGGTCCGGATTAATCGCCAATTGTAAGCTATTCCATAGAGAGGTCGTACGTGGAGGAAAACTCCTAGTGAAACGTACAGTGGTGGACTGCCAAGCATCCAGATGGTATGGATGGTATCGGGAGTTTTGCCGCGATGTGCGTTCGTGAAATTTGGCGGCTGGGATTAATCCGAACCATTCTTCAGAGCACTTCCCGTGGTAAATGCGAAAAAAATGCAAAGGGATGCAAAATCTCTTCTTCCCCAGTGAATCGAGCCGATCGGTAAGGACTCGGTCGTCGACGATTCGAGCCGCTCTGCGCTGGATGCGTTCAAGTGGAAGGGGCTGGCACTGGGGAGCCCCAACCCAGAGATGGGAACAATATTCCATGTGAGGCCGAACCTGCGCCTTGTGAAGTTGCAGGCGATGTGCTCGCATAAATACTGTCCCGCTCTGCAGAGCAGGCTAAGCTTTTTAAGAGGCCAATTTATAGATGTATAATTAGTACATCTTTCGGTTTTTTGAAAACTGCAACAACATAGAAATTTTAACAATAAATTTGATACACCGAAATGTTGGTATATAAAGAGAACATCAGGTTTGCTCGCGCTAGATGAGCTCTAATACTAGTTATTACCAGGTCGGGACCGGTGACCTCGACAGCCGGAGAGCACTATAACATCTAAATCTAGACCGGCTCCATTACATATACTGTGCACTCGTTAGTGAACGACAGATACTATATACGTCAGTTCCTAATAGACCGGAGGTCGCGTTACGTTGAACTTTCAAACTTGACAAAGGATATTTTTTTTAGTGACAAACGAGCACATACTAGTTCACCTGATGGTTAGTGGATGTTATGGCTCTTAAACATCTTCATCTATCATCGAATAAGAATCAAAACGCAGATGCGATCATCCTTGAGGAGTAAGATGGAATGCCTTTCACCAGTATAAAAGGGTTCCCGGTTTTCTACACTCACCATACGAAACACAACAGCATTATTTTACTTTTTCACGCCGGTCGTGTAGACCTTTCGTGCTGCAGCTATGTATAACTGCAGCGTGGCTCTACCACGTAATAGAAGATATAATATAATTACATATTAATTATTCCATTATTCCTTCTCTATCTGTCTTTTCTAATCAATTGATTTAAAACTAGTGATAAGCGAACTTACAATCCACCTGATGCTCAGTAGCTACTGCGTCTATGGAAACTTGCAACCAACTTCATGCAAAGAAAGAAACCTAGATGCGTTGTCACCTCTTAAGAATAAGGTGGAATGCAGCAAGGAGTGCACACTATTTGGCCACACAAATAAGTAAGGGGATGGTACCTAGAGGTTATACGTGGTATAGTTATTTTAATGATGTGTAATATTAATTTGACAAATTTTGTTTTATTTTATTTTTAAATTTGTTTAATTAGAGGCAATTATTTTAATTATTAATGTTGGATATATATATATATATATATATATATATATATATATATATATATATATATATTAATTTAGTGTGATTTATTTTGTAATTTAATGTTATGTATTTTATTTAATTAAGATTATGACTTAAAATTGATTTAATATTAATTTAATGTATGTAATGTTACAAACGTGTTGGATGCTATCATCTGTTAGCTTGTAAGCATGTTTCAATAATAAATAAATAAATAGTCATGTTGCAGCTACATAATGGTGGTAGCACGAATGGGTCGGCTCGAATGGGGTAGTAATACCAGAATAAAATAGAAGCTCAATGCTGCTGTGTTTCGTATGGTGAGTGTAGAGAACCGGAGACCGTTTTTACTGGAAACGAGGCATACCATCTTAGTTCTCAAGGGTCTCAACGCATCTGCCTCTTGATTTTTGATCAATGATAGATGAAATGGTCTATGGGTAACAGCATCCACTTACCACCACGTGGTTATGCACGTTTGTCACTCCTTATTTTATTTAAAAAAAATAGATTGCCAATAAATACTATAAACAACCAGACCTTAGTTATTCAGTACTCCAGTTGTCTAGTTCGTATGGTAAGTATAGATAACTGGAGACCCCTTTTTACTGAAAACGCGGAATTCCCGTCTTTGTGCTGAGCGCTTGCTTTATGCGTTACTACGAGTAGTAAGATACCTTGGCATTGGTAACGCTACTCCGCATAACCAGTCTGTATTGTTTGAGTTCGGCATTTTCGAAAATCGAATTGATATAGTGTCACGATCTAAGGAACGAGGCTCTAGTGTAAGGTTGCAAACGTGGGGGTAATAAGAGCAAATTTTCAATCAACATCAAACAACGGTCTGTAAAATAGCCGTGTTGTAAATAATGGTAATATGCTTAAAAAACACTTTATATTTGTTAGCACACCCGTCGATATTTTAATTTAGTTCAAACATTTTTTTTACATAAATAATTAATATACATGACAAATTTTCCTGAATAAAGTATAACATACTTGTTAGGCAAGTAATGGTTTTCTGTCAAGTGAATTCAATTATAGGAACCGGATTTATTATAATATGTTATGTAAACACGCATGGTTTTTTTATCTGCGCACGTTAATGCGAATATTCGGGATGTTTCGATCGAACATAATCATAAATTACCCATATAACTATAGGTAGCATTGGCGTTCTTTTCATGAACGAACTTATCACCTCGATTATAGATTATTTTAGTATCGATTTAAATTTTAAAATGTAATTATTTACGTAATAACATCATCGCCAACAACATACGTAATAACGATTGAAGCACTGTAATCGTTACCGTTAGTCTATTAAAGTCCATCCAGGCGGCGGATAGGTTCCGACGGTTGCGTCCACCTTGCCAATGACCGCGTCAATGAGGAGTGGTTCCTTGGTTCCACGACCACCGCCCCGACATCAATTTCGAGCGCGCGACATCACCTGATTTGAGTTCAAATGACGAGTGATTCTCGCGCTCAAAATGCACGTTAGTGTCTTGTAATATGGTAGGACACGTTATGGGGCGGTATTTACTCGGGCCTGTGGAATCCCGGTCTTTAGGAACCAAATGAGTGATCCCAGTAGTGAAGACGTTCGAGAGTGACTTTTGGCTGAGAGCCTCTTGAAACTGTCAGACGAGCAAAGTACAGAAAAAAACTGTTACTTGAATTATTTATTGTTAAGAGCTAGTCTAACATACATATTTACTTATTTAAAACAGGTCAAATATAATGCGTGTAAAATAAGTTATTTACAATTTTTATTGTCTTATCACTCATAGTCACTCATAGTGTTCTATCGTGGCAATTTAAAAGAATAATTTTGTAAACTTTTTTGTAGTTGAATGTAATTTCTAATAAACTTTTATTTAAAAGTAAACAACCAATTTCGATAAGTAAAAATAATAAAATAATTTTCCCATAAAAACTTCTGAAATGAATCGAGTTCGAAAAACATTTAACCGTGAGTAATAGAAATAAATTATGGCACAGTAAGTCACGGTTGCCGATTAAATTACATAACGTTAGCCTTATTTAATAGATTTTAACCGACTTCAAAAAGGGGGAGGTACTCAATTCAACTGTAATTTTTTCTTTTTTTTTATGTGTGTTACCTTATAACTTTTTTCTAGGTAAACCGATTTTGACGATTTTTTTATTTGAAAGCTGGTTTATGTCATGTGGTCCCATATAAATTTGATCTGAACAGTAGTTTTTGAGTTATCCTTAATAATTTATATTGAAGTCGATTGTACAAAATTTTTAATTTTACCACTTGTTATGCAAAATAGTTCTTCTTCTTCGTCAGTTACCCTTCCTCTATTGAAAAAAAACCTCTGTCATTGTAGGTAGGATTTGCCTAAGTCGTCCCACTTGGCACTATTGCATCTACGTCTGGCGTAAACGATTTGGTTATATTGCATGTGCATTTTGATTCCGAATGAAAAAGTCGTATATTCTCACCACAAAACCACAAATGCCTTAACGCTAATGGGTATAATAACGTATTTAATTGTAAAAATCAAACGTAAGTGAATTAAGAAGTGTAGGAACCGTTTCTGACACAATTTATTTTATTATAAAGGTGGTCGCCAAGTAAAACAAAAATGCCTATGATTGAGAGAAATCGATTTGGCGACAAGATGATTGTGTCGTGCAGCGTTCTTAAAATATTCAGTTAAGAGCTGTTTGAAAGCTATAGATAGAGTATGTAGTAGCTGTAGACCTTGGCAATGTTCATAAAGTAGTTCTGTGAAAAATAAGCGAGGTTTAAAACAACACACCTTAAGTAAAA
Source organism: Parnassius glacialis (assembly GCA_033319125.1). Taxonomy (NCBI): domain Eukaryota; kingdom Metazoa; phylum Arthropoda; class Insecta; order Lepidoptera; family Papilionidae; genus Parnassius; species Parnassius glacialis. The sequence continues at coordinate 6,850,760 of JAVANC010000021.1, forward strand.
CTCTTTAGGCGCGTTCAATTTGCGTAAATACTGTTTTAGCCGCCCTGCCCAAAATAAATATACGATAACCTTGTATGGATTGGCGGCAGTTACCTGTTGGATTCTTTTTATAGGATAGGGTGACAAACGAGCACACAGTCCTGAGGGTTAATGGTTGCTGTGGCCCATAGACATCTACATCTATCCTCGATAAAGAATCGAAATACAGATGCGTTGTCTGTCACTCGTGAGGACTAAGATGGAATGCCTCTTTTCTAGTAAAGAGTCTCCGGTTGTCTACACTCACGAAACACAGCAGTGTTAAGCTGCTATTTTATGCTGGTATTCTGTGAGAGCATGGTCCTTCCCCGGCCGAGCCGACCCATTCATGCTACAAATATACTACTAATATAGCTTTAGCATGGCTCTACTACGTCTGGCATTGTTTCTATCACGTATAAATCGAGAGATTGAATCGAGGATAAATTTAGATATCTATGGACTACAATTCTCATCATCTTCTTACCATCAGATGGACCGTGTGCTTGTTAGTCACATTTATTGTATAAAATACACCGCCATCTTTCGGAAGCCATCAGAAATTTCTGTTTCCAGTCTCGTTGCCCACTGGACGAGAAGGGTTAATGGATTCTCTTACGCCGCCAAAACATCAGAAATAGCAAGAACACGAACACTATTTAACTAATTTTTAAATTGATCGTTGAATTGATTTTACAATGCACATATTTTGTAATTTAAATACTTAGAGCAACACGGGCCACCGGCGCGGCGGACTGAAGGTGAGTAGCCATACTCACCTTCAGTCTGCCACGCCGTTCCCCTATGTCAAAGTATAAGTCCACCAGGTCCTGCGCGTACAATAAAACTAGTTGCACTGCTCACTAGACTAAAATCTAGTTGCGAAGATGAATAGACGTCCTACAAAAATGCCGAATAGTTCAAGGATTTTAATGGAATGATACGTAGTACGTAGAGCTTTGGCAATTAATAAATACGAAACGGCATATTGCCTAGGTGTGGTGTTTCCATTGTACCAGGTGGTAGATCTCCTTTCCACGTAGTCCGTCTGGGTAGGTACTGTACTCTTACCTAGTTTTGCGACCAAATATCAATGCCTGCATTTTTTTTCAGTTTCAGTCTAAGGAGTATAGAGATTCAGTATAATTACAGACTGAGGCATTCTATAAGTCCTCAGAGGTCAAAACGCATCTGTAGCCTTTAAAAGATAATAGGCTACAGATGTCCACGGTCTGTAATAGTCATTTACCATCAGGTGAACTGTAACTTAGTCCCTCCAGTTATAAAAAAAAAAAACATTGTACATTGAATATCTTCGAAGAGCATTATGCGAATTTTGTTAACAGAAGGTGTATTAAAAAAATTAAAGACTTTTTTTACATTTTGCAGTAGCCCTGTTTGTAGGCTTAGCACGCACGCATTTCTAAAACTGTAAAAAAAAAATGTTAAACAGCATTCTATACAAGCGCACGCATTAGCGACGTTTTTCAGTGACTGATTTGAAAAACGTAACTTGCTACATTTGGATCGCGGTTTGCAAGCGCGCGATTTTTATGTGTCCCATTATCCTATAGTAATAGTACGGTTTTTTATTCAATTTCAATCTCAACTAGGCGGGCGCAGAGGACAGTCTTTATTTGCGGTGCTAATTTTAAAGAGGTTATGTCATGTCGTCCGACTCTGGAACGACGTCTTTAGACTACGATAATGTGTCTAAAAACATTCTGTAGTAATTAAAAAACTTATCGGGATCTTGTCGTACGTCGTTATACATTTTGCAAAAGTATCCTTTCAGATGTCTTTAGTCTGTCAGGGGATGTACCCAGTACTTATGGCAGCTGCGTTGTATACGTTTTCTATTTCTTAATTTAAAAACCAAAGCCACAACACACGCTACTCACCAGAAATCCATGGTGTCACCGAAATAAAATTAAGCAAAACGCTAGCCGCAGTGCGTAGTTGTATGCGGCGATAAGACCCCTCTTTGAGGAGTGGCTTGAGAGACGCCACGGCGTCCTCACCACCCGCCTGACGCAGGACCTCACCGGACACGGTGTGTTCGGGAGGTTCCTGCACCGAATCGGGCGGGAGGAAACGCCCGGGTGCTCCCACTGCGAGGATCGACCGGAGGACACGGTGGAGCACACCGTGGAGGTGTGCCCTGCTTGGGCGGAGCACCGCCGTGTCCTCGTAGCGGCGATAGGCGGCGGCGACCTCTCGCGTCCGACCCTGGTCGAAGCCATGGTCCGGAGCGAGACGGAATAGGATGCCGTCACCACCTTCTGCGAAGCAGTGATGCTAGCGAAGGAGGTGGCGGAGCGGGAGAAGGAGAGAGCAGCAGCTTTCCTTTCCGGCCGCCGCGGGAGACGCCCCGGGCGTCGGGGGCTACGTCGTGGCCCCCGGCCACCGTAGGCGAGGGCCTGTGGACGGCGAGCAATGGGTAGCTCGCCGTCCGTCCGTCTAACGACGACAGGCCGTGTCGACGGCGTGTTTTGTTCCACGCGCGCCTCAAAGAGCTGTCAGCAGCGTGAAGGGGCCCGCAAGGGCCGACGCCTGCCGGGGCTGCGGGCTGTTCGAAAGAGATACCGCGGCTCCGGAACGTAAGGGCACTGAAGGAACACGGATGGTTTTTAGTCAGTAAAAGTCTGACACTCCCTTCCGCTCCACCCAGAGCGAAAGGCGTCATTAGATGATTTTCCATCCGCAAAAAAAAAGAAAAAAAAAGTGCGTAGTTGTATGCGGTTTTGCGTTTTCAGCTATTCCTAAACCACTCGCGTTTAATCGCAGTGCGTGCTCAGCCTTAAACTGCAGTTTTTCTACAACATGGAACAAAAACCGTGCTGAAATAACAACAACACTTCAGAGTACGAACTTGAATCGCAACAATGAAGATTGTTATTGTGCAGTGCTGCAGTGCAGTGGGGCGATGCAATGTAATAACGCGAGGAAAAATACTAGAGTATATAATATATATAAAACACTAAAATATTGTAAAGAAAGTAAGAAACTTTATTTTGACATAGACCATTGACGCGCACAACCATATGTAAATTTTTCATATTTATTATGGAGTGTAGAGTAGAAGGAAAACCATCTTATAAGGTGCGAAAGTTGAAAGTGTCCCACTATATACTGAAAATAGAGGTTCCAAAACCTACCATAATAGCGCTAGCGTCTGAAAAACTACGATATGAATTTAGCTGTTGTAAACGGAGTGAAGTCAGCTGAATTCAAATACTTAAAAAATTTCATGACTAGAGTAGTTAGTAAAATGCCAGTATACTAAACCTCAACTATTTACGTAGTACAAAACCTAGCGGATTGGTCGGTCCTTGTTTATTTGTCCATCTTATTCTAATTAATTCTGCGCTTTTTTTTTAATTTATGCTATGCTATTGCAGCGCCACCCTTATTGGACGCGTTTTTAGGGATACTTTTCATATATAGAGATGGTTCTCCTTGTACTCTACACTCAATAATATTTATTATAGTTATTCTATTACATACACATTGTGTTAGTGTGCGCAGACCTCGGGAGCACTGTCACGATCGCGAGTCGAACGAATCACAGTTACACACACAAACGCGCCTGTCGGTACACGTCACTACTACAATCAAGGCGAAACCATCACCGTGAAACAGAATAACTATATCACAGCTCTTTTTCAAATTTACATATCCACTACTCCGTATCGTCCCGCGGTTGTCAACTGAAATAGAAGATAGGCAGCAGCAACTTCTTGATATCATATCAAAATAAGAAAGAACTGCGGTTGCCAAGTGCCAACCCGTAGCAAGCTACGCTCTACGGTCTCGATCTAGTTACCTTCGCTACGACAGTGACGAAACTGATCAAAAACAAACATACAGCTCTTTCTTAATTTCTAAACGGATTACCCCAAATTATGAGTAAGCTCAAGGAACAATGGGCGGACCATACGACGAGAAAGATTTTTAAATTGCAACTTGTACAATGTACCTACATATATAACTAAATTAACGTGCCCTAATTATGTCTTCGTAAAGATTATTTTATTACAAAATAACTATAATATGGCGGTCGGGCGGAAAGACCGAATTTCGGTCACGGCGACCAGCTTCAACGGAGACCTGCCATCTGCGCAGGACAGGATTATAGTGCACGAATGCGTGCTCAAGCACAGGTGCACTCTTTTATCCCTCACTCTAATAGTCCGATGGGACGGCAAACCGACAGGACCGGAGGGAGATCACCGCAGCACAGGCCTATCTACTTAAATTAAAAAACCTTCTCCGTTAAGTTACAAAATGAAGTACCTAAACGATAAAAAATATTTAACACATCTTTAAACTTGTGCATAATCCCATATAACTTTCTTGTAATTTGCATGGATATTACCCTATTAGATCGTACCTACACATAGGGTACATACAAACAAGTACATAATTATACATATAAAATGTTCTTGTTTGTTTATGGAAATACTATTTTAGTGTTTTTTTTAATAAAACAATCTTGCGGAAGTATTTTAATGGCAAGGCCTCAAATAATAATAAAAATTATTGTGTAGTTTTATCATTTTTAATTAACATTTTACAAGTATGTTTTAGTTGAAACAAGCTTAATTTAATAAAAGGTATTTAAAGCAGGAAATTGATTACATGTATGACTGACATTTATCATTTTTTTTTAATTTTTGAATAAATTTTGAATTTAAAGGCCATTATTTAGAGTACAATAATTTTTTGGTGCCAATTGGGCGACGCATAAATAAAATTTTAAACAGGTGGAGTCGGTAGATAATGGCCGACTTTTGGACCAGTCTATTCCAGTTAATCTCAAAACAATGGAGTATAGAGTAGTAGGAGAACCATCTCATAACGGGGGAAAGTTGAAAAAGTGTCCAAATGTATACTGAAAATAGAGGTTCCAAAACCTACCACAATAGCGCTAGCGTCTGAAAAACTACGATATGAATATAGCTGTTGTAGACGGAGTGAAGTCAGCTGAATTCAAATATTTAAAAAATTTCATGACTAGAGTAGTTAGTAAAATGCCAGTATACAAAACCTCAACTATTTACGTAGTACAAAACCAAGCGGATTGGTCGGTCCTTGTTTATTTCTCCATCTTATTCTAATTACCTTTAGCGCTTTTTTTAATTTATGCTATGCTACCGCAGCGCCACTCTTATTGGACGCGTTTTTACGGACACTTATTCATGTACAGAGATGGTCCTCCTTCTACTCTATACTCCATGCCTCAGACTAAGGTTCCGTTAACGAATGTTTATACATATATATATAAATATATGTAGAAATGTATGTAGATTGTACTTATCGGCATATTTAAATAAACTCAAAAAAAATAACTAAAACAATAAAAGTCATGACATTATCGTTAACTGTAGAAATGAAAGTCCGTTCTTTTACACGGGAAAATAAAAACGCATTGGTTGTAAATTGATGTTCTAGCGCTCGACGAATAAAATAAGATATTAGTTCAACTTCATATCTATTGCCTAATTTATAATCAATGATAATCTTTTGGTATAAGTAGTTTCCTAATTAATAATTTTTCCGCATTATTATCGGGACTCATAAAATTTAAACACGTTTCGTAAAATATCAGTTACTAATTCTTTGTTAACATAAAGAACTGGTTTTGTCATTGAACTGGAATTACCAAATAACTACCGGGTAGTGGGATGTTAATCAAAACGAAATGTCACGTTTACCTTCCTGATAGGTCGTAGTTACGTTAAATAAACAAGTGGTAAAATTAAAAATTTTGTACAACCGACTTCAATATAAATAAACCTAGCAAGCTAACAGCATAGCAAAGTGGCGAAGCAATCAGCTTTGTAGCGGTTTCTAACGATTGCCGTTGAGCAATCAGTTTCAAAATAGGAGGTTCAGATGCCTGGGTGATCAGTAATCGATTGCTGAAAACAGAATATGAAAATTCGAAACCGTTCTCGAGATAATCGTGGGACAGACGGACAGACGGACGGACGGACGGACGGACGGACAGACGGACAGACGGACAGACATCGTAAAATCAATAAGTGACTTCGCAAGCTTCGCCACTTAATAAAATGAGAACATCATCAATGTAGTCGAAGTCAATTAAATACGCATTATTAAGGATAACTTCAAAACTACTACTCATAATTTATTTGGAACCACATGAAAAGCACCAGTTTTCAAATAAAGAAAGAATCATCAAAATCGGTTCAATTAGAAACAAGTTCTGAGGTAACACATAAAAAAATACAGTCGAATTGAGAACCTCCTGTTTTTGAAGTCGCTCGAAAATAAATAGACGTTATTTAGTAGAGTAGCAACTATGAGTAATTTCTTCTTTTTTAATAGAATAAGGGTGACAAATAAACACAGTCCACCTAATCGTAAGTGCATTATGTATTTACATCTACATCTTTCCTCGAAAGTCTAAAAATGTAGATGCATTATCCATCCCGAGGACTAAAACGTAATGCCTCCTTATTAGTAAAATGGGTCCTCTGGTTGTCTTTATTCACCATACGAATCTCAGCAACATTAAGCGGCTATTTGAAGCTGGTATTTTGTGAGAGCGTAATTCTCCCCGAGTACAAGTAATCGCGCTAACAAAGTTTCGAAGTTAAAGCAGTATATATAGAATAGTTTCGAACTACCACTCGGGGCGTTGGCCGCTCCCCGGGCAGAACACCTTGTCCGGCGGGAGATCTCCCCTTTTCCTTCCACCGGCCACAGTGGTGACCCCGACGTGATATGAACACGCAACCAACAAACCTTCGGAAACTACACCTTCAAACCTTCATCATCGCACCGGCTACACATTCATACTGCAAACACAATGTAGTTGCAGCATGGGTATTCTCTCTGCTGTGCACGAGAAACACCGTATTACAGTGCGGTCGCAGCATAAGAGAATGCATCACCCCGTTTCGTCCCGAGGGTGTCTGTAGTAAGAGACGTTGACGGGATAAGCAAAAAGATCTCGTATGCCTTCCGATAGGTGCTTGTTACCCTTTTCTTTTCCGCCAGACGTAAAATATCCAGCAAAGGCGCCAGACATCTGATACTGCGATCGTTAACAGCCCAAGAACGTACAGTCAGTCATCGCGTTTGATGTTGTCGGAAAAGCCGAACAAATAAACAATAAATTGCTAGGTTTGTCGAAACGGGAAGTAATAAAATATTAAAAACTTGTTTTATTTTACTTAACGTTTAAACAAATTAATGTGTATATGGAAACTGATGAAACTAATTCCTTATCTTTAAATGAGGACGACTCACAGTTGTTTACCGCACATGTAATGTGAACCATTTTAATTTATTTGCGTGACAGGACAACCTTACCGGACACTCCCAAGCGGCCCTTAAGCCGCTCGGGAGTGCTCAGCCCTCATCTCACCCCGCAACACCGCACGATTGCCCCGTCTAGACGCTTTCGAAGACCGACTGTTAGAAGTAGTTAGATTGTGCTAATAGTGACAATTAAGGCAAAGCCTATACAATGGTAGAGGCTGTTTCCAGAAGTGCTTTTCGTTCTGATGAAGAAGAACCCCCTTATATTGCCACAGGTATAAGACAACTGACAGTTGTCTTTAATGTGATAAATAATTCACGAGTTTTATTCTTAAAATAATCTAAGGACCTAGATATTCATTTTGTACACACAAATTAGTTTGCTATTTGGTATCCGTATTTGTAATGTATCTGCGTATTAGAACATTGACTTTATTATCTTTATTTACTTAGGACATTACCACATAGCTTCAAAGTTTTTGCGTGTTCATTAGACTTCTTGAAATAGACTGATATCATACATCGTTTGTATTTTTCAAATATAGATCCGGTTAGTATATTTTTAAATAGAAAATAATATTACTAATAAAAGCGAAAGAAGTCTTATGTCTACCGTACGGACTGCAAACTTAGAAAGTCGTAGGTTGGAATCTGTCACTTTCGACTACTGCCGTGAAAAATCCCTAACAACAACCTTGTTAGCTTGGACTTGATAACAAGAATATATTTTTACTTTATGGTATACACATAATACGGAAAATGTTTCGATCTGTAAGATTTCATTTATTAAGAGGTTATGAAGCTTAATCTATATACAAACTCGTATAATAAATAAAATTGAAATGTAAAATTAAATTGTTTGTAATATCCAAATAACTGACTTATTTTGAGCTAAGAGGATTATTTGCATTAAGTATATCAAAACAAAAATTTTGTATGTCTGTCTGTCCTGACTAATCTTCGGAATGGCTAAAGCGATTGTGACGCGAATGCCAGGAATGATCTAGGCCAGGGTTCGGCGACGTTATCCAGCCTAAGGGCTCATTTTATAATAATTTACTCCTGAAGGGCGCATGAATGGTTAACGCAAATAAAATATTACACAAAGACAAATCAAGATGTTTATTGCATGAGGCACACATACAGACAAATACATAAGCCACTAGTAATTACAACAATTAGTCATTAATTATCAGTGTGATCCTTGGCCTTGCATTTCGTCCGACAACTTGATGAAATCTGGCTCATAATTTGAAGTAGCAGTCCTCATACAATGGTCCAAATTTACGTTTTTGCCGTTCTACTTCTATATTTTGATTTTAAGTGCTTCATTGTTGAAAATATTTACAGACAAGTGGTAAAATTCAATATTTTGTATAACTGACTTCAATATAAATTATTAAGGATAACTCAAAAATACTGCTCAGACCATGATGAAATTTATATGGGACCACACGAAAAGCACCGGCTATCAAATAAAAAAAGAATCATCGAAATCGGTTCGGTGTTTTCGAGTAATCGGTGAACATACATTAAAAAAATTCCGACAAATTGAGAACCTCCTCCTTTTTAAAGTCGATTGAAAAGTACCGTAATAACCCATAAACGTCTGTTGGGCGCTTTTATAATTCGGCGTGCGTATTGTAGCATTTCTTGTTATCTTTATGTGCCGAACAGATTTAAAATTTAAAATTGTACTAGCACCAGGGTACTAGTACAATTTTATAACTTATTTTTATTATATATATATCTATATATATATAATTATATATTTTTATAACTTAGATCTGCCACCTAAGATTAAAGCCGTGGTAGAAAGTGATCAAAAAATAAAGAAGCGTGACGTGGAAACAATCATACTATTAAAACTCACAATTTTATTTATTTGGTATATATATATATACCTACAATACCAGTGACCGCCGGCCGGCCGTTGCTAGCTATGTAGATGGCTATACTTCTTTTGTCTGGGTGATAGAATCCGTAATAAAAATATAAAAACCATAGTAACCGACATAACCCAAAGGATCAGTAAGGTAAAGTAGCTATGGTAGATATAGATAGTAATGAAAGATTCTCAAATGGCCGCCTCGTATCGATAAACCCCGTTAGACAGCCCCCACTAAGTACAGTAAAACGTGCCAGAAGTTGATAGATTTTATATGTAGTAGAGCCATGCTACAGCTATATTATGGTTGTAGCTTGTAGCACGAATGGACCAGGGAAGGACCACGCTTGCACAGAAAACCACCGAATAATAGCAACATAAGGCTGGAGTTCCAAGCGCATTAGGTATTTACAAACGGTTGTCGCAAAGATCGAGTCGGGCCGCTAATACATATGATTGTACTTTTTTACAAAATATTGTTTTAAAGTTATAGACAAATATTTACACAATGAGAAATAAGCACACAAGTAAAAGCTTAACTGTAGTCTAAGTTCCATAAATCTATTGTTATTTACAATTTATTTTATTTCCTAAATATTGTTTATGTAGCAGAAAAGAAGTGCACGCGCAAAAATTTGGCACAGGTCATACCTCGGCGGACACTTGCAAGCGACGCGCGGAACGAAAATCACTTGAATAATGGATATTTTTTTAAATAAATGTAATGAAAAAAAAAACGATCTATTGGAATCGATTCCAGAATGACATACCTATAAATCGACGACAAAATTCTACCCAAACTATGAGTAATGTTGCTATGTTTGACAACATGCAGATGTCAACAGACAGACAAATCATCTATCGGATGCCGGAACAATTATATTTAATTTTTATATTTATAAAACGAATGTAGCGATAGCTTTATCGGTTACATAATTTGCTGATATATAACTTTCTTTCAATTCAATATTTGCAAATAAATTTTTATAATATATTAAAATACAATATATTTCAATGACGAATCTATACAATATCAAATTACTTATGTAGATAGATAGCTATTTGTTATTGCTAAAGATTTGCTAAGATGTTGCTATTACTAGATATTTGTTATGTAAGTACAATATGGGTTTTGGTTTGGATTCCAGGTGTCTCAGAAATGATCACTTCAATGATTGTAGCTATTTTATAAACCTTAAAATAAACTAGAATATTTAAACTAGCTTCGTCACACCATTCACTTACCATCAGGTGGACTGTACGCTCGGGACGTTATTTCAAACAAATTAAATGATGTCACTACAAGTTAACATTTGCACAGGATGGACAAATGTTAAACGAAAATACCTTAACAATTGACATATTGACAATAAAAATCTTCGAAGAAAAAAGATGCAATGACAATGACACAAGGACATTCACATGATGATTTGTGTCTAAAGTCAATTGTTTGAATCATGTTCGACGCTCTTTTAAAGACGTTACAAGTTAACAATGTCAGTTGACGGAATATCATCATATCGAAAATTGATGTCTTTTTTTAGGGTTCCGTACCCGAAGGGTAGCCAACGGGACCCTATTACTGAGCCTCCGCTGTCCGTCCGTATGTCTGTCAGCGGGCTGTACTCATGAATCGTAATAGGTAGACAGTTGAAATTTTCACTGAATGAGTATTTCTTTTGTCGCTTTAACAACAAATAATAAAAAAAATTAAAAAAGTAAAGCAGGCTCCCCTACTAGAAACGTGTATTACGATGGTAAGGAACCCCCACATCTACATGTTATTTGGTTTTAATTTAAAAAAAATCTTAAATTACAAACGAACTGACAGTCCACCTGAGGGTAAGTGGCAACTACAGCGCATGAACATCTGCAGCCAATAATCAAATACTCAAGCCCAAGCATACCCTTAAGGATATTAAGATAACGCAAGCTTAATATGCGTAGATCAGACTAAAAATTGATATTTAAGACCTCAGTTTCTCCGTGACCAGGTGCAGCAAAGTGGTCGTCATGGGGGATATCAAAAATAAGTTTAAACAAAGCCTAAATCACGCTATCGAAATTTTGACGGCATATATAATAGAACAATCGCCGTACTACCAACTGACGCTCCCCGGGCTGAACTCTTAGCTCGGTTGGAGGTCTCGCCTTATTCTCAACGGCCAAATTAGAGACTCTGACGTTATGTAACAAGCAACCTGCGTTCGGAAACTTGAACTGCAAACTTTCGTCATCGTCATCAAGAGCCCTTTCCATTCGCTTCAGAGCAAACATCATTTGCACTCACCAATTCCTGCAAGCCAGCCAGCCAGCCTACCTTTAACAAGATTCATCGCAGCATAGAAATGCATTTCTACATGTGTCTGTATTTTCCATAAAAGTGCCGAGTATTTGACGTTGTTTGACGCCAAGAAGTATAAAAATAATGGGAAATAGAGAAAATTATAAAGTAATGGATTTAAATCACACAAGGTCACAAGGTATGACGGCATATATAATAGAACAATCGCCGTACTACCAACGGACGCTCCCCGGGCTGAACCCTTAGCCCGGTTGGAGGTCTCGCCTTATTCTCAACGGCCAAATTAGAGACTCTGACGTTATGTAACAAGCAACCTGCGTTCGGAAACTTGAACTGCAAACTTTCGTCATCGTCATCAAGAGCCCTTTCCATTCGCTCCAGAGCAAACATCATTTGCACTCACCAATTCCTGCAAGCCAGCCAGCCAGCCTACCTTTAACAAGATTCATCGCAGCATAGAAATGCATTTCTGCATGTGTCTGTATTTTCCATAAAAGTGCCGAGTATTTGACGTTGTTTGACGCCAAGAAGTATAAAAATAATGGGAAATAGAGAAAATTATAAAGTAATGGATTTAAATCACACAAGGTCACAAGGTAGACAAATGCGTGAATTCACTCAATGCATAATAATGTCTTTAGTCTCAGCGTGCGAATCGAACACAGAACAATGAAATATGACATGTAAAAATTAACGAAACATGCATCTATAATATATTTTAATGGCGGAAAATATATTATACCATCGTAGCACTCAGGGTCTTACCACACGGCCACATCAATCGATCGATCGTCGATTGATTCCATTGATCGACTTCGATCGATGTCGATCGATTGGTGTGATAGCTTTAGCTGATCGACGGATACTGGTCGATAAAACGTTGTTCAATCATCGATCGACAATTAATTGATGTAGTTGTGAGCAATATCTTTCAAAATGCGGTCGGTGGAGCGGGGCGTATTCTCGAATAATTAAGCAGCTAGATCGGCGTCAACTAATTCATTTCACCATCGATCGATGCCATCGGTTGATGGATTGGTGTGGTAACACCCTTATGTTCCTTGTAATTTTGGTGTACCGTACGGATAAACGTATAGTGGCGATGTTAGTATAACCACTACTTCAAATCATCGCGTGTGTCGTAAGAGGCGATAGAGGGTACCAAACCAGGTGATGAGTAGCAGCGTCTTCCTAATAATAAAAAACTCCGATTGCCAACCCTACTGCCAAACGTGGCAACTATAGCGAGTTCCTCCAATGGGGCAGTCTATGAAGAAAGCCTATGTTCAGCAGTGATCTTTTGATAGGCTGCAACGGTAAGGGTACGTATAGGAGTGCTTTCAGTATAATAATATATTCGGTATACATTTTGCGCGCTTCGCGGAGGTCAACGACACAACTAACAAGCCTTAGGATTTTTTTATTTTTTATTTTCATGAACACTCACATTTAAACTGTTGCAAATAATTAAAGTATAGCAATTAGAAACTTATACAGGAAACTTATGCAGTGCGGTAAGGCGTTCAGAGTGAAGGGCACAGTATCAAAAAATCTCGGTACAAAAGCACCTGGGAAAACCAAGGAATTTCCGTATTCGGAATGCGTATGTGTATGGAACCGCTACAGACGCAAGTAATTTACCAGAATTTTCGATATTTTCAGGACTTTCTATAATGTTGTATGATTTTGCTTAATTTATTCCTCTATTGCCGTTCCTGTGATCTCCTGTGAACTTCATCTGACAGAACAGGCCTTTGCATGAGCTTATGTTTAACGTAAGCATACTATTTCGGACCAACGGAGAACGATGACATATTGCAAATATTACATGAATCTTCATTGAATGAATTTGGACATATCCCATGATTTTAGATGTAGAAACTCGATAGAGAAACAAGGCGGATATGTTTGATCAATTCCTGATTGTTTTTAAAAATAACGCCTCTTTGCAAGATTTATAATATTATTATATATATATATATATATATATATATACATTAGATACCATAAACTCAGAACGACGTACTTAGATACATCAGTTTGAGTGAAATGGCTGTAATAAGAGCGAGAGTAAACGCGACCGTTACCTTTTATTTTCAACAGCAACAGCAGCGATTGTCTAATGACGTCATTACCTCAACGAGCATAGGAGCCAAAACGAATATTAATTTTTGCAGAAATTATTTACGTACAACCTTAAATGACAAGAATGTGAATAGGTGGATAAGCGTCTTACAGTAACTTACCTAGGAGCAATCAAACAAAAGACTGATATGTTAGATTTAAGTATTTAGATGTACTAAATATAATTTGAGACTTATAACAATAATGTCACCTTTAATAACTTTCTTTTTACAGACCCTTATAATAAAGTAATTAATTGTTTTGTATTTCATTAAAACCAATGCAAAAAGTTGGCGCTATGTAAAGAATGAAGATAATAGTGGGTTCTTATCAGTAATAAATAAACGTGTTTGACAGCATTATTGTGAGACAATTATACATCATACGATAAAAGATAATTGTTTTGCATTAGTTCAAAAAAATTAGGCTAATAATATAAGCTATTATTACAGAGGTATTTTTTTCTGTTTATTAACATACTTATTTATTAACATACTTAAGTACTTATTTTACTTAAGTTAATAAATATATTTTTTTTTATATAGGTGAGGGGGCAAACGAGCATGCGGCTCACCTGATGGTAAGTGTCTACCGCCGCCCATGAACAACAGTAACACCACGGGAATTGCAGATGCGTTGCCGGCCTTTTATAAAGGTAGGCTCTATCGTTGAAGGTCCCTAAGTCGTATCGGTCCGGAAATATCGCTGGTGGTAATCGATTCCACTAGAAAGTTGTGCGAGGAAGAAAACATCTTCTAAATCGCACAGTGGTGGACCGTCAATCATCCAGATGGTATGGATGGTATCGCGAGTTTTGTCGCGATGTGCGATGGTGAAATTGAGCGACTGGAGTTAGTCCGAACAATTCCTCAGAGCACTCCCCGTGATAGATGCGATAAAATACGCAAATAGATGCAACATCTCTATGCAGTGCCAGTGAGTCAAGTCGATCGGAAAGAACTCGGTCGTCGACTATTTGAGCTGCTCTGCGCTGGATGCGGTCAAATGGAAGGAGCTGGCACTGGGAAGCCCCAGCCCAGAGATGTGACCAGTATTCCATGTGAGGCCGAACCTGCGCCTTCTAAAGTTGCAAGCGGTGTGCCGGCATGAAATATTGCCCCGTTCTGCTGAGCACGCCAAGCTGTTTAGAAGCCAATTTAGTCTTCTCCTGTAAGTGTCCACGAAACTGCACGTCACTCGATATGTCAACACCGAGGATTCCGATACTGGCTGAGACAACAAGGGGAGTGCCTTGAAACCGAGGAGATACGACAAAGGGGTTCTTTTTAGCGGTAAACGCGCAAACTTGTGTCTTCTGGTGATTGAACAGGACTAGATTTAGTCGCCCCCAGTCTGAGACTTTGTTCAACAATTTCTCGACTTTTTTCAGGCGAACACAATTTTGTTCCGGTACTCGGCGACGTTTTCCCGAGAAATACTGGCACGGCCGGTGTATAAAGCATCACCAGTGCTGGCGTCTGCATAGCAATGAATGTTACCGGTTTGCAACATATTTAATATAAAATATATTATCGTTATTAGCCATTGAATATGTAAACGTAACAATTTATCCGTTACAGGAGTACAGACTGGACTAAGGTGTGAACCTTAAGGTACGCCGGATGTAGTGAAAAGAAAACGAAGTAAAATCATTTGCCGGCACCATTCCTACTTTATAAATTCTAGTATGAAAGAAGCGAATAAAGTAAGTAAGTAAGCGAGTAAAGTAAGGATAGCATAGCATTAACGTTTGATGTGGCTAACTTTAACAAATACATACATACATACATATAATCACGCCTCTTTCCCGTAGGGGTAGGCAGAGACCACTTCTTTCCACTTGCTACGATCCTTACATACTTGTTTCGCTTCGTCCACTTTCATTATTCCCTTCATACATGCTCTACGGTTTAGGGTACTCTTGACCTGGCCTTTTTTCAAGACGTCCCTGATTTGGTCTAGAAATGTCCGCCTAGGTCTACCCCTTCCAACACTTTCATTCACACTCGCCTTATACACTTTTTTTCGTCAATCGTTCTTCATTCATTCTCTCGACATGACCAAACCATTTCAGCATACCTTTCTCAATTTTTGTCACTACATCTTCTTTCAGACCACAATGTTTCCTTATCTCACTATTTCTTATCCTGTCACTCAGTTTAACTCCTATCATACTTCTTAATGCTCTCATCTCAACTGCATTTATTCTGCTTTCATGTTTCTTCTGCCATACCCAACTTTCACTTCCGTACATGAGTGTCGGAACCAACACCCCTTCATGCACAGTCAAACGAGCCTTGTTAGACACCTTCCGACTGCTCATAAAGGAGTGCAAAGCTCCATTCACTATGTTTCCTGCATTCACTCTTCTTTCGATATCACTCTCACACTTTCCATCTCTTGTAAACTTTGACCCCAGATACACAAACTCTTTAACAAATGCACTACTAAAATCCGTGTCATATGTATGTGAATTATAATATGTGAATATTTATATAATAGAAACTTTAAAAATGCACACTAGAATGTCTTAACAGCTTATTTATTATTCGACGAATATTACTGTTATTTATAAGGTTAAATAAAATGGTATGTATAAAAACTTAGAGATAATCCTTTATTGACAATAGCAACCGTTTAACCTAGGCACTAGGTATTTAAATGCAATCAAATGAAATATTATCGAATTGACCTGTTTCGCCTTCGACATGGCATTATTTTATATAAACACAGACCGAGCACGCACTCACACGCCTGCATATTATTTTATCAGTGCTGTGTTGTTATCAGTATCACATAATATCTGCCATGCAAAAACAATAATCACATAAAAGTATTAACGTCTCATGCAATTGTTTTTATCGCACTTTTAAAAAAAATCAGCACATACATATTACAAGTCATGTTTTATATCTTGCTAGCTGTTCCCCGCGACTTCGCCCGCGTGGAGTTATTTTTCGCGGAACCCTAAAATAAAAGCAGCCCAATTTACTCCTTATAACATCAGCTATCTGCCAGTGTGTATAAATATTGACAAATAGTGACATTAATATTTATACGATACTAACTTCACTCAATTGTTTTGCCTTCCCGGAACCCCTCCACTAACATTTAAACTTTATAGTATTAAAGTTCAAATTGACTTTTAAGTATTGTTAGTTGTTACGTATCTTTTGTATGGGAATATAGAAAAGTGTTGTTTTTAGATTTTTTCAGGCAATTTTAAATTTTTTCTCTCCGTAAGAACCATCTTCGTACTTCATGGAATATTATAAAAAAAAGAATTAGCGAAATCGGTTCAGCTGCTCTCGAGATTTGCGCTTTTTAGCAACACATTCAGCGATTGATTTATATATTATAGATTTGTCTGAATTTTTAACGGACTTAGCACGAACGTGTACATTAGAACATAAGAATATATTATTGTTTTAAGATACATCTTATGAATGCAAAATCCATTACCAATAACCATCATAATGTACTCACTACACACTCTTAGATCACGTGTATGCAAAGTTTTCCTCTCATAAACGTAAAGGTTAAGTAGTCAGACTGATAAATTCTCTTTTTTGGATTTGTAGTGTGCATTTGTGTGAAATACTCATAATTATGAATCAATTAATTAATCTTAATAAAAATATAAAATATGATATAAATATAATAATGAATGCCTTTCTCTAATTAAGATACTTCCTGAATTATACAATGTCACTTTTTGTAGCGAAAAAGATTTCTTGCCAAATTTAATAACTTTTTATTTAACGTTAACCTTAGGTTATAACATATAAGGTTTATTTATTTTTTGATGTCTTACGTTACGAAATTCAAGTTAACCCTGGTTAAATATTATTATTTTTTTTTACTTTGGATCTACGATTACACAGCACCCAGCTATCGTCTCTATTGAAATTAGGACTTGTTTTTCATTTCGACGACGCACAAGTGATTCTTGGTTAGAATCAGTGTTCTTTTGCGAGGATTTATGGATTATCAAATCTGATCTAATCACGGAGATAAAACATATTCACAGCCTGCACATTTTTCGAAGTGTCGGTGCTTCAACCATATTATGTTATTGTACGCGGGTATGGTATATTATAACTAGTTTCATTCAAAATCTTATTTTTATTTTTCTAGGCGTCTTTCGGACATAAATTGTAATCATTTGTGGGGAAAACAAACGCTTGTTTTATGCGGGATTTAAACCCGCGCTCAGCAGCAACCCAATGCTTAGCCACTGTGCCTGCGAGCCATCAAACACGATTATATGAATCACGAGTATAGAAATAACGAAAACACGCGAAATAGCCGTGTTTTGGAGCGATTTTTAATTATCACTGGATACCTAGTGATAATTAAGAGCGACTCTGAGGTCTTCGCGACGCTCTGATAAAGTATAAACTTATAAATATTAGAAAACATCACGCATTGATCATGAGTTGTGATTATCCTAATGAGAATACAAGGCCATGGTCACGAAATTATTGTATTGTTATCGGTTCTTAATACACCTGCAAATTTCAGATTATTCAGTCGTCTGGAAGAGGGTGAAACTAAATTACAAAACTTTAATAAATTCTTACATTACATAATATTATGTCGACAGGTCAACAGGTCAACAGGTCAAGGTCAAGGTACAAAGGTCAAGTTCATATAAAACGTGCAATAATTATCTTAATGGCTGCGCATTCTTGTGTTTCGATTGCAACTATGTTGCTATATAGATATTTAATATACCTTACACATTTAATATATTTTTCCTGCGCTTGATCCCTCTCCAGTCGTGTCGGGTTACCGTCCTAACGGAATATGAGAGTGAGGGAATAGAGAGTGTACCTGTGCTTGCACATACGCTCAGGCCCTAAAACCTTGTCCTGCGCAGATGGCTAGTCTCCGTAGAGACTGGCCGCCGTGACATTATTATTATTATACCTTACAAGTCTGCTAGTGTTGGCCACCGTAACAACATCGTATAGAATCACATTTATTTACAGAAGCAAAGCTTATTTTACGTTTGTATTCTGTCCGAGCCAAGAAAGACCGCATTCCTAGTCACACCGACTCATTCGTACTGCAGTCATAATACAGCGCAAGCGTGGCTTCACCTATGGCTTACTTTGGACTCCTCATGAAGCCAAATACAAATATATGTTAGAGCGGATCCAAAATAAATCTATTAGATTCTTATACGTAAAGCAATTCGAAGTGTACCCGGGCTATCCCTTGTTGTATATTGCTTTTGAACAGTGGTAGAGCCACGCGGCAGCTTTTGCTGTCGCACGGATGGGCCGGCTCGAACCGGGGTGGTACCACGACCTCACAGAAAACCAGCGTGAAGTAGAGATTTACCTCTGCGTTTCGCTTGGTGAGTGCAGGTGGCCGGAGGCCCTTTTTACTGGAAATGAGGCATTCCATCTTAGTCCTCACGGGTGACAACGCATCTACATTTTGATTTTTAATAGAGGATAGATGTAGATGTCTATGGGCCGCAGCAACCACTTACTATCAGGTGGACTGTGTGCTCGTTTGTCACCCTTATCCTATATAAAAAAAATATAATACTCTATATTTACTCGGTATGGTAGGGTACTCGGCTACAAGCTCGAAGTTAGAAAAGAAGTCGCTCTCACTGTGTACGTTTTGAAGTTGATGAGGGGTAGGATACACAACCTGAGGTGTTGGAGATGTTGCGACTGAATGCGCCATACGGAAGCGCGCGGCGTTACTGACGGTAGCGCGCGCGCGCACCGCACTGATGCAGCAAGCGCCGTTCACGTGCGCGCTTCGTGTGAGCCATGTCGGAGCGAACTGATTTATGTTTATATATATATATATATATATATATATATATATATATATATATATATTGTATATAACCAAAAGATTCGTTTATCGTACCATCAAACGATACAATGAAGACTCTAGTGTAGATGACAGGTCAAGAAGTGGTCGCCCTCGGTCTGTTAGGACTCCAGCAGTGATAAAAGCAGTGATAAAAGCTGTGAAGGCACGAATTCAAAGAAATCCTAAACGTAAGCAGAAACTTTTGGCCCTTCAGATGGGGTTAAGCAGAACCACGGTGAAAAGGGTGTTAAATGAAGACTTAGGGCTTCGGGCATATCGAAGAAAACCAGGACATCTTTTGAATGCTCGTCTAATGGACCTGAGACTGAAGAGATCCCGCGCTTTGTTGAAGCGGTACGCGGGAAAAAAATATCGGGAAATTCTTTTTTCGGATGAAAAAATTTTTACCGTAGAAGAGAGCTACAACAAACAAAATGATAAGGTGTACGCACACAGTAGTGAAGAAGCGAGAAACCGTATTCCGCATGTCCAACGAGGTCATTTTCCATCCTCGCTCATGGTATGGTTGGAAGTTTCTTATTGAGGCTTAACAGAGGTACATTTTTGTGAGAAAGGTGTAAAAACGAATGTAGTTGTGTATCAAAATAACGTCCTGACGAACCTTGTGGAACCTGTTTCTCATACCATGTTCAATAACAGGTACTGGGTATTCCAACAAGATTCGGCGCCAGCTCATAGAGCGAAGAGCACACAAGACTGGCTGGGGGCGCGTGAAATCGACTTCATCCGGGACGAAGATTGGTCCTCCTCCAGTCCAGATTTGAATCTGTTAGATTACAAGGTATGGCAACACTTGGAGGAAAAGGCGTACTCAAAGCCTCATCCCAATTTGGAGTCACTCAAGACATCCTTGATTAAGGCAGCCGCCGATATTGACATGGACCTCGTTCGTGCTGCGATAGACGACTGGCCGCGCAGATTGAAGGCCTGTATTCAAAATTACGGAGGTCATTTTGAATAAACTTTAATGTCATAAGAATCTATGTTTTGTTAAGTTCATTTTGGTATATAAATGGTTACATAATGAATAAACTTGTTTTAATTATTTTATATTAAATATGTGACAGAATTTATGACCTGACTAGGTATATATACACATTTTCATGTTCGCTGAGTGAGTTCAGTCAAATGGCATATCGTACTGTATCGTCGGCTACACAGTCGAATTAGGATGCTCACCCTGTAATGATTTTGTATGTTGTATTGTGTAAATAAATAAATAAAATTTTCAGAATACTTGCTTGTGAATTCCTGCATAATAGGGTAGAGATTGATTTTAGAATTTAAAACTGCCCGCGCCTACATTGTAATTTTGGTAGATTTTAACACGTTTATGATTCATGCAGCCCGCATTGTAGTCGTTGTAAATGATGACGACTGCGAAAATAAAGTAATTGTACAATATAAAATGCTCCGAACGCACTATTTTTTTTATTATGATGATTATGAATGACAAAATGTTAGAATTATTTAATCTAAATTTTAATTACATGTTAATGACGTTTGACTATAGCTGAACAAAAAGTGATATTAATAGGTAAATTAGCTAGTCTAATATTATTTATATTTATATATAAATTATTATATACGAGAAAAGCGGTGGGGTAAATATAAATTTTATAGTTTTATATTTATTTGGATTTTGATTTGGATTATTAGGATGTCTTGAGTGACTCCAAATTGGGATGGGGCTTTGAGCACGCCTTTTCCTCCAAGTGTTGCCATATCTTGTAATCTAACGGATTCAAATCTGGACTGGAGGAGGGCCAGTCTTCGTGCCGGATGAAGTTGATTTCACGCGCCGCCAGCCAGTCTGTGTGCTCTTCGCTCTATGAGCTGGCGCTGAATCTTGTTGGAATATCCAGTGCCTGTTATTGAACATGGTATGAGAAACAGGTTCCACAAGGTTCGTCAGGACTGTATTTTGATACACAACTGCATTCGTTTTTACACCTTTCTCACAAAAATGTACCTCTGTTAAGCCCCAATAAGAAACTCCCAACCATACCATGAGCGAGGATGGAAAATGACCTCGTTGGACACGCGGAATACGGTTGCTCGCTTCTTCACTACTGTGTGCGTACACCTTATCATTTTGTTTGTTGTAGCTCTCTTCTACGGTAAAAATTTTTTCATCCGAAAAAATTTTTATTTCCCGATAATTTTTCCCTCGTACCGCTTCAACAAAGCGCGGCATCTCTTCAGTCTCAGGTCCATTAGACGAGCATTCAAACGATGTCCTGTTTTTCTTCGATATGCCCGAAGTTCTAAGTCTTCATTTATCACCCTTTTCACCGTGGTTCTGCTTAACCCCATCTGAAGGGCCAACAGTTTCTGCTTACGTTTGGGATTTCTTTGAATTCGTGCCTTCACAGCTTTTATCACTGCTTTTATCACTGCTGGAGTCCTAACAGACCGAGGGCGACCACTTCTTGACCTGTCATCTACACTAGAGTCTTCATTGTATCGTTTGATGGTACGATAAACGAATCTTTTGGTTATATTCAAATTTTTCAGTATGTCAAAAATTTTAATTGGCGCGTAACCGCAACGATGCAACGCAATAACTGCAACACGGTCTTCTTTAAGCGTCCACTCCATATTTAAAAATGAGTAAAATTCTAAAAAGTATACAGTTTTATTTTCATGAACAATTCGAAATTCGAATTCAATAAACTTTTTTGTGGTCAGCATTCTAAAAGAAAAGTTTTTACTGTGTGACAATACTTATGACCTGACTGTGTATATTCTATGATAGAATATTGTAATGTTATAATAGAATAGAATCTATTCTAATGTTGAATGATATTAAAATTTTAATGTGAAATAACTGTTAACGTGCAATTGTAAAATGAATGTTCCTAGTTAGTGAGATGTTTAATTTGTTTTATATTTGGCCCACGATTTGCAATAAACTGTTTTCTGTATGAATATTACTATCGTTATTTACATTGACCGAAAGTAGCATCCAGCCTAAAAGAAAGAAAAGAACCGAAAGAACCGGGTACCCGATTTTGGCAAAAGTTAGAACCGAAAGAACCGGTTCTTAGAAAGGGACCGGTTCTCGATGCTCTACTCACCATACAAAACACAGAAGTGTTAAGCTGCTATTTTACGCTGGTATTCTATGAGAGCGTGGTCCTTCCCCCGTCGAACCGACCCATTCGTACTAAAACTATACTACTAATATAGCTGCAGCATGGCTCTACCACGCATAAAGACTGGCCGCAGTGACCGAAATTCAGTCTGGAGGACATTATAATGTTAATGTGCATATCGATTTTGAATAAATTGCACGTAACTTACGTACTTTAAAAATAAGACAGTTGAAAGGTTAATTAAAACACCATAATCACATTCTATTGACGTGCTAATTAGTTTTACTTAAATAATACTGCCGACAGTGCTGACGCGTAACTACCACGAATGATTAAATATGACATAATTATTGCACCTTACGTCAATGAAGGCTAATAATCTTACGCTCACTAGATGTCGCTAGTTGAGACTGAGGTGATTTTATTTATAACGGAATAGGTCACACAGTATCATCATTGAAAAGTGGCGTTATAAATAAAGGTTTTTCGGTTTCTAGTGTATATAAATACCTACATAAAACAATGCTTCAGTGCTGTTTATTTTTAACTTTTATACACAATCATTCAATTCAAAAAAAAAATCTTCTACTTATAGGAATATAAAACTTTTCAGAAAGAAACGTTAATCTCTACACTTTTCTAAAAAATAAAATTGCCCCGCTATAAAATCCGTCAAATACTACACCTCATTTCAAAGTGGCGCCGCCCTGGTGACAGAAAAAGTCGTGGATGCCGTCATCAACAATTTATGACATTTTTATGTTTTGTTGGAAATTCAAAGTTCTAATTTAACATACACATACATAAACACGCACGCCTGTCACCCAGAAGGGGTAGGCAGAGACTACGGACTTCTATTTAGCACGATCCTGACACACCTCTCTCGCCTTTTTCACGTCCGTAATCTACACATACATGCTCTTCGGTTAAGGGTACCTACTGTTAATTTGGTAAATTTTCAATACATCGCCAATTTGGTCGGTAAACTTTCGTCTAGGGCGCCCAGATTTAACACTTTCCGCTATAGATCGACGCGATATACAAAAATAGATATATTAAAATATATCGTGTGAGTTTTCCAACCCGTTAAACAAACGACTATTTTATATAAAATAACTTCCGAAATCATATATAGCATACAACAAAACCAAAACTTATAGCGCGGTCGTAAATGAAAAAAAGCCAGTAAAAAATCCTTATGTGAACAACATTTGAAGTTCAATGATCATAGTTCA